>CM053581.1:93587414-93629702 GCA_028627135.1 Pseudochirops cupreus | reverse complement strand
AATTATTTACCCCATCATCAAAAGGAACACCAGCTATGTTCCAGGCACTGTGTTAAGCTCAAGATTATAATTATTTTCTGTTGGATCTTCACAACAACCCTGAGAGATAGGTACTATTATTATTCCTATTTTACAGTTGTGAAAACTGAGGCAGGCAGAGATTAAGTGACTTGCCCAGGGTCACACAGCTAGTAAGTATCAGAGGCTGAATTTGAACTTGGGTCTCCTTGACTCTAGGACAAGGGCTCTGTCAAGTGCAATACCTAGCTCACTCTTTATCTCCCCCTGCCCATTTATCAAAGGGATAAATTGGAGTGGGGGTAGAGGTAACTGAAGCAGGGACTTTCTCCCTTCTACACAAAAGTATACATAATGTTCCCCATGTCTGCAATGTATTCTCCCATCCAGGTCATTTGACCCCAAGTCTCACCCTCTACACCACACTGTCATCAGCATCCCTCTGTACCTTTATAAGAGATCATCCAGTCTCATGGAGTGACCCTCCCCAAACCATCCCGTATAGATCTTCATGGTGACAAACCTCTGGACAGAGTCCCCAGAAGTGGCACAGTACCACTACCCCCTTTTATCTGTAAAATCAGGGAAAGTCCAACTTAGTCGAATGGTCCTTTGAGATAGTCCAACCCTAGCTCTCACTCTCAGAAGGGTCAATCAATCAATCAGCATTTAAGTGCCTACTCTGTGCCAGGCACTGTGCTAAGCACTGGAGATTCAAAGAAAGGAAAAGAAAGTCCTTAACCTCAGGGGTGGCCAGGTGGTGCAGTGAATAGTGCACTGGCCCTGGAGTGAGGAGGACCTGAGTTCAAATCTGTCCTCAGACACTTACCACAAAAAAAAACACACAACCTAGCTGTGTGACCTTGGGTAAGTCACTTAACCCCAATTGCCCTACCTTCCCCCTCCAAAAAGCAAAAACAAAAAACGAAAAAAACGAACAAAAAAAAGAAAGTCCTCACCCTCAAGAAGTTCACAATTTAATGGAGGAGACAACAGGCAAACAAATGTGTATAAACCCAAAATAAGCTGGTGATTGATGCTAAAAATTATCAGAAAGTTTATATAGAATGAATATGACACAATTTTAAAAGCCTTAAGAAATTATTTTATAAGACATCTCAGGGAGAAGAAGAATGGGGGGAAAATCACAGACAACACTACTAAAATAAAGCAATTAAGAGAATACCAATAATTGCCAACCTGTATGTTTACTTTCTCATTTCTATAAAATACCTATGAGAATGGTCAACACATATGGTGAAGATATTCTTGATGAAGATATAATGAGATCAGGTTTTTACAGATGATTTTTCTGTAGCTGCCCATATCTCCACCATCACACAACTGACTGAAAAGTGTGGAGAATACAAGATCGTGTTTATTACTGTTTGTTGACTGCAAGGAAGAAAAACATTTCATTCAGTAAAGCAAAATATAACCTTAAAAGTTTTCCTTTAGAGAGAAATTTATGATCTGCATGTTAAGAGCATATAAAATTCCTTGATCAAGGCAACCACAAAAGTAACATATGCGATGATCATTTGGTCATGCATATTGAGTAAGGCGTCATCATCACCATCACACCGGCGGCAGCAGCCGCAGCAGCCGCAGCAACAGCAGCCGCAGCAGCCGCAGCAACAGCAGTGCATTTATATAGATGTTTAAGGCTTACAAAGCACATAACAAATATTGCTTAATTTTATCCTCACAACAACCCTGGAAAGTAGATGCTATTATTATCCTGAGTTTACAGGTGAGGAAACTGAGGCAGACAGAGGTTAAATAACCTCCCAAGGGTTGAGTATAAAACTAGGAAATGCTCACCCAAGATACTTGGAACTGTCAGTGAGAATAAACTACCCAGGGTCTGAAAGGAAGGATTCTCCATAGATAGTGAGGTTCTCTGCAGTGGTGTCAAACTCACATAGAAATAGATCCCTGCAGCAACACATTGACTTAGAAAAACCCCAGATTAACCGTATCTTTGGTGTATTGTGTTTTTATTTATTTTGTCAAACTTTTCCAAATTACATTTAGATCGGACACCCTCTGATTGGGAAGTTGCACTGGTCATTTCTCCCCACTTAGGACACCTTTTGTCTAGAGGCTCTTCTTTATAGGTGACATTGTGTTGATTGTATCAAGGCCTACCTAAAATATTAGGATCATCTCAATAAAATACAAAACCACTCAAAAGAGATTAGCCAAACAACGCATAAAGGGGAAAAATGTTAAAGAATCTATTATGTCTAAAATACAACCTAGTGGAATGATTAGCCCATTGGGTCAGTCATCGGTACATTCATCTTAGGGCAGCTAGGTGGTATGGTGGAAAAAGCACTGAGCCTGGAGTCAGGAAGACCTGAGCTCCAACCCAGCCTCCAACTTACAAGCTGGGTGACTCTGGACAAGTCACTTAACTCTCTTTGCCTCAGTTTTCTCATGTATAAAATGAGCTGGAGAAGAAAATGGTAAACCACTTCAGGATCTTTGCCTAGAAAACCCCAAATGGGGTCATGAAGATTCAAACATACCTGAAACAACTGAACAATAACGACATCCATCTTGGTCGAGGGACTATAGATGAGATCACCCTAGATTTGAATAGTGTAATGGGGTCAAGAAACTCCTTGGTCATTGATGTTTTATGTGTGTTCTAAGCACTGAAGTTCTTGGTATATATCTATGCCTCTCCTCCTCCTCCTCCTCCTCTTCCTCCTTCTTCATCATCACCACCACCAGCACCACCTCCATGGTGGTGAAGGAGGAGGTGGGGAGTAGGGTTTACAGTTTTAAAAAGAAACAGCTTCCATCCTTTTTCAATCTCTTCTCATCTGCTCAGCATGTAAGAACTCTTTGAGGCTCTCCCTAGGAGGACATGGAGAGATACAGCCCTTCTCACACCCCAAAAGCATAGTGGCTTGGTAGAAGCTCAGCCTAAGCCTTGAGCTGCCCCTTCTGTTTCATTTCTTCCCTGGGTATAGGTGATTAACGAATAATCTTGACATGGACATTTCTAGACTTGCTGTCAAACTTGTGAATTTGAGAGTTGGGAGCTTATGAATCCTCAGTCACTGTAGAAAAGATCCCCCAACCCTGCCACCCCCCCACCCAGAAACTACTACATAGTATTTTTTGGAGACTATAACCACTGAGAGGATATGAAAATGGACAATGCCAAGGGAAAGGACAAAATGGCAGTACCACAAAATACTTTGTCTTTTGATGTTTTGTATACTGATTTCTTAGAAAAGTATAAGACGAGTTATAAGTTAATACAATTGCTTGGTTAAATCTTTGTTAATGTGGAATTGTCTCTTGTGTTAAGCATTTCTTTTGTGTGGAGGGATTAAATAGCTTTCTCATAGCTAATTTACATTATAAATTGAATAATTTTATATTTTCCCCTTTAGGGAAGTCTCTAGATATGGGACAAACCCATGATTCTATTTGATAATTTGGTAACAATTATATATAATTATGAGGTATTATCTATTATTATATATAATATATTATCAAATGTAATTTGATAATACCTTGACTAATGATTTTGGGGAGACTTAGTGCTACAACTATCTCATTTAAAAACCATCATGAAAACATACTTTCATATTTTAGTGCTTTTGTGGAGTTGTGGTCTCACTTATTTGACATTTTCTCCAATAATCCAGATTACAAAACATCCACGCCTTTTCATCCTGGGCAGCTTTCACTTGTTCCCATAATTCTACCACAAGGAGTCTATCTAAAATGCTGTAGGCTTTCCTCTAGATTTCTTCAATGTTGCAGGTAGGAATGGAACAGTCAGGTTCTCTATTGGTTACCCCTCAGTCTCATTACATGACCAGATCACCTTCTTTAATAATCAATTTTCATATCCCTCTGGTGGTATTCTTTATAACATCACTCTCGTGTAAGTCTTTGTCATTAATAGAGTGGTTCTCAACCTTCCTAGTGCCGCGACCCTTTAATAAAGTTCCTCATGTTGTGGTGACCCCCAATCATAAAATTATTTTCATTGCTACTTCATAACTGTAATTTTGCTACTGTTATGACTCGTAATGTAAATATCTGACATGCAGGATGTATTTTCATTGTTACAAACTGAACATAACCCAGAGGCTGAGAACTGCTTGATTAATATCTTGAAATCTAGATATACCCAGCATGAGCCTCTCCATTGCCTTTTTGGGTGATGCTCAACTTTAATTCTTTGGAGCAAGAAATACCATGATTCAAAGCTATATAACACCATTAGAAAAATATTGTTGTTATTTTTTAAAATAGACTTTTGCTTCAGGGAAATAAGCATTGTGTAATTTTCCAAAGGCAATCTAGCCCACCATCCTCCTAATAAATTTTAGACCAAGATTGTCATTCAGAGTGGTATCTGTCTAAAATGTAAGGCAGCTCTAGGGGTTTTCCATTCATGTGTGTTCCATAATCTGTTTTTTCTTGAGTGTTTAATTGGCTTGAACTCTGAGTAATTATAGATCTCCTTTCAGAGGGTCTGCAATGTTCTGGAGATTGATATAGTCAGCACAATGTCACCCATAAACTCAAATAACTTAGAGAACAACATCACTTATAGGGAAATCCCTTTTCCCTTTTCCATTTGAGTCCTTTAAGATTCTCTCTGATGGTGGCAAACACCTTTGGTGAGCACACATCTTTCTTTTTGAAGCCTCAAGTACCTTTATAATCATATATAGGAAAATTAGATATAGCATTACAGGCTTCAAGGAAAAATATAGATTAGACAGTAATACAATCAGGAGAATTTAGAACTAGTTGAATGAACAGACCCAAGGAGTGGTCACTAATGGCTCTATATTAACTTGGAAGGATGTTTCTAATGTAAGCATTTCCCTTTCTCCCTCTCCTTTACTGGTAGACCAGCTTCTCCTCCATCTTCCCTCCAGAAGCAGTAAGTGAGAATCAGTAACAATGGCTCTGTTTCTTTGCCTCCCATGTGTTCTGTTGGAATTAATGCTGTCAGTTTGTTGGACTGGATTACCTCTGAGGCTGCTTTCAATACGGAGATTCTATCTCTTAAACCACTAGAAAAATTAATTCCTTGTCATGATCTACTGAATTTGTCTAAATTAATTCTTATATTTTTTAAAAACCCAAGAAACTGATTTGCATCATGAATTATGAATTTGATTTGAGGGTTCCCTCAATAGTGCTTATCCTAGCTGGTGCTGCTTACTTCATGGGCCAAAATTTCTAGTTCCCTCTTCTGTCTAACTTACTCACAATAAAAAGTCACTTTATCAATCTGTGACCTCTTGGCATCCCAGTATTGTCTGATACTACATTGGAAAAGAAAAGGTTTTTCTATAAACTTTTCCAGATCCAAGCAACTAGGAAATGTCAATAGTTGCCTAAGATGGCAGGTCTGAGAAGGACTCACTATTCTGTACTGATCAAAGAATGGAAGATGCCACTAAAAAAAGGAAGGTGATACAGTGGAAAATGTGTTGCACTTAGAAACAGGAGAGGCCCCAGGTAAAACCCTACCCCTGACACTTACTATGTGACCATTTATAACTTAATCTTTCAGCCTCAATTTCTTTATCTGTGAAATGGGGATAATAATACCTGTAGTAATTAGCCAACAGTATTGTTATGAGAATTAAATGTGATAGTTTATATAAAAGTTCTTTGCAAATCTTAAAGCAGTATGTAAATATCAGCTATTATTGTCCCTAGTCACATAAGATGTCCGTCTAAAATGTGCACGTGAGATCACGTGAATAAGCAAGAAGATAGCTGGCATTACTTCATCATTCCTGGACTGTCACATTTGTTATGCTCACATATTTATTTTCTAGGCAGGTTTCTTGATACTTTTAAAAGTGGGAAAGATATAGCTCAAAATTCTATAAAAAAAGTGTTTACCATTACTTTCATAAAGTCCTACTCAAATGCCACACACTAGGCAGGCAAGGGAGACTAGCGGAAGCAGCAGGGAGAGACAGGAGGCAGCATGGGCCAGACAACTCAAACCACCACTCCCACCTTGACCACCATTTCCTCTCAGAACCTGGAGAAGATGGTCCAGAACCCGAGCCCAAGAGCGTTGGGAATAGCAGTTCCCCCCAGACCACCTATCCTGTTTCCAACACAGCACTCACAGCCATCATCCAGGGAAGTCGTTCTTATGGAGAAGGAATCAGTCACCAACTATCAGCCAACTGGTTAGTGAGCCAGCCAAGTTGAAACAGGAAGGTACACTGAGGAGAGGTTGGAGTCAGCAGGTCTCAGCAGTCACCGCCATCACCTTGGCTACCATTACCCTCAGAACCTGATGAAGATAGTCCAAGGCCCTGAGCTCAGGAGTCTTGGGAAAGAAACCCTTCTAGCCCAGGGCCCTCAGCTCTCATTGGAAAACAACCCCTGTGAGACGCAGCCCAGCTACTTCTCCTGCAGATGCTACACCGTGGCACTGTTGAATGGTTCTACATCAGAAACTGATACTTTTCCATGGAAACAACATTAAAGAAATGTCATTAACATCAGCTTTGTCACTGCACCCTAAGGTTCATGTGACTTCCATCTGACTTGCAGCTGAAACCTACTGTGTGTTTATCTCTCCATTAGAATGTGAGCCCGTTGAGAGCAGGCATTATGTTACTTTCTTTTTTGCATCCAATCCAATAAAATAAACCCAATAAAAATTATTAAGTGCCTACTATGTGCCAGGAACTGTGCTAAGCACTGGGGATGCAATTGTAAATAGAAATAAATTATAAAAAAATAAGCAATAAAAAGAAAGTTAGTCCCCACCCTCAAGGAGTTCACAAACTAAAGGGAGGGGATGGGGGAGAGATAACACATAAAAGGAGGCAAAGAAGGTGGGACGAACAGGGGGTGCCTAGTGCAGGGACATCTTGTTCCATGGAGCTGAAACCAGGTAGAGAAGCACATGGAAATGGAGTGAGTATCCCCTGGTACTCAGAACAGTGCTTTGCACATAGTAACTGTCTAATTACTGGTTTATTCATTCACTCCTTCCTTTTCATTCATACTCTGATGCCTCTTCTTGGCTTGGAGGTGTATGACTGTGTTCTCAAAGGTCATGGAGTACAAGGTTGACAAAGTTCTACTTTGCTGGAACCAATCAATCAGTCAACCAATAAACATTAATTAAGTTCCTATAATATGTCAGGTAAAATGCTAAGTGCTGGAGATACAAAAAAGAAGCAAAAGGAAGTCCCTGAGCCCAAGGCACTAACAATAGAATAGAGGAGAAAACATGAAAATAAATATATATAAATATAAATTTATATAAATATAAACAATAAATAATAATTATATATGTGCGTGTGTATGTATATATATGTATATATATATATATATATATATATATATATATATATATCATCATCAATTAATCAATAAGCATCAATCAAACATCTGTTCCAGATGTTCCAGGCAATCACTCATTATGTGCCCTACCCAACGCTAAGCATTGTGGATACAAGCAAAGGCAAATAAACAAAATCTGTTCTCAAGGAGTTCATATGGAAGCTAGAGATACAACATGCGAAGAGCTTTGTACATCCAAGAGCAAATGGGGAGTAATCTCAGAGGGAAGGTCCTGGGCAGCCCTGCTCTGTTTCTGCATTAATGCTCCACTGCCAAAACTTGCCTTCAGGCAGTAACAGCCCTTCTTTGAAAAGGATCTGATAAAGTAACTCACACTAAAGTACATATGCATCCTCCTAGCATTGCTAGGATTTTAACTGGGAAAATCCCTTTAATGAAATAAAAGTCCACTGGTGGAACTCCAGGCATCACCAATAGGACAGGGGGGAAGATTCTTCATATTCCTCTCTCCCTATCCCCCTCATCAATTCTCCCTGTTCTTCTCAGCTCTTCTCCCCTTGCTTATTTCCCTCCTCAGGTCTTCAGTTTCTCCCCCAACCCCAGATCACAGCAAAGATTCAAAGATGCATAATAGAATATGAGAGTATTTAAAATATGTAACAATAAATTTTCGTTTCAAGAAAAGTCTGTATGATGAATAATACACGTTGTGTGGAGAATTGTCCATCTTTTCTTTGCTTCCTTGTGAGTTTCCTTTTGTTCTCTGCTGTGCACTTTTTCACGTTGTTCTGTTTTTACCCTTCCCTCAACACTGCATAAGGCTACCATAAGGTTTAGTTATGTTTCTCTATAGCTACATACATAAATACATATATACATATATCTATAGACATATACTTTCCCAAACATATTCTACTCCTGATCTTTCTTTTTATTATTTGTTCATATCTCTTGTTTCCTGCCTCCTCTACTTTACTTTGACACATTACTTTGTCCTCATATTGTTTGCCTATGCCCCTCCAAGGATCCCTCCCCTATCCTCTCATTTCCATAAATCGAAACACCCTTCTATACCCGCCTTTTACTTATTCCCTTCCCCTCCTCTCTAAAGAGCCCTCCCTTGTCCTCTCCCTGCTCCCTATGCCACTACCATTTTATTTCTTCTGAATTTAGAAGACTTTTATACTCTTTCAAATATATATGTATTGTTTCCTCTTATACCCATTCCCAATGAAAGTAGGTTACCAGAACTACCAACCCTCCTCCCCTATCTAACTCCACTGTATCAATTCTTCCTCTTGCACATTATTTGTATAAAATAATGACTCTTTTTAGCTGTTACTAAATGGTCTTACTTTTTAAATTAATATCAGTCAGGTTTAGCCCAATCTTTCTTAAGATCTACCCAATTATTAAGAAGAATCTTAGACATACATTTTACATATATCAAAAGTAAACAGTTTGTCCTCATGAATCCCTTATAATCAGTCTTTGGTATGTGCCTTATATTTCTCTTGGTTCTTGCATGTCAAATCTTCTATTAAGTTCAGGATTTTTTTAAAACAAAGTCTTGAAAGTCTGAGGGTTTATCAAATGTTTATTTTTTTCCATTCAGGATAATATTTAACCTTGCAGGGTATGATATTTTTGGCCAAAGCCCCAGTTCTTTTGTTCTTCAATATATTGTGTTCCAAGACCTGCAGTCTTTTAATATCTCTGCTTCTAGGTCTTGTGTGATTCTAAGTGCGACTCCATCATATTTAAATTGTTTTAATCTTGATGTTTTAAATATTTTATCCTTGAGCTGGGGTTTTTGGAATTTGACTATGATATTCCTATGAGTTTCCCTCATAGGATCTCTTTTAAATAGTGATCAATGGATATTTTCTATTTCTCTCCCCCCACCCCAGCCCCCACGTTGTTCTAACGCTTCAGGACAATTTTCTTTAATTATTTCTTGTATTTTTTTTATCAATATTCTTTTTTGGATCATAACTTTCAGTTAGTCTGATTATTTTTATATTTTCCCTTGATCTATTCTCCAATTTTTTTTCCTTATGTTTCATTCCCTTCCATTTTTTTCATTATTCATATTTTGGTTAATTATTTTTTGATCTCCTATAGTTTCACTGGCTTCACTTTGCCCAATTTTAACTTTCAAGATGTCATTTTCTTCCTTAAGATTTTGGATTTCCTTTCCTAATTGGTTGACTTTCCTTTCATAACCTTCTTGTTTTTCTTGGATTATTCTGATCTTTTTTTCTTAATTTTTCCTCCATCTCGCTCATTTCATTTTTAAAGTATTTTTAAAAGATCGATATATTCTTTTTGGGCAGGTGACCATTTGATGTTACTCTTTGAGGGTTTCTTTACTTCAATATTCTCCTCTGAAGATGAACCCTGGTCATCTCTATTCCCATAATAACTTTCTGTGGTTGGATTCTTTCTCCTTTGCCTGTAAATTTTTTTGTGTGGTAATAGATTAATTTTTGTAATCGCCTGTAGCCCTGGGGTATGGAAAATGGTGGCTCTTGCCCCAGATTTTCAGTTCTCCCCTCTAGCCAGGACCTAAAGTCAAACTTCCAACCTCCTGTAAATGGCCACAGCCAGGGGCTTTCCTCCTCACTGCTTATGCACTCACCTGGCTTGTGCTGGTTCCTTTTCACCCTGTCTGCTTTTCACAGCACAGCTGGGTCTGGGGTTGCTTATCAGCAGAGGTTCCCTAGATCTTCCTGGGGCTCAAATGCCCAACTTCCCTCACTATCCAGCAGGCTCTCAAACCAACTAACCCCAGGGCTTGCAACTTGTTAAAATGCAATCTAGCCTGGAAGTGTTTACTCTTCACAGCGACCAAACCTCATCATGGGATTTTTCTTCAGATCTTCTCAAATTGTCCCAGGAAGACCCTGGTTCAGCTCCTTTTTTTATTTATCTCCACCCACACTTTGTTTGCCCTAAGGTGCTATTTTAACTCTTCTATGGGGGAAAATCTTCAGAGTTTGGAATTTTCTGACCTACTCTGCCATCTTCCCAGAATCTTCTCTACAGGATTCTTAACCTGTGATATTTGAATTTTTTCTTAATATTTTGATAACTGTATTCAATATGATCGATCTCTTTCATCAGGAAAGTAGAGAAGGAATGCCAACAATTATACCATTTTTAGACTGTCTACAAACCTTACCAAAATGGCCCCTGATCAACCAATCAATAAGTATTTATCTAGCTTCAACAGATACTATCAGTCAATTAGTTAATAAGCATTTATAAAGCACTTACTAGAGATATTGACACTCTAAATTTCAGGTCTTTATCTAGTGACTAACAAGGGGGCATACTACTGGAGGAACTAAATTTCATAAATATTAACCTTTTCACTAGAAACGAAACCAGAAGCCAACATCTGTTGCAGAAGATAAAGTGGTGGGAAATTCTATGATGAACTTGATAAGATCCTGCAAATTAAATTGACATCTATTTGAATATTTCTTGATTTCAATGCAGAGGTAAGCACGGCAGAGACAAAAACATACTGGCAAACATAATTCCAGACTGAGAAATGGGGGAGGCCAAAGGCTTGCAGACTATACAGAAGTCTCACATATGGGTAGGTCTTCCTGGGCCCGGGACTGGTACCAGTTGTTCATAACCCACTGTAACCCTCTTTCCAGGAATAATTGTGGGTCTTATATTTTGGGGATTAGTGTTAAGAATTCTATTTTCATTATTTAGGATTTACACTTGATAGATCTTTAGGTTTTCTGTACTGAGCTAGGCTTTCTCTCTGGTATGCCAAATGCTTCATAGATCTCAACTGGTTATTCCTGAGTTCACAATTACCCTTGTAATTCAAGGCCCCCATTAACCACTTCTGGTTCTTACACAACATTGTGTCTTTATTTTATGAGGTTCTGATTTTAGACATTCTCATGTCTAAGAGAATCCCAAAAGTCCTGATATCTTAATGCTTTCTTAGGTTCACACAATCAGCACAAGAAGGCACAGAGCACAACAAGGTAAAATCAGAAGAGAGAAGATAAGGAAAGGCAGCTTTTGTGAAGAGGAAGGATGGAAGGAGGTCTACTGGGGCAACCTAGGGTACCGGAAAAGTGGTCAGTTTATAGGGTTTTGATCCAGGTCAATTAGGACCAGGCATTTGGGGGGGGGGGATGTGCATGGCACACATGCCAAGTTTGGGGGACCAGTGCTGATTCATGCAGATGGTGGTGGAGAGAGACACCTAGATAGATGATAGCTATTTGATATATTCAAACTCTCTGAAAAGGTCTAGAATAGGAACCCTCAGCTATACTGTAGGCCTTATTTCGGAGGGTCTTTCAGGGGATTTAAGCATCCCACAGCTTCTTCATTTCACTGGGTGTAACTGAAGTCCTTCTACCTGGTCCCAAGAAGATTGGTGATACAAGCAGGCCAGTTAGGTAGGCCAAAAGAAGAGAGGAGTGTCTCCTTCAAAGTCTCCTAGTAGAAACAAGCACCTCATAGAGTTTTTTTTTTAATCTCAGCAACAGTTTATTAAATGTCCTTGGCCAATAAGACCATTAATGCTAATAATAAGTAAACCTCCAAATCTAGCTTAGCTATGAATAAAAAATGTTTCTCCTATCTACAAGAGTGAGGTGCTTCTGTACCTACCCCTCCCCCCAATAAATATGGGGAAAAAAAAGCCAGCCTAGAAGTAAAGGAATTTCTGGCTTCAAAAGAGCTGAAAGCATGGTTTTACTTGATTCTTTAAGAGATAAAAGTTAAATTGGAAAAAAGTCCTTATCATGTTCCCTGACTTTGATGGTCACTTCCTGTAATTCAGCCAGTTCACAGAAACACCAGTACCATCAGGGCTATCACTTCCCATGCCCCAGGAACTGTTTCCAGGAAAGATTTTTTTGCCATTGCTCTCCCAAGGGGAATGTACTTTCTGTACTGTTATTCCCAAGCCTGCAAGCTGTGGATGGACAAAAAAGCCTCGGTTTTTACGTTCAGTGATCAGGTGGCCTGGTGAAAGAAAACTCTTCCTGTCTCTTTGTCTTCCTGTCTGTCTGACCCTTTACGACCTCATCTCCTGAGACTCATTTCACTTTATCCCAAAGGAATAATGGAAATGAATAATGAATTCTGACAGTCAACTGCTTACCGCCAGTGTATTGGAAACCTACTTCCAGAAAACACAGATTTACAAAAGTAATAATTTAGGGTGGGGTTATTCATTTTACAAAATGATTTTTTTTTTATTTTCCAAAGGATTCACCAAAGTGTTGCCTTTATTTATATTATTATTTTAATTTTCCTTTTTGGAACAGACCTGTGATTTTATTGGTACAGAGAACTCCTAGGGAGGAAACTCAACCAGTGCTCTGCAACTTATAGTTGTAGAGACTTTCAGGGGCACTGAAGGTCACGAAGCCAAAGCAAGTTTTCAATCTGCTGTGTTCCACCCATTCCACCCAGCTGCCTCTTCAAAGGTTAGATTTAAACAACTAACTCTTCTAAGGCATTTTAAAAAATTGATTCTATTTACAAAAACTCAGTTACACCCATCTTTGAGGGAAGATATCTATTGTGTAAAGTGAGGTATGCACGACCTCTCTGAGACATACTATTGTATGAAGCAGGCACCCCTGGCTATGAAAGTCTCCGAGAACAATGCCTGGCACAGACTAAGCATTTCATAAATGCTGATTGGTGATTGACAGTTGACTAAAAAGTAGCAGGAATCTAGCACCAGCAAACCTACAGAGCTTGAGTAATGAGACTGATTTCTCACAAGCCACACATGAAAAGAAAAGACAAAATCAGCCTCTGGACTTTATATTCACAACTCGTATACACAGAGTAAATACCTGCAGCCTGTACAGTGCCATTCACAGGCAGGCACTTAATGAACGTTATTGGATTACATACGGCGGTAAATAGAAAAAGCCCAGAAAGGCCCAGCAGATTGATGGCCAAACCCGGGTCACATCCCCTCCTCTTTGTGCTCCCTGGGAATGTCTGCTCTGATGCTCGGCCCACCCCTCCTCTGATTCTCCCTCTTGGCAGGTGCGGTCTCTGCAACTTGCCGGCAGGATTGATTCCTTGGGCAGCAGCTGTGTGCTCAACGACCTATGAGCATAGAAAATGGCACCAGCAGACAAAGGAAGCTGGCACCAGGCAATGCCTGGAACCTCCAGACCGATTTTCAAAGACTCCCATTGAGTCTGATTTTCTTAAAGCAATGATCTCAGCCGGGGCTTCTGGCTGGCAGCCTCCTTAGTTTTCAGTCTACACTGAAAACCTCTCAGTCACCCACACACACCCTGTGTGGGAGCCACGTTGGCCGGCTGCCACCTTCAGCTCATTATCCTAAGAAGGGTGGAGCCAGGGCTATTATCAAGCCTCAAGCAGATCAAAGAAGCAATTTTTAAGTCTTCTCCCCAGAGACACGGAAAGTCAATGCTGTCTAGAAGCTTCCAGCTCGCTGGGCATGAAGTGCAAGGAGTATTGTATTGTCTCTAGCCCTGGCGGGGATTGTGATTCTTAAGAAACATCCCAGGATGCTAACAGGCTTTCCTTGACACCTGAAATCCTCTCGACAGGCCAGCAGCAGCAGGGTACATTGTTTTTGGATCATTTTCCAAAAGTGAGGATACTTTGTTCTGAGTCTTCTCTCCTGGTCTTCCCCACCCAGCACCCCAGTAAAAGGCACACATTCGGGGCTATACCCAGGCAAACTGTGAGTGAGGGTACTTCTGTTTGCCCTCAGCCATCCTGGTGGTTCCCTCCCTCCACCCACAATCTCCCTTCTCCCCCCTCCCCACCACCTCACCCGCACAATCATGCCCCAGGTGCTCTGGGTCTCCTGCTTTCTCAACCAATACCTCCGCCAAAACTTGCTTTCAAGAGGTAACTGCCTTTTGGAAAGGATCTGAAGTTATTCACACTAAAGTATAAAGTAAAACTTAAATTATCTTTCTAGGATTGCTTGAATTTTAACTGAGGAAACTCTCTTAATCTAATAGAACAAAACTCTGATGGTGGGACTTCAGGCATTAGCAACAGGCCAGTGGGAAAGATTTACATTCTGCGGGTTTTTCCCAACTCTTTCCTCCATCCTTCTCTCCTTCCTCAGGTCCTCAATGTCTTTCCTCTGCTTCTTAGCTTATAGCAGGGATTGTTAAACTGGAATGTGTGAATTTATTTTTTTAAATTTTAATATCTGTATTTCAATATGGTTGATTTCCTTTGTAATTCTATGTGTTTTATTTTCTGCATTTAAAAATGTTATTCAAAACAGGAAATCTGTAGGCATCTCCAGACTGCCAAAGGGGTCCATGACACACAAAATGATGAGAATCCCTAGTTTACAGAGGAAAATAATTGAATAAACTTATTTACATTAAAGGACCAGTGATTCAATGTCTTATGTGTCTCAGGGATACCTGCATTCTTAGAATGGAATGTGTGTTGAGGGCCATGTTTAACTCATAGGAATAAGTTCCTAATGGTAGGAATTTAGACACCCCAGTAGAGGAAACATCTTGGAATAGGAGCTTAATCCTCAAATCATACTAAGGATACCTATATTTGTAAAATTAAGTGTAAGATGGGGAGGGAAGGTATCCCCACATTTAACAATAAAATGAATCTGGGAGAATCTGTGATAACTTCAGTCAGTTCCCTACCCACCCTAGCATACCCCATCTGTCATAATGGAACCCACAGTGTTACATCCCATATTCCATTACTAATCCTTTTATTATCAAAAATAATGCTGGGGCTGAGTTTAATGCGGGATGAAATTTTTGTTTTTGTCTTTAAAAGTAGGGAAGGCCTAACAGAAAAGTGACCCAAGATTCAAATGGTATAGGGTAAGTGAAGAAGGTAGGCCAATGGCTCAGGATAAAAGGCAAAAAACAAACAAACAAAACTATAGAGAACATAAATGTTTTATGGAAGAGAAGGACTCTGGAACTGATGATAATTGAACAAGTTTTTGTTTTTGCTATTCAGTCATGTCCAACTCTTCATGACCCCATTTGGGGTTTTCTTGGCAATAGGATACAGGAATAGTTTGCCACTTTCTTCTCCAGCTTGTTTTACAGATGAGAAAACTGAGGCCAATAGGGTTAAGTTCTTTGCCCAGGGTCACACAGCTAGTAAGTGTCTGAGGCCAGATTTGAACCTAGGAAGATGAGTTTTCTTGACTCCAGGCCTGGCACTCTATCCATTGTGCTCCCTACTTGCCCAATGTTTTAGCAGGAGATAACAAAAAAAGGCAAAACAAAATAACAAAAATTCTAAACCCACTTGATTGATTTAGGGTCATAGGATCTAACATAATGAGTAATCCTAGTAATGTCTCCATATTTGTCTGTCATTCTTCCATCCCATAGATAACCCCAAACCCAGCAAGAAACAATTATACCACTAGCTAAGCATGTGTCTCTTGACCTCCCCAAACTCTGAGCTCTCATCTTAGACTCTGTCATGTGAGTAATTCCCTTACTGTTCATCACCTCCCCCTTTATATCTTTTTATCATCCCCTGCTGCTGCCATCATCACCCTCTCTATCCATGACTAACTCATTATAGAATGATGGAATTGCAAACTTCAAGATAAATCATTGTTCCCCCTCTTTCCCTCTCTTCCATTTTTCCCTCCACTCTGTTGATTTTTTTTAAATGGGAAAGGAAGCTGGATTGCAAATTTAGAAGTCTCCTTGCTCACTTCACCTCCTCCTTACTGCCTTTGTACATTTTCTGGGAGCTGGAATGAACTGAGTCAGTGAATATCAGTCAGGTGGCTGACATCATTCCCACCGTGACTCCTGGTAATATGAATACCTTTGTGCTGGGGAAGTTGATTAAGGATGCAAAGAGGAACATTTAGTTGATTCAAACCTAATTTTTACATTCTGGCCTTTGCAGAACTATATATAGGCATAACCACACAGGTGTAGTCATCTCTGGAGGAGAGAGTAGTGCTCAGCTCTATTACATCCTGGGTACCAAAGAAACCCCTTGTCCTAGGCTGCAAAATTCATCAGAAGAGTTTTAACCTGCAAAGCTTCCTTGTTTTTAAGAATTCTTCCCTGAAAGAAACCCTATCATATCCAGCCTTGCCACATGAATCTGCTTACTGTCCTGAGTCTACTTCTCCTCAAAACAGTTGAAGCCTAGAAGATTGGGGTTTGTATAGAATCCCATGATCCAACCTTTTGCTCAGTCTATTAAATACCCTGCATGCATTTGGGACCCACTTATATACAAAGACATACACAGAGCTTCATTTTAGTAATTTTACATACCCAGGGTAAGAAAGAAAATCTTTCCTTCAAAAATAAATGTTTTATACCATGAATGATGGTTTGAAAAGCAAATCTTTGCTACTGTTTTTTTTTTTTAATGTTCTATGTCATTGAGGGACAATACCTGGTGTCATTTAGTGACTTCCTTATGAGGTCTTTATGGCTTTTTTTTTTTTTGCTTACCTGAATATAATTAAATCCACCTGGTAACCTATTTCTGAAATCCACCAATTGAAAGAAATAGTGCAATTCACCATAGTAACAGCTCAGGATGAGTGGCTAGTATGAAAGCAACACAGTGTTAGAGTTATTAGCCAATCATTGGGCAGAATAACATTAAAATCTCATAGCAACACAATCTGCATGGCAACATCAGCTGTTGCATAAAGGCAAAATTGGAAAAATATTATTTGAGGGGAAAATTAGGTTATCAACGGCTAAGTCATATGTTGGTCACAGTTGTATGAACCTATCTAAAAATATAGATGCTTGAGAGAGCCCAAATGATATTTGCAGTCTAAAGTCCCAGAATCAGATGGGCGAGTGTAACTTGGCCCTCTACCAGCATGTATCTTCATTCTGGAGTGACACAGACAACAATGTCCTTAGAAAACACTACTTTGAAAAAGGGAGCACTGGACGTTACGTCCCTAACAAGATAACAAAATACAAGTGACTAGAACAGAGCCAGCTTGGCTGGTTGAATGCTTCAGCTTGTCTTCCTAGACCCAGGCTGGTGCCTTACTGTAATAACAATTTAGAATGAATGTGAAAGAGCTTTGTAACCTTGGAGGTGGCGTATAATGATGTCATTCCATCCTTACAACAACCCTATGTGGTAGGCAGGGAAGATAGTTTGATCTCCTTCACCCATTTTATAGATGAGGGAAGTAAAGATCAGAGAGATTAAATGCCTCCCCCTAGGTTCCAAAGTAAGTAAGGGGCAGACTTGAGGCAGGCAGAGGGGAAGGGACTGAGAGCAGAGATTTGAGATACTTGGGGGCTGCGGACCCAGTTCTATGCGGGATATCAGGCTCACAGAAATGTGCTTCAAGAGTATAAGGAGTCACATGGAGCTTTCTACTCTAAATGATTCTTGAATGACACATCCAGGAGAATCTATTAATATAAATGGACAGATATCGGCATCACTCAGCATACTTCTCTCTGGTAAGAAAGTAATTATATGAGTCTTCCACCATACCCAGTATGATAGTTTGGAGCGAATCATTTCTTTGGTCTATAACACAGCACTCACCCTCTTCTTTCCTCCTGGACCAAGGTTGGTCTGAATGCTTAAAAAAAAAGTATTTATATAATATTTTGTCTATAAAACGTTCTATAATGATTCTTGTTAGTTTTTCCTTACTGACCAGCTGGTTATACCATCTGCATAGCACAGCTGGTTTGGAAAATGGAAAATTTCAGCTAATCAATTGGTTGATTTGTTTACATGACATTAAACAAACCACTTTGGCTGAATTTTTTTTTCCACCAACCTAACTGACATAAATTCATTCTTTAAATTGAATCAATTGTTTTCATGCTGTGAAGACACAGCTCCATCAACCCTGTCCATTATATTCAGAGCAGAGCCATAATTAGGACAGGTGTTTGTCCCATGATAGTATAATTCCAGTTCCAAAGCCCAGGTATGGGATTCTCTTCTCCTTGGTGTGAGGCAGGGCAGACTTTGAGAGAACAGGAGAGAAGAGGCTTATTCATTTCTTTAGAGAGACTTTGAGTTGTCTTCAAGTTTCCAGTCTTGTTGAGTCCTGCTATCATTCTGGGTACTTCTGACTTCAGGATTTGAGAGGAAAAATGGAGGAGGCCATCCATATTTCAGGTTGTTGAAGCAAAAGACTCTGGAAAGAAGTCTATAGGAGAGGAGCTGGGAGTCTCCATCATGCCCTATCCCCAACTTACTACTCTAGAGATTATGGGGGCACTCCCCCTTGGTCAATCCAGGACTCTTGGTTGAGCTGAGTTATCTCCCTCCCAATGGGAGAGCTCTTCCTCTCCATATTGTCACTGGCCCCAGATGGCTCTGGAGGAGAAAGTGAGGCTGGTGACTTTGCACAGTCCTCCCTCACTTAAATCCAATTCACTTGCCTGTCATGGCATCACCTCCCTGATGTCATGCTCCTGTTCAAGAACAAAGGACAAACAACAATTTGGTATATATTCTGCCATGTATACCTTGTCTGATATTTATTTTGCTATGATTTGGATAAATAAGCTTCTTTTCTATTCGTTATATGTGTCTTTGTTTTGGAATTAAATGGTATTTGGTGGGAAAGGAGTCAAGCCTTAGATGTAAAACTTGGGGCCCCCCATCCTCCCAATAATGAATAGTAAACAGAAGTTAGCTTGAACCCAATCACATCCTCTTGTAGTTGTGGTCCAGTTGTTTTTAGTTGTGTCCGACTCTTTGTAACCTCATTTGGGATTTTCTTGGCAGAGATACTGAAGTGCTCTGCCACTTCCTTCTCCAGCTCATTTTTCAGATGAGAAAACTGAGGCAAACAGTGACTTGTCTATGGTCACAGAGCTAGTAAATGTCTGAGCCCAGATTTGAACTCAGGAAGATGAGTCTTCCTGACTTCAAGCCCAGTACTCTATCCTCTAGGCTAACGATATTTAAGAGAACAGAAAGATATAATTCTAGCTCAGTACCTCCTTTCCCTGAGGACAGCAGAGTGGCTTGCCTTCCCTCCTGGCATGAATTAAAATCTCCTTTGGAGAAGGGAATGAAGAGAAGAGGTCAGAGATATCTATTTTGCCTTCCTGTGAGCCACACAACAATACACCTCCCATTTTCTCCATACTACATGTGGGGGCCAGCCCTCTCAACATGTGGGGCATTAAAACAATACTAAAATTAAATGTCCCAATGATAATTTTCGTACTTATCTAAGGAAGAAGGTAGGGCAGAGTCTAGTGGTAGGTCTGGGTGGAGATGTGGCTGTTGGGCTGATGACAGTTTGGAGAACTGGAGAAAATGCGTGATTGTCTTACAGGGTTCCTACAGCTTTGAATCAAGAAGCTAAAGGCCAGGGTTAAGAACTAACCTTTGTCTTGAACTAAGGGTATGGAGGAAGACTTAGTTTAGGCCCAATGGGCCAACCACTTTTCCCAGGAAAAATGGCATCATGGAAGTGGGTACAATGCCCATAAACAACCCCAACAGAGGCATCTGATGGGACAAGGGTAGAGTAAGGGAAACAGTATCTGAGCCCTAGCTAGAAGGTCATGACTTCCTGGAGATATCTCTTCTTCCTGTACCATGGTCTTTTTCCTTCACTGTTTTAGTTTTGTATTCCCTTCCCAGAACCTGAAGTCCAGGAATTGGGCAAGAGGATGGGGTTGAAAGTACAGTGAGCCATCCTATGGGGCAAGCAAGGTCAGTGGAGGGATAAGGGAAACTTCAGTTGGTGAGAGATGGGAGAAAGGAAAATGGATCATGGTTCCTGCTTGAGTTACCATGGATATCTGGGAATGACTTCCTCCCAATCACAGCAGCATTTTTTCCTTTGAAGTTTTGCCCTCCTGACTTCTCAACTTTTTTACCAATCAGGGTCCTAGAGGAGGGGTAAGATATGGACCAAGACGCTTCTAGGTGTACCAAAGATTGAACCATGCTCTTTGTTCAGCTGCATGTTGAGGGTCATAGGAGTAGAGTCTATTGTTCTGGAAGGGTTGGTTCCGTGTCCCTTCAAAGATGGTCAAATTTCAACAGACTGGTTGAAAAAACACTAAACTAAGTGTCAAGAGACATGTAATTCCTGCTCTAACTCTGGACTTTTGTTTCTTCTTCTGTAAAACAAGAGGTAAGACAAATTTATTTCTAAGGTTCCTTCCATAACAGTCTATGAAATTTGGGTTCTATGTAACTCTCTCTCCATTCAGTCTCAGTTTGAGTAAGAGTTGAATGAGCCTTTCTCAAAACCTAATCAAACTGCTTTCCCTCTCCTTTTCCTCAGTAGCCCCTGAAGGACTGCTATGAGCTCTAAAGTGGTTGGCTCACTGGGCCTAGACTAGGTCTTCCTCCATACCCTTAGTTCAAGACAAAAATTGGTTCCTAACGCTGGCCTTTATTCTCTTGATTCAAAAGTATTACCTTGATTCAAAAAAGGGATTCAGTTCTTACTCTATTAAATCAAGGAGTTGATCCCTTATGGTCCCTTCTAGTTACAACGTAATAGTCTAAAGGTTTGATAGATGTTGGTTTCCAACTGTCTTTCAACCCCCTTCCCTAAAGCATCTATCTGTCTTCTCCAAATACTGACTTTTCCATACACCCAGAGTTTGCAAAGCTTTCATTTTCAGTTTTGAGTGGGATAACTACTCTTCACCACTCCATCTCAGATGACAAGTATGAAGAAACAAGTGATTGCAGCACCCAGTAACTCAGAAAAATACTGAATTTCTAACTTAAGATAAGGAACTACCAAGTGAGATGCTTTCTGGGATATAGGAACTGGGGTTTGGGTGAGGGTGTAGGGAGGCAGGTAGGCATCTTCTCTTGCTGTTGCTTTGTGGTGTCCTTGGGTCTCTATACATGAGAGCTATACCCAGGAGTAGTCCTGTAGCTTCTGTCTCCACTCAACTCAACTGAGGGTGGTCTTGGTATAGTCTGCAATGTTTGCCCTATGTCTAAAAGTTCTTGATTATGACTCTGGTTCTGACTGAAACAGGTATGTGAGAATAAAAACAAAAAGCAACCCATGCTCCCTGCCCTTGAGAAGCTTCTAATTTAAAGGGACAAGATAAAGCCATATGAAAAAAAATAGAAAAGAAAAAGATGGAAGAGACAATTAATTACAAGTGTACATTGATGATTTGTTGTTCAGTTGTTTCAGTCATGTCTGACTCTTTGTGACCCCATTTTGGAGTTTTCTTAGCAAGGATACTAAAGTGATTTGCCATTTCCTTCTCCAGCTCATTTTACAGAAGAGGAAACTGAGGCAAACAGGGTTAAGTGACTTGTCCAGGGTCACACAGCTAATAAGTGTCTGAGACTGGTTTTGAATACAGGTCTTCCTAAACACTCTGTCCACTGTGCCACCTAGCGGCCCATATTCCATTGTTAGCATGACAGTAAAAGAATAAAATTCCTAAAAACAGAATGATCACTATTTCCTGAATACCCATGAATACTGAGGGAGTTGGGAGTATGTACTAAAAGGGGAATGGCAATTAGGAAACCAAAAAATAGTGTTGTTATAGACCTGGACATGGAGTCAGAACATTTGGCTTGAGGACGGAGCCTGTTGCTATGACTTTGGGCAAGTCCCTCTACTTGTGAGCCTCAGTTTCCTCCCTTGTATAATGGAGATAATATACTTATACTAACTACATATCTCAAAGAGACGCTTTGAGGCAAATGTCTTGTAATCCACTACAAATGGGTTGTTATCACATCAAAAATGGTAATGTTTGTACCCTCACAGAGACCTCACGATTGGGGGCTTGCCCAGATACTGCATCAATAGCATTACTTTCCTTCTAGTTCTTTACCCCAGAAACGGAGGCAGGAAAAACACATTTTTTATGGATTCTGGACTTTTTGTTAGTTTTAAAAGTTGAACAATGTTTTACAGATGAAAATGATCTAAACAAGCTGAGGGACCTGGAGTCCTGACACAATACAGAGCTTCTACTGCACAGCCAGATGGCAACTTCTGGCCATTTCACTTTATCAGCCAATGCCATCCTTCTCCAAAGGTGTTCACCATGGAACAAGCCCAGTGTAGGTTGGACTGCACTCTGAAAGTAGCATGTTCAGGCTGGTTGACCTCCCTCTGCTCTGGACTCCTGAACCCTTTCTTGCCAGGACCACTTACTCAACACCCATTGACTACTTCAGAATGTTGCAACATAAAACTAAAGGAAATTTACAAGTGGACAGATGAATGACAAAATTTAGAATGGTCATCAGAGCTGTCCATTGAGGTTAGCCTTTGTTAACCAAGGATGAAACCAGGTTAGGGATTGGTCTCTCAAGCATTAATTTGTCCAATTGGGACTCAAGGAAGGTATGGTGATTAGAGAAAATCATGTGTCCATTTCTTTAAGGTTCAAGGATCTGTCTAAAAATCTTTCTAGTTTCCCTAAACTCAACTCCAGAAGCAACCATCAAAGTTTCATTCTTCTGCCAAAACTCAAACATGACCCTCACCACTCAGTTTTGGAAAACCGAACAATAGACTGTTTTAGCTGTTCCTTTCAAGGGGGAATAGAATAGCATTTCCAAATATTCTCATCACCACTGCTGACATGACTAGTCCATACAGTGATCAACAGGCTGGAGCATCCCTTAGGAACACAAAGCACCCCAAGTGACAGACAATATAGACAAAGGGCACGTGCTCTCTTTAAAAGCATGCCTGGCAGATCTGATGATTGGGAATGTGTTGAGAGATGTCTTGTAAAGTAACACTGGCTAGGAAAATCGCAGAAAGTTATGAATAAAATGGTAAATAATATAGTACAGCTAAATTCCCTAGATTTTTTTTTCTTCAAAAAAAAAGAAAAGAAAAGAAGAGAAGGAACACCTTAAAACAAGGCACATTTTCCAACTTCCCTGTGGGTGTAAATACTCTGGAGAGGTTTTTCTCTCCCAGTTGACTTTGCATCTCTCAGTCTAGGTAGCATTATTTCCTGCCTTATTTTCTCCTCTACCCATTTCAGATCAGTAGCCTGTACTCATAAATAATACAGCATCTGCCTGGGCATTTGTTTGCAATATTATCTTACACGATGCCATGTGGAGAGAGGAAAAAATGCAAAACATCCTTTGAAAAGCCCGTAATGCTCAAATACAGGGAAACGGTTGTTTTTACAGTCTTTCATGTTTGCACGTGATTGGGGCCATGCCCATTGCTGCTGGAAAACTCACCAGGCTGTTTCTACCCCCAGAAAGTCTGGTTTCAAGAGCTTAACCCTACTGCAAAAATTGGATCTGCCTGAAACTTGATAATAGAGTCAGAGCCAACCCAGACTACCTATAAAATTATCCCTCATACCTGTTAGGCCTCTTCTTTTGTCTACTTATATATTTAAGTAGACTTTCCAAGAGAATGGAGTGAGGTCATTTATAATCCTGGAACAAACAAAACATCTCTCTACAAAGTTAAAGTACCCAAATGTTGTCTTATTTTCAGTTCACTCTACTTGCAAACAACTTTTTCATGCAAAAATTCAAAAAGCAAACATTTAAAGTTTTCAGTAGTACAGCTCTCTGAACTTGAGTCTGTTTCAAAATAAAATTATGAGATTATATTGTCAGAATTTTCCTGTAAAGCCTGAGGTTGAAAGATGGGGTTCAGAGCTCAATTCTTCTTTTTCCTTAATTCACTTCAATTTAGCAAGTATTTATTAAGCACCTACTGTATGTAAGGCACAGGGTTAGTTAATATAATACATCTGTACTATAGTTAAGGCTATCAGGACTATCAGAACTGGCCAAGAGGTGGCTAGGTGGTGCAGTGAATAGAGCACGGGCCCTGGAGTCAGGAGGACCTGAGTTCAAATCCAGCCTCAGACACTTAACACAAAAACTAGTTGTGTAACCTTGGGCAAGTCACTTAACTCCAACTGCCCTCTAAAAAGCAAAAAAAAAAAAAAAAGAACTGGCCAACCTATCCAGCCTTCCAGTTTTTGGCCTTGGACCTATGATCTCTACATGTAGTTCTAATGGTCTGGTAAACATATCTTGCATCCATTCCCTTCTCTCCAATTGAATGAGCATCCACTGTAGTTCAGGGCCTCATCACCTCTTTCCTGGACTGCTACAATAACCTCCAAATTAGACTTCCAGTTTTCAGTCTCTTCCCTATCCAATGTACTCTCCACCCAGTTGCCACAAGAACTTTCCTAAAGTATGTCCTAAAACATCACTTCCTTGTTCAGGAACCTCTAACCCCCATCACCTCTAGGATGAAATAAAAACATTGAAAGCCATTCACATTCTTTATCCAGTCTCCCTTTCCAGATGTGATCACATCACCCCCTTCATGCATTCTCCATTCTAGTCAGAGTTATGCTTGCTGCTACCCAAATTCAGAATCCCACTTCTGTCCTTTGCCCAGGTTGCCCCCATAGCTAGAATGTGCTCCTTCCTTACCTCTAGCTCTTAGAATACCAATCATCCTTAAAGCCTTAGGTCACGTGCCACCTCCTAAGGCAGGGAGGTAGAACCTGCAGCCTTGAGGCCACATGTGGCCCTCTAAGTCCTCACATGGGGAGGACTTTGACCGAATACAAACACTTAAGGACTTAGAGGGCCACATGTGGCCTCGAGGCTGCAGGTTCTCCACCCCTGTCCTAAGGGAATGAATAAGGGTAGACAGGACCTATGATTTCTACTCCCTCTACACAGGCAGAAAAAAAGGTCAACACCTTCTCTGCATGTTCTAGTTTTATCTTAGAGGGTTGCCTATGATGCTGAAAGGTTAGGTGATCTGCCCAGGGGTCACAGAGCCAGCATACCAGAGTGACTCAAACTCAAACCCGCATCTTCTGAACCTCTTTCTACCCACTATACACTCCATTCTCCTTTGGGAAGTCTAGTCATTACGGCTCTCTCTCCTCCAATAATCATGTAAATACTTTTTCTGTCTACATGTTGTATCCTTCCAAAAGAATGTAAACTTAAGAGCAGGGATTATTTTTCATTCTAACTTAGTATCTCAGTGCCTTGTCCACTTAACAAATAAATGCTTGCTGGATTGGATTAGATTGGAATTTGGAAAAGAGAGTGAAATATATTTCAATATATCAAATATATTTGGAAAATACTTTGGAATAGTCAAATTAAATCCTTTTCATTAATATTGACAGTGCTTCAAAAACATGCATCTTTAACCATACAGACTAAGTGTTGAGATTTACAATGGTACAAACCCACAAATCTGTAACAATTACCTCTGAGCCAGGAAGGCCTGGGTTCAAGTGCAGCCCCTGACGTATATAACTCTGGGACCCCAGGCAGTGCTCTCAGAAGCTGACTTGCAGGGCCAGTGCTGATCTTCATGGCAAAACAAGCTTCCTCATAGTGATTCCCTATACCAGGAGATTTTAGCCTTTTAAAAAAATTTCCTAGAGTCCTTTGACAGTCTGATAAAGCCTACAGACCACTTCTCAGAATAACATCTATAAAGAACTGAAGAAAAAGCTAAATTCCAGTGAGAGATGAGTGAAAAATAAAGGATTTTATTCCCATCCAAATGTACAGGTTAAGGACCCCTGTTCCATTCCAATGAAATCACAGATCCAGTCCCATCCATCTATTACTATTAGTAGAACTAATGGTGGCCCTCTAGGTCCTCAAGTGTGGCCCTTTGAATCCAAACGTTATTCTGTGAAGTTTGGATTCAGTCAAAAGTGGTAGTAGTAGTAGTAATAGTAGTAGTACAGCTGTGCTCCGCTTGTATAAAAAAAAATACATCAATACCAGAACTCACAATATAGATAAATTAGAGAATGAATCGATGCTTTTACAAAGGATTTACTTCGAGATTTCCTTAAAGGATAGCATCCTAAAACCATCCCATACACATTAAAATCAACCAAACAAGAAGTTGGTTTTTAACATCCTACCTTAACTAAACAAATTTAGATTTTTGGTACCATGCTGTGGGGCAAAAAGGCATAAACTGGAGACTCCACAGTTTTAGGCTGGCAGGGAGAGTGGAGAGAAGCCTAAGCTATAATGGCTGATTCCAAGCCAGGAAGAGAATAGTAGAGGACAGAGGAGCAGTGTGCTCCTGCTGGATGATGGTATCCAGGGTCAAGCAAAAAGAGAGGAAATCTACAGGAAGCAAATGCTTTATGAGGACTTTCAGGGTGGGGGCAGAGAGATTTCTCAAACAATCCCAGAGAGGATGGCCTTGTGACTCCAGTTGACGTCTTTACCTAGAATCAACTATCATTATAAGGTAGTGGAGACTACTGGAAGACAAAATATCCATTTCCTTCTTTTTTTTTTTCATTTGTGAGCTGCCCAAAAGCTTCAGAACTTCCTGGAACACCTATTCCAGAAGAATTTCAGACATCTCACTAAGAATTTTCGAACACCGTGCTGTAATATACACTCACCCACATAAATAAGAAAGATTTGCAATGATGTTTAGGGACTAACATTTTTCCATGGCAGTTGGGAAGGAAAATGTGTTTGGAGCTCAGGATATAGAGTAATGAAGACCCAAGTTCTAATCCCATCTCAGACTGTACTAGCCTGTGACCATGAGCAAGCCACTTAACCCATTTAATCATTCATCTACCTCCTTCAACTGATCTTTCTATTGATGTGTTAACTTATTCCACTATGGTGATCATACTTCCAACCTCTTATTTTCTTTATGTTTTAATTTATTGATTGAATATGATTGAATCATTATTTAACGAGTGGCTGTTGTCCTTTGTTCTCAAAGAAGAAGAAAATGATATCATTGGGGTCAAGTTACAGTGCATCTGACTGTGGCTGATCAGACCAACACAAGCTCAGAGTGCTCTACAGAAGGTTGGGCACAAATAGTCCGTGTGAACATTTGGGTTAGATTCTCTATCTTGCATTTCTTTTGAGCTACTTCAATTCTGTTTTGCTCATAGAGTATATAACACCTTCTCTGATAAGGGTACAGCATGCTGGGCAGTTCTGTGCCAGTGTTTCCCATGTCATGCAATCAATTCCAAAATTCTTCAGAGAGACCTTGAGAATGTCCTTGTATCTTTTCTTCTGTGTAAGTGCTTGCCTTTCATGTGTCCTCTGTAAAATAGTCTTTTAGGCAAGTGTACATTTGGCTTCCAAACATGGCCAGCTTATTGGAGTTGAGCTCTCCATAGTAGAGTTTGAATGCTTGGAGGTTTAGTTTGAGAAAGGACCTCAGTGTCTGGTACTTTATACTGCAAGGTGATGTTCAGAATTTTCCTAAGACAATTGAAATGCAGGTGATTCAATTTCCTGGCATGGCACTGGTATACTGGTATACAATAACGAGTTCAGCACAATGACTTTGGAGACCTTCAGTTTGGTAGTCCATCTAATACCTATTCTCTCTCACCCTTTCCTTTGGAGCATCCCAAACATTGACTTAGCTCTGGCAATGCATACATCAACCTCATCATCTAAATGTACATCCCTGCAAAGTATACTGCCAAGGTAAGTGAATTTGTCCACAGCATTCAATTTTTTCCATTCTCTGTAACTGATAGTTCCACATGTGGGACAGTGTGGTGAACCTTTTGATGAACTAGTTCAACTCTACACTATCCTTTATTCTCACATCCTATCACTGATCATGCCTTGCCAAATCTCAGTCCTGAATTATTCCTATCATCTGTCTCTTTTGAGCCTATTCGCATTAGCGACCAGCTTGTTTCTGTTTGGTTGTTTCAGTCATATCTGACTCTTCACGATCCCCATTTGGGGTTTTCTTGGCAAAGATACTGAAGTGATTTGCCATTTCCTTCTCCAGCTTATTTTACAGATGAGGAAACTGAAGCAAACAGGATTACATGATTTGCCCAGGGTTACACAGCTAGGAAGTGTCTAAAGCCATATTTCAACTCAGGAAGATGAAATTTCCTAATTCCAGATCTAGCACTCTAACCACTATGTCACCTAGCCACTGAACGGTGATCTTTTGTGAAAGATCACAAAACCATACTGATTGGCTCTTTCACAAATGTATATTATCTAATCTTAACACTCATAACACCAAGGCAATCCTATTCTCTATCTGATTCTCCCTCCCACTCACCACAGAAATTGTTCCAAATCTTCTCATTTCTGCCCAACCCTCACACAACATCATCTCATCTGAGGTTCCTACCTTATACTTCAAAAAAAAATTGAGGCCATCTGCCATGTGCTTCCTGAGTTCCCTTCTCATCCCACATCCTTCTGACATGATCCTCCACTCTCTTTGGCTTCTCTTATAGATAGATCAGAGGAAGAGGTGGTCTTTCTCTCTGCTAAGACCAGTACTCACCACTACAAGTGTACACTTGATCTTTCTCTCATCTGTCTTTCTCTAGATGAGTTCCATTAATATCCACACTCTCTATCTAATCTTCAATCTCTCCCTATCTTCTGGTTCCTTCCTGTCTACAAACAATCTCCCTCTTCAAGAAACCCTCACTTGATTTAATCATGCCCACTAGCCATCATCCTAGAACTCTCCCTCCTCTGTTTGATGCCATTAAAAAGTTTACTCTACTTGGTGCCTCTTCTCCATCTCTTCTCATTCTCTTCTAAACCTTCTTCACTCTGAAGAACTGACCTGAAACTACCCTTTCCAAAATTACCAGGCATCTCTTAATAGCCAAATATAATAAGCTTTTCTCATTTGCCATCCTTCTTAACTTCTCTGCTCTGCTGACACTATTGATCACCTTTTTTCTCCTGAACACTCTCACCTCTCTGGGTTTTCATAGCATTGTCCTCTTTCAGTTCTCTTTCTACTTGTCTATCCCTTTTGCTGGATCTTCATCCTTGTTACATTCCTTAACCATGAGTGCCCTCCAAGGCTCTATTCTGGACCCTCTTCTCTTTTACCTCTACACAATCTCACTTGGTGATTTCATCATCTTCCATGGGTCCAATTATCACCTCTATGTAGAGGATACTCTGATCTACATAGCAATCCCTACTCTATCTTCTGATCTCCAATCCCACATCTTCAGCTGTCTGTTGGACACTTCATGCTGGTGTCTCATAGGCATCTTAAACTCAGCATGTCCAAAACAAAACTCATTACTTTTTTCTTTTTTCTTTTAAAAAATAACTTTTGTTTATTTTTAGTTTACATCATTCACTTCCACAAGATTTTGACTTACAAATTTTCTCCCCATATTTCCCCTACCCACCACCCCAAAACAGCTATCCTGGTGTATACCCCCTCCCCCAATCTGCTCTCTCCTATATCCTCCCCCATTACCCCTCTGACTTTCCATTAGGGCAAGATGGATCTCCTTACCCCAGTGCCTGTATATCTTATTACCCAGTTGCATCTAAATAATAATAAATAATAATAATAATAATAATAATAATGTAGGGGTTTTTTTAGACATTTGATTTTAAAATTTTAAATTCTAGATTCTTTTCCTTCCTCCCTCATCATCCACCCCCACTGGAAAGACAAGCAATTCAATACAGGCCATACATGTGTAGGCATGCAGAACATCTCCACAATGGACATATTGTAAAAGACTGACTATATTTCCCTCCATCCTATCCTGCCCCTGATTTGTTCTATTCTCTACTTTGTCCCTGTCCATTTACAAAAGTGTTTGCTTCTAACAACCCTCCCCCCCCACCTGGCCCTCCCCTCCATCTCCCCTCCTCTCATCCCTTTCCCCCCTACTCTCCTGTAGGGCAAGATACCCAATTTAGAGTGTATGTCATTCCCTCCCTAAGCCAAATTCAATGAGATTAAGTTTGGCCCATTCCCTTTTTGCCTTCCTATTCTTCCCCTCCATTGTAACAGCTATCCCTTGCCTCCTCTCTACAAGATGATTAACCCCATTCTGTCTCTCCCTGTCTCCTCTCATTATATTCCTCTCCCACCTCTCAATTTCACCTTTTAAAATATCATCTCTTCTTATTCAATTGATCCTGTGCCCTCTGTATGTAAAAGTGTGTGTGTATATATATATATATATATATATATACATATGTATACACACACACACATTTATATTCCCTTCAACTATCCTCATACTGAGGAAAGTTTCATAAAGAACTCATTACTTTCTCACCAAACTCTTTCCTCTTTCAAACTCCCGTGTTACTATCAAGGGCATCACTATGCTCTCAGTCATCTAGGATCACATCCTAGACTCTTTGCTCTCCCTTACCCATCCCAATATCCAATCCATTGCCATATCTTTTTATTTTTACCTTCACAGCATCTCTCAAATAACCCCCCTTCTCTTTTTCCATTCATGTGGCCACTACCCCAGTTCAGGACCTGATCACCTCTTTCCTGGACTTCTGCAATAACCTTCTAATTGGTCTCTCTACCTAAAGTCTCTTTCTCCAACCCACCCTTCACAAAGCTGCTATTTTTCTAAAATGTAGGTATGGCTATGTCACACCTCTGCTCAAGACACTTCTGCTGCTTACTAATGCCTCCAGAATCAAATTGGTTGTCCTTGAAAGCTCTTCCCAACTTGACCCCTTTCTATCTTTATGATTTTACACTTTACTCCTCTCTATAAACTCTGCAATCCACAGATTCCCCTCACACACACACACTTGTTGTTGCTTGCACTGTACTCCATTTATTATCTTTGTATATATTGCTGTCCCCCATGCCTCAAGTCAAATCAACAAGCACCTACTGTGTGCCGGACACCATACTAATCATGGCAGATACAGAGAAAGCAAATGAGCAAGCAAGTTCATAGTCTAATGGGGGAGATGACATTCAAACAACTATGTACAAAAGAAACATATTCAGAATAAATGGGAAATAATCCCATGCCTGGGATGTATTCCCTTTTCAGCTCTGTGCCTTGACATCCCTGTGTTCCTTCAGCATTTAACCCAAATGCCACCTTGTGGAGGTGGCCTTTCCTGGGCTTCTCCAGCAACTTTAATCATTCCCTGTAAGGTTACCTTCCCTCCACTCTGTATATACTTTGTATGTAACTATTTATTTATATGTTGTCCCCTCAAAAGTTTGTAAGATCCTTGAGGGCAGAGACAACTTTTGTGATTTCACATTTCTTCATGTCCCCAAAACTTAGTAATGTGCATGGCACATAAAAAGTGCTTTAAAATGTCTATTGATTAGGGCAGCTAGGAGGTACAGCAGATGGTGAACCATCTGTGGGGTTAGGAGGACCTGAGTTCAAACCTAGCCTCAGACACTTACAAACTGTGTGACCCTGGGCAAGTCACTTAATTCTGATTGCCTCAAAAGAAAAGGAAAAATGTCTACTGTTTCATTGCCATTCTCTCAAACACCTCCTGTTTTTAGCATTTAATGTTCAAAATTGAAAACAAGAAAACCCTATGACTTATCTGAAAGCATAATGAATTGAAGTGATAGGACAGACTCAGGAGAAGCAGAAGATTCAGAGTGGAGAGTCCCTGGCTGTGCCAAGGGAAAGCTGTGAGAACTTAGGAAATCATTTCAGCTCTTTGGACCTAGGATTTCTCAGTTGTAAAATGGAAGGGCTGGGCCAGCTGATCTCTAGAGATCCTTCTGATCTAGGTCATGCTTCCTCCAGTTATAATCTGCAGCATTCTACGTGAGTGGGGAATCAAAGAAGATCAGTCATGGAATCTTTTTTTTTTAATTACTGTAGGACAAGTAAGGCCATCATTTGATGGTCTGACCTGGTCCCAAAATAAAAAGCATCTAAAGTCCAGCTGTGAATTATTAATGACTAGAGGATGGAAAAATCATTTACAATATGAACAGCTGGATTGAAGGTCTAAAGGAATGTGACCTTGGCTGACTGTGCTAAGAGTGTTAAAAAAAAAAAAAGGTCCCATATGGTCAATTCAATGAAATGAAAGGCAAAGAAAGGTCTTCAATTTCTCTAACCATAGAATGCCTTTTATTCTAGAACTCATTTCTGTAATATAAAGAATGAGATGAGCTGAATTTGAATCCCAGTTCTGCTACTTATTACCTATTTCTCCCTGGATAAGTCACTTCACCCTGTTTTCCTCACTCATTAAAATGAGTTGGAGAAGGAAATGGCAAACCATTCCAGTATCTTTGCAAAGAAAATCCCAAATAGGGTCACAAAGTGTCAGATGTGACTCAAATGAATGAACAACAACAACAACAACAGTAAAAATGAGAAGGCTAAGGACTAAATAGCTACAGATCCTGTCTATGAGGCCATCATGGCATAGGGGACACTGCCACTAAACCTGGAGTCAGGAAGACCTGAGTTTACTTCCCACGTCTGACACTTAGTAGTATGACTTGGGGTACATAGAGGCAGCTAGGTGGCATAGTGGATAGACACTGAGCCTAAAATCAGGAAGACCTGAGTTCAAATCCAATCTCAGATACTTGCGAGCTGTGTGACTCTGGGCAGGTCACTTAAAGTCTCTGCTTTAGTTTCCTAGACTTTAAATAGGAGTGATAACACTGACCTCACAGGGTTCCTGTGAAGATGAAACGAGGTGTTTGTAAAGTGCTCAGCTTAGTGCCTAACCCTTAAAACTGCTTGTTTCTTTCCTTGGAAAACATGCTACTTTTATGAAGCTTAACTTTGATATTTGAAAAATAGAGATAATAATATTGGTGATTCCTACCTAGAGGCAGCTATGTGGCTCAGGGGATAGAGCATCAGGCCTAGAGTCAGGATGACCCAAATTCAAATCTGCCTCAGACACTTGCAAGCTCTGTGACCCTGGGCAAGTCCTTTAAACTCTGTCTGCTTCATTTCTCTCATCTGCACAATGGGGATAACAAAGAGCACATACCTGCCTGGGTTGTTGGGAGGGTGCAAGCAGAAAATGATTGTAACGTGCTTAGCACAGGGTTTGACACACAGTAAAAGTGCTCTGTAAATATCAGCTGTTATTGCCCTGCAGATACTTTGATTCTAATGGGGGAAGACAACATGGAAAAGGAAGCTGAAAAGTAGTGGGGAGTAAAGAGGAATATTACTAGCCATGTTACCCTGAGCAAATCACTTAACTTCTGTTTTTTTTAGTCTTCTCATCTGTGAAATGGGGATAATAATAGCACCTACCCTTCAGGATTTGTAAGGATCAAATGAGATAATACTAGTAAAGTGCTTAACACAGTTGTCAGGTCCATAGCAGGGACTATATAAATATTAACTATTCTTACTGTCATTATTATTAATATTATTATCACTTTAGAAGGTTGTTAGGAGGCTCAAGTGAGATCATGTATGGAAAGTACCACTCAAGCTTTTAACCATTCCCAATTTCCTTTACAAAGTTCCTGTGACATCTCTCAAGTACCCTCTACTGCTCACTCATCTCAGATGACTCAATGTAAGAGACTTGACCTGGGAAATCATTGGTATAGAGGACTCCCAGAGGAGGGAACTCCCTCTACTAAAGCAGATTGGCATGATTTCTGCATTTTAGAGGGTCACCTAACCCTCTGGACTTCACCACCAGGCCTCAGCTGCCTCCTCAGACCCTATGGCCTTTTCACTGTGGAGCATTCCTCTGCCACTGTGGTCCCATTCTTCCATTGGTGAGTTCTTCCCAGAATATCCATTATGAGGAAAGGTCCAAGTTGGCCATTTTTTGTTCCTCTCCCAGCTCTGCTTCTGACTTCCTGGACTTCACTGCCCACCCATAATGTTAATGGGATTTAAGCTCTTCCTCATCCATTAAGGGAGGTCTCCTGGAGCCCATTAAGGGAAGTTTGCTTAGGGGAGGCTTGTTTGTAGAAAGGCTTTCCTACCTTTTGCTAATTTCTAATTGGGCACTGAGTCAGGAGGGTTGTGATGCCTTCTGAGAAGTGTGTATAACTCTGAGTTGGTATTCTACTTTGGGGGCTCATTTATGAAAAGGATCTTGTGATTCCCTGGTTGAGATTCTGAGTGGTCATATGTTCAAAGTTCCCCAACTGCTCAGACGTAAAGTCTCTCACAATCCAGGGGTATATTGTAAAGTGTATTGCAATATTGCTTTTATTTAGGCAGTCAGAGCCTTGTCTGTTGGTCTTTATTTCTCTGCTTGTATTTTCTCTGAAGTTCAGGGTGCTGACTTTTCCTCCAAACTAGTGAATGTAATTTAAAAAGGTTATTGGCCCCTTAAACAGCTATCTTTCCTAGTTAAGCAGATCTAAGAACATGTTCCAGCAGCCATTCTGAGTATGCCAATGTAGTTGCCACTATACCAACCCATACCCCTTCCCTACCTCCCATAAGGGTACTTTATCCTTTTCCTCCTCTCTATATGCCACTACTTTTTAGCTCCCTTTTCCATGTTGTCTTCACTGGTTAGAATGAAAGCTTCTGGAGGGCAGGCACTGACTTCCTTTTTACTTATATTTGTAGCCCCAGCGCTTAGTACAATGCCTGGCACACAGCAAAGGAAATCAAGGGTTGTCTAGGTCACACAGCCAGTATGTGTCAGAGGCAAGACTTGAACCCAGGTCTTGGCAAACAGCTCTCTACCCACTATTCCACACGGCCTCTTAAAAGCCATATAGCACAGCCAAAAAATTTCCCAACCTAATATCACTTATTGACCATTTACCACACCTGAGCTCAGGTTCTATGTCATGTACCTTTCCACTTACATCTCCCCTAAGTGTATGTATGTAAGTCATGTCCAAAATGGAACTCATCATTTCTCCCCTTAAACCTGTCTTGCCTCTACTTCTATTAAGGGAACCATCATCACTCCCATCACCCAGGTTCCTCATCTCGGAGTCCTCCTCAGCTCTTTACTATTCCCTACAATGAATGCCCCAGCCCTTGTTTGCTTGCCCCTGACATCCAAGCGGTTGCTGAGTCCTGTCCATTGTCTCTCCTGGACATCTTTCCTCTGCCCCTGTCTCTCCCCTCATGTAGACACTACCATAGTTCTAGCTATTATCACTTCCTTTAAGGATTATTATAAAAGCCTCCTAACTGGTCTTCAACTAGGGGGTGTAAGCTCTTTGTGGTGGGCACTTTCCCTTTGCATCCCCATCATGTAGCATGGTATCTTGAACACAGGGCACTCTAAGGCATCATGTTACTCTAGTGGCACAATGGATAAAGCATTGGATTTAGAATCTAGAAGACCTGCATTCAAATCCTGCCTTAGACACCAGCTATGTGACTCTGGGCAGATCACTTAATCTCTGTCTGTTTTGGTTTCCCCATCTGTAAATTGGAGATAATAATAGCACCTATATCAGCCTCAATCTCCTCATATGCAAAACAGTTTTACTTCACAAGGGTTTTGTGAGGATCAAATGAGATAAAATATGTAAAGCACTTTGCAAAACATAAATTTGCTATGTAAATGCTAGATATTATTATTATTGGACAGTGAGGTGGCCCAGTGGATAGAGTGCTGGGCCTACAGTCAAGAAAAATCATCTTTCTCAGCTCAAATCCAGCCTCAGACATTTACTAGCTATATGACCCTGGGCAAGTCACTTAATCCTGCTTGCCTCAGTTTCCTCATCTGTAAAATGATCTGGAGAAGAAAATGGCAAAACCACTCTAGTATCTTTGCCAAGAAAACCCCAAATGTGGTCACAAAGAGTTGGACACAACTTAAAATGACTGAACAATAACTGCATTGCTATTATTGGTAAATGTCCCGAATAAATGCTTTTTTAAATTCATTGATACATGCTACTTGAACTCACTTGAATACTAGCAGCCTTTCTGAAAATCTTTAGAAGAAAGTTAAATACGTATAACCAAACCCGTCAGACCTGGTTTGTAAAATTCCGATCTCCTGCTGTTACTCCTCAAAATCACATAGAAAACAAGGTACTTATTTATGAAGTTTTTCGTGTATTTTATTGATGTTTCTTTCAATGTTCAGTTCTTTAAAGAGGGTCCTCAACCACAGGAATCTTTTTCAAAAAGTCTTTCCTTGACACTGACTAAATTGGATTTCCCAAGCTAAAATCATTTGTCAAAATATATTATGAAAAACAACCTTAAATGTTTCCTGGCCTTCTTTTGTTCTGGTATTTAGTTGCTATAGCTCCCAAGTTGGTTTTTTTTCCTTTTCTCCTTTGGTCTGTTGCTTAAAGTCACTGAAAATTATGTTAAGGACTGTCAATTACTGTATACCAGATGCTCACTAAATTGGGTACTGCTTGATGGTGGTGATGAACTGCCGCCCATAAAACTTCCTTGTGCCTGTCCCTAGAGGAAAAGCAAACACTAATTTCACCAGTTCCTTCCAGCATGTTCTGCTCCAGACCTAGAAGACTTCTCATCCTTCTAAGTGCACACAAGTTACATATATTTCCCTAAATACATGGTTTCTATAAGGACTTTATGCCAACAAACCAACTGAAACACTAACCACGTGAATTGATACAATCTGAATTGTAAAGATTATGTGGCCTGATCTTTCAAACAAACAGGACCTACTCCTTCAGTCCCTCCCTCCATAGTCACCCAATCTTCCCTTCTTTGATTCGGTATAATTTGACCCTATTTGTCTGCTTGGGCCAATGATCCCCTCATCTCCCCCCTCTCTCAGGAGCTTGCTTCATTGATCATCTCTCCACCACCCATTTTGATTTCTTCTTTATCTATGGGCACCTTCCCTGCTGTCTATACACATGTTTAGAAATCCTCTGCCTTTCGCAAAAATTCCCTTAACCCTGCTATCTTCTCAAGGTTCCCTTCCACCATTAAACTCCTGGGAAGGGCAGTATACACTTATTGCTTCCACTTACTCACCACCCAATCACAAAATCATGGAATCTCATTGTTGAAAAGTGACTACATAAACCATCTAATTCAACCCATAAATGAACCAGAATCCCCTCCATATCTCTAAATTACCTTCCCAAACATTTCACATTACTAGAGTCAGTGAAAATGGATTTTCCTAGCCCAGGAGATGACAACAGCCAGGGTATCCTTAGAGTTCTTGCAGAAGTGCATGGCAGAAAGAAATGTGTGTTCATCCATGTGATCCAAGAGCTAGTTCATAGACAAATCCTACAAACCCCAATACCCTCTGAAGAAAAGGAGGAATTTTGGTTTCCTGTGTAGTGTGATTGTGAAATCTAGCTTTCTAGCCAGAGAAAGGAGATTTCTTGGTCAATGACAGCTTTAGGAGTTTTCTCATGAGTAACCCCAAGTTTGAGGATTTCTAAATTCATAAATTCCCAAGTCTGAAATGTAAAAGATCAGACATTCTACAGATAGAAGATTTCCTGATGTAGCTTGCTTTTGGAGAAAGATTGTCCCCAATACTCTCATAACTGTAAGATCAATTAATATTGGGGGAAGTAAGAGACTTGAACTTTGCTACTACCTGCTAGCAATTACAATGAGTTATTTGGACAGTATAGGTCCAATAGGAAAGGGATTGCTTAATCAGCAAGTCCTAATTTACATTTACCTACTAGGAAAAATCTAAATTATAGTGTAATATTATAACTCTGGGGAAAGAACTTCCAGAATGTCAAAGGATTGTCCTAATAGCAAGTCCAAGTTCAGGTGCCTGATGGGCTATTTGTATCCATCTATGGGCTTCTAGGAATCTTTTGCATTTTCAGCATTTCCTAGTAGGTGATAAAATGTTATGTTGTATCAGATATGCCTTTGGTATCTTAAAGGCTTATAAAGGAACTGGGGACCCTATCACTCGCATAGGGTGAACTGGACACAAGTTACACTTATGCTTCATTTTAGAGATTTCCCAGAGTAACTTCAGGTGGGAGTAACAAGCCCAGGAAAGCCCCACAAGGATTAGACTCAGTTCATGTGAATCCATAGTCTTTGGTGGCCCTTGGACCATGAGTTTCATTTGAAAATATAAATCAAGAACTATATGAATGCCAATAATTATGATATCAGGGAGTCTCCACTTTTCTTCATATCCATCTCTCAAATATATGCAATGCTTGCCTTTCTCCTTTAAACTGTCTTGGATTTGGAGTCAGATGACCTGGGATTGACTCTTGGCTCTGTTACCACCATGTGATCCAGGTCACTTCACATCTCTAAACCTTGGGTTCCTCACCTGTAAAATGAGTAAATTAGTCTAGATACCATCTAAAGCTTTCCTTGACCCTTCTACTGAAAACGTCCTCTTATCCTTCTCTCTCTCTCTGTCTCTCTCTCTCTCTCTCTCTCTCTCTCTCTCTCTCTCTTTCTCTCTCTTCCCCGTCCCCCCATAATTTCTTCTTGGCTTTCAGGAGGGGTGTGCTGGAGCCAGCTCAAATTGGTTCACAAGAGTTAATTGTTAAATTTTCAGTGTGAGCATTTATACCTTAGAAATAGAAAAATGCTACAAATTGGTGCCTGATTTATTATTTTGATGCTTATCTAGATTTATGAAAGTGATGGAGGAAAAAGTTAATATACAGATTTAACTTTAAAATATCTCCTGCATACAATTCCCCCCCTTCTCAAAGCTAGTCAGTTGTTAGAAAGTTACTAGCTCACCTTTGATTCCAGGGCACCTTAATTTGTATTATATTTGCTTGACTACATGTCCTGTTTCCCACCCAAAATAACATAGGCTTCTCAAGGATAGGGATTCCATCATTCTTCATCTTTGTATCCCCAGGGCATAACACAGTGCCTTGCCCATACTAGGTGTTTAACCAATGTTATTTCTATTCCTTTTAATTGCTTATAAAGAAAGGAAAAGGAGTAAAAGGTTAAAAACCAATTCTCTGAATGGGTGCTTCTCCCAAAAGAGTCAAGGTGAGTTGACTAGCAGCAGAATGACCTTGGAAATGGAAGGACAGGGAGGAAGGTGAAATGCACAGTGCTTTCAGTCTTGGAATAATTGGTCCATGGTGATTTTAATCTGCCTATTCCAATCTAGATGACTCCAGAGGATTTGGCAAAAGGCCCTTCTCACCTCCATTCTGAATCTCTGCCTGTTGAAACCCTACCTGTTCTTCAAGATGCAGCTCAAACATCAAGACTGTTGTCCCAGAAGCCGTCTCCGAATCCACCCAGCTGGAAGTGATTGCTCGTTCTTGAAATTTTATTTGTATGAAGCATTTTATTTATATTTCTCTAACTTGTTCCACAAATTAGCAGAGTTGGAAAATGACTCAGAGGCCATCTAGTTCAACCCTCTACCAAAAGCATGCATCCTCTCTACTATAACCCCAAAAGCAATCATTCAGCCTCTACACGAGACAGCTGGAGCATCAGAAAATTGACCACTTCCTGAGGCAGTCCATATCATTATTAGAGAGTGCTAATTGTTAGGAAACTTTTCTTTACATAGAATCAATGTCTTTCTTCTTGTTACTTCTGACTATTGGTCCTAGTGCACACCCTAGGAACAGTAGATTGTTTATATTTTTCTATGTGACAACCCTTCAAATATTTGGAGCCAGAAGTCATGTTTTGAGAGGTTGTATGGTGAAGTGGGCAGCTAGGTGGTGGGAATCAGATGGAGGAAAACTCATCTTCCTGAGTTCAAATCTGGCCTTAGACACTCCAGCTGTGTGACCCTGGGCAAATCACTTAACCCTATTTGCCTTAGTTTCCTTATCTGTAAAGTGAGCTGGAGAAGGAAATGGCAAATCACTCTAGTAGCTTTGCTAAGAAAACCCCAAATGGGGTCAGGAAGAGTCAAACATGACTGAAACAACTGAACAGCAACAACATGGTGAGGTGGAAAAAATACTGGATCTGAAAGCAGGAACCCAGAATTTGAATATTAGTGCTCTGACACTAGTTTGTAAAACCAAGGACAAGTCAGTTAGCTTCTACAAATCTATTATCATTATGTACACCCCTGTTAACCCCAAATCTTCTCTAAACTTCCTCAATTTCCTTCAACTGATTTTTATATGCTATGATTTCATAGTATCATAAGATTGAGAGTTGAAAGGGACCTCAGATATCATTTAAGTCCAACTCTCTTATCTTACGGTTGTTGAAAATGAGTCCCAGAAGTGTTAAGGGACTACCCAAAGGTCACATAGAGTCTGCCCAGACAGAAGAACTGGGCTTCCTACCCATGTCCCCTGACTCCACTGCTCTTTCCATTCTAGAATCCCCTCACCATTTGATCACCCTCCACTGGATGGATTCCAGCTCAGTATAATTCTTCCTTATTAAAATATGGGACCCAGCATTGAAGACTCAAGACATTGCAGATACAATGAGATTATGACTTCTCTCATTCTGAACACTGTTCTTCAAGTAATGTGGCATGAACAGATAAGGGCTTATATTTTATTTTGTATTATAATTATGTATATTTAAGATTGTAAGCTCTTTGGGGGCAAGGACTGGGTCCCAGACAGCTTTGTATCCCTAATACTTAGCTCGATGCTTTGCCTAGTAGCAGTTGATTAATTAACATTTGTTAAATCAATAAATATATTGCACAGTGAACAAGGAGGAATTGACCTAGTGATCACAGGAATGCTGCAGATCAGGTCTAGGGTGCAGGTGCACTGGCAGGTATTTCTGGACACATGAACATTATATTATTATGCCTCCCATAGCACTGTAGGGTGTACTAATGGGTTTATGGTGAGTTAAACGCCAGGCATGAAACCAAATCCCAACCCCTTTCCCCAGATGTCTGATGCTGAAAAGATAAACTTAAGTGATACAAAGACAAAAAATGAGAATAGTCTCTCCCCTCAAGAAGTTTTGATGCTGGTGGAGGGAGGGGGAGAGAGAGGGCGACAGAGAAATATAACATGTGCATTCATAAATAAATGCAAAATACTTACAAGGTAAATAAAGAGTAACTTGGAGAGATGGAGAAGTACTGGCAAGTGGGAGGATCAAAGGGCAAACTAACATTCGGGGAAATAATATTAGGACTGCAGAGCCACAAGAGATCATTTTCCACAAATGGATAGCTTTTATCTGGGTTTCTTAAAGGACAATATATAACTATAAGGGTGTCCCAAAAGTCTTAATGCAGCTCTAAGGTATTAGAACTATATTAGCTTAAATTTTCACTAAGACTTTTGGGGCACCCTTCCTTAAGCCCCATCAGTAAAGGACGATGGCAAGCACAAGGGGTGGATAGTGGAAGACAGAATAAGAAAGAGGTGAGGGGTCATTGAGGAGAAGAGAAGCCCTCCATGGTGAGGTTCTGTCAAACAAAGGAGATAAAAAGGATTATGTATGTGAAGATAAAGAGAGAGATAAGGTCAAGTGGTACAGAGAGACTCAGAAGGGAAGCGATTTCAAGGCAGAAAGAATATGGAAGCCATGGGGGAAAAAATCCTACATGTCTTTGCCTAATGCTGCTCACTAGTTTAGAATGCCTTGGATTTGTCTCCCTGCAAATCCAGATCCTGTACTTCCTTCAAAGGCCAAGTTCAGTTCCCATCTTCCCCACAGAGCTTCTCTAAGTGCAGCCAGCAATGACCTTTCCCTTCCTGAATTCCTGTTGGATTTATATACCAGACCACATCACAAGTCTCATTGTTGATTACTGCTGTTGTTGTCCTGGAGTAGTTTTGTGCATGACTGTCTTGAACCTCCCAATTAGACAGTGAATGGTTTGAAGGGCAGGGACAGTGGCTTCTACTTCCTTTGCATTCTCTGTAAGGTCTAGCACAGTGCTGAGCATATAGCCCAAAGTACTTATTGGTTGGCTGAAATCCAAACAGTGAGGAATATGAGTGGTAGAAGACAAAGGCAACCATAGGCACATCAGTCTAGAGCAGGGATGGGGAACCTGTGACCTAGAGGCCACATGTGACTTTCTAGGTCCTTGGGTGCAGCCTTCTGACTGAGCCCAAGTTTTACAGAGCAATGGATTTGTTCTGTGAAGTTTGGATTCAGCCAAAGGGCCGCACTTGAGGACCTAGAGGGCCACATGTGGCCTCAAGACTGTAGGTTCCCCATTCCTGGTCTAGACCTCAGAGCCATCTAGGCCAACCTCTTCAGTTTACAGATTAGGAAACTGAAGCCCAAGAAAGTCAAAGGTTTATAGGATACTGGGTTTAGAGCTAGGTGGGACCTTAGAGGA
>CM053581.1:93562476-93586914 GCA_028627135.1 Pseudochirops cupreus | reverse complement strand
TAGCTGCACTAATTCCTCATGCTGCTGCTTTTCTAACCATAGTTCTCTTTTACATCAGAAAATTCAGGTCCTGAGAGCCTCTTTAGGCATAACCAGAGTACATCAGTCAAAGGAAACCAATGCAAGTACTCCAGCACTATTACTTCTGTATTTTCCTTGTTCTTTTTCTCTAGTTTGCATGTGAGTCCCATCCTGAGTCACTCCAACCCTAGTATGTCCTACCTCAATTCCTTCACATTCAGCATGCTCATTTTTCTCCCATCTTGTCCTTTGTTTCCTAGCATTGTTTGGCTCATAACCTGATTCACCGTGGCAAGAAAAAGACAGTCAAGAGTACAAGGGAAGGTGGGGGGTGTTACAGAGCTACACTAGAATTTGTGGCATCTGCAAGTTAATTATAAACTCCATGAGGTGGGGACCATGCCTTGCCTAAACTTTATATCTCATCTAGTGCTCTGCACACACATATAGTGTGCACTGAATAAATGTTTGTTGGATTACATTGGACATGGTCCAACCTAAAGAGACATTATTCTCTAATCCTCACTATTTTTGTTGTTCAGTCATTTTTCAGTTGTGTCTGACTCTTTGTGACCCCATTTGGGGTTTTCTTGGCAAATATACTGCAGTGATTTGCCATTTCTTTCCCCAATTTTACAAAAGAGGCAACTGAGGCAAACAGGGTTAAGTGACTTACTCAGAGTCACACAAGTAGTAAGAGTCTGAGGTCAGATTTGAACTCAGGAAGATGCGTCTTCCTGACTCCAGACCTGGAGCTCTGTGCACTATGATGCCACCTAGCAACCCTCACTCTTTCTCACCCCCTCTCTCCTACATGCTCTCTTCTCTCCTCTGATCCTGCCGCTGCCTGGTACAGGGCCTCAATGTCTCACACCAGTCTGTTTCAATAGACTATAGATTATTGCCTGCTGCTTGATCTTTCTGCCGCAAGTCTCTCTCTGCTCCAGTCTAATAACCACTCAGCTACTAAATCGATCATCCTAAAGTACAGGTCTGACCATGGTACCCCTCCTCTAATTCAATAAACTCCAGTAATTCCCTGTTCCCTCCAGGATCAAATAAAAAACCCTCTGTTTGGCATTCAAAACCCTTCACCATCTGGCCCCTTTATACCTCTCCAGTCTTCTTACACCTGATTGCCCTCCACATACTATCTAGTGACACCGGTCTCCTTGCTCTTCCTTGAACAAGTCAAGACAAGTCAAAAAGGATTCATTAAGGGCTTACTATGTAGGAGGCCCTGTGCTAAGCTGGGGAAAATGTAAACACAAGCATAAAGACAGGCAGGACCTGCCCTCAAGGAGCTTACATTCTAACAGGGTACATGCATGGAGACATGGTAGAGAAAGTCTACAAGGTCAGGAGGATTAAGATATGGCTGGTCTGGGCAATTTTCTTAAAATGGAGGTTCTGGGACTAACCAGAAAATCAAAGCAAGGGACCACAAAGGATGAGGATATTTCTAGTGTGAGAAGTTCAGGGGCAGAGTGAACTTTCAGAGTGAGGAGGTTTAGAAAGTCCAGTCTGGAGTGTAGCCTGGAGAGGAATGAAGACACAAGACACTCTGTGTCCTCCTCCAGCATTTTACCAACTGTCCCCCTCCTCACTGCTGCTGATGCTGGACTTCCCTGGCTTCCTACAAGTCTCAGTTAAAATCCCACCCTCAAAAAGAAGCCTCTCCATGGCTTTGTAATCTTGGCATCTTTTCTGTGAGGTTATTTCCAATTTTTCCTGTGTATGTGGATTGTACATAGTTGTTTGATGCTGTCTCGACCATTAGACTCTGAACTCCTGGAGAGCATATTAACTTTTGCCTCTCTTTAAACCCCCCATACAAATGAACAACCTAACTAGGTTGGGAGACAAGAACAGTCAACACAGACATCATCTAACTATGTGTACAATATTGTTGGGCCATGATTTAAACAAACTGGCTATTCAGTAAAATTGTGTTGAATGAATTCATGAATGCAATTTTTAAATTTTTTGAATTTCTAATACATAAAATCATAGAATGTCATAGCTGGAAGAAACATAGGGATCATTGGGTTGACCTTCATTTTACATATCCTTCCATATGAGGCACTCTGTCAAATTGTGTTCAGATGAGAAAGTATCATGGATTTAAAGTGAGAGGTATTAATGAGTGGCCTGCAACTGGCAAAAAGCATAGTTAAATTACTAAAGCTTTAGGGATTGCTATCTCTATCATGGAAATCATATGCGAAACAGGGGAGGCATGTGTTCCTTCTACCTATATTTCTGATATCTTCCTTCATTGTGGCTTTCAATTTTTTTTTAAAGTTGGAAACAAAGCACAGTGTTCTTGTTAATATATTTATTTTATTACTATTTTATGCAATGAGAACTACCTCATTTGCATAGTATCTCATTTGTAAAGCACTTTGAAAACTTTAAAGAACTTTATAAATGTTCACTATGATTATTAGGAGAAAATTACTGTTTTCCTATAAATTTATTTTGTAGTCTTCAAAGGCTTAAGTTGTTAGTCATGATTTATCAAATCCAGGTGCTACTTTCTTTGCAGTGAGACATACTTATGTTTCCATAATGCAAGATCGTCCTTAAAAGTAAGCTATTTGAGGGCAAAGGCCTCAAGTATTAGTATTATATGTAATATATAATAATGCATAATTAATATACAAATTATAATGTCATGTTATTAACATTATCATAACTTGATTAATATTTATCAATGTTAGTAATCAAAATTAATTATAACAACCATAAAATAACTCATATTAATTAACATCAATGTGTATTTCCCCTATTGTATTTTGCATGCTGTCAAGCTCTCAGCCAATATTTGCTGAATAAATGAACAAAAAGATGAAGTCAATGGAAAAAAGAATTCCCTAAAACAGAAATGGGGGGATTAAAATAACTATAAAGTAAATTTAATAAGATAGGGCACAAAAAAATCTAAGACAGCCAAGTGTGGCAGAAAGAAGAGATTTATACCAGAGACTGAAAGAAAAAGGAATGCTTTAAGTCTACAAGAAGCCAGAATCTCAAAGAGGGGGTATAATTAATGGTCAGGAAAAAATGATATAAAATGAAGCAACAACATTTTCTTATAAGACAGAAGGAAAGGCTGAGCCCAGCCATTAAGAACAGATCTTTTTTCAGGTTTAAAATACCAGAAGAAGTCCAAATTGTGTTAAACTAGTTCTGAAAAAATTAGGAAGTCTCACGAGGGACAATTTGGAGATTGTAGAGAGTTGCCATGCTTGATTCCTCTGTAGGGAAAACAGAAACCTTTGAAAGTTTGCTTAAAAACTGTTTTTATTTTTTCCCCCAGGGTTTGAATCCCCTTTGTACATACATGTCTTTTTGGTGTGTAGCAGCATGGTTAATTCTCTTCAAGACTCTGTAGTGTCTTTGTTTTGTTTCTTGGTCTTTTGTGCAGTTGCTTTTCTTCCTTGAAAGTGTGATTTCTTGAGGGAGAGGAGAGAAGAAACTACACATTGGTAATCACAAAGATGGAGCTTGGCCCCAGAGGTCAGTGGAGAAAATGAACCTCCCTCCCCTTATTGCAGAGCTGGGGAATTACAGATATGAAATATTTCATATGCTGTTAGACACTCAATACATTTGTTAGTTTTGCTAGAATGCTTTTTTCCCCCTCTTTAAATCTTTGTCATAAGAAATGGCTTGCTGGCTATGGGAGATAGTAGTGATATATTCAGAAATAAGTGTGATATGAAAAAGTTATGAGTAAAAAGAAGTACAAGTTTAAGAATCTTGTTTATTTTGTATTAATGCTGCAGTATAAAAATAAAAATATTAAATAGCTGGAAAACTAAAAAAAATGTGTTTTCCTTCATAGTATATTTCCTGAATCACTCCTTTAAATGTGTCACATTCCAACCTATATTACAGACATTTCTGTTATTTATTTTATCACCCCTCGCATTAGATTGTAAGCTCTTTCCAGAGGAACTAGGCCTCCTTCCATCATTGCGCCTCACATGTCCTAAGCCCCCTTTGCTCCTGGGCTCCCTACCTCTCTCTGGTTGGAGAGGGGAAGGGAGACTAGACATGGGAGAGCTCCTCCCACCTGATCCACCATTTGAGGAAAGAGCCCAAAGAGCTCACCTCATCATTTAGCACCCAGCTGCTCTCCTAGACTTCATGATTGCTAGAAATTCATCATTCTATAAGATGAAGTACACTCTCTAACTCACTTCTCCTCTGACCATTTCCCATGCCCTCTTGCAGGGTATCTCCTGGCCTCTTTATGTGCTACCTTCCCTCCATTAGACTGTAGAAGAAGGTGGGATTTTAGTTGATATTTAAAGGAAGCCAGTAAGGGCAGTAGAAGGAGCTGAGGAAAGAGAGCATTCTAGGTACGGGGGACAGCCAGAGAAAATGTCCAGAACTGAGAGATGGAGTGTCTTGTTGAAGGCAACAGCCAGGAGAACAGTGTCATTGGATTGAAGTTGTTCTGTCTTATACTTACTTAAATATATGTCAAATCCCCTTATTAAGCCAAAAGCTCCACAAGGACAAGGACTTTGCCTTACTTGCAAGGGAAACTGTTAGGAAAAGGAATTTGGGATTAATAGCATATGCCCAAGTACAATTACCCCACTGAGTAAAATAAATTATCTAGACATTCTCTGGTTAACCTTAAACTTTATTGGACAACAGGTTCACAGCCTGAACTCAGACTATTTTTCTTGTTTCCTTGATTTCCTTGGTGCAACATTCATCACCCACCTGCCCTTCTGGTCCCCAGATATGCCTTCTGCTTTGGGCCACCTTGGTTCTGGATTTTGTGATCATTGTTCTGGTAACTGACCCTTGAGCTCCATCTTTCTTCTTTCCCCAAATCGACTAAATGTTAATGCTATGCACTTCCCCCCTCCCCCCCCCCCCCGAATAGATAGGCCAACACCATCGTCACTACATCTACAAGACTTCAGTTAGCAGAGCAAAAAAACCTTAGCCACAGACCCTGCCCAGCTCTCGCTCTGGTCCAGCATTGGGGGAAGATACTTTGGTATATGCAAAGAAGGTAGGACTACCTAACTCTTCTTTTCCTTCCATCTTCTTCCGGAGGAAGAACGATCTTTCAGAGAGATTTGAGATCCAAAAATAAGATGATGAGATGGTAAGAGAGCACATAGCTGCTTTAAACGAGCTCAAGTTTCCTTGCTCAGACAAATTACAACCTAGGATATGGAAAGTATTTGCAGGTGTGATCATAAAACCATTGTTAAGTAAACTTTGGGGAAACTTGGTGAGACAAAAATCTCCCTTTATAAAAGGGTGAAAAGGTAGATTTAAAAAAGTGTGGGCTGATAAGCTAGACATTAGTTCCCAGAATAATACTAAAATGAGCCATAGAACAGTGGTTTAGTGGGGAAAGGAGGAGTGTGATCACCAGGAACAAGGAAGTGTTTACTAACAAACAATCATACCAATAACTTAACTTTTTTGGATAAAGATACAAGCAAAAGCTGTGGGCTGCCAAAAATATGGAGCATCTTACTTCCAGTAAGGCATTTGACAAAGTCTCTCATGGTTATCCTTGTAGACATAATGGAGAAATATAGATTGGGTTAGATCAAGGTCAGCAAACTGTGGACCCTGACTGGATGCCTATTTTTGTATGTCCAGTGAATTGAGAACGATTTTAAAAATTTTTAAACAAAGTTTTATTTTATTTAAAAATATAAAAAAAAACTCACCCATTCTCAACTATAGAAACAGGCCTATAGAAACAGGTGGTGAGCTGGATTTGGCCCTCTGGCCACAGTCTGCCAGCCCTTGGGCTATATGGTTTCCCAGGTAATTGAATAAGTTCTGCCAGTTATAACCTGTGTCATTTCAAGAAGCTCTTTTACTTCTCTGGGTTTTAGTTTCCTCAACTGCAAAATGAGGGTTAGATGTGATGATGCATATGGCCCTTATAGCCCTAAGATGGGATCCAATGATCCTGTAAGGGGATACATCAACTATGAATGTCTAGGAATAAATTTGCAATAAAAAGCTGTCATCTCTAGGAGTCATTATTCAGAATGTTTGCTTCTGTTTGTTTCTAAAGTTATCCCACTTTAGAACAATTCTGAGCTGCCAGAATTCCATGAGAAATTTCCTTAATATATATCCCTTTGCCAGAGCCCTAAAAGACAGACAAAGGATTTCAATAGGCTAAAATTATGGGCAAAACACAGGAAAACCAAGTAGATGAAAAATGCTTATGTCTAGATAACAATATGCAACTAGATAGACAATTTACAGAGCTTAGACACTGAAAATAAACAATGAGTTAGGTCCAGAATTGAACAGGAGAAAGAGTAAACTAGAATGCCTTTGAAAAACTGCAAAGTTTGCTTAATGACTTCAAACCTTTCACTGAAACAAAGACACATCTTTTTAACACCACTGTTCTACCAGTGCTGCAAGTCTAACATGGCCACAAGTCATGGAAACATATGGTCTTTGAACAATTGAAAATGAGCATCACCCAGTGGGCAGTGGAGAGGCATATGGTAAGTGTGAGTAGCTGCAACACAATTTTTTAAAAAGGAACTACAAAAGAAAATCAGAATAAAGAATGTCACAAAAGAAATGTAGAAACAAACAAACAAATAAAAGAGGTAGCAGTCATATGGTGAGAGCAATGTATAACCAATAAATAGCCTGTATACTCCACTGCTATCCTTGTGATGTCAAATTAAGTCAACAAGCATTTATTAAGCACTAAGTACCAGGAATTGTGCTACATGCTGGTGATGCAAAGCAAGGCAGAAATAATCCTTGACCTTAAGGAGCTTGTGAGCTACAGAGGTTCCAGAAAACTAGATGGATCCCCTAGAATAAGCTTATGGGAGGACATGGACAAGAGCCACAAAGGATAGATGAGTAAGGATAGACTGCTAACTGTATCTTTGGAGAGAATACCCACTTTGATAAAATCATAGATCCATATGAGCATTTGAAAATTATGGAACTATGAAGAAGAAAATCATGGGGGTAAATACGAATGCATTTCAAAGGCAAACTTTTTAAATTACGCAAGTAAAGGAATCAAAGGAGAGATAACAGATTGCCTTTAATTCATACAAAGAAAGATGTGAGACTCGAAATGGGCCAGTGTTGTGGACTAATCTTTTCTCAGTCCTCATCCTTCTTGACCTTTCTGTCATCTCTCCTCCCTGAGTTTTCATGACATTATTCTCTCTTGGCTCTTTTTCTACCCTTCTGAATTATCATTCATATCCTTCCCCCTATTCATGGATACATCCCAGGACTCTCTCCTGTGAACCCTTCCCTCCTATTTCCATTCCTTTCTTTTTTTCCCCCTTCCCTTCCCTTCTCTTCTTTCTATACTCTCTTGGTGATCTCATCAGCTTCCATGGGGTCAATCCTCCCTATGCAAATATCTCTTAGACATGCATATACACCCTAACATAGTTCAGGACTTTCAGCATCTCTCTCCTGGCCTAATCCAATAACTTTCTGATTTGTGTCTCTGGCACTTATCTCTTCCTTCCTCAAACTCTCTGTCACACAGCTGCCAAATTAATGTTCCTAAATCAATGACTTATGTCACTACCCAAATCAAGAAGCTTCAGGAACTTCCTATTGTCTCTAGCATAAAATACAAATTCTTTTGGCATTTAAATATCTTCAAAATCTAGTTCCAACTTCCCCTTTTAGATTAATTTCAAATTATTCCACCTCATGTATTCTATATTTCAATCACACTAGTGTCCCTGCTGTTCCTTGTGCATGACATTCCATACGCTGCTACTGTGTCTTCCATGACCAGAATGCTCTCCTTCTTCATTACTATCTTTTAGAATCCCTAGCTCCCATCAAAGCTTAGTTCAAGGCTAAGCTCCCTCTTGGATGGACCTTTCCTGATTCTCCCAATTGTTAGTGTTACCCTGACCTCTAAATTACTTTGTACTTATTCTGTTTATGTTTTTAATATTTTGTATTTATTTTTATACTTTTCTGAGTACATATTTATCCCTAATCTTCTCCCCTCCCCTCAGGGGAGGGAATGTTTATTTTTTGTCTTTTCTCCCCAGGGGCCAGCATAGTACCTTACATAGAGCAATCACTTTATACTTTTTTAATTGAATTGAATTATAAAATCATACACTGTATGAACAGAAGTTTAGTACCCATGCCAAAGTAGATGGTCATTCTACCTATTAGACCACATCTACCATATTACATCCAGTTCTTGGTGCCACACCTTAAGACAAAACTGAAGTTCACCCAGGAAGATGGTGAAAGATGGTCCAGAAACCACATAGTATGAGAAATGACAGAGAGAACTTGAGATGTTTAGTCTGGAAAAGAGAAGATATTATATCATTTTTGAAATATTTGAAGCAATGTTGTGTGGGAAAAGGAGAAGGTTTACTCTGTATTGTTGCAAAACCAGAAAAAATATTCCCATTCACTTTAAGGAAAATTTTTCTAATGATTAGAGCCACCCAAGAATGGAACATGCTTTGTAAAGTAGTGAGTTCCCTATCACTAGAATTGTTTAAACAGTGGATGGTTGTCTATCTGTTAGGGTTGCTTTGAAAAGGATTCCTGCATTGGGAAGGAGGTGGAAATAGATTAACTCAAAGGTCCTTTTCAAAGAAAAGTCTCTATTATTTTTAAATACTTTTTCCAATAATGTCACTACATAATACAGTAATTATTCAAACAGAACCCAAAGACACAATTGAAAAGATTGCTGTATTTCTCTCCTCTGCCTCTGTGTGTGTGTGTGTGTGTGTGTGCGCACGCATGTAGACACATGCTCACTGGAATGCAGATGTGTCCATCAAACAGTTTTGAGAAGCACAATTCTTCTGGATTCCATATAATAATCACTAAGGAAACTAAGAGTTTTTCAAAAGATCTTTTCAATGATGAATGTCCCCTGGCATACAGTTGTGGTCAGTAACACTACTTTATAAATATGCCTTTACCTTTTCTCTTATAAATAAGTCAAACTTTATTCCACCCTTCCCTAACCCTAAATTCATTATGTATGTTTTTCATCCTACTACTAAAAATATTTTACCTTGAATTATAAACTTATTCAAAGTCTCAGTGTTGAGTCCCAATGTCCTTGCGTGCAAAAAACCTGAGATGAAAAACTATGACAGTTTTTCTTATGTCTGGCAAATATTTTACATCTTTCCCTAACAACTTCAATTGTAAATATGTTATTTGTTTCTTCTAACTGATCCCATAGTTCACCTATGGCACTTATTAGCTGTGTGACTGTGGGCAAGTAACTTAACCTCTCTGAGATTTAGTTTCCTCATCTGTAAAATAGAGCTAATAATACTTGTAATACACACCTTCAATTGTATTAAAAGGATCAAATGAAATTATACAAAATGTTTCATAAAACTTAAAGCATTATATAAATTACAGCAATTATTATTATCATCATTGCTATCTGTAGTGTTCTTTCCAGATGGCTTGGGACTTTTTCTCCCTGTGTCTCATTTATCAACTTTATTCTCCCCATAATGCATACTACAGCTACTCAATACTACTAAAACAGTGTGTACTTTATTTGGAAATTTTACTTTCTGACTTATCAGCTGATAGAGATCTTAGAGATGATCTAATTCAATCCCATCATTTCACAAGGAGCAGACTAAGCCCCAGAGAAGAGAAATGATTTGCCCAAGGTTACCTAAGGAATTTTAATAAAATCAAGACTCAAACCCAGATCCTAGCACTCCAAATCCAGGGCTCTTTCCACAAGACCATGTCAATCTTCCAAGATGACCCTTGTCAAGGTCTTTTCCATTCCTTAACGTCCAACTTCTTGACATTCTTCTACCCCAGGGATCCCACCTGCCATTCTATCAGTGTTCAGTGACCCTCCCAGGGCTCAGTATATGGCATAGCTAGGAATAATATCTCTTTTTCAATTAATCAACAAGAATTCATTAAGTACTTTCTATGGACCAGGTACTGAGTACATATTTATCCCTAATCTTCTCCCCCTCCCCTCAGGGGAGGGAATGTTTATTTTTTGTCTATTCTCCCCAGGGGCCAGCATAGTACCTTACATATAGCAATCACTTTATACTTTTTTAATTGAATTGAATTATAAAATCATACACTGTATGAACAGAAGTTTAGTGTTGAGGATATACACAGAGAAGAAATTGGACTGCCCTCAAGGAGAATTCCTTCTATCAGGAGAGACAAAATGTACATATATAAACATATACAGAGTCTGAACAAATGAATACAAAGTGCTTTTGGAAGGGAAGGCATTAGTAGATGAGATGATCAGGGAAGGTTTCTTGCAGAAGGCTGTGCTCAGGCTAAGTTTCCAAGGAAACTAGGAATTCCAAGAGGATAGAAGGGAGGAAGGAGAACATTCCAGGACTGGGGACAGCCAGTGCCAAGGCACACAGACTAGAGATGGGGTGTTATTGGGAGGAACAACAGGTAGGCTCAGCAAGAATTCCAATTCCTAAAGGAAGCCTTTCCAATCCCTTTCAATACATGTGCCTTCCCTAGTTGATTATCTCTAATTTATCCTTTATATAGCCTATTTATACATAGTTGTTTGATTGTTGTCTCCCCCATTAGACTGTGAGCTATGGAACATAAGACAACTGAAAAGATAGGAATGAGTCAGGTTGTTCAGAACTTTAAATGCCAGAGTTTGGACGTGCTAAAGGGAATAGGCAGCCACTTTGAAGAAAAATACTTGAGGGGGGGGGAAGGAGGGGCTGGGTAGGGAGGATGAATTAAAGGAGATGATTTAAAGAGGATTCTGGGAAGATGGTGGAGTAGGTCAGAAAATTTCAAGCTCTCAAGATTTTCCCTAACAAAAGAGTTAAAATAGCACCTTAGGGTGAAAGAAGTGTGAGTGGAAATAAATAAGAATAGAGGCATGACCCAGGTCTTCCTGGGACAATTTGAGAAGATCAGAAGAAAAATCAAAGGATGAGGTTTGGTCCTGGGAAGAGTTAAAACCTCCAGGCTAGGTTTTAACTACGTGCAGCAAGCTCTGGGGTTAGTTGGTTTGAGAGGCTGCCTTGGCCTCAGCCACTGGAACTTTTATTCCTGGGATAGTGAGTGGAGTTGGGTGTTTGAGCCCAGGAAGATCTAGGGAATCTCTGCTGATAAGGAATACCAGACCTAGCTGTGCTGTGAAAAGCAGCTAGGAAGAGAAGGAACCAGCACACACCTGGTGAGAGCAGAAGCAGTGGGGCAAAAAGCCCCTGGCTGTGGGCACTTACTGGAGGTTGAAGGTTTGGCTTTGGTTTGTGGTTAAAGGGGAGAACTGAAGATCTGGGGCAAGAGGCAACATTTCCCATACTCCAGGGCTAGAGGTGATTAAAAAAATTAAGCTATTACCACAAAAAATGAACAGGTAAAGGAGAAAGAATCCAACCAAAGAAACTATTATGAGAATAGAGATGGCTTCAGAGGAGGATATTGAAGTAAAGAAACTCCCAAAGAGTAACATCAAAGGGTCACCTGCCCAAAAAAGGATTTATAGAAGATCTTAAAAAAGCCTTTAAAAATCAAATGAGAGAGATGGAGGAAACACTAAAAAGAAGAAGAAGAAGAAGAAGAAGAATACAAGAAAGACAAGAAGGTTATGAAAGGAAAGTCAGCCCATTAGAAAAGGAAATCCAGAATCTTAAGAAAGAAAATGACCCCTTGAAAATTAAAATTGGGCAAAGTGAAGCCAGCAAAATTATAGGAGATCAAGAAATAATTAACCAAAATATGAAGAGAAAATGAAACATAAGAAAAACAACAGATTTACAGAATAGATAAGGAGGAAATATAAAAATAATTGGACTAACTGAAAGTTATGATCCTTAAAAGAATCTTGATAAAATAATAAAAGAAATAATTAAAGAAAATTGTCCTGAAGCATTAGGGGGGGGGGGAGAGCAGAAATAGAAAAAACCCATTGAACACCACTTAAAAGAGATCCTATGAAGAAAACTCATAGGAATATCGTAGTTAAATTCCAAAACCTCTTGTTCAAGGATCAGATATTAAAAGCATCAAGATTAAAACAATTTAAATTTAGTGGTGCCACAATTAGACTTATACAAGACCTAGCCACAGAGACATTAAAGGACTGCAGGTCTTGGAACACAATATATCAAGGAATAAAATAACTGGGGCTCCAGTCAAAAGATCATACCCTGTAAAGTCAAGTATTATCTTGAATGGGGAAAAAATGGATATTTGATAAATTCTCTGACTTTCAAGTCTTTGTTAAAAAAAATATCCTGAACTTAATAGAAGATTTGACATACAAAAACCAAGAGAAATATAAGGTACATATCAAAGACTGATTATAAGGGATTCATAAGGACAGACAGTTATTTATATATGTATATATATATGTATATATACATATACACACACACACATATAAGATGTATGTCTAAGATTCTTACTAATAATTGTGTAGCTCTTAAGAAAGATTGGGGAAAATCTGGGCATACCCAGATTTTAATTTAAAAAGTAAAACCATTTAGGAACAGCTAGAAAGAGTAGTTATTTTATACAGATGAGGTGGAAGAGGAAGAATTGATACACGGGAATTAGATGGGGGAGGAGGGCTGGTAGTTCTGGTAACCTACTTTCATCGGGAATGGGTATAAGAGGAAACAATACATATATATATATATTTAAAAGAGTATGTAAGTCTTCTAAATTCAGAAGGAAAAAAATGGCAGGGGCATAGGGAGGGGGGAGAGGACAAGGGAGGGTTCTTTAGAGAGGAAGAGAAGAGAATAAGTAAAAGGGGGGGTATAGAAGGGTGTTTAGATTTATGGAAATGGGAGGATAGGGTAGGGATTCCTGGAGGGGAGTAGGCAAACAATAGGAGGGCAAGGTAGTGGGTCTAAGTAAAGTAGAGGAGGCAGGAGGGATAGGAAATGAGATATACACAAACAAAAACAAAGATCAGAAGTAGAATATGTTTGGGGAAGTTTATGTATATATCTATATATGTGTATATGTATATGCATACATATATATCTATACCTATAGAGAAACATATTTAAACCTTATGGTAGCCTTCTAGGGGGTTGAGGGGAGGGTAAAAAAAGAACCAAGTAAAAAAGTGCAGAGCAGAGAACAAAAGAAAACTCACAAGGAAGCAAAGAAAAGTTGGACAATTCTCAACACAAGTATTTATCACACAGGCTTTCTTGAAATGAAAATTTATTGTTATATATTTTGAATCCTCTAATGTTCTACTATGCATATAAAATGCTTTTTTTCCTTTCTAACTTTGTCTTTTAGTTCCAATATTTAAGTTCATAAATGTTTTTGTTTCTTTTCTCTATACTCTATTTACATTCTGGCATTTGAGTCTAAAATAAACATTTTTAAAAAGCTTTAAAAAAAAGAGATGATTTATCCCCAAATGGATTAGAGAAGACAAATAAGACAAATTTAATATACCTTTTAGGTGTGAAAGGGTGTTATAATCTAACTAACAAGCTCCATTTAGGATGGAAGAGGTTGACAAAGCATGGTTTTTGTCACTGTCTCCTATTGGATGACTTTATCTGAGATCTGAACTGAAAGCAAATGGTGTAATGGTCTTCCATTCCTCAGTCTCTAATATCTCTTGATACAGCAAGAAAAGAGTCTTTCTGCCTGTGAAGTCATCTCCACATATACTCTATAACAGCTATAACATCCAACACCCAGTCACTTGTGCTGTTAAAGGTAGAAATCTCATTTCCTTTCTTCAGTGTTTGCTCACAGTCCATAATGCTGGGCCATAAACAATGACAGATCTTACAAACAATGGCTCCACAGAAGAAAGACTATTCAGGTCACATTATCAGTATTTTCCATCCACATGAATACATTTCAATAGTAACATCATCTCTAACAGCATGTCTGAGGACAAAAAATGGTAGCAGATAAAGTTCCACCACAGGGACATTGCAAATAATGTTATTGTTGTTTCAGATCAATTCAATTTGAGAAACATATATTTACTATGACTTACATTTGATGTATCATACTAGACACTGGGGCTAGAAAGAGGAATGACACAGTTCCTGACTTCATTAGCTTATAGTCCAGAACGCAAGTAAAGATGTGTACAGAAATAGTTATACAATTTAGCATATTATTAATTCACAGGAGAGTTATAAACATAGCCAAGGATATTATCTCTGGCTTGGAAGCTAAGAGAGAGGTTAATGGAAAAAGTGGTACCTAATATTGACTGTAAAGGATGGGAAGGCTCTGAATAAGACAGATGGGCAGGAAAATGCATTTAAGGTATAAAGCATCGCATTAACAGAATCACAGAGGCAGGTGAATCCAAGATAAATTCATCAGCAATGATGCCAGGAGCCAAAGTTAAGTGAATCCGGACTGCTGGCACTGTTGCCAACACAGTTAAGACCCCAGGTGCTTCAGCATCCAGACAGTACCAGAAAACAAGCACTGTCACACACGCTGTTGTTTGTGAAGAGGATCAATGACATCACAATGTTGTAGGTCAGAGTACAGTGTGTTTGGCTGTGGCTGATTAGTTCAACATGAGTTTGGAAGGTGCTACCGCAGGTTGGGCATAAGTAATCCATTAGAGCATTTGAGATGGAGATGTCTCTAGATTTGCACGGTTCATGTTTTCTTTGTGCTACAGTGATTCTGTTTTGCTCATGGAGTAAAGCACCTTCCTTGAGGCAGACGTGCCACACTGGGTTGTGTGCTAGTGTCCTTCATATCTCACAATCATCTCACAATGAATGAACAACAACAAACAACATCCTGTGCAGATAACTTCTTTCCTCACCATACCACACCCCCACTTTTCAGTTATTGAATTGTTACAGTCATTCTAACTCTTGACGTTTTCTTGGCAAAGTTACCAGAGTGGTTTGCCATTTCCTTCTCCAGATCATTTTTCCAGATAAGGAAACTGAGGAAAACAGGGTGACTTCCCCAGGATCACACAGCTAACTAGGAAGTTTGTATGTCCAGATTTGAACTCAGGAAGATGATTCTTCCCTATTCCAAACCCAGTGATCTAACCACTGCACCACCTAGTTACCTTTTTCATGTATTATCTTCCCCCACTAGGATGTAATTTCCTTAGGGGGAAGGTAGAATCTTTTTTTTTTCTTTTTTTCTTGTATCTCTATTCCCAGCAAGTTAGAAGAGTGCCTGGAACAAAGTAAGTGCTTAACAAATGCTTGTTGGCTTAACTTCCCTCAGTCTTCATTTTCACATCTGTAAATGGGTAAAATAACATCATATACTTCAGGGTTGCTGTAAGGATCAAATGAGAGAATATGTGTAGAGTGTTTTGTAAACCTCAAGTGATATAAAAATGTCAGCAATTATAAATTCCTTATATTTAGATATTGTTTTGAGGGATCACAAAGCACTTTTCTCACAACAGGTAAATAGTATAAACATCATCCCTTTTTTGCAGTCAGGAAACAGAGAGGTTGTCACTTGTCCATGGTCATGTATGGGGCTAGTATGGGGCAGAACTGGGACTTGAACCATGGTAGAATCTCCATTTCTTCATTTGTAAAGAAGGACACTGGGTCATAAGCCCTCTTGAGGTCCCTTCCAGCTATACGGGTATGATTCCATAAGTCCCATACTATCTCTTATCACACCAACTCAATCAGACTTCTACCTTAAGAGGCATACTCTGGCAGTGATGAGCAGATCCTGTTTTTGTTGTTCATTCTTCATTCTCAGAGAGGACCAATGACATCATGAGAGTGATGTCTTGATATGTAAACTGGATTTAAGTGAGGCAGAGCTGCATGAAATCATCAGCCTCACTATCTTCTCCAGAGTCATTGGAGTCCAATGGCAAGACTAAAGTCAAGATGACTGGTGATGACCCAGGATGCAGAGATGACCTTGGTCTTTCTAAATCAAGGTCTTTCCTGGGTCTCAGCTTGTCTGAGGCAACACTCATTCAATGACTAAGGTAAGAATTGAGACAAAAGATAGCCTAGGTTACTGCCACAAAAGTATCATTCTGAGAGGGAAAGACCCTCAGAGTTTCTGACCAGAACAGAAAATAATTGCTATTTGCACTCATTCTAAGCCTTCAAGACCTAAATAACCAGCAACAGAGGCTTGGACTATGGGTTATTATTGACCATTCAATGAAAGCCTGAGTAAGGTTCAAAGGCTAGTTCAATAGTTCCATTTGAATTACAATGGGCTTTTTTTAAGTCTCTTTCTTCAGAACTATATTTCAAGAAAATCGCAAATGAAAACTCCAGCAGGACAAAAAGTAAGTTGTCCTAGCTTTTTGAACACACACACACACACACACACACACACACACACACGCACACACGCACACACGCACACACACACACACACACACACGTACACACACACATACACACATCTTGAAAGGGAAGATTTTGGGGTAACATTCAACCCAATTCAACAAACATCTACTAAGCACCTACTATGTTCCAGGTGAACCACTGCAGTATCATTGCCAAGAAAAATCTAAATGGGATCATGAAGAGTTGGGCATGACCAAAAAAGGACTGAACATGTTCCTGACATTGTGCTAAACAAGGAGAATTCTGTTGTTCAGTCCTGTCAGACTTTCCTTGACCCCATAGACCACATTTGGGGTTTTCTTGGCAAGATACTAGAGTGATTTGCCGTTTCTTTCTCCAGTGGATTAAGGCAAAGAGGGGTTAACTAGTGACCTGCCCAGGGTCACACAGCTAGTAAGTGTCTGAGGCCAGATTTGAACTCTGGAAGATGAGTCTTCCTGACTCCAGGTCTGGCACTCTATCCACTGTGCTAGCTAACTGCCCTTTCCCGCTGCTTGGGGTGGGGTGGGGTGTATTTTAAAGGGAGTTCCTGTTTAGTTATGGCCTATACTAGATACATGGTCTCTGAGGTCTTTTCCAAGTCTAAAATTCTATTATTCTATAATTATTTATGTCTATGTGTGTGTGTGTGTGTGTGTGTGTGTGTGTGAGAGAGAGAGAGAGACAGAGAGACAGAGAGACAGAGAGACAGAGACAGAGACAGAGACAGAGAGAGAAGAGACAGTAGGTGAACAGATAGAAGCAATGATGTAGCCAGTTAGTCAATTAGCATTTACCAGTCCCCTACTATGTGCCAGGTACTGTGCTAAGGACTGGAGATACAAAGAAAGACAAAAGACAACCCCTGCCCTTAAGGAGTTAGCAAATCCAAGAGACTACAAGCAAACAAGTATGTACAAACATGATATATACAGGGTAAGTAGAGGATAATTAACAAAAAGTAGGTACTAGGATTAAAAGAGTTTGGTGCAGCCTAGAGATGTTGGGATGTTGAATTAGGATACTAGCAGTGCAAATTAAAAGAAAGGAAAGAGCACAGAGATTTTACCGAGCTAGAAAGGTCAAGAATTAGTAACAAGTTGGACAGGAAAAGTGAGGGAGGGTTGGAATCAAAGATGACTGAGGTTTTTAGCCTCAATGACTCAAAAAATGATGTTGCCACCAACAGAAATAGGCAAGTTATAAACAGGCACAGCTTTTATTTAGGAGATTTAAAACTAGGGATTGTTCTATGGCTTCTTTCACTCCTTCCAGATTTAGTATGACAATTTTGGTTAATCAAATATTCTGTTCACAGCATGAGTCCCAACCTATGCAAATTCTTGCTAGGATAGAAAAGAGACACATAGAATCAATAGAAAAAGGAGTTAATTGACATGAAACGAGTAATAAATTAAATCAAACAGCAATATGTTCTCTGTGCCTATACACAAAAGGATACAATTTTTCCCCCAATTTTAGGTGAGTTATAATCTAATTCCCCTTTAATCTCTCTGATTTCCAGTATAGTAAGAGGACACAGTCACTTCAGAACTCATTGACCCCAGTCACAAACAGTTAGAATGTAGTTAATCTGCATCTTGGAGTTCTTTCCTGAGAGTCTCTCATTTTAGAATGGAACTCAGTTGAAAACTCTCACCTCAGCTCTGGAATATCATGGTCTAGCCACAATTACTTTGTTTGGGGATACCATGACCATACTGCTCCATGCAGTCTCATTCTGCCATTCATAGTTCTGCAGTTTGCCCCGCCTTGTTTGTCCATTCTGTTTTCCTGTCCACTCACCACCAGCGGGCTTTTTAAACTTTATACCTTGTATCACACTCTCCCACATAGTCTCACTTATTAATGTCACCATATTGCAGGCTCACACACAAACCTCTGGAAAATGAAGCCTAGAAACCTTTCCCAATGAGTTATGTTCCTTTGTTCACAAATATTGTAGGAAATGAAGCCTGAGGACATACTATGCTTTTATTGAAGATATATGTTAAAAGTTCAGATAAGTAAAGGTCTAAGCCATGCATCTATCTCAATGACACTTTGAAATTATTGTCTTTTTTTCCTCTCCTATATGTTTTTTCTAAAACCTTTGCCAAAATATTTTAAACCTTGGAATTACACTCTATGTCTGGCTGTCTATTAAGAGAATTAAGCTCTCTAGGAGGCACAACTCTCATTCCAGAAGAAATCAATGTAAAATTTTAATCTGTCAGTGATAAATTACTGTTTGAATTGATTTTAGTAGTCTTTAGGGCTCTTAGCAGCTATATGAAAAAGGCTAATAGTTTCTGAGTGTGCATGTACTTTCAGAATAGCTCAAGGGACCCAGCCTTGCTTGCCCATTAGCCTGGAATATATTATCAACAAATTATAGGAACAACATTCCTCTAACATGATCATACCCCTCACTTTGGGCTGTTCTTCAGCATTTGCAAAAGAGACAGTGCCATGGATGAAAGTAAAATCAATGTTACCAGCCATCTGTTTTGCGTGGAGAAAAAAGACAGATTGATTCACTTTGTAGTTTAGTGTTTTAATCTTACTTTTAAAGTGCTGCTGGTAGCAGACTTCACAGAAATCCTGCTCTGCTATGTAAGCTTTAAAAAGAGAAAGGAAAAAAGTCAACACTGTTATTTCACTAGTCCACTAGTAACAGTATAGAGGAATAATTCTGAAGTCCAGAAAGTCAGGAATAGGGCCAGGAAAGGAATGAGAGTACAGCTAGAACCACTCATTTCAACTTTATGGTCATCAATGTGGTCCTGATGGGAAGGCCACAGTTTAGAATGCCATGATCCCCATCCTCATGAAAACATTACTTTTCAATCTTCCACCAATCAGGGTCCTCATTTCTAGACTCTCTACACCAATCAGAATCAACTCTTGGTGATATGACCAATGATATGGCTCAAGCAAAACCCAAGCATAATGGAAGACTGTTAGAAATGTCCCTTTATATATAAAATACTTTTCATATTATTTGGTCCCTCCTTGATAGTCACTGTTACGGGCCAGATTCAAAGTAGGATATCCAAGGCGGCATTTGCCATCAATAATGCAAAGCCTAGAAGAGCCTGATTTACATCACAATTTCCAAGTCTGAGCCTCACAGTTCAGTACAACAGAGGGTGTGTCACCCATTTTATCCAACACCCTTCCTACAACAAAGGAGCACAGGAGTGTGGACAGAAAGCATTATTTGGTGACAGGAATAGAATATTATCTGGAGCAATCCACTCATTAAGGCTCTGCTAAAGAACACAGATGCTATAAAGCCACAGTTGTTCCAAGGAATAGAATTTGGTTTATAAATGACTCAACTGTTCTGTATGCCTTTTGATGAACTAATTATGCTTTGGGACACAAATTCCTAATTTAAATTCCTAAGCTAAATTAATAATAAGTTTGTGTCTCAGGTTTTTACATCAAACTTTATAACCAGTTTTCAAGTTTATATTTAGGTTCAGGCACCCAAATTTCAAAGCAGTCCCTAATCTGTAAAATTGCATTCAGGTGTCAGGTTCTGGTCATTAATGTTCAGTCCGATGCTTTGCAGCATGGCATGATGGCTAGAGAGCTGGTCTTGAAGTAAAAAAGACCTGAGTTCAAGAACTACTGCCAATATGTAGGAACTATAAGACACTGGGTAGCTCACTTAACTTTCAGTGCTCCAGGTAACTCTGCTAAAATATAAGTTGCAAAGAAGGTGCATATTTGCAATGAAGGAGATTTCTATAGCAATGAAATCACAGGCCTAATCCCTATCCTTTCACTGTTTGGATATCTAACATCTCAGAGAGTTAGACCTACCAATCTCAGCAAATCTGGAGAGTTGATAGAAAATCTTTTCTTGCAGTTTGATGAGCATATTAACTGGATCAAGTTCCCTGCATAAAGGTTAAAGAGCCCTGGCCCAGCCCAAGGCATGTATACTTCAGGCAGAAGAGCAGGTAGAAGAACTGCTGGTGATTTGTGATACTTGACATTTTTGTTTTGTATTTAGGCAGCTCACACTAAAACAGCAAAATGGTAGCATCTTCTGGTAGTTCACTGACTCCTACTCCCTAGAATGATCCTGTTATATTTTGTCCTTATTCCATTCCTGTTTTTCTCCATCCTGTTCTACATCTCTTACTCCTCAGAATCATTTGGGGCAAAAGTCCTAATCTGTGGGATGACGCCTGAGTGATTCTCTGAATTCTAATAGCGTCTCAAGCACTGCTACTGGCTCCACTTAGAGCAGATGTCCATAGGATCATAAATTTAGAGCCAGAAAGAGCATTATAGGTCATCTAGTCCAATTCCTCCTTTTTACAGATGACAAAAAAGGCCCAGAGAGGCTAAATGATTTTCCTAAGGTCATATAGGTAGTTAAATGGCACAGGCAGCAATTAAACCCAGGTCTTCTGGAACCCAAATCTAACATCTTTCAACTGTTCCACTCTCTCTTAGAAAGTGTGTTCATAAACATTCACTCATTTATCCTACATTGCTCAGTGGTTAGGAAATAAAAACCCCATTGATTCAACTCCTACTGTCTGGGCTACTGCAATATAGCCATCTAATAGGACTCTCTATCTCTAGTCTCTCTCCTCCATATATTCTGCATATTTCTTCCTGATTAATCTATCTAATAATCACCTCTGATCATGTCACTCCTATACTCAACAACCCTCAATGGCTTCCTTCTCCCACATAATAAAAACAAAATGTCCTGGTTTGACACTGAAGGTCCTTTGCAATCTTGTTCCAACCTCTCTTTCCAACCCTACCTTCCATACTTCCTTTCCATTAAAATCTTTTAGTGTAGACTAATTAATCCATTCCCTATTTCCCAAATATATCGTAAGACATTCTTTCTTCTCATTTTTCTTCATGTCATCTCCCCTGCTTATTCTATCTTTGTAAAAAAGGGCTCAAAGCCTGAAAAGCCTTTTTCAGACATATATGTATACATACATATATTCCCTGCTACACACACACACACACACACACACACACACAGATATAGGTATATTACATCATTCAACCAAATCTGCTCTTTCTAAAGTTACCAGTGATCTCTTAATTGTTCAATCTAATGACTTTTTTTTTTCCAATCCTCATCCTTCTTGACCTCTCGGCATGCTTTATCATTAACCTTCTCTTTTATATTCTCTTCTCTCTAGGTTTCTGTCACACTATTCTCTCCTGATTCTCCTCAAACCTATCTAAGCACTCCTTCACAGTCTCCTTCACTCTGTCTTTATCCTAGTCATGTCCACTAAGCCTAGGGGTCCCATAGGGTTCTGTCTTGGGCTCTATTTTCTTCTCCCTTTATTCTGTTTCACTTGGTGATCTCATCAGTTCCCATAGATTAAATTATCATATCTATGTTGATGCTTCTCAAATCCACTTATACAACCCTAGCCTCTCTACTGATTTCCAGTCTCAGATTTCCAGTTGGCTATTAGATATCTTGAACTGGATGTCCCATAAGCATCTTAAACTTAACATGTCTAAAACTGAATTCATCTTTATCCCCCTTCCCCCTAACCCTTCCCTCTTCCTAAATTCACTATGGTATCACCATCTTCCTAATCAATCACCCAGGCTTGCAACCTAGGTATCATCCTTGATTCTCCATTCTCTCTCAATCCCCATATCCAATATGTTGCCAAGGCCTGTCAATTTTACCTTTGCAATATCTCTCATATACACTTTCATCTCTCCTTTGACACTGCCACCACCCTGGTGCAGGCTCTCATCACCTCACACCTGGACTATTGCAATAGCTGGCTGGTTGATCTCTCTGCTATGATTTTCTCCCCATTCCAATTCATCCTCCACTCAAATGCCAAAGTAACCTTCCTAAAGAATATATCTGACTGTGTCACCACCCTATTCAATAAGCTCCATTGAGTCCCTACTGACTCTAGGATCAAATATAAAATCCTTTGTCATTAAAAGCCCTTTTTAAAACCTGTCCCCTCCCTACTTTTCCCATCTTCTTACATTTCACACCCTCCATGTATTCTTTGATCCAATGGCACCGACCTCTTTGCTTTTCTCATACAACACACTCCATCATTCAATTCCATGCATTTTCACTAGATTTTCCTCATACCTAGAATGCTCTCTCTCTTTCTCTCTCTGTCTGTCTGTCTGTCTCTCTGTCTGTCTGTCTGTCTGTCTCTCTCTCTAATATATATATACACACACATAGATAGATAGATAGATAGATAGATAGATAGATAGATAGACAGACAGATATAGATATCTAGATATCTGCTTTCTGGCTTCTCTGACTTTCTTCAAATCCTAAACAAAATCTCAACCTTCCACAGGAAACCTTTCTTGATTTCCCTTCATTCTAATACATTCTTCTCTCTCTTGATTCTCTCTCATTTATCCTATATATAGCAGGTTTGTATATTGTTGCTTGAATGTTGTCTCCCTGTGAGACTGTGAGCTCCTGAAGAACAGGGACTGTCTTCTGCTTTACTTTGTACCTGCAGCACCTACCACAGTGTCTGACACATAGTAGGCACTTAACAAATGTCTATTGTCTAACTACAAAAAATGTTTTCCGACAGAGTCTCAAGTTCCAATGACTAGTGTATGCAGATCAAAAAAGAGAGTGAAAAAATGAGTGGCTAATTGCCTGGCTGCTTCCCTCCCTGTTCTGTGTTCTAGAGAGCTTAGTACCTTAGTTTAGGGACAAGGACTCCGCTTCTAGAGAACGAACCTCCTCTAGCTAGGGCTCTGAGAGAACAGAATTCATGGAAAGAAAGCCATGATTAGTTCTCTCCCCCCGCACCCCAAATAATGGTGACATATTCAAGGAAGACATCACTAGAAGACATTGGCAGCATCTGAAGAGAGTTGCCCCTTTCCACAAGTGTTTGAGGTTATTTTTTATTGTAATTTCTACAATTATTTGTGATTTGGAGCATTTTTTTCATATGGATTTTGACAGCTTGTGTTGTTTCCTTTGAAAACCACCTGCTCCAATCCTCATGCTTTTTCCCTCTTTGCCCCCATTTCCACCTTTTACAAAGAAAGTGGTGAAAGAGGAGTGTGCTTAACACTAGGAGCCTATATTTGAAGTGATCTGTTTCTACTCATCTGTTCCCCTCACCCAGTCCCTGACCACAGGTTCTTTATCTTCCTGTCTTTTCTGTTAATCCCCCTTACACCCAGCCCTTCTATATCAGAGTTTTTCTTATGCCTACTCCCTCATTGATCTGCCTTCTCTCTCAATGCCCCCTTCTCCCTGTCCCTGATAAATTTAATGTATTTCTATACCAAGCTTTTTATATTTGTATGTGTCCATGGGTCTATTTGTGTATATAGATGGAACTATATTCAGTCTCCTTTGTCCGGTTCAGATGAAAGTGAAGTTCCTTTGATGGACGTTGTTCCCACCCCTTCCTCCAGGTTTATACACTCTTCATCTCACACGCTCCAATTATGTGAGATAATAAGTTCCCTCTCCTTTCTTCTACTTCATTCCTTAATATGTTCCCATTTTCCCTTCCTTCTATTTCTTCTTCCAATGCTAGGTAAAACTGAAATAAACCACTCCCGTGTGTTTGTCTTAACTCCCTATACTAAGACTTTAGGGTTTTGATAGAACGCTTCCCCTCCCCCCCCCCCATTAGAATTTAAGCTCTTCATCAGCTTGTGGTGGTGGCGTTCAGTCCTTTTATTTGTGTTTCACTCTTTGTGACCCCATCTGGGGTTTTCTTGGCAAAGATATTGGCATGGTTTGCCATTTCTTTCTCCAGTTCATTTTACAGATGAGGAAACTGAGGCAAACAGGGTTAAGTAACTTGCCCAGGGCCACATCAAGAATGCTTGAAAGTCAATTCCTGTTTTTTCACCAGGTAGCATTATACTCACTCTTGAAGTATAAATTATTCTTATTTGCAAACCTTAATCTTCTGCCATTTGAAACATCACATTCTAAGGTATCTATTATAGTAATAGCTGCCAAGTCTTGTGTGATTTTGATTATGGTTCCTTGGAATTTGAGTTCTGTCTTTCTGGCTGTTTGCTTTTCTTTAACCTAGAAGCT
>CM053581.1:93552018-93562376 GCA_028627135.1 Pseudochirops cupreus | reverse complement strand
GTTATTTTTGGTATGTGGCAACTTACATTTTCTCCTAACTTTTCAATTTTAGTTTTTTCTTTAATATTTCTTGCTGTCTCATGGAATCATTGATTTCCATTCATTCTAATTTCTTGAATTAAAGTTTACTATTTTCTGTTTTAATCTAGTCAATCTTCCATTTTCTCTATAACTTTCATTTTGTTTATAATCTATTGCTTTATTTCTCTTGGATATTCTTGAAGGCCTTGGGGCCAATCAATTTCCTTTTGTGAGGTTCTCCTCATAGTTGTTGTGGTCATATTTTGTCCTTCAGGTTTATACTAATATTTCTGTATAGTGTTCAGTGTCTTCTGTTTACTCATCTCTCTAGCCTTAGTTTTTAATCTGAGATTTAATGCCAGGGCTAGGCTCTGCTCTCTCTCACATTTTTGGAGAAGATGTTCAAGCCCTTTTGGTCCTGACATCAATTTTCTGAGTTCCTGCTGCTTAGTTCTACTGCATTTGCTTTGTCTATGCTCCAAATATGGACTGGTAGGCTTCAGCTTTCCTGATCATGGGTCTGTAGTTGGCTGTTCCTGATTGTGTCACTGAGTGATGTTCTGTCTCCTTAAAGTTCCTTGATTCATGTGCTTCTGTATTTTCTAAGGCTTCTTTGGTCAGAGCACTTGCACAGGCTACTGCCTTTCCTCTCCTGGGATTTTCCTGGTTTTGTCTTCTATGGTGCTTGTAGAATCATAGCCCTACTGGTCAGGGCAGTACTATGGCTTGTTTTATGACCCAGTGATTTTGCAGACATGGATTAGGTGGATTAGAGGCAGAGGAGAGACTTTATACTGAAGTAGCTCCCTGTCAGGGACTTGGCTGGAGATGTTCTATCAGTAAACTGGACAACTACTGTAATTCTGTATAATTCAACGGGCTTGCTATTTTATACAAGCCCCACAGGGAATAATTGATACCCTTTAGCCAACCACAAGACAATTCCTATGTGTCTCCATTTTCTTTCATTCAATTCATTCCTAGTTTACACTTCTGATTGATTCAATAGAGGGTATCTTGTAGTTGTTCATACCTAGTTTGCAACTTCGATTGGGAAAGGTATGGGGTCGAGCATCTTGTTAGTTACTTTGGGTTTAGAGCAGTGGTTCTCAACCTGTGGGTTGCAACCCCTTTGGGGGTTGAATGATCCTTTCACACGGGGCACCTAAGACCATCGGGAAACACATATTTCCAATGGTCTTAGGAACAGAGACACTGCTCCTCTATCTGTCTCCAGGAGGGTCCGCCCACATGCAGATACGCCCACATACAAGTATTAAAGGGTAGTGGCATTAGGAAGGTTGAGAACCACTGGTTTAGAGTATGAGACATGTCTTTTACATATCTATGGCATGAATTGAAGGCCTTTCACCATCCTGACTGCCCTCTCTAGACATTATATAACTTAGAAAAGCCCTTTCTAAAGTGACCCATAACTGAAAACAATACTCCAAAAGTGGCTGACAATAGCCAAGTACAATGGGACTTTCACCTCCTTATCTGAATTCCATACCTGTCTTAAAACAATCTAAGATACCATTAGTTATTTTGGCTTCTACACCACATTGCTGACATTTTTGGAACTTTCAATCCTCTAAAACCCCCAGATATTTTTCAGAAAAAAAAATGTGTCTAGTCATGCCTTTATATTTGTGAAGTTGATTTTTTGAACCTAAATATAAACTTTACATTTATCTCTATAAAATTTTATCATTGTAGATTAAGGCTAACATTCTAACCAGCCCATATCTGGAGCATAGACAAAGCAAGTACAGTAGAAGTAAGCAGCAGAAACTCAGAAAATTTATGTCAGGAACAATAGGGCTTGACCATCTCATCCAAAAATGTGAGAGAGAACAGAGCCTAGCCCTGGCATTAAATCTCGGATTAAAAACTAAGGCTAGAGAGATGACTAAACAGGAGACACTGAACACTATGAAGAAATATTAGTAAAGAATCACCCAAGACTATAAGCCTGGAGAACATAATAGGGCTCTTTTTGGATACTGACTCCATCATCCACTCTGTTTTGTTTCCCTCCCAGTTTTGTGTCACTTTCAAATTTGATAAACATGCCATCTGGGCCTTTGTCCAAGTCACTGATAAAACTGTTAAACAACATAGAGTCAAACATATGGGCTACCACACTAAAGACTTCCTTCCAAGCAATACTATTTGAGATAGTTTTTTAGCTTTCATTAGTGGTCATTTGTTTAGAAATGATTAACATGCCTCAAACAGGGTGGAAATATAGTGAAGCCAGTGACTATCACGATTTTTCCGTATTTGAGAAAAATGCAGAAGTACCATCCAGCTATGGCGCAACTTCTATGTGGCTTAACTACAACCCTGCACCTTGGAAGAGACTGTGAGTAGGCAGAAATATATTGAACAACTATCATATGAGAGGGATTAAAACTTAAATATGTTCAATTAAAAGTAGGTATAATAATCAGCTTTTCTATGCTTCTTAACAGAAAGGATAAAAGCAGACAAGGAGGTCTAAAGGAAGATGAACATTCTCATTTAACTATAACTCTAAAAAAGGCCATTCCTCTTCCCTCATCATCCCCAACTAGTCTACAAGGACCCAACTTTGTATTAGAGATTTTCAGGTTAGGGGGAAAAAAAGAATGATTAAGTTTTTGATCTCATGAAAGGTCTTGTGATTTCTTAAGTGGAAGTGTTAATCATCTTTTCTTACCTATCCTTAATCTATTTTTTGTCATTAAATATTAATTTTTCATTACAAACTAAAATGCTAATTAGCTTAGCCAAGAACAAATGGCAACAGAATATGAAAAAGAAAGGGAATTGGATTAGACATACCTTAGAGTCATATGTGGCCTCAAGGCCATAGGTTCCCCACCCCTTGCAGACCAAACTACAGCTCTACTATTTAGGGTCTTATTCATTTCACTTTTCTGAATCTCCATTTCCTCATATAAAAAATGAAAATAACCCAAATAGCAAATCAGATCAAGGGGCACTTAACCTAGGGTCTAGTCCTGGCTTTGCCACTAACCTTTAATAAGATATCTAACCTTCCAGGTGCTCAGTTTCCTTGGCTAAAAAATGAGGTTTTTAGATTAGATCACCTCTAATAATAGTTCAGTTCTAAAACTACAATTTTCACATTTTCAAGTGAACAGTACTTAAACCAAAAGAATGTTTAATTAACTAACAAGCTATAAACTCAAACTATAGTTTGCAACTGGTTGATGAGTTACTCAGTTCTCACCCAGGATCTAATGGCTACCTTTCTTTTGCAAGAAGCCTTTCCCCATTCCCTTTAATGTTAGTGCCTTTCCCCTGAGATTATCCCTGATTTATCCTGTATATACCTAGTCTGCACAGAGTTGTTGGCACACTGTCTCCCCCATTAAACTGATGCACTTGGGAGCAGAGACTGTTTTCTCTTTCTTTGTATCCCCAGTTCTTAGCACAGAGTTTGGCACCAAGTAGGTACTTCATAAATACTTGTTGACTGACTACACTCAATCACAAAATTCTGATAGCCAGTTTTTAGCAAAATGATGGTATTGTCCCTTCAAAAAAAAAAAAGAGTTCCACTATAGTTAGTTCCACTAATGTTTAAAGTTAACATATGAATATTATTAACCCAAGTTAAAAATGAAGCTTGAAACATTTGGTGTTACAATGCCAAATTGTGACTTTTCCTATAATTCAACTGGTTTTGTTTGCTGCCAATTCTACAAACCATATATAGATTTCCAGAATTGCAACAGTTCCCCTTAAATGACTTCCTGGATCAAAAAATAGGGTGTGGGGTATAAGAGGAGCAAACGGAAGAGTGAGGAAAGGGCTGTGTATGAAAATCACTGTGTTAGCAATGCACTACAGAGGACTTTCCCAATTTGAATCATTCCCCAAATAATCACAATATTTTACAATAAGTTATTATTATGAATCACAATAACAGATGCTATTGATTAAAAATCCATAGTATGCCAGTTTTTAAAAAGCATTTATTAAACACTATGCGTCAGGTACTGAGATAAATGGCGGAGATAAAAAAAAAAACAGGGTGAAAACACGGTTCCTGCCCTCAAGAAGTTCATGATCTAATGGGGGAAGACAACATGAAATAACTACATTCAGAAGGACAGAGAGATAGATAGATAGATAGATAGATAGATAGATAGATAGATAGATGGATGGATGGATGGATAGATAGATAGACAGACAGATGGACAGACGGACCAATGGATGGACAGACAGACAGACAGATAGATAGATAGATAGATAGATAGATAGATAGATAGATAGATAGGTAGATAGATAGGTGGATGGATAGATAGATGGATGGATAGATAGATAGATAGATAGATAGATAGATAGATAGATAGATAGACAAATAGAGATACAGATATATAGTGTCAACATAAATTAATCTCAGAAGGAAAGTATTAGAACATCATGGGGCAGGCTAGAAGACTAGTACCCATTAGTATACATATAGTGTACTGTTTCACAACTCTAGGAAAGGCATTTGGTGAGATGTTTCCCCCAAGAGGAAGGAAGAAAACAGTGTTGACTATACTCAGGGAATTGTTGTGGTCAGTGGATTTTTCTCGACGTTGACTTGGCACTGTCAGACTACTTTCTGGCTTCAGCTCAGAGACCATGTGACAGGAATTACTGTTAACTAACTTTAGTGACTAACACTGGCATATCTACTGCCAGTCCTATCAAAGACGTACATAATACTGAGAGCGATATTGATGATAAAGCCTCATTAAATGGTATCTTTGGCTTAGAAGTTCTCCTGGTGTCTTCAGAATGGTATGACCGCAATATACTGAGCATCAGAAAAGGGTAATATTGCCAATTAAACCTTTTATTGGTGTGTTGGGTGTTAGTAAAGAGACAGAAGACATGATCCTCTTTTGAGTGTTTGTTATAGATCATTTTCTAAACTGTAATGAACTATATTTTATAGCATATTATAGCAATTGTTACCATTTGTTTAATTAACGTATAAGATGAAAAACTCTAGGTATCTTTTAAGCATTTATTTATTTTACCAGTATTTATTACCTCTCCTTCCCACTTCACACATCCACACCCATACACACACACACACACACACACACACACACACACACACACACACACACACACACACCCCTCACTGAATGCTTTAAAAAAAAAAGGAAGGAAATGCTCATAAAAATATGAATAGTCTAGAAAAAAATTCCTTACATTGGCCAAATCCCAAAATGCATATCTCATGTCCATCATCTTTCTGGTAGAAAGAAGGCAACATGCTTCATCTTCCGTCCTCTCCCCATGTACATTGATCATAATTCTAAAATCTTTCAAAGTTGTTTTTTTTTATTACTATTGTCATTATATAAATTTTGTCCTGGTTCTGCTCACTTAACTCTAAATCACTTTCCAGTTTCCTCTGGAATAATCTATTTTTTTCCTTTCTTATGACACAAGAATATTCCTTTACATTCATATACGATAATTTGTTTAGCCATTCTCCAGTAGGTGAGCACTTCAGATGCCTTAAAAAAGCAGTTTTATTTGTTTCTTTTATTTATTACGCCACAGTTGTTTTCCAATAAAAATCTTTCCCCCACCACTGGACCCTCTCTTATAACAAAGAAAAATAGTTATTTAAAATTCACTGAAAAAATTACTTCAGGGGCAGCTAGGTGGCTCAGTGAATAGAGCACTGGCACTGGAGTCAGGAGGACCTGAGTTCAAATCCAGCCTCAGACACTTGACATACTTAGTAGCTGTGTGACCTTGGGCAAGTCACTTAACCCCAATTGTCCTGCCCTCCTCCCTCCAAAAAGCAAAAAAAAAAAAATTATTTCATCTTACATCCTATGCCATACCTCCAGTCCCCATTTCTCTACTGAGAATAATTATGTGTGTTTTGTCATCTGTCTCCTGGGACTAAAATTGATTGTTGCATATAGCCTTAGTTCAGCTGTAGTCTAGCGTTTTCACTTGCATTATTGTCTTCCAGTTCTGCTTTCTTTCTTCTCCATAAATTCATACAAGTCTTTCTCTGTTTCTCTGAATTCTTCATATTCATCATTTAGCACTGCACACAATACTATTCACTGTCTTCATATACCACAACTTATTTAGCCATTCCCTAAATAATGCACATTCATTTTGTTTCCAGTTTTTTGCTACCACAAAAGTGCCTATGTGAATATGTACAGATGTGTGTATGTATATGGAATCTTTCTTTCTGTCTTTGCCCTTTATGTGCTTTCTGCCTATGTGATCTACTGGATTGCTACATCAAAAAATAGAGTTTAGTGAGTGTCCTCTCATAATTTCATATTGTTTTCCAGAATAGATTACACCAATGCAAGAGTCTATAGGTGCTTTTGATGTAGTCTTGACAGACCATCAGAGTGGAGTGAAAGCTCCTTCCTCAAAACAAGCAAGAAAATTCTCTACAAACACCAAATAATTATAGTGCTAGGTTTTTAAAAACCTCTTCTCATTATTTAAATACCATCTGAAAATTCTGTGAGATTTTGAGTGTGCATACTTCTACTCACTAATTCAAAAGAGTATTTACTTTTAAAAGAAGCATTTTGTTTTGCTTTTCAGGTGGGCAAATAAGCTTCAAGTATATTTATTCATAATGAAATTATTTTTTAAAAAAAAACATGATTGCTCTTTCCTGTTCAAGGACATTTCAGAACATATAAATATAATTCAGAAGAACCATTCCTAAACACTCTTAAGAAGCCATCTCAAAGTGACACAATTTGTTTTTCTCACTGCCATTCCACACTGACATGTGACCGCTTATCACAGAAGAAATATTATGGTGAGATAAAAGCCCAATTCTTCAGGCTTCTTGAATGGGAACCTTGAGAAAGTCTCAGCCTTCTTTAGACTTCCTTTCAATAAAATAAAAAACAGAGATCAGGGCAAAGGGATACCGTACTATAGTATTAATGAAGAAATCTCATGATGTGTGAATGAGAGTGGACCTTGTAACTATTAAGGTCCCTTCAAACTTTAAAATTCTGTGAAGTGATACTATTAAACAAAATACTTTTAGTCCCTCAGAAGCCAGCTCACACTCAAGTTAATTAAAAATACATTCTAACTGAAGATGGACAATGAGTTGGGCCCAGAATTAAAAAGGAAAAGGAAATGTTGGATTGTCTTTGGGAAACTACACTGCTTTTAAACAGCCCCAAGCTTTTGCCTAAAACCAAGATCCATCCCTTTTTGGGGGGCTATTCCAGTGACAGTATAGGACTATAAGTCATAAAATACCCCAGTCCCCCAAAATTAAAGTGGAACATCACTAAAGGACAAAAGAGGAACATGTGGTGAACCAAAATAAGTAGTAAAATGTTGCCGGTGAAGAATAATGCCCAAGATTAGGTGTAAAAGATATCTCCAAACAAGCATTTGACTGTAGAAGGTAGGAGACCAGTCATACAGTGAGAGTGAGCAAAAACAGATGGACATTTCATGTACCCAGGTAATTTAAAGAGACTGAGAGGAAGGCCCTCAAAACATTGGATAGAGCCTCTGAGAATAATTTATGGGAGAACATTGACAAGAGTTGTATAAAATAGGAAGGCATGGAAGCTGTAATCTGCACCCCTGAAAGGAATACCCCAATGAATAAGATTAAAGCTGCCTCATTTATCAAAATATGAAAATGTTTCTAGTTTCTCAGCTTACAGGTCTCACTCAAGTAAAAGAAACTTCATGACATTCTGATCTCTAATACAAATCCTTCCTTTCTTCAAAACTAAAAACTCTTCATTTTTTAATTTCCTTTTGGGAGAATTAGGCATGTGTGTATATATGTGTTAGAGACAGACACACATGGACAAGAGTCAGAGAGAGATGAGTCACAGGGACAGAAAGAGAAAGAAACACAGAGAGCAAGAAATGAGGTATTACCTGTTATATGGATAATATCTATAATACCAAGAAGCCCAATGTTTCTAGGAGCTGCAGTGCAACTCCTCTGCTTTGGTGTAGTACTCTAAGGACCACGGGAACCTTTCCATCTGACTTGCAGCTGAAACTTTCCATATGTGTTGTGTCCTCTACTAGAATGTAAGCTCTTAAGAGTAGACTTTTCTGTTTCTATCCCTAGTACTTAGCAAAGTGCTCCATACATAGTACGTACTTAATAAATGCTCCATTCATTTGGGAGTATACTCTCATGCTTGTCTTTCAGTCCCCCTAGCTAATAGCACAGGCAGTTAGGTGGCTCAGTGGATAAAGTGAAGGGCCTGGAGTTGAGAAGACTCATCTTCTTGAGTGCAAATCTGACGTCAGACACTTACTGGTTGTGTCACCCTGAGCAAGTCACTTGACTCTGTTTGCCTCAGTTCCTTATCTATGAAATGAACTGGAAAAAGAAATGGCAAACCACTCTAGTATCTCTGCCAAGAAAACCCTAAATGAGGTCATGAAGAATCAGATACAACTGAAAAATGACTGAAAAGTTTACAGCACTAGGCTTATTACGCTGCGTGGGAAACAGAGATGAGTAAGCAACTGGAGGAAGGAAGAGTTCATTCCGAGAAACAAGTGATCAAACACCTTGTGGTGATTTCAATTCTTTGATATTTACCTTGCATTCTACATTTTAATATATGACCTTTACTTTGCTATGATGTCATGTGTTTAATTCTTGTTGGTCAGGATGAGATTCTGTAGGAAAATAAGAGTTTATGAGCAATAGTTCTGAGGATGAACCCAAAAAGGTTCAAGAAATATGACTATGGAAGTTGGGTACTACAATATGAGGGCTCATCTAAGATAATGTAATGGGATTCTCTGAAATGTCTGCAGGTGACTGGTGACAGGCTCTGTATCATGTGAAAGTCTTGAGAAGCAATGGTGTGTTTCTATGGATATACATGATATTACATCTTCTTTGGAAACTATATTCCACATAAACACATAGCATGGAGAAACCCAGTCTAGCTATGGTAGTCCCACAAATGGGTTAGTAAGAAGTGTTTGTATGGGGCTATGAAGGGGGAATGGACATAGCTAGAGGGTGAAAGGGATACAAGTGGACAGCTGTAGCGGCATTGGCAGAAAGGCAAGGTAACTAGAAGTCAGGGACTGAAAAGTACATTCAGAGATCCCAACTCAGATATTCAGAGGCAGCTAGGTGGTGCAGTGGAGAGAGAGCTGTCTTGGAGTCAGGAATACTTGAGTTCAAATTCAAACTCAGATATTTACTAACCATGTATCCTTGGGGAAGTGGCATTACCTCCGCCTCAGCTTCCTCAACTGTTAACTGGGAATAATAATAACAATAACTCCTACCTCCCAGGGTTGTTGTGAAAATCACATTATATGTTCATAAAGTACTTAACATAGTGCCTGGTACAAATTAGGTGTTATATAAATGCTTGTTGTTTGTTCAGTTGTGTCTGACTTTTTGGAGTTTTCTTGGCAAAGACAATGGAGTAGTTTGCCATTTCCTTCTCCAGCTCATTTTACAGATGAGGAAACTGAGGCAAACAGAGTTAAGTGACTTGTCCAGGGCTACATAGCTAATAAGTGTCTGAGAACAGATTTAAATTCAGATCTTCCTGACTCCAAGCCTGTTGCTGTATCCACTGTGCCATCTAGCTGCCCTATATAAACACTAGGTGTTATTATTATTAGAAGCAGTATAGTAGTGGTAGTGTTGGTGGTGGTAGTAGTAGTTGTAGGAGGAGGAGGAGGCAGCGAAGGAGGAGGAGAAGGAGTGGCAGTGATGGTAGTGGTGGTGGTGGTGGTGGTTTAGGAAGCCAAGAATAAAGAGAAAACCAGAGCAATAACTATACAGAGCATCCATAAGGCAGACGTGTAGAGCAATTGAGGTATCCATGTTCATCTATAGGGAGTCCCAAGCAGCCCAAGGCTTCTAAGAGTTACAGCAAAGTTCCTTACCCACCCTCCCTGAGTGACTCAGGTATGTCCCCTCCTGCCATACAGAAAATACAGAGGGAGTCTTGCAGAGGATGTGCACCCATACACTTTATTTCTGTTTTCCTAGTTTATAGCACTATTCTGATAGGGCAGCACAGGAGTAGAGACCTACCCCATCCCAGGACTACATTTTAGGAAAAAGGTGATGGAGTAACTTTTGTATGTTTTAATTTCTAGTTATTTATCTAGCATTTTGTTTTATGTAATTTTTTTTAACCTTACAATGATATCACATATTTAATTCTGAGTGGTGAGGGGGAGATCAGTAGATAATGGAGGAGGAAGAAAAGAGTGTTCATGAGCAGTGGTTTTGAATAAATATGTCCTGAAAACCTGAATTGGGATGCCACAATTTTATACCTACA
>CM053581.1:93497953-93551918 GCA_028627135.1 Pseudochirops cupreus | reverse complement strand
AATTATTTAATTTAAATAGTGTTGGGAAAATTCTCAATGATGAATAATGTTGGAAATGTATCTTATTTAGTTACAATCAATTAAGTATTAGTTAGAGATTTAAAAAGTCATTCCTAAGTAAAAGGATATATTTTGTCTGACATCTTTCCTCTACTACAATTTGCTATTCACACTTCCTTGTAAAACGTTTTGTAAAAAAAAAAGTTATAAAAAACCCTGAAAAATCACTAGGCAAAACAAGGTTAAAATCATAGTTATGATATGAGAGAATTTAATGGCTGCTCTGCATATTGTTAAATTTAGAAGTGTCTAATATCGTTATAGAATTTAAATATTTATAGTACATGTTTACACAGCACTTTGTGCTTTACATACAGTCTCTCAGTTTATCTACACAACTGTGACGTGGGTAATACAAGTACTGTTATCACTATTTTACATATAAGGAAACTAGGACTCAAAGAAATTAAGTATCTATGATCACATAGCAAGCAAATAGCTATTTTAACTTACATTCCAAAACCTGTAGGCATCACTATATTCACAATCATTTCTTAAGTCCTAACTATGTTCAGCATAACTAGTTCATGAGACAGTGTGTTATAACAGAAAGAAGTTGTAGGACCCAGTTTCAAATCCTGCCTCAGGATCTGTGGATAACTTTGGGCAGGTCATTTAATTTCCCTGGACCTGTTTTCTCATCTATTAGCTGCTTTTGAGGAGTTCAGGTCACCAAACTGGGATAACTGCATTGGTTGGTATTGAAAGAGCTAGCATATAGGGTCCTGGAGGCACTGCTAGTGGTCTTTCAATGACAATGGAGGAATGGGAGATGTATCAAAGGATTGGGGAAGGTCAAATGTCTGAATTATTTTTCTTTTAAAGGTAGAGAAATAGCTTTCTGCAAGTAAAAGACCAATGAATTTGTGTTTGACTGCTTACGAAATTCTAAAAGATTTTATTAAACAGAGTGCTAGGGAATATCTAGGAAAGGAAACAGCAATCACAAAGAGGTAACTTGGATTTGTTGAGACCATGACGTTTCAAACTACCCTTGTTTCCTGGTTTTTTTTTTTTTGAACAGTTTCTAAGCTTATACTGTAGGTCAGGAGAATGCTATAAATCCTTAAGGGGTTTTTTTTGGTTGTTTTTTTTTTTTAGTGTCATATATCCCTTTGGTAGTTGAGGAAAGCTTAGGGACCCCTTCCAGGAGTAATGTTTTCAAATCTATAAAAAAAAAATATATATAGGATTACAAAGGCAAGCAATTATATTGAAATACAGTTATCAAAATATTTTCTTTAAAAAAAATAGCTATTGGATTTCAAGTTAAGAATTCCAGCTACAAATATATATATATATATATATATATATATATATATATATATATATAGTTTACCTAGGTCTTAGCAAAGTAATTGATAGAGTTTTTCATGTCATTCTCATGGGAAAATATGAAGAATTCAAAGCCCTTCACAACCTAGCTCCCTCCTATATTTCCAGTCTTCTTTAACCTTACTTCCCTACACATACTCTTAGATCCAGTGACACAGGCCTCCTGGCTGTTCCATGAACAAGATATTCTATCTCTTGGCTCTGGGCATTTTCTCTGCTTGTCCCCCATGACTGGAATTTTCTGCCTCTTCCACTCCCACCACTAACCTCCCTGGCTTCCTTTAAGTCCCAACTAAAACTCTACCTCCTACAAGAAGCCTTCCCCAACCCCCTCTTAATTCCAATGCCTGCCTTCTGTTAATTATTTCCTATTTATTCTGTCTATGGGTTGCTTTGTATGTATTTGTTTGCATGTTGCTCCCCACCCCTTCCAACTTGGCCCTGTGCTCTGGCCCCACGCTTTCATTTTTATTGGTGATTTGGATAAGGATAGTCATGGCAAGCTTATCAAAATTATGCAATAAATCACAGAGTTGGGCTACAAAAAGCTGAAACATTGGGTCAGATTGAATAAGATGAAATGTAATGAGAATAAATGTAAATCTTATATTGGAATTTACAACTTCTCAATTATTAAATGGGGGGAGATAAAGCTAGACAGCAAGTTTTCTGAAAAACATGTGGGGTTTTAGTGGACAATATGAGCTGACAGTATGATATGACAGCCAAGAAAGCTGATGCAATCTTTATATATGTCGAGAGAGACAGTGTCCATGATTAAGGAGCAGTATTCCTATTGTACTCTGTCCTACAGGACCCACTTTTGAAGCATTGTGTTAAGTTCTGGGTGCCTTATTTTGGGAAGAACCTTGATGTAATCTGGAGAGTGTCCAGAAGAGGACAACCAGGGAAGCAAAAGGGCCTCAAATTCATGCCATAAAGAATGGTTGAAAGAACCCGGGGATATTTAGTCTGAAGAAGAGAATAATTGGAAAAGTGATGGAACTTGATTCCTGTCTTCAAGTATTATGGAAGAGGCATTAGATTCATTCTGTTTGTCCCCAGACGGGAAGTCACTTCTAGGAGAAGAGGGTAGAAAATGCAAAAAGGCAAATATAAAATTGACACAAGGAAAAGCTTGCTTACAGTTAGAGATGCCTAAAAGTAGAAGGCTGCTTTGGGAGGTAGTATGTTCCCATCATTTGGAGGTCTTCAGGCAAAAGCTGGCTACTTGTCAAATACATTGTAGAAGAGATGCTTTTCCCAAGACAGAGTGGATGACCTCTCAGGTCCATTTCAAATTCTAAATGCTGCAATTCAGTGATTCACACATGTGAGTGAGGACTTCAGGAATATTTGCATCTTCATCTTCAGAAACAATTACATTGTGACCCCAGAAATTAAGGAAGGAATAAAAGCAGAAGTGAATTTTCACCATACCCAACACTGTCTCCTGCTTTCTTTAAACATGAGACTTACTTCATAATCAGACTCCCCTCATTACCCAGAGACAGAGAGGGTCATGGAAAACAGGAAACAGCAAAATATAAGAGAAAAATCCCCAGATTAATATCAACAACACATCCCTCAGTCAACATTTTGGTTACAAGAGGGGAATTCCCTCATACGTTCTAAACCAGCAAGGAAGCAGCTGAGTGAAAAATCACACACCACAATATAGAAGGTTAACTCAGGAAACTCCCCTTTAGACCATGTCAGAAATGGAGCACTGCTTCTTAAGACTAAACCAAACAAACCTAGTAGCTGTTCCTTTCCCGGGTTTTTGTGCTGAAGCTTGATAATAATTCCCAAGGGATCCCATTTCCAGAGCTTTTGAAAGCCCATGGCTCACATCCCAGGAAAGCTAATACTTTAAAGTTTACTCAGCCCCTTGACACAGGCTATTGCTAAGCCAGATGTGCATTTTCTTTTTCCCTATGAACTTTCTTGACAGAGTTGTCCTCTTGCAGTTTCCCACATATTAGTCCAGGGACAGATCCATTAAGTTTAAGGTGGTTCTAATCAGAAGGCCCGAGGAGTCACATTTCTAAGCTATAGTTTGCTCAGAAAAGGAGAGAAGCCTTTTCAGCACTGGAAAGAAATAAGACAAGCTATCAACAATAATTGGCTTGTGATGGAATGTCTGCTGGCCATTCATAGTAAAGGAAAAAAATACCCATGAATTTTGATGGGTAGTGGTCTGGAAGGAAATATTTGACCAATGGCATTCTGATGATTCCACTGCTACAACTAGTTCTCCCCAAATGATTATCATCCTCATACAGAACCTTTAATTAGGGTAGAGTAAATGGAACTTTTCCCCAGGGCATCAAAATTTAGAAGGCACTGACAGTATTTGAACTCTCTATGTTTATGTTTCCCTGGTTTTGACTTGCCTTGATTTCCCCTTTCCTAATGGGGTAGCCTCCTTTGCAGGATCATCCTGATATCTCAGCGTCTATGTCTTCCTGTCATGGGACCTTGTATCCCACAGTCATCTCTCCTCCCCTACACACACCCATATACACACACTCAAGAGGATCTGTCTGGATGCATTTGGTTCTTTTACCTTAGGTGCCAAAATGACTAGTTATTCCTTGATGTTCTTTGGTCTAGGATTCAAAGCCCAGAAAAAGCTCTTTTGATAAGATGACTAAAAAACCAAAGGTTTCAAGGATGTGTGTTGTGTGTGAGTGCGTGTTGGGGGTGTGTGGCAGAGACACTGTGTGGTAGGGTGTGGAGTAAGAGATGTGTTCCCAAAAAGGCATCTTTCCTCAATTAGATACCAGACTTAGGCACGTTTGTTGTTATTATTGCTGGTAGGGTTGTCTTCCCAAAGGAGAAAATATTCTGGATCTAGATTACTATGAATTTCTGCTCTTTAAATGTCATCATCATCTAAGACATCAAGGATGAAAAGTTCCCTTATTTATGATCACAAATTCTACCTTCAAATGATACATGACTCTTGGAAAACCATCTAAATTCAGCACTTTTCCAGCATCTTTATGCAAGTGTAGCTTTCTTGTCTTTGTTTCACAATAAAGTTGTATTTATTATCCAAGAATTATAAAAATTATAAAATATAAAATTATAAATTAAATTATAATTATGTATGAAATTGTTTTAAATTGTCTTCCCTCACAGTATGAGCAAGAAAGGCCCTCTATGGCTAATTTATGTTTTCCCTAGCCATTAGAATGGGACACAAATATATTCTGCATAGAAAACTAATAGCCATGATAGTTTTCTTTCATCTGACAATATCAAAGTGCTTTCTATATATGAATTGATGTATGCCCCCTAAGAAACATCATTCTCATTATTCATGTGAGAATCTTGGGACACTGAGAATTTAAATAAATTCCCCAAACCACACAGTCAAACAGAAAAGTTAGAAATGGGATTCAGCTCTGTATAGTGTGTCCAATCTTCAACTCAGCCCTTCCAAGGGAAACTTCTTCACTGCTTTCATCTCAACTGAAGTCATAACCACGAAGCTATGTAAATAACTATGCATCTCAGCAAAAAGTGTTTTTTTATGCAGATGAAACAGATTCTGACATGAGTCTTAAAGTAATAAATAAACTAATAAAAAAAGAAGTTATGGAACAACTTTGATAGAAATAAACTGTTTGCCTTTGCCCTTGAAAGTTTATAGTATTTTAAACAATTGTAAACATGTCAGTGGATACTGTTTCCATAGCAGCATAGCAACAGTTAAGAGTTTGCTCCCAAACATATCCAAAAAGAAACTAAAAATAACTTGTTTTCAATAAGAAAATATGTATACATATTCAGACAACAAATAATTGAAAATTATATAGACATCAATCATTCACAAAAATGATTTGCAGATAGATTTTACAGGTAAGCTGAGCAACTGTAAAAATATAGTTGTGCCAAGAGCACAACATGGAAGGATAATAACTGAACCTCTAGCACACAATGTAAATCCTGAGTCCTTGTGACACATACCTTCCCCCAAATAACTACGTGCTGTACACCTACAATTCCCAACACAGCTGAAACTAAAATATATGCTATTGTCTTCTTAGGATTATGGGATCATAGATTTGGAGTTAGATGAAACCTCAGCCATCATCTCATCCTACCCTCTCCCTCATACTTCCTCCTTATCCTTTCTCTCTCCTCCCTCCTCCTCATCTCCCTCTTCTTCTCTCCTCTTCCTTCATCTTTCTCCTTTTCTTTCCTCTTCCTCCTTCTCTTCCTCCTGCTTCTTTCCTTCTCCTCCTCTCCCTCCTCTCCCTCTCCTTTTCCTCCTTCATTTCCTTTTTTCCTTCTCCTCCTCCTCCTCCTTCCTCTCCCTCTCCTTCCTCTCCTCCCTCTTGCCATTTTCTTCTTCTTTGCCATAGCTGCTTCTGCTTCTCTCTCTCTTTTTTTTTCCTCAGGGTTCCATCTTCCTAAGTTTCCTGGCTGCCCTTACAGAGCCTCTTTTGTGTTTTGGTTTTGTTTTGTTTTTAATTTTAAATCATGAGAGTTTAAGACTAAAGTCAAACTTTCCATTTGAACTTACTTATGCTAATAGCCAGTGGTAGAAATAGTGATTCCAAAAAGAGACAGAATGTCACTATATTTTTGACTAATGTTATTAATACTTTTTATTTATATCCAAGGAATTAAAAATATTTTCAAAATGCCAAATAGCAGATATCATTTCTCTTTTTCAATTGACATGTATTTTTGATAAAACTAATTAAACCTAATACAACTAAGTGGTGTAAATATAAAACTAAACTAAACAACTCCCTCTCTCCAGGTCCATGTGATAAGATAAAAATTCCATTGTAACTATACAGAAGGACTCTTACCTCTCTGGCCTCTGATCACTTTGTAAATACGAAGGACAAAATGCAAAGGGTGAAATATAGCTATAGGTATCAAAAGATAACTCTCTCTCACGTTATCTATGGAGTCATTTATCAAGGTACTAAACGAGGGATTAAATAGGAATCCATATGAGCAACATATCCTATTTCCTATATTGATTATAATCCTGAGTGTACTTTACTACATGGAAAATCTTGTTCACTGAGAAAGACTACAGGACCAGAACAGATTAAATAGCTGTGTAACTTGGGAAAGAACAGATAGGAAGAAATGTTATTCATATTCCATGAAATGCAATTAAGAGGAGTATCCACTGGGGAAAGCATGGGAATGGACAGAAAGAAGCAGCTGGTTTTCTTTCTGGGGTCCCCAGAGGCATTTTTATGTTCTTAAACAAGTCACTTAGAGTCCCTGGGCCTTGGCTTCTGGATTTTTGTTTGTAAGTTCTTAAAGGCTGTCTTCATCATGCCAAAACAACTGATTTAAAAGGTGAAAAATTCAGTCAAACTGACTATTAGGGATACATACACAGAGAGAATGAATCCGCCTATTTTCTTTCTAGAAGGGCAAATTTCCTTTGTTGGAGGGTGCTTGTTAGGGAGTTTGCTAAATTTCATCAAACACAATGTTAAGAGATATAACCATATATATAAAATCAATCTCAGAAACAGCTGGAGGCTGACACAAAAGTTCCTGCTTTGATTTTCTAACAAAGTCTCAATCAGACTTTTCATTTCTCCTTCCCTAAGAAGAAGGGAATTTTATTATAAAATTATGTAGAATCGTATGTTCAATGAATTTTGGTATTTGAGAAGATGAGCACTTCCTAAAGATGAAACTGGAATTTTTATATACAAGAATATGTGTCAGTCATTTAAATAGAGCCAAATTGTGTTCAGTTTGATAGTTACTGATGTTGACATTTATAGGAGTTAGTTTTATTATATGAATGTGAATTCTATGAACTTAATAAAATATGAAATATTCCTACTCCATGTTATCTTACATGGTTACCCCCCCCTCAGAGAATACACTGTCATAAGAAAACTTTGGTATAGATTACTCTGTTTCAGCAAACTTCAGGAAAATATCAGATATTTAAAATAAGAAAAAAATACACTTTCAGCTATGTTTGATCAACTTGCATTATATTGAATTTCAATCTATTTGTTATAACATTGCCTTGCCCATTGTAGTTGCTTAATGAAGGTTTGTTGAATTGAATTAGACCTAATAATTCTCAAGAGAAGTATTTTTATCCACATTAACAAAACAAGAATGTGTTTCATGGAGGGCTTACGGGAAACCATGAATAAGAAGATAACAGAAATAACTCCCTTCCCCTGCTACCATTCCCATTCCCTTATGGAACTCCATGCTATTATTAAAAAACTGCTATCCATAGTAGGCATCTTATTTCCACACTCTTTACATCTTCCGAAGATTACATCCTGAGTCACCTTCTCCAGTGCTAGGTGTACCTTCTCTTAAGCCCACCCACACATTGGGCCAAAAAGAGGGGTAGGTGTGCTTCTTGCTAGTCACTACTCCATCTAGACCCTTCCCACTCCACTATCACTCAGCAACCTCTCCTTCTTTGAGACCTATAGCAGCATATTGCCCCCCTGGTGGTGGTTACCTACCAAAATCCTTCCTTTTTCAAAGTGTTCAGTAACTGAATCAAAACATTCTTTTCCCCTTCTTCTTGCTTTTCTACTTGACAGGGGTTGATGCACATGTTGATGTATTCTCCAGTACCCTTCTTAGTTCATCGACCTCCTAAACACCTGTGATCTTCACCGTCACCACATCTCAACCACACTCAGGGATAGTCATATACCTGCTTTATCATTACTCACAAATTGTTCTACCTCCATGACCCAGACCTCTGAAATTCCTCTCTCTGTCTGATCACAGCTTCCTATCATCTCCCTGTGCCTCACCCTTTTGAAACCTGTTCTCCATCCTTACCACAATCTCAGATAACTCTATCCCTGCCTGCTTTCTCAAGCCATACTCCCTGCTCTGACCTCACTTGCTTCCCTTGTAAATCTTTTATCTTTTAGTTAACCAGTTCAACTTCACATGATTACCTAACCTTGAATCTCTTACCCTAATGTACTTTAGCACTCATTTCTTTCTGACCCCAACCCTGGATTACACTCCTACTATTGGCCTCCTTTCCTACTGAGGAGCTACTGATCCCCACTGGAGGAAATCATACAACTGAGATAATTGGGTCTGCTATGAATTTCACTTATCCAATATCAATTGGATCCTCACTGTTGCATGATAGATAATCTTTTTTACCATTCTCTGACTGGTTTTCTGTCACACACTTTCTGCAGTGTCCATTCCAAATCTTTCTTCTCTCCTCAAGCCACCTTCTCCCCTTCCTCTTAACAGAGGATATTTTCTCATAATTTACTGAAAAAAGGCCATCCATTGGGTGCTCCCTCTTTTCCCTAACTGTCCATTTAGAATTCCCTCAACATCCTCTCCTTCCTTTACTGCAGGCTCAGAGGAAAAGGTAATCCTTTGTGCCAAGGCCAGTCCTTGAATCCTTGCCCCTCCCAGATCCTTCAACCTGAACTTTGGGCTTCAGTACTAAGCACACAACAGTTGTTTTATTACTGATACAATTGTTTATGCCACTGTAAAACAGCCTTACAGTATAGAGAGAGGTAGAAGAGGAAGAGGAAAATGAGGAAGTAGAGAAACTGGCCATAATATTTAAGAGTCTTGAACTCTAAATGTATATGTATGTATGTATGTACTTATATGTATATATGTTATATACAATTCCTGGTGAATTGTATATAACCAGCAATTCTGCAACTTATAGTCTTAAAGATTTGCCCGGGGCATTGAGTAGGTAAGTGCTCAAGGGTCACGTAGTTAGTATGTGTCAGATGCTAGACTTGAACCCAGGTTTTTCTGACTCTGAGGTTGGCTCTTTATCCTTTGTCATTATATTACATCTTGATTTTAAATCTGTGAAGAAAAAATAACTAAGTAGAAAAACCTTTTGTCATTGTTTTCAATCTAAAAGTTTTTTCCCCTGTAACCCAAGGCAATTATCTAGAGATAGAGACAGTAGATATGTATATGCTATACACATGTATAAATATATAGAGACATACATACATGTATATGTGGCACTGTTCAATGGGGACCCAGTCCTTAGAGCATATATAATGTTCCCTTCCCTTGCATATGCATGTGGAGACTTGGTGAGCCTATTTCTGAAAATGCACATGTAATAAAAGGACTCTACTCCCAATTCAGAGCACAAAAGGGTATTTTGTGGCTATTTCCTGTCAGCTAACTGCATGGGGATGAAAAGTCTTTAATTGGCTGTTGAGCCATAATTGAGTATGCAAACAAAATAATAATAATAAAATACTTTAAAGTTCGCAAAGTACTTTACATGTGTTATCTCATTTTATCCTCACAGAAACCCAGGGAGGTAGATACTTTTACCACCCCCATTTTAAAGATGAGGAAACTGAGGCTAATAGGTTAAGTGGTTTGTCCACAATGTCTGAGGATTTGAACCCAAGTCTTCCTGATTTCAAGTCCTTCACTTGGAAGCTTCTGAGTGAAAAGGAAATAATAGCGCATGTTTCTGGTGGGAGTCCCTCATCTGCCTTGTTGCCAGGTTTCCTCAGATATATGGCAGCCCAAGTGGGGTAAGTAGGCAACTGATGCAGTACTATCTCCCCTCCTCCCAACCTGGAGTTTTACAGCAGTTTTGTCTTGCTCACCAATCTATAAGAGAGAGCGAGCTTTCATTTGTTTCTGTCTTTTTAAATATGCACTCAGTTCTGGCTTATCAACCAATTAAAAGGCTTTTTAATATGCAGTAGGTAGAGAATACTAGGTATGCTCCACCCCCACCCATTGAGCAGTCCTTCATGTTACATATACATGGACCATACTAGCTATGGAACTATGGCAAGTCATTCAAATAGTAAGTCCTCCTTACTGTTCCTCTTATAAGAAACCCCGGAGTGAAATGAGGGGAAGGTAAAGAGAGGGAAGGGGAGCAAAGGGAGGGGAATGAGGAAGGAAGGAGGGAAGGAAGGAAGGAAGGAAGGAAGAAAGAAAGGAAGGAAGAAAGGAAGGAAGGAAGAGCTATGTTGCCCAACTGGCCAGTTCCACTTGGGTCCCCAGTGAGGCAGTTCCTACTGTCTCTCATGGAGGTTGTTGTTTGTCCTTCATTCTTGAAGAAGACCATGACATCAGGGAGGTGATGCCATGACTTGCAAGCGAATTGGATTTAAATGAGGGAGGGCTGTGCAAAGTCATCAGTCTCACTTCCTCCTCTGGAACCATCTGAGTCCAATGAAGAGGTATAGATCAGGATGACTGGAGATGACTGACTGCAGTGGGAGACCTTGGCCTTTTTAAGCGAAGGTCTTTAACAGGTCTTAGTTTGACTGAGGCAATGTCCAATCAGTGATTAAGGCTAGGTAAGACAGAAAGTCGAGAATGATCTCTTTTACTAGTAAAAAAAAACAAACCATTCTGGGTGGTGTTCCTTTAAGTATTTCTGTTCTGTGATCTCTGTTTATGAAGATCTGTTAGACAGTATTTATTGGTAAGTTGTGCTGATCTATATCTTGCTACCAGACCCAGATTGCTCTGGAGGAGAGTGAAACTGGTGACTTTGCACAGTCCTCCCTCCTCAGCTCCTTGATGTCATTGTCCTCTTCAAGAAGGAAGGACCAACAACAACAATAACAAGAAACCCCATCTCCCAAATCACTGGTTGTCTCCCAAGCATGAAATGGTCTCCTTCTTCATCTCCTCCTCTTGGCTTCCCTCACTTCCTTCAAACTTCAACCAAAGCCCAACTTCTTCTAAAGCCCTTTAGAAGTCTCCCTTAATGTTAGTGTCTTCCCTTAGAGATTATCTCCAGTTTGTCCAGTATATAGCTTGTTTGCATATTGTCTGTAAGAGAAGGGAGGGGAACAAAGAGGATAAAAATGGAGGAGAGGATGTGAAGAAGTAGAGGAGTGAATAAATGAGGAGAGAGGAGAGGAGAGAGGGGAGGAGAGGAAAGGGGAGGGGAAGAGAGGAGAGGGCAAGAGGAGAGAGAAAAGGAGTAACTTTGCAAATCTGAGACAAAGGGTAGGCAAGGTAAATAAGTTCATCGAGGAGGTTATAACAGTCTAATTGAAGTGAACCTCACTAAAGAAACATACACAATTGGAAGGGGAAAGAGAAGGGGAAAAGGGGAGAAGAGAGAAAGAACGTTTTATAGAAGAGTCAACAAGTACATGGACTACTAGAGAAAATGCCTTGATCAGTACAGAATTGCAGATATGTAAAAATTAGTGCTATATAATGAAAATAACCTTCTGTAACCTTGAAGATATGACATATACATACAAGTATTCCTGAAAAGAGGATCTGAATGGATTACTAACCAATACCTATCATAGACCCAGCAAAATCAAGTCAAAAGTCAGACCTTTTCACTCCCTCTTCCAATTAAATAAACTCCAATGGTTCCCAATTATCTCTAGGGTCAAATATAAGCTCCTCTGTTTGCCACTTAAAGCTGCTTCTCTCTATTCTTCTGACCTTCCAGACTTCACCTCCATGCAGCCATCTCCCCTGGAACTTTCCTCAGAACCTCGGAGCTTTCTCACTCAGAGACTTCTCAGTGGCTAGCCATCCCCTTTCTCCCATTGGTGGGTTCCTCCCAGGGTTTCCATTTCGGAGAGAAGCCAAGGCTGGCCTCAGTTTCCTCATCTATAAAATGAGCTGGAGAAGGAAATGGCAAACCACTCCAGTGTTTCTGCCAAGAAAACCTCAAATGGGGTCACTAAGAGGCAGATGACTGAAAAACAACTCAACAACAACAACAAACAAACAAACCAGGCTGGCCGTTCTTCCTTCATTTCCCTCCCAGCCTGATTTCTGACTCTCTGGACTTTGAGAATCTGCCCTCTCCTCCTGACTCGCCCGTGTTCTTCAGCTTCTTTTTCTTTCAGCTTCTCCCAGCATTTTACACAATACTTAGCATTTTGTTTACTAAATAATTACTGATTGATTTGGTGTTCTACCTGACAGAAAAGAAGGGAGAAAACAGAATGTTCCAAATGAGCTTCTCAACTTAAGAAGAAAAAATAAAGAGGGGGAAGAGGAAGCGCCTTTTGTTCTGTTGTTCACCAAGGAGTGAGCCTAAAAGGGTCAAAAGCCTCTGAAATGTTCTCTAACTTAAAAGAAAGAAATAGTCATGAGGAAGAGCTCAGAAGACCTAAGTCTCAAAGTCCTGTCTTCTACTTCTGATCAAAGCAAATCATATGCTAACATTTATGACTGTTCAGAATCGGAGGTAACAGCTAATCTTTTCCGTTCTGCACTCAGCCAGACATGAAGGTCAATAGAGGTGTCTCCTTCCCAAGGAAGGAGTCAGTTTTAAATGTAGGAGATCTGCCCTAGTCTGTGACTCATTAAAGCCTATCTATCCTAGATGTAGCCAAATGGGAAAAGAGTAAACAAAGTATTGCATCTCTCATTCCAAACAACTAGAAAGTAACTGAGTGTCAGCTTTTAATTACAATCTTTCCAAAGAAAGCTGAGAGGCACCATTCCTAAGAGAATGCAACATGTTGCAGTACAATAAAGAATACTTTAATATTACTTTTAAGAAATATACATATTTTAAAGCCAGAAATTCCATTCTCCACCACATACAACTATTTATTTTTTCTGATATAAAGTTGCAAATGTTACAATAAAGGCTCAAAACCTCCATAAGAGAGTAACAGCCTTCAAGGACACACCACAGTGGAAGAAATTGTTATTTTTCCCCTAAGAATCTTCTTACCCTAGTAACTGCCACCCAACACAAATCAGGCGATGCCAAATAAGTTATACTTTGTTACGATACATATTATAGATGGAAAGATAAAAGAACTAGGATGTGCAAAAACGTACTGTGAGTAGAGACCAAGTAACAGGCAGTGAACTCAATGCATTTGATCTTGTTGTTGTTGTTTATAGTTTTTATCTACACCACTGCCAACCCACATTTGTCCCTATATCTTTAAACCCTGACCATCAACAGATGCCACATAATCATAAAGGTAGACACAATGTCCAATCAGCTGCTAATTAAGTGCCATCAATTGCCCCCCCTACACACACACACACACACACACACACACACACACACTCACACCACCACCACCACCACCACCACCACCACTACCACTACCATTATTGGCTGTGATCTGTCTGCCAAGTGACAAATAGCATTTCCATCCATAAACTTCTATGAGAACTGAAAAGAAGAAAGTGTTAAAACACAGCAGACTGTATTCTAGTGAAATTAACACGAGGAAACATTTATAAAGTTGATAAAAGAATGGGAAACAATACTCCTCTTTCCCTCTTTTGCTTTCACTTAACTAGATATACAATATACATGTGGGGTTTAAAATGACATCAAAATGACTGGCCAGTACTTAATTAGAAAATGGAGAGATGCCAGCAGAGAAAAAAGGAATTTGAACTACTTCAGCAATGGCAGAATGATTAGCGAACAGATGAGAATCCTGCTGCCCCCAAAGCCTACTTTCAGTACTAAAATTTCAGTAACAAATAAACACTATGAAGGTACCTCTCACAAAACTATTGTACTACACTCCCAACTAGTAGTCCTGTCTCCTCTTTCAGACTCCCCTGATCCATTCCTCACATTACTGCCAAAATAATCCACCTGAGGTATAGATCTGATTACATCAATCACCTATTCAAAAACATTAATTAGCCCTCGACAATACACCTCCAAGATGCCCTCCTAGGCTTATCTCACACATCTACTCTCTTCTCATCCTATACTCTATATGTCAGCTAAATTAGACTATTTGTTATTCCTTCATCTCATCTTCTTTTCATCCTCCAATCATATACACTCACAGTCTAGCAAACACATGTATTAAATTAGTGGAGAACACAAAACTGTGAGGGAAAGTTAATATACTGAATAATAAAATCCTGACAGACTGGAACAATAGTCTGAAACTAACAGATTAAATTGAATATAGTCAAATGTAAAATCCAGCATTCGGGTTCAAAAAACCAATGACATGCATATAGGATAAGGCAGTTGTGACCAGAAAGCAACTCTTGTGAGGAAAAAAGGGATTATGGATTTTAGTACCCTGCAAGCTCAAGGTGACTTAGCAGTGTGATGTAGTAACCACCACAACCCCAAATGTTTTAAGCCATATTAACAGAAGTATGCTATTAAATGAAGGTAGGTAGTTAGGTGGCATGGTGGATAGAGCATTGTTCCTAAAGCCAGGATGACTCCTTTTCCTGAATTCAAATCTGGCCCCAGACACTTACTAGCTTTGTGACCTTGGGCAAGTCACTTAACTCTGTTTGCCTCAGTTTCTCATCTGTAAAAATGAGCTGGAGAAGTAAATGGCAAACCATTGCAATGTCTCTGCCCCCCCCAAAAAACCCCAAATGGGGTTCTAAAGAGTCAGACATGACTGAAACAAATGAACAACAACAAACTATTAAGTGATGATCGTGCTTCAATACTTCTATACCAATGAATTAGTGATCTTGATTCAGAGGAAAGCATATTAGATTTATAGTCAGAGGACCAGAGCTCAAATTCAGATTCTTTCATTTTGATTGCTTTACTTTAGGCAAATCACTTAACCTCTCTGTATTTTATCTTCCTCTGAGGTCCCTTCTAATTTTAAGTATAGTACCCTATGAGCCTATGAACCAAACGATACCAACATTCCGTCCACTGTAATACAGTTTTTAAAAAGTGCTCAACCTATAGTGAAGAGAGACCCGGATTTGAATTCTGCCTCTGCTGCTTACTAGCTGTATGGCCGTATGGAAGTCATTTATCTGAACCTCAGTTTCCTAATCTATAAAAGGGAAATAATAATAGCTGTAATATTAGTACCTACTCCACGGTGTTGTGGTGAGTTTACAAAAACACGTATAAAGTACTTTGTAAACCTTAAAATGTTGTGTAAATGTCAGTTATTATTACTCATATCTTTTCACAAAGGTATCTACCCAACAAACTGAAGCCTTCCAGCAGATCTTTTAATATCCCGTAGGTATTATATAACACATGGGCTATCAGTCTCATGTTTGCTTTATGACCCACCTCTTTTTCCAATGATACAAGTCCTTGAGGATATGTTTTATGACACTTTTTGGGTCTAAGTTGGTCATATCCTCCATGCATTTTTCCATTGCCCTTAAAGTTACACAATATCTTATTTTTCTGAGACAAAGAAGTTCCATAATTCATAGCCACATAATAGGAAGAATACTGGCATTCAAAAGATGACTTAAATTAAAACAACTCTGCAATACCTCCTCACATTCATCAGTTTGGCTAACATGAGAGAAATGTTGGAGGTGATATGGAAAAATAGGACACTAATGGACTGTTGGTGGAGTTGTGAAATGGTCCAACCATTGGAAAACAATTTGGAACTACATCCAAAGGGCTACAAAATTGTGCATACCCTTTAACCCAGCAGTACCACTACTAAACCTGTATCCCAAAGAGATATCTCCCCTCCATCCAAAAAAGGAAAAGGACCTATCTGAGCAAAAACATTTATAGCAGTTCTTTTTGTGGTAAATAAGAACTGGACATTGAATGGATACCCATCAGTTGGGGAATGTCTGATATGATTTTGGTGGAATACTATTGTGCTATGAGAAATAATGAGCAGGATGGTTTAGGAAAAAACTGGGAAGACTTATATGAACAGATGCAAATTGGTTGAACAGAACCAGGAGAACATTGTATAATGTAACAATAATATTGTAATGATGATCAGCTATGAAACAGTTAGCCACTCTGCTCAATACAGTGGTGCAAGACAATTCCAAAGGACTCATGATGAAAAATGCTATCTACCTCCAGAGAGAGAACTGATGAACTTTGTAAATTGGAGCATACTTCTTTTACTTTCTTTTTTTTCCTTGGTGTGTGTGTGTGTGTGTGTGTGTGTGTGTGTGTGTGTGTGTGTGTGTGTATGTGTGTGTGTGTGTGTGTGTGTTTTCTTTTGCAACATGGTCAATATGGAAATATGTTTTGTATGACTTTATATGTATAATCAATATCATATTGTCTGATTTCTCAAAGGGTGGGGGAAGAGGGGAAAGGAAAGAATTTGGAACTCAAAAAAATTTTTAATGAATGTTAAAAAATTTTTTACATGTGATTGGGAAATATTTAATGAAATAAATATAGTTTAATAATAATAATAATGACAATATTGTAAAGACAAACAACTTTGAAAGAGTTAAGAATTCTTATAAATTTAGTGATGAGCCAAGTTTCCAGAGGACTGATAATGATGATTAATGCTATTCACCTCCTAACAGAGAAGTGATGGATTCAAGAAGCAAAATAAGATAAATGTTTCTGGACTTGGACACTGTGGGAATTTGTTTTGCGTGATTATGTGTAGTTGTTACAGTGGTTCACTTAACTGGAAAAAATATATATAAATAAAAAGAACATTGGTGGGGCAGCTAGGTGAATAGAGCACTGGCCCTGGAGTCAGGAGGACCTGAGTTCAAATCTGGCCTCAGACACTTAACACAAAACTAGCCTGTGATTTTGGGCAGGTCACTTAACCCCATTTGCCCTACCTTCCTCCATTCAAAAAAAGAAAAGAAAAAGAAACAAAAGAACACTGGTAACTTTGGAGAGATGGGGGGGAAAGGTGACCTTTAGGGTCAAGAAGTAGTTTGTGATTATTAAAAAGCACTATTTCCATCAAATAAATTTCAACATTTGTGGACACTGCTAATCTTAAAATCAAATTCTGAATAGTTAATAAAATCAACAAAGAAATCTAATAATGTGATAGTATTACAAGCCTCAAAAATGTGTATTAAAGAACATAGAAGGTTATGTGGATATATACCTATAGTTTATTTATGCTTAAAGAAATTTCATAAGATTTGAAAATTTCTGTAACCTTTCCATCAAAGAGAAGCAATATAACACCAAGTAATAGTGGGAAAATGAATGAAAAAAAATGAATGGGAAAAATTATTTTTGTATACAGGTAAAAAAGTTTTTTTTCCCTTTTGTTCATAATTGACCTAGTCAAAGGGTTCAACCTAAAACTGTGTTGAGCAATGAAAGCATTAATTAAATAAGTGTATAATGGAAGAAAGCAGAAAAGAACAAGCATTTATTCTCTGCCAGGCATTGCAATAAGTGCTTTGCAAATATTATCTCATTTGATCCTCACAACTCTGGGAGATAGGTGATATTATACCCACTTTGCAGTTGAGGAAACTGAGGTAGGCAGAGGTGAAATGACTTGACCAGGGTCACAAGGCTACTTTCAGAGGTCAAATTTGCACTTGGATCTTCCTGATTGCTGGCTTGGCACTCTATCCACTATACCACCCAGCTACCTTAATAGTCTATACATATCCTTTGGAGGTAAACACTTTAGAAGACAATAATTCTTTAGATACAAATAGTTATATATATGCTGATATGTTTGTTTCTAAAATCTGTGTCATAGCTTTCTAGTCATCTCCTATGTCATACAGAATGCAATTTGGTGAAAAAAATATTCTTATTATAACCATCGTTTTTAGAAAACTTCCTAGGAGTCAGTTGAAATCCACGAACAAAGTGTTCTTTCAGCCCTGGGCAGAATCACAGATGAATAACAGATCAAATTAACCAATGTTATTATTACTTCTGTGGCATCCTTAGAAACATTGTATGCTTAACTACAAGAAAAATAATCAACATTCAGCTACTTGTGCTTTCTTCTTTTCATGCCCCTTTTCTCTTACACCATCCTCTCTTACTGCCCTCCTCCCCCTCTTCTAATTCCAATTTGTGCCAGGAAAACATTAAGATCCATATCGGGAGAATAAAAGAACAAAAAGCAGACAAACACTTTCAAAAATAAAAATTTGGAGTCATGGTACCTGTGCTCTGCTGAGGTTATGGCTTAGCATTTCTTTTCAGAACATTAAAGTGCTATATAAATGCTAGTTTCTATTATTATTGCTAAAATTAGAGAATCAGAGCTCACAGAGAGTCTATTTAGTTTTTCTCTGAGACACTAGTTCCAAGTCAACGAGTCTTATAGGGGAAGGTGAAAGGCAAAAGTGATTATTACTAGCTGACCTCCATATGTGATTATTTTTCTAACACATATACAGAATCAGGAGTCATCCTAGTAATAAACACATTTCCACATCACTTCAAGACAGTGGTTCTAAAACTTAAAAATTATTGAGGACCACAAAGATCTTTTGTTTGTTTAGCTTATAGCCACTGACATTTACTGTATTAGAAATTAACACATATTAGTATTAGGAAAATGGTTTTGACTTTACAGAAGCCTCTTAAAGGGTCTCAAGGATCCATAGATGGTCACTGGACCACACTTAGAGAAATGCAACTTAGGAGTTTGCAAAAATGCCTTCCTTACCACAAGCTTATAAAGTAGGTAGTACATTATTATTCCCATTTTACAAATTGAGAAACTGAGACTCAAAGGTGAAGTGATTTGGCCATGGTCACATAGCTAATAAGTATTAGTGCTAAGATGTAAACCCAGTCCTCCTCTAGACTGTAAGTTCAATGCTCCTTCTGCTATTTCACATTGTAGTCAATATTCCCACATACAGAGCTTCCACATGGAATAGGCAATGCTGAAGCTACCTGGTACCCTGTTTTCACATAATTTGCTAAACACTGGTGAGTCTATGGCAAAGCAGGACAGACTGAGCTCATTTTCAGTATAGAAATACTAGATCCTTGGCAAAATTGTAGAATAAATAACACTTCTCTTGAGTACCCTTCCTTTCTACATTCCTTTTCCATGTCCTAGCATCCCCACCTTTAGTGCCTTCATGCTGTTGTCTGGCCCTCCAAAGTCCTGACTATGAAACTCTTCCCAGATCTACCTTCCCTGTAATGTACCATATTGCATAATTTCCTTCCTCCCTCCCTCCCTTTTTTCCTTCTTCCCTTCCTTCCTTCCTTTCTTCCCTCCCTCCCTCCCTCCTTCCTTCCTTCCTTCCTTTGCTCTTTGTTGTCTTAGAGGATGGAAAGGGGCCAGTCTCATGAAAAACTATAGGGTATATTTGCCTTTGGTGCCTACGCCTTCCTTTCTGTACTGCTCTCCCTCATCCCAGTACTCTTCTTCCCAATTCTACACAAGGTGCTCATTAGAAAAGTTTTGGGACAAGGTTCTCCTCAGCCACCCTTAAAGATAAATAATCCCCTGGGTTATAGGGATTTAGTAGTTTCTATAGGCACACTTCCTTCCTCAAGTTTCAACTTATCTTTTGAGAGTCTAACAATTTCTTGCAGAAGAAGCTGGAAAATCCAGTGGTCACATGACCTTCTGTCAACGACAACAAAATGCATGTATTTTGAAAGTAAGATTTCAGCCACATTTATTGTGTTAACACACTCACATTTCACTTTTGATAATATATCTACTGGTATTTCATAGTGAAAAAATATATAGTAAATGCCAAATTTTGACAGGTGACCTTTTAACTCTATGCTTCAAGTTTTGGTAATAAAGGGTAAATTTGTATCCAACTCCCTTAATTTATACAGCAAATTGCTTAGTTCATGTTGAATGAATACCTGACTATTTAAAAACTTATAGTGGTGAGAATTCCTTCACTAAGAAAGAAATGCAAATGTATAAGCCAAAATATGAAAATTCATCCCCAAAACAGCAATAGCCACCGATTTAATATGGGCCTCACATAATATGGCATCCCTCTAGGATCTTGGTTCTATTTGGGTTATCTCTATTCAAATTTACAACTCCCAGCCCCTATTTAATTACTGGGCCTGACCAAACCAGACAGTTCATGAAATCAGAGCAAAAGGCATTAAAATATAAGTATAGCCAAGTAAATAATAAGGAGATTAGTCAGATATGAAACATTTTAGAGAACATTCACAAATGGCTGCCACCCCCCCAAAAAATGTCTCCCAGAAGTACCAGTTGACTGCCAAGACTCCCAGGTGACCTCTCTATCTCCCTAATAGTCAAAAAGGGATACATCAGTTCATTCATGGAAGGATATTAAAGACTATGCAATACTGGCTTTTCCTAGTCACTTCCCTTTTCATCCCAGTGCAACAGCAGTCTTGAGAGCATTGGTTTCCCGGCACAGCAACCAGACAAACACTGGAACCTCTGGCTATGGCTCTTGCCATCACCATCAAGGGCTGAAAAGGGTGTTGGCTCTCAGCATGCATGCAATTTCTGCTTGTGTTCCCCTTGGCTGTACCCACACCTACTTTTTTTTTTTTTAGCACAACTATGCCCCTTACCTATCCCACAAGACTCATGTTACTTTTTCAAACTGGGAACATAGGAAATATGCCTATCCAATCAGCATATCCCTTGGATAATGTTGTGCCTTGGAGCTTGCAGTCCTCTGGGAACTGTCTAAAGAATTTCACCCAGTTATTGAAGCTGTCTCTCAGCCCCAAGCATAGAATCAATCCACGGACACATACCCCTACACAAATGACTAGGGGCAATATTTTCATTAGAAGTAGTTATTTCTCCTGCCAGCTGATGATCACCCCTTTATCTCTCCAATTGCCAACTAACTTCCTCTCACCACCAAATAGCAAACCCTCCACTTCTTTAATGAATCCTTTTTTTCTCAACCCAGTAACAAATAAGAGGGATATAAACTATAGGATCCTTGGCCAAAGGGACAGTATGTCCTCATGAGCCAAGGAAAGACAAAAGCCTAATGGTCACAAATGTGATTCCATTAGCAGTATGTCCTTGCCCACTGAGTTAACCAGAAATAGAGCTCTGAATACTTTGTTCTAAGCATCATCTTTGGGAGACTATTCATATTCCTACATGTCCTCCTCCATTCTTGCTCCTGCTGTCACCAAAGGTCCTGGTGCTACTGAATCTTGTTCTTCTATATACATGTACAGCAAAATGGAAACCTGGAAATGAAAGGAAAAACTTTAGACCTTTATATACAAAATTCTCCTTTCTCCAACTATCAGGATGGAAATGTAAAGCTGCAAGGATTCTTAGAAGCCTAAGGGAAAATCTTCCTTCTTCTACCTCTACCATCATCTGTATTCATCTTTATGCACATCCAAAATCTCAGAAGAATTTTATGTCCTTTCATGACTGCAATATTTTGCAGGTTCTTTTGCTACAAGATTTTACACAGTTTAGATATTAGCCTAATACTTGAGTATAATTTTATAGTTAGTTATAAAGCAATATTCTGAATACTGGCCTTGGGGAAACAGAAGCAAAATGCCCTGCGATAATACACAAGTTAGGGTCAGCTTTACCTATTGACAGTCCCTTATATGACTAGATCTGAGGTCTCAGGCAGTGTCCCATGTCGAAAAATATTTTTCCTATTGCCTGTCATAATGCTAAATCATTGCTTTATAGTCATACATTGTAAACTACTTACAGTTTTGGTGGTTTCTCCATGAATTTGCCTTTCTCACTCTCCCAGAATCATAGTTGACTTCTCAGTAATCTGCCAGTTGCCATTTGTTGGCATGACTAGGCTACCCAACCCCACAACTGAGTCTAGATTCCAGATGAAGTACTTATCTATGTGTTTTTAATGGCAATTATGTCACTCTGGTCAACAGATTTTTTTTTCTTTTCCATTTTTCCAAAGGGCAAAGTACTCAATACAATTTGATAAGCATATTGTAAGCACCTACAATGTGCAAGGGACTGTGCTGAGAACAAAAAGATAAATATGACATTTTACCTGCCCTCAAGGAACTTATATTCTACTAAGATCACCGACTATGATGCACATCATATTAATTTCTGAAATGCATGCAGTGGTCCACGTTAGCAAGTTTCCTACCTCCTACTCAAGTCCACTGCTATCCATTTCTACTTTGTCCTACAAAATTAAATTAAAGTAATTTTAATCTGTTCCCCCTACAAATATACATACCCATGAAAATCAGATGAGTGAAAAGAAAGAGGCTGTTAAATTATCCACTCCCTGATTTTAGTAGGTTTGTGCTGATTTCTCTAAAAGACAAATTTGAGCTATTTATTTATTTTTCAGATATGAAATAAAAAATTATTTCTTTATTTTCAGAGGTGAGTTTGCTCAGCTCTATGACCAGCTCTGCATGGGAAAGTGAAGTGCAGGACTTGTAATTATTTACTTAATTTAAGCTATGTAGACAAGTAAATATGATGCTTCAGATGACTAAAATAACCCTTCTTCATGCATGAATACTTTACAAATTACAACTTGGATTAAGCTCCATTATCTCATTTAATCTTTGTATCAACCTCATACAGCAAGTAGGACAATATCATTATTCCCATTTTGCAGGTGAAGAAATAGTCTTAGGGCAGTTAACAGACTTGACCATTCACAAGGGTAGTAAGTGAATGGTACTGAAACACCTGATCATCTGGTAATAAATTCTATGTTCTTTCAAATGCAAATACTGACTCCTTAGAGACTTGAATTGTCTTCACTGGCTTTCTATATTGAGCAAATAAACCATATAATTACTAATCTCACCTTCATTTTGTGCTATGTAGATGACCTAAATTCTGTACAATATTCTCATGCTCCCAGTAAGATTAAGGGATTTTTTTAAGACCACACTCAAGATCATGTGACTTTTTGAAGGCCATACAACAAGTCAGATGGGCTAGGACTACATTCAAAAGATTTGGCTTTAAAGTCAGCTCTTCAATTATTAAGCCAAACTGTTTTGTTTTGTGTACTTAAAAAAACTTTCTTTATAAAGGCAATTGTTTTATTTGTAGTTTACTTTTTTCCCATTTATTAAACATGAAAGTTCTATACCAACAATTTTTTTATGAAAAGATATGAAGAAAAACAAAAAGAAAGGAAAAAGTGAAAAAACATAAGTAATTAGATAATTCTCTCCAACTCCTTCTATCTCATAGTACTCTTTGGGCAAAGGCAAAAATAAATACACAAACTTATAAAGCCATAACTTGAAAATAGTTTTACTAAAACCACAGTATCTAATACTGCTCAGAGTCCATTCCATAGCGGGGATCATTTAATCAAAGAATAGTTATAGAAGTGACAAGCCATAACAAGGTCCTTCTAGTTATTGAGCTCACTTAGACAGTGGATAAGATGGCTCTGCATTATACTGAGTTCATTTTTGTAGCAGATTATGTCCTAGTGAGACTCTAGTGTAGTTACTATGACCATTTTCCTGTACTAAAATTTTGTGGCTCAAAATCTATAAAATCCGTTTGTTATTACTCATGTCTTGTTTGTTATAATCCAACCTCGGGGCTACTCCTGGATTAGATCTAAAATGAGATGAATAATCTCCTGGTAATAAAGCTCACTGCCAGAAGATTGGCCACCAGGTGATAAGACAACCTACTGAGGCATGGATGGAGTTGAGATTTCTGTTGATGAAGGAAATATCCACACTGATGAAATTAAAAGTCTAGAAGAAGGGAGGGGAGGAGGAGGTGCAGGAGGAGGAGGAGGAGGAGGAGAAGGAGGAGGAGGAGAAGGAGAGGAGGAGGAGGAGGAGGAGAACAATGGCATTGCTTCCAGTGCTCTGTTCTGGTAAAGCTGAAACAATGTACTAGATTGTTTTCTATCTTTGCAGACTGTGATAATAAAATCACATTTTCACAAGGTTGGAATTTTTTTTTTTTTTTTTGCTTTTTGGAGGGCAATTGGGGTTAAGTGACTTGCCCAAAGTCACACAGTTAGTTTTTGTGTTAAGTGTCTGAGGTCAGATTTGAACTCAGGTGCTCCTGACTCCAGGGCCAGTGCTCTACTCACTGCACCACCTAGCCGCCCCTCAAGGTTGGAATTTCTAACATTTCAATGATAAAATAAACATTTTTAAAATTACTGAACATTCTGTCCTCTGTGACAGACAATGACCAATTTATCATTAGCTTCTCCCCATGTTCACTAACTCGATACAGTTGATCTGACATACGATTCAAGGTCCTTCACATTTTTGCATATTCCCAGAGTAGCAGAATTTCAAAATGTCAAGGGACCTTTAGGGACAAACACCAAATTATATCTGAAAAAGGTTCCTGTTTCCAATATACTGAAAGGTGATCATCCAACCACTTCTTAAAGAATTTGAGTGAGGACTCTACTACCTCTGCAAACAGTCCATGACACTAGTGGGTAGCTGTGAATTGCTAAGAATTCTTTCCCTATGTATGTCAAGCCTAAATTTGCCTCCCTACAACTTGCACCCCCTCTTGTTTTGCACATGACCAAACATATCTAATCCTTGAAAAAGAAATTTTTTTCTTTTAAATTTTTTATCCCTTTTCTATATACTGTTGTTGTTGTTGTTCAGTCATTTCAGTCATGCCTGACTCTTCATGACCTCATTTGGGATTTTCTTGGCAAAGATATTGGAGTGGTTTGCTATTCCCTTCTCCAACTAATTTTACAGATAAAGAAACTGAGATAAACTGGGCTAAGTGACTTACCCAGAATAACGCATCTAGCATCTGTGCCAAATTTGAACTCAGGCCTTCCTGACTCTAGGTTCGGTGCTCTGGCCACTGTGCCACCTAGCTGCTTTGTTTCTATTTATATATTCATTTCCTGCTTTATTTTACATGACAACCCCTCAAATACTTGAAGTTATCATGCCTCCCATAAATCTTCTCTTCTCCAGACTAAACATTCCTAGTTCCTTCATCAGATCTTCAAATGGCATTAACTTAAGGCCTTTTATTATCCTGGCTGCTCTGTTCTGGATGCTCTCAAACGTGGTGTTTTTAAATGAATACAATATTCCAGATGTGATCTGACTGGGTGAGAATATAGTGATAGGATCACTTTATTTATTTAAATATACATTGTCTCCTTTTTTCTGGTCCTTCGAAGAACCTTACTTATTTCATTGTATTTGATCAATCAGATCGTGTGGTTTGTTTCTATAGATGACTGCTTTAGTATACTTACCACCAAATGCATCAGTCTAGAAATAAAGTGAGCAGAATAGTTGGATAATTGTAGTACTGTTCTACAAAATAGCAAAATCATTGCACCTGGCAACATTCTTTTGGACTTCTTTGGACTTCTCCAGCATGCCTTTCTGACTTAGCAGCTTTATCCTTGGTTAAATCTTTCAAGATCCAATCAGCCTTAGTGCTGATCCTTCATCAGTACATCACACCTCATCTGCTCCTCTGATTGAAGGGCAGAGCCATGAACTCCAAAACTTTTATTTAAGAGGGAGCCCAGGGCACTCATCTCTTCATTTCCCAACTGTCTGAACTCTTTGGGACTTTTTTGGACTTTCCCATCATCCCTCCACCACAGCTACCTCCCTCGTCTCCTTTCCTTTTTTCAGTTTTCTTTTATATATTGTCTTCCTCCATTAGCTTGTAAGGTTTTTGAGGTCGGTAACGGTCTTTCTTTTTATTTGTGTTTCCATTCCCAACACTTGGCACAGTGCCTGGCATATAGTAGGTGATATATATGTATGTGTGTGTTTGTGTGTTTGTGTGTGTGTGTGTGTGTAGCTATATGTATGTAAATGTGCGTATATGTGTGCATATATATATATATATATATATATATATATATATATATATATATATATATATATATATAATAAGTGCGTGTGTATATTGCCTGACTACTATGTTCTTGCTGGCTCAAAATGTGTCATTCACACACTTGAGCATGTAGTCCAACACAGGTCTAGTCCAATGAAAAGTTGCCCATGGGAGGCCTTATTTTTAAAGCCACTTAGTATAAGAAAAGATAAATATCAATTTTATAAAAGAAATACGAAGCAAGTCTAAACCAAAGTAGGGTTGTAAAACCTTCCCCAAGGCCAACGCTTAAGCAGTGTTGGCATGGAACCCTTATAAATGGAATGAAAGAAGACCCTCTGTTCAACTTTGTGGGAGCAACTGCCTTAGGCCACCATCCCACTTTAGATGGCGGCCTGGGGTCTGCTCATATGATAGCCACACCCCTGCTTCTGGGTCAAAAGCAAATGAAAAGAACGAATACGTGACATTCTTGGCTGTGCATTCACGGCCCTTTCATCCTCTTTTAAAGCTTGATTTTGTGCTGTGTGAAGTGGAGTGTGTGAAGGCACAGTAATACTGTGCTGCAGCAATACTACTCGATAGAGTGAACATGCTTCTTGCCAAGGGCAATACTTCTTAGGTATATCTAGTAACTTTTAGAAAGAAGACAGTAACAAAATAAAGACAAGTTCATTTTTGTACAACCAACTTATAGTGTTGCTTATATTAACATTTGATGTTAAGCACTATAGCAAAATTAAGTTCACATGTTTATTTCTGCCTAGAATTTGCCTCTCCTGCTACTGTGTATACCATTTGCCAGTACAGGCAATCCTCCAAGATAAAAAGTTGCTAAGTTGGGAGGTTTGGCTAGCTCTCGCAAAGCAGGTAGAGAGCAAAGTATTGTGATGTTCCATAGTACTCCACACACAGAAGATACTTATAAATATTTGACTGAATTGACACCAAGTCACTAAGAAAAACATCTGAGTAGCAGATCATTTCCATTCCTTTTCTCTGCCCTCAAGTAAAGAATGAATGAAAGAAAAAGCCTCTAAATGCTTATTGTGTGCTAAGCTCTGGGGAAATATAGAAAATCAAAATAGCCTGCTCTCAAGGAGTTCACATTCTAACAGGTGAGATAATGTCAATACAAGGTTTTAGCTGTAAGTCAGATGGAAAGGTCTCATGGTCCTTAGGATGTGGTAGCAGGAAATAAATGGTAATACCTCTTCTTCAATGTCATTTTCATTGATTAAATCATATTTGTTTCTGATGTTGAACCATATGACAGTGTCAAGGACTTTGGTGGCGAGAACATTCTTTTCTTGGTCTTCAGAAGCTGTGGCTATAATAACCACAGGAACAGTTGCTTGATACACACTAACTGTGTGACCACAGTCAAGTCATTAAATCACTCAGTTCTAAGAGTCTTATCTAGACTTCCACCTCTTATCCCAAAATAAGGGAAATGAGCTATAAGAATTTTCTGTAACTATTGCTCTTTGGGATGATGGTTGTAGGGGCTAGGCTGCAATCTGGTTGAGAAGTGTGGGGGGGGGGGGGGGAGAAAAGGGGTGCTGCCACTCCCTGAGCTCTTTACCCTCCATACCAGCTGATGCCAACTGGTCAGCAGTTGTTGTTATTGGTGGTGGTGGTGAGGAAGTTGGGCCCCTTCTCCACAGTGATTACTCCCCTCATTTATGACTGGAGCAGGCTGGAGCAGGATCTGTAGTCTGTGGGGCCCTGCCATTTATTCCCAGAGCTCTTGGGCTCAGGAACTTGGTTTGTCTCCATTGGGGTCTGGAGGGAGGTGGTGGTGAAAGCAGCAATAATAGTTTGACATGTATGGTACATGTTGCCTCATATCTTTCTCTTAGGATGCCTTGTTGCTTCAGCCTGACTTGCATGCCTTCCCTGTAAGTGGCAGCTTATCCCCTAATGCCCAGGAAGACATAAGACAAGTACTCCTGTGGTATTCTTGCATAATCTGACCTGATATCCTGGCTACACCAATTCCACCTTTACAGCCTACAGTGTCCAAAAGAATAAGATTATTGGGTGGCAAGTATACTCCCCTCCCCCCAACACCTGTGCAAGAGCATATGGGGAAGCATTTGTTTAATTCAGCAGTTGCTGGGCACATACATTTTTGGTATCTGTACTCTCTCTGCCCAAGTATGAATCAAACAACAACGGGTAGTTGAGAATGTGACATACAGAAGCAGGTTTATATTTTGCCATTTGCTGCTTACCAGTTACATTGGAATTATTATTACAGATCATTTCTAAGAAAGGTCCAATATGGCAACCAAATTTTCTGACATTTCCTTAAGTGAGGTGAAAATAGAGGACATTCAACTAATTTTCTTCAATGAAACCACTAAAGGTTTCTGGGTACCTGGGAAAGTACCTGGGTACCAGCTAGTCAGTCTCAGAAGATTCAGTGAAGATACATTCATAACAAAAGACTTTGAAAAATTACGGACAAACCAAAAAGTGACGCTTTGTACAAAATCACACCCTGCTCTTTAGATATCTCTCTCTTTCTCTGTCTCCTTTTATGAGAGTGAACTTAAAGAAACATTATTTTGGACCTGAATGCATCTTCTGGAATTCAAGAAATTCAAGTTCGACATTTTATTAAATACTGTGTGTACAAGGCACTGTCCTAGAAGAACAAGATTTATGGTATTGTCTCTTGACCAAGCTCACTTTCAAATACTTTATTATTTTCTGGCGTTTGCTTTAGGATGATTGATATGACTTCTGGAGTATAGAAATACCAAAGCTGCTCAAATGGAAACAAAAACACGCAACCTAGAAGCTAAACATTTGCCTGAGACTCAGTCTGGCATTTGGCACTTGCTCAGAAAGATTGGGGGATTCCTAATGTAGTGGCGCTTTCTGTTTTATCTCTCATGGGCAAACTTCAGGCACAGGAAGACCTTCAGATGAATCTCCAGCTTGGTAATTTTGTCATTTTCTGGCCCCGCCAATTTCGCCATGTGTCATGTCAGATGGTGAATACAGAACATTTCCCATCTTCATAAAATTGTATATTTAGAGACTGAAGAGACTTTAATATCCAGCAAATTGAACACCTTCATTTTGCAAATGAGAAAAATTAGGCAGAGAAGTTGAGTGACTTGCCTAGGGTCACAGAGTTAATAAGTGAAGATTTGAACTATATAGGAGGAATGGAAAGGCAACAGTACAGTAGAAAAAGGTCAGGCCTTAAAGCTAGGAAGTTGGGGTCAAGTTTTACTCCTGACACATACTAGTTGTATAACTATGGGTAAGTCATTTAACTATTCAGTGCTCTGTGCAATTCTAAAAGATTATAAGTTTTCTAGGCCTGTACTCCTATCCCAAAATAAGAAGAATGAGTTATAAAAATGTTCTGTAGTGAAACTCTTATAAGCCATATAAACAATCTCACATTTTATATGGAATACAGTGAAATGTTTCACCTTCTTCTGATTATAAAACTTTCCCTATATATACACATATGACAATCTTACTAAAATCAATAAAGCAAAAAACCCACAACTTCCCATATGTTATCACATAAAAGTTTGTGTTTCATATGGACATACACTTGTTTTATCTATGACTATAGATAAATTTTATAATTTTATTTAGCTACATGCTTTTCAATATAAGAGTATGAAGATTTGACTAAAAATATTATTATATTATTAAAAAGCACTGAAGAATTCAAAGACAGGCACCAGTTAAAAACATTGATTACTTACCTACTCTGCACCAAGCCCTGTGCTAAACGCTAGGAATACCAAAAAAGACAAAAGCAAGTTTGTGCTCTCAAGGAGTCTAATGGGAGAGGCAATTTGGAAACCACTATGTACCAATGAGATACATATAGGATAAACTAGAGACAGCAAAGCCCTGTATGAACTGAAGCAGAATAAAATAAGCCAAACTAGGAAAACAATGTCTACCTTGATTGTTGTTCACACTTCATTTTTGAAGAGCACCAATAACAGATGACACATGGAAGTCCAGTGGCAAGATAAAAGTCAAGGTGACTAGCAATAGTGTGGGATGCAGTAGATGACCTTGATGTCTTCCCTGTCTGACCAAGCTCTAAGAGCTCAACAGTGCCCATCCCAGTCTCCATCATGGCTGTTGGACAAATTGTTCTCATCCTCCCATTCCACTGGGAAGTCTTAGAATGTGCTTGCAGTAGACATTCTCCTAATTCACTGACAGGTTTGAGGCTTATCAGTTACCCTCAACCCAGTGTAGCCCATCTGCTGAGACAGCTTTACTGGAGTGTGGCCACTGTGCATGCTACTCTCTGCACACAAAGTACCCACTTTCTAAATGCTTATCCATTTGACCCAAGAAATGGTAAAGGGGAAGAGATTCAGAGAGAACTGGGAAGACTTGTGTGACCTGAGACAGAAGGACATGAATAGAACCAGGAGAACAATTTCTGCTCTGAGACAATACAGTAAGGGACAACAGCTGGGGAAGCCTTCAGGGCTCTATCCAGACAAGATTCAAGTGTGAAGAGGTTTTCCTTGACCTTTAGTTGCTATAAGGGAGTTAGTTGTTCAGTGGTTTCTGTCATGTCTGATTCTTCATGATCCTATCTGGGGGTTTCTTGGAAAAGGTACTGGAGTGGTTTGCCATATTCTCCTCCAGCTCATTTTACAGATGAGAAAATTGAGGCAAACGGAGCTAAGTGACTTGCCCAGGGTCACATTGTTAATGTTGGAAGCCATATTTTAATTTGGGAAGATGAGTCTTCCTGCACTCTGGGTCCTGGCCACCTCTGGGTGAAAAGAAACAAAGAAGAGAGGAAAGAAGTTGTGGTGGGGGGGTGGGTGAGGGTCTGCTAGGCATGCAAAAAGAGATCAAAGACATGATCCCTACGTAATAAAGACTAATAAATCAAATAGTCCTTGCCAGCCACTTGTAATGAGGGAGGACTTAAATGTTTATTTACTCCTTCCTTCCTCTTTCTTTCCTTCTTTCTTTCTTCCTTCCTTCCTTCCTTCCTTCCTTTCTCTCTCCCTTTCTTTCTTTTTCCTTCCTTCTTTCCTTACTTCCCTGTTACCCTTCCTTCTTTCCCTCCCCTTCCTTCCTCCCTATATTCCCATAGTTATAATAACGTCAAAGGAAAAAACAACAAAAATATTTGAATTTTGGGTAAGTATAATGACAAAGCTTGGAAGGCGAGATAAGAATAACACACATCCTTCCTTTTATTAAAGACGTAATAGAACATGGATGTGAAATGATGCCTAGGTTGTCAACATGGCTTACTCTGTGACTTTTGTTGAGAGTGCTGGGTTGTTGGGGTTTTTTACCCTTTACTACAAGGGAAGGCTTGCTGGAAAGTTGAAGAAAGCAGGGGGATATATATGTAGAAATGAATGTGATGTTACAGCAAAAAGCAACAATTAAAGCTTTTTTTTTTTGGAGGGAGGAGACAAGGCAATCAGAGTTAAGTGACTTGCCCAAGGTCACACAGTAAGTGTCAAGTTTCTGGGGTGAGATTTGAACTCAGGTCCTTCTGACTCAAGGACTGGTGCTCTATTCACTGAGTTAAAACTTTAAAAAAAAATTAAAGGCAGCAGTAGAAGCACGCCTTCAATGTGAAGAAGTAGGATGGTATAGTGACACAAAGAACTACAATATAAATTACGATAAGAGCTTCACCAGAGGGGACATGGCCTAGTGGACGGAGAGCTGGCCTTGGAGTCAAGAAGACCTGGGTTCAAGACCTACCTCTGACACTCCCTGGCCAGGTGACTTGGGCAAGTCATTTGATCTCAAAGTATCCCCCAAGCAACTTCTAAGACTGAGTTGCAGAACAAGTAATGTTCTGTATTTATAGGAACAATTGTTCACCAGGAACTCCCTCCACTGATGAAATCAAAGGTTCACTTTTTTTAAAAGTGAATAGCATAGCTCCAAATGGAATGGTAGGAGATGTTCAAAAAGGAGAAATCACTTATGTGGAGAGGGAATCAAGGAAGGATCCATGGATGAAATGATGTCTAAGTTGAAACTTGATAAAAAGGAAGAATTTCAAAAGGCAGAGATGAAAAACCATTTAGACTTAGAGCATGGAAGAAAGCCTTCCTAAAGGCAAATAGGTAGGAATGTACAGAACCCCATCAGAAAACAACCAATAGGCCAGTTTGGCTAGAACACATACAAGGCTGGGAAATAAGTGACTGCCAAGTTACAGAGGACTTACAATACCATTAGTCTGTGAGAGAAGTCACTATGGGTTTTTAAAGAAAGGGATATAAGATCCCATCTATTCATTAGAAAGATTACTTTGATAGTGGCACAGAGGACAGGCTGGAGATGGAAGAGTTTAGAGGCAAAGACTACAATAGTCCTGACAGGAAGTTAAGTTAAGCTTAGTAAGCTGGGCTGGTAGAGTTGGAGTGGAAAGAAGCTAGAAGAAGAAACAGATAATACAGAGACGGAAGCAATAGGAATTAGCACCTAATCTAAATATAGGAGGGTCAGGGGGAGGAAAGAATCAAAGATGACTTAAAGGTTTCAAGTCTAAGTGATGAAAGGACAGTTACACCATAATAGAAATGAAGCATTTATGGAGAGGGGTGGATTTTGGGGAGAGGCTGAATTCACTTTTGGAACTGTTAAATTTATTGTTTCAGAACATTCAAGTATAGATATCTAGTAAGCAGCTATAAATGAGGCACTCAAATGCAGGGGAGATATAAGGAATGATACTGGAAGTCTTCTGAGTAGAGAGGATCATGGAAGCCATGGAAATAGATGAGGTCATTTAAAGAAAGACTGTATAGGGAGAAGAGAAGATTGAGGATAGACCTGTTATTGGAGGAGTAGGAGTAAAGGAATCCCACAACTGTGACAGAAAAGGGTCAATCAGAGAAATAAAAGGATTGGGAAAGTATAGTCACAAATTCCAAGGAAGGAGAGGATCAAGAAGAAAAAGGGACTAGGCACCAATGGGCATTGTTAGGGTGGGAACTGACTCAATATAGTATCTATAGAAATGTTTCCCAATAATCAAAGCAATTTTAAAAAGTGGCTCTCTAGGGAGGTTCTGGGTTTCATCTCACTAGAGATTTTCAAGCACACTTGTCTTTTACATTGTAAGGGAGATTCTTATTATTCAGGAATGGGTAAAACAAGATGGTCCTGACCTTCTTTCTGGTTTTGAGGTTTTGTGAAGTAATTATAGTGTAGGATAGTCTATAGCAAGAGCATAAGAAGGATGCAAAAAGCAAAATGAGGACAAAAGACAGAAAGAATGGAGCACTTAGAATAAGTTAATGAACTCTAACCAAATGCAAAACACTTTGGTAGATACTGAAACACAAGACTGAGGCTTTACCCTCAATCTAGTAGTGGTCATCCTATGCGTGTGTAAATATGGCAAAACTATAGAGACTGTTAAAATCTTAAAGGTCATAAAATTCCAAAGTTGGGGAAGACTTTAGAGGTCATGGTTTATCATTAATATAGGCAGTCAGTCAGTCAATAAACATTTATTAAGTGTCTACTATGTGCCAGTCATTGTGCTTAGCACTTGGGACACAGAGAAAAGTAAAAGATTGTCCCTACTCACCAGGAACTCACAGTCTAATTGATGGGGAAGACAATAAGCAAAAAAATTATTTACAAACAATGCTTAGGATAAACTGGAGGTGATCAATAACAGGAAGGTATTAGAATTAAAGGAGATTGGGACAGACTTCTTGTAGAAGGTATGATATTAGCTGTGATTTGAAGGAAGTCAGAGAATTCAGCAGATGGGAATGAGGGAGAGTATTCTATGCATGGGGACAGTCCATGAAAACGCATGGAGCTGGGAGCTGGAATATCTTGTTTGAAGAATGGCATTGGATTGAAGAGTATATGGAAGGATGTAAAATGTAAGAAGCCTGGGAACGTAGGGAGGGAGTTAGGTTATGAAGGACTTTGAACATCAAACACAAGATTGTACATTTGATCCTAAAGGTTATAGGGAGACACTGGAGTTTATTGAATGGAGGTAGGGTGACCTAGTCAGACTTGCACTTCAGGAAGATCAATTTAGCAGCAGAGTAGAAGATAGACTGGGGTGGGGAGAGACTTATGGTAGAGAGACCATATAGGCTATTGCAATAGTCCAAACGTGAGTTGATGAGGGCTTGCATCAGTGTGATGGCATTGACAGTGTGAATATTCTAGAGATGTTGCAAAAGTGAAATCTGCTGCCTTGGAAATATATTGGAGAGAGAAAGAGAGACAGAGAGAGAGACAGAGACAGAGAGAGTCAGAGAGAGAGAGACAAAGAGACAGAGAGAGAGAGAGGAATTGAGTGGCACCCTTGACAGTAAAAGGGATGTTAGGAAAAAGAGGAGGGCTTGGGAGAATGTCAAGCTTAAGATGTCTACAGGACTTCCAGTTCAAGATATCCAGTAGACAGCAGGAGGTGTGAAACTGGAGGTCAGCATAGAAGTTAGAGCTAAATAGGTAGATTTGAGAATCATCAGCATAGATATAATAATGAAATCCATAGGAATGGATGAAATCACCACATAAAATACAGAGGAAGAAGAGAAGAAGACCCAGGACAGAGACCTGTGGGACTTTCATGGTGGGTATATATCATTATTTTTTAATTGTCACATATCATTTCATGAGAGACAACATAGCATAGAAGATAGGGAGCTGGCCTTAGAGTCAAAAAGACCATTCAGCATTGGTCATACTAATTGTATGACTATGAAGAAATCATTTATAGGACCTAGGTGTATAAGACTTTAAGTTACAAAGGAAATGTCAGTTTTCATTGGTTTAGAGTATTTCCATATGGAAGTTACTCACACTGCTAGTATTATTTTGTGACTAAATAAGGTTCTCCTAAAGAACATCCAGTGATATCATAATCTTGTAAGCAAGATAGATGCTACATCCCAGACTTTTTCCTTTTAGGCTGGAATATTCTCTCCAAAATCCTTAAACTAGTTATTTTCAAGACAAATATCCTTATATACCAGAAAAGTATAATGGATAAGTCAAAAAGCATTTATTAAATACCTAATATAAGCCAGGGTTCAAAGATAAAACAAGATAGCCCTTGCTCTCAAACAAAGGAGAGAGACATCAAACATACAGAAATATGTGCGTATGTATGTATAATTTCCAATTGAGATGGAATCATGAAAGGCCATAGAGGATCTCAATTCTCCCACATACTCCATCAATGATCCAAAAAGGACATCAAACTGAATAATAATCAAAGAACTTGGGGAAGAAATACTATAACAAAATTATAAGCCTGAAAAAATAGTAGAAAATATAAGATATATGCCATGAAAAACAAATAACCTAGGAAATAAGTCAAGAAAAAATAATTTAAGAATTATCAGACTCCCTGAAAACCATTCCCTGCCCCGCCCCAGCCTAAATACTATATTTTGAGAAATCACAAATGAAAACTGCCTAAACTTACTGGAAATAGAGGGAAGGTGAATATACAAAGAACCTACCAATTGCCTCTTGAAAGAAACACCAAAATGAAATTCCCAGAAATGTCAGGGATAAAATTCAAAAGTTCCAAGCCAAAGAAAAAAAATACTATGGGAGTCATAAAGAAAGAATTTGAGTACCAAAGAACCACAGTCAGGACCACACAGGACCCAACAGCAACTACAATAAAGGAAAGAAAATAATGGAATACAATTTTCCAAAAGACAAAAGAGAAAGGATTACAACCAGGAATGATTTACCCTGTAAGATATGGTCTAATCCTACAGGGCAAAAAAAAAAAAGTCCTTGAATGAGGTATAGAATTTATTCAAGTATCTGTGATGAAAAGAATAGAGTTCAGTAGAAACTTAGAAATGCAAACACAGGAGTCCAAAAACCTAGAAAAGCAAGTATTTTGGAGAATTGAAAGGGTTAAATAATTTTACATTTGAGTGGTTACATTCTAATGAGGTTAAAAAAAAGTGTCCCTTTTAAAATACTAATGTCTTCAAGGATCACAGGATCAAAGATTTAGAACTAGGAGGGACCTTATAGTCATCCAGTCCAATTCCATCATTTTATAGACGCAAAACTGGAGCCAAGAGATATTAAGTGACTTTGCCCAGGATCATACAGCTACTAATTATTATAATAATAACTAGCATTTATACAGCGTGCACCAAAAGTCTTAGCATGGCTTAAAACTTCATTCATCATTCCATTAACATGGCATAAATGTTTCTCCACTGTCTGTCTAGACTTTTGGCCATCTGTTAAATTGAATATGCTGCATTTAAGTTTTAGTAGTATAAGCTTTAGTAGTAGTGAGACTTTTGAAGCACCATGCATGTGCTCTAGGGTATGCAAATCTCTTTCCATATATTACTTCATTTATTCTTCCAATAACCCTGTGAGGTAAGTGCTATTATTATCCTCATTTTTCAGATGAGGAAACTGGTGTTGAGATCAAGTTATTTTCCCAAATTCACACAACTAGTAAGTGACTTAGGCAGAATTTGAACTTGGTACTTCCTAACTCCAATCAATAGAGAAAGGGGAGAGAGAAGAATGAGGGACAGGAATTTAAGAAGGAAGAAAGAGGGAACAGACCCCAAAAAAACTAACTTTAACTCTGGAAGGAAGATTATAAAGCAGGGAGATTAAAAGGAAAAAAAAGAGAAAGTATCAGAACCAGTGACTCTGAGTATGGCAAAAAGAGGAGGGACAGCAGAGCAGAAGCAGATTAAAAGCCATTCCCCAATAAGCAAATAGTAAACAATATGAATAGGCAGGGTTTTTTTTTCCCAAAAGGAGAAAAGTAAGTTATCAATAGCCACATTAAAAAATCCAAGTAATTAATAATAAGGCAAATGCAAATCAAAATAACTCTGAAGTTCCACCTCACACTCATTGAGCTTGGTAAAGATGTCCAAAAAAGAAAATGACAATTGTTGGAGGAGATGAGGGAAGACAGGCATACTAATGCACTGTTGGTGTAATTGTTTATTGATCAAGTCATTCTTAAAAGCAACTGGGAACAATAATCCAAAAGTCACTAAACTCTACATACCCTTTTGTCCCAGAGAAACTATGAAAGAAAGAAAAAGAAAGAAGGAAAGAAAGAAGGAAGAAAGGAAAAAAGAGAAGGAAAAGAAGAAAGAAAGGATCAATCTGTATAAAAATGTTCATGGAAGCATTTTTTGCCATAGCAAAGAACTAGACTAAAGAGAGTGCCTATCAGCTGGAAAATGGCAGAACAATTTGTTACAGGAATGCAATTGGAAGATCAGAAGTAAAAAAAAATGGAGAAATTCTGAGAAATCTGGGAATATTTACACAGACTGACAGAGTAAAGTGAACAGAACCAGAACAATTTATACTATGAGCACATAAAGAAAATTATCTTTGAATGACTTGTGAAATCTGATCCATGCCATGACTGACTCCAGAGGAACCATGGTGAAACAAGCTTCTTATCTCTTGAAAGAAGGGTACAGAAGGAAGCATATATTTCAGATATGGCTAGTACGTGGATTTGTATTGTATGACTATGGTAACTTGTTACAAAAGATAGGTGGAAGAGGAGAATCAGTGGGGGAAGGAAGAAGAACTAGTAAGAGTGACGTTGAAAAAAAGAGAAGGAACAAGTACCATCAACAAAGTACTTAAAAACATCCAAAAGAGATAAGGATATTCAACTTTGGAACTAGAATGCTAAATTAGATACATACTTTTTTTAAAAAGCCAACCTGTACATAATAGATGCAGTTTTGAATACAATCCTCTTTTTCTTTAGTTCCTGTTCTCTTTGTATATGGAAAATTCATGTTTGTTGATCTTAGTCAAATTCAGAATTACAGAAAAATTTTAATTTTTGTATACTGCATGACATACAATATATATAGAATATACAAAATAAAAACAAGGTGATTTCTTAGGGGAGATCTTCTCAGCTTGGGGGAGCAGGAAAAACATCACAGAGGAGGCAGAACTTGAGCTGAGCTTTGAAGGAAACTAGGTCTTCTAAGAGGTAGGGGTAAGGGGGTGAGTACATCAGGCATGGAGGAAAGCTTGAACAAAGAACTTGGGGATGGGAGATGATGCAAGAAAAGAAGTTTAACTGGATTATGAAGTGCAGAAAGGAGAGTAGTGTATAATAGGCATGGAAAAGTAGGTTGGAGCCAAACTGTGAAAGTCATTAAATATTAAACAGAGGAATTTGAATTTGATTCTAGAGGTAAATCTGTTCTGTGAAGTTTGGATTCAGTCAAAAGGCTGCACTGGATGACCTAGAGGACCACATGTGACTTTGAGGCCGAAGGTTCCCTGCCCATGCCCCAGAGTTTATTGAATAGGGGACTGACATAAATGGATGAGTATTTATTAAGAGCTCACCACTTATAAAACTTTGTGCCAAGCATTGGGAATACAAATAGAAAAGTAAGTGCCTCTGCTCTCAAGAAGCTCACATTCTACTGAGAAGACTAAACACATTGAAATCTTTAGCTGCAAGTCACATGGAAAGGCCCCACAGTCCTTAGGGTGTGGCAGCAAGGCAGATGGCCACTTCCACTGATAAAATCATATCTGTTTCTGATACTGAATACAATGCCCAGGAGACTTTGGTGACAAGAGCTTTCTCTTCCAAAGATAATATCACCCATCTTGTTGTAAGGATTAAATAAGACAATATTTACAAAACGGTTTGCAAACCTGAAAGTGTTACACAAATATTGGCTATTAGCCATACCAAGAAATAATTGTTTTCTTCCTTTTCCTTCAAAAGAGAAAGGAAGCAGCTTTTAAAGGTTGCTGTACCCTACAAAACATGAGCCAAAATGAGATTCAGAAATTCCCTGGATGTGCTATCATCAGCTGCCTTACTTTCAGTATTTGACAGCCTGAACGCTATGCAAACTGCCAGGCTCTTGTTTATTATTTCTTTTCTTCCTTCTAAAGACAGGCAAGTGATTTTCTTTCTATATGTAGTCGATACTATAATGAACTAATTATATTTCAACCAGCCTCGATTGCCTTTTCTATCTCTAACTGATACAATCTATTACCTCCTATATAAGCCTGATCAACCTGGAAAGGCCAACTTAACAGCACTTTTGAGTACTTTATAGAATCCTTGTTTAAGAAAAAAAAGAGTTAGTGTCAATAAAATCACTCTTGCAATAGACTGCACCACATAAGGTTCAACATTAGCTGGAAATTTACTTTTTCCTCCTTCCAAAATATGAAATACCTGACTTGACTGCTTTAGTTTATGAGTGCAAATAAAACACGTAGTTTTCCTAAGTATTCAAAAGAATCTCTATGATCTGGATAACAATTTTTTAAAAAATGAGCCTATACTACACTGGATAGGTCTTTCCATGTTATGCCAAAGATAACAGTAAGAAAGGACATTAATATACTCTAAAAAATACCCACTGTGTATGCAGAATAGATTTAATTAATTTGCTGAATTGTATAAATGCTGATTACACACATTCTCAGTATCTAACGATGTGTTAAATTCATTTAGTCCCCCCAATGAGTAATATTCATGTGTTTGATGAGTCTTTTATATGAACTCTTAAGCATCTTCAAAATATCATTCATGTATTCAGTTATAATCATTTTATTATTATAAATACATTTCATGTGTGCAACTCCCCTGGTTCTGCTACTCCCTTTTGAACTGCTCTTTCTCAGTCTCCTTTGCTGAATATCTCTTTCTCTTTTCACTTCCTTAATATGGGCATCTACCAAGGTTCTGTCCTTGGTCCTTTTTTCCTCTCTCTATATCCTTCCCCCATTATAACTTCACACACTCACGCAGACTCAGCTATTGCCTCCAAGGAGATGATGCTCAGATGTATATCTCCAGCCTAGATTCTCTGTCCTGAATTCCAGGACCATAGGTCTAATTCCCTAATGGGTATGTCCATGCAGCTGTCTTGTTGGAAATTTGAATTCAGTATGTTCAAAACTAAATTTAGTGTCCCCTCTTCCATTTTTTATTTTTGCTTTTCCTCTTGATTTCTCTTTTTCTGTTCAGTAAACCACTATTCATCTGGTTACCTGTGCTCAAAACATGGATACTATCATTGTCTCCTCCCTTTATTTATTTCCCACATCCAATCAGTTATCAATTTGACCTCTTCAATAGCTCTTGCATCTTTCTCCTACTTGCCATTTTCATTGCTTTCACCCTACTCAGCTCTTCTCACTCAGACTATTATAATTTGGTAATTCCCTTCTGTTCCCATTCATCCTTCCCTGCCAGGTTGATCTTCCTGATGTACAGATCTAATCACGTAACCACATTGCTCCAAACCCTTCAATGGTTCCCTCAAATTAAGTCCAAATTCCTTATTCTAGCATGCAAGGCCTTCCACAATCCTGAACCAAGCTACCCTTATCTTATAGACTCACACAAGGGTTCTCTGACCCAAATAAACAGAAATATTCACCATCAGATATGTCCCATACTGTTGTCCAATTCCTAATGATTGAAATGCTCTCCCACCCTAGTCTTCAGTTTTTGAAATCCTACCCATCTTTCAAGACCCAGCTCAAATGCTAAAAATTTGTTGGATTTGGGGTTTTTTTGGGGGGGAGGGGTGTTTTTTTTCCTGGTAGCTTCTTCTTGAAGTCTTTTCTGATCCCTCTGAGTAAGAAGTACATATTTACTTCCTTGAAGAGTGTTCCAGGCACGGGGGAGGGTCTGAGAAGGGATGGAAATTAGAAGATAGATTGTCATGTGCAAAGTTTATCAAATAGGTCAATTAGACTAGAACATAGAATACAGTATATTCTATCATCCTGGAAAGGCAGAAAGGTATCAAATCATGAAGGGCCTTAAATGAGAAATAGAAAAGATTTTATTTTATACTAGAGATAATAAGGAGCCACTTAAGTTTCTTAAGTTAAGGATTGATGTGTTCATACCTTGATGGTATGGAGGCAGCCCTGGACTCTCAAAAGGTAGGTTGGAGGACTACAAGTTCTGGCAGGTCTTAACAAGCTAGGAAAGCTTTGGATACAGTCTTAGCAATAGGCTATATGTCATCAGAGCATCAGCCTAGCTAAATTCAGAGAAGCTCATTTTACTAGATGGTTACTCATTAGGTGATGAATTTTGTGCCCTTAGCCACTCATTAAGATAATCTACTAGGACAGCTATGTGGCTCTGTGAATAAAGCACCAACCCTGGAATCATGAGTTCAAATCTGGCCTCAGATACTCACTAGCTATATAATCCTGGGCTAGTCACTTAATCCTGATTGCCGCCAAAAAAAAAAAAAGATGATCTACTAAGGCACAGCAGGGCTGTACTTTTCAGGGACTGAAGGAGTACCCATATTTGTGAGATCATGGCTCTTTTGAAGAATTATGGTAAATAACATTCATATAGATATAAACATATAATACATATTCAATATACACATAAATGTATATTTACATAATATATAGAGAGAAATAATTATATATAGAAACATACATTTCTATATGTATGTATATATTTATTTATTTTGAGCTAATCTCACAGTTTTCTTTCTGAGCCTTGGCCTTTTCATATGCTGAATATATTACAAAGGAGCTTTGCTCCAGAAAGGAGAAAATATATGGCCCCATCTAGCTTTTCTAGAGATTCAGATATTATCTCAGAAGGCAATTCCTTTAGTATACAAAATGCTACACAAGGCAAGCATGTGTTTGAAGTTAATATGGAAGGCAAGGGTGAAATAGAAGAAAAAGAAGGCTTCTATGCATGTATCTTGTCTCTGATGATTTCTATTTGGGAGTCCAGGACCATACAATTCCTAGGAAGGTGCCACTACTTTGGGGGACAGCTTGAGTTTCAGGCAGGCACAAGAGAAGTTAGCCTTTGACTTACTACCCAGAGAAAGCTATTAGCTGGAGTCACTTTGGTCCTTGGTGTTCCAGCAAAGGACATAAAGCAGTGATCCTGAGGGAGTCAGTGAGTTCATTTTGAACAAGTTTTTCAAGTTCCAAGCAGCAAAATTACTTCTTTCTAACTCTGAACTGGTCCTAACCCTCTATCTACTTTCCTACGTTTCTCTTACCAAGTATTATATCTATCTGCTGTCTTGGTTAGAATGTACTTTGAAAAGTGCCCCTCACACACCAAGGTTTACCTAGAATGAAAAGTCTTTTTAAGGACTGGCTTAATTCCTCCACAAATTATAATCTGCCACAATTTTGGTCGGGGATAAAAGGAATGCCAAATAGTTACACATTAACATAATAAATAGTTACACATTAAATAGTCACACATTAACAAGTACACTGTATTGGTGAAGATGACAGCCTCAGCCAGCAGTGTTCTCACACTTCATGGGAAGAAACTGACTACAGCAGGGTGTTTTACCCTGCACCACCCACTTTCACCGGTCCATCATCTTGTACTCTGATGACACATACATTGAGAAAGTTGGTAGTAGTTGCCATATGGTGTGGAGGCAGAAGGGTGGGTGTATAGAAGGAGATGGGAAGAATACACAGTAAAGAGAAGGCAAAGGCAGTGGGAGGTAAAGGAGAGTAAGGAATCAGAGGAGGTAGAAAGATATGAGACGGCAATATTTTTTTTTTTTAGTGAAAGAAAACTAAGAGGTTTGGAAGGAGGAAAAGACTAAGGTAACAGTAACAGATGGTAAGCAAACAGATGGGAAAACATGAAGAAAAGTGTACAGAAAGGTACAGAGTGCTTCCTGTCCTATTCTGTTCACACGACTTCTTCCTCCATCTTGGTTCAAAAGAAGATTTTAAAGTTTTCTACTACACGCAAAAGCATTTTAACCAATCAATCACACAATAAATATTGAGCATCTACTATGTGCTAGGCACTGTGCTAAGTGCTGGGGTTATAAAAGAGGCAAAAGATAGCCCCTGACCTCAAGGAACTCACAATCTAATGGGGGAGACAATAAGTAAACAAATATGGACAAATAAGCTATTTATAGGATAAATAGGAAATAAGGAGGAGTTAAGAGGAGTTTCTTATAGAAGATAGGGATTTAGTTGGGACCTAAAGGAAGTCAGTAGGCAGAGATGAGGAGGAAAAGCATTCCAGGCATGGGGAACAGTCAGTGAAAATGCCCAGTGCAAGAGATGGAGTGTCTTGTTTGTGGAATAGCCAGGAAACCAGATCAAAGAGTATGTGGAAGGGAGTAAAGTATAAGAAGACTGGCAAGGTAGAAGGGAGCTGGGTTATGAAGGGCTCTGAACACTAAGCAGATGGTATTTTTTTTCCTGAAAGCAACAGAGAGCTACCAGAATTTACTGTGGGGGGTGGGGGGTGGGAAGGGGGTAGGTTACAGGGTCAGACCTGTGTTTCAGGAAAATCACTTTGGTGACTGAATGGAGGTTGAATTGGGGTAAGGAGTAGGCCATTGGATTTGGCAACTAAGAGATCATTGGTGTATACATATATGTGTGTGTATATATACACACACATACAAATACACATATATACACACATATGTATACATATACGTATAAATACATAATCTAATGTTTAATTGTTGATGAAGCAGATTTTACTTTTACCTGTGCAAAATTAGAGTATAAAGTTTCTCGAGAATTATTTTAAAACAAATATTTAAAAGTTACTACAATTATTCTTTATTTAGTCTTCATTAATTTGATTTCTTTTACAACCTAGCATCAGTCAGATATAAATATTGACTTGCAAGACAACAACACTATTACAAAGCTTGTCCTTGAGTTGAGAAATCAAATATTTTTTATGCAACTGAACAATGACTAATAATCTAATTACAGATCACCATGTTCAGCTGTGGAGTGATTATCAATTTAAGTTGGTGATACACAACAGGAGGAATGTGGTAATTTTTGCACATAATTCCAAAATAAAAGTGTGAAATTTTATTTCATCCTGCGAGCTTTTTTTTTTACTATGTTTAAAATCATAATTGCTGAGATGGAATATAAATTACTTATAAACCTATTTTTTTATTTCAAGCCTTTAAATTTTTCCTGGTTCCTCCTGTTGGTAACAACCTTCCCTCACGGACCTCACACAGTTCTGTTTTATAAGTCACTCATCGTACAATATTGTGTATTCTAGTAACTGGCATTTCTGTCTTATTCCCCTTCTAGATAGTAAGCTTCATCAGGGCAGGGACCATAGATTTTCAATCTTTGTCATTTCCCTTCAGAGGCCAACATTGTTTCCCGGTGCTCAATACACATCCTTTTGAATGAATGGAGGAATGAATGAAATCTGAGAAAGCATTACCAAAACCTTCTTCAAGGCTCAAAAATACATTTGCAAAATACCCTTCTATGTACAGAATGCAAAGTCCACCTGACTCCCTAGAGGAGAAAACTGACAAATGTTAAGTATACTTATGTACATTCATTCAGAAGGCTATTGTGGAACTAGCGGTCTCCAATCTCTCGGTGTCTAGGGCACTAGGAAGTTAGGTAACTTCCTCAGCTTGTATGCTGCCTCTTTTGGCATTATTACTAACTTAATTTTTGTTTCTCTTAAAGGCTTGTTCATTCCATTTTAAATTTGACAGGATGAAGGAACAAAGAGACTATACAGTATGACTTGAGGGACTATAAAAGACCAAAAGAACATATAGTCACATGCTGGCTAAGTTTGAGGTCACTGGTAGAAATAACATACCAATTTAGGGAAGAGCCATACAGAGAAATATGTTAATCCCACCCTAATCCTCTGCTGTTCTGCTCAGGACTCGGTCCCTTTTCTAGGTTACATAACATAAGAGCACGTGTGTGTGTGTGTGTGTGTGTGTGTGAGTGTGTGTGTGAAAGCATAAAGACATGTGTGGTACCATGGTCCCCTCTTCCAGTGGCAAAACAGAAGGAAAAATTAGACTACTTATTATGAATATAATATTTTTTTTAAAAAACCTCATGCTTGTCATATATGTATATTGCTAAATTAAAATGTATTTTTGTTTTGTCTCTTAGGGAGCTGTTGCTACTTCCAAAAGATATCAGCATCATATTTTCCTGTTCAGAACAATAGAATCTTCCATGTACTACCTTCTTCTGAACATTAACTCAGAAAGTCTAGTTTGACTTGAAAACAAGAACGGCATGTGGTTTAAAGACTTAAAAAATTTATTTGCTTGCTCTATCAGGCCTGACTTTTTTCTTGTTCCTTAACAGTTTCAAGGCAAATTCTCCCTCTGGAGTGACACATCTTCCACTAAAATCTATGTATATTTTGAATATTTTTCTTACACAGAGCCCCAATCTGTCTTTTATGTTTTTAAACTTCCAGGGAAGGGATGGGAAAACTCCACAATGCCAGTATGACCACAGACAAGAACACATTAGTGATGAGTAAATCAAAATATCAGTCTACCAAATTCAGTTTCTATTTGGTCATTTATCGTTTCTTTGAGAACTTATTTTCTATATTGGCCTGGAAGACATAGAAATAAATGACAGAGAATAAGAACTGAGGGTAATGGGGCAGTTAGGTGGCACAGTGAATAGAGCACCAGCTCTGGAGTCAGGAGAACCTGAGTTCAAATCTGACCTCAGACACTTGACATACTTACTACCTGTGTGACATCGGGCAAGTCACTTAACCCCAATTGCCTTGCCTTCCCCCCTCAAAAAAAAAAACACCAACCTGAGGGCAAATCCAAACTGTCCCATAATGCTGACTCTGCCTCAGACAGAATGAATTATAAAAGGATGGGAAAGTCTAAATAGGAGAATTTTTTTTCTGCAATCAAGAACATATTTAAGATTATTTGTGTTTCTACTATATTCTGAGCATTTTATAAATCTTAGAAGACCTGGGGAACCACCCCTGCATTTTCTTCATTACATTTCAAATTAAAAGAGTAACTCTTTCTTCAAGAACATACTTTTTGTGTCTGTCATTCTCTCTATTAATCTTTTACAATAGTGAATCCGCAGTTCTTCAAAGAAGAATTAAGATTAAGTCTGCTGCAAAAAATACAGCATTAGCAATAATCTTATGCTCCATTTAAACTACATAACAGATAGGAAGCAAACAAACATAATATGACAAACCATTAGCATGACAAATACTATCACAAAAGCAAAGGGAACCTGTACAAGTGCCACCTCCCATACTCTACTGATTCCCAACCTCCAAGGAGGTGTCAGTGTCCTCCCATCCCTGAAATCACTCTGTATTTACCTTTTATGTTACTTGCTTATTCATGCACATGTTTCCCCAATAGAAAGAAGCTAAGCCCCTTGAGGCCAACTCTCACTGTTATTTTTGTATCTCCAGTGGGTGGCACAGTGCTTGGGATACTGGAAGAATTTAACAAACACTTCTTGATTGGGTTTATGTGACTGCATTGTAACATTATCGAAGTGACCTGTTCTAAAACTAGTCATAACTAAAGTCATTATTAGCCCATGCACTTCTATAAAATATGCTCTGATACTAGCAGTATGACATTGAGAAAATCACCCAACCTCTATAAGCCTGAGTTTCCTCAATAGGAATAATTATAATATTGTACCACCTACCTTTGCAGGGTTGTTGTGAGGAGAAAACTTTTTTAGATTTTAAAGCACTATATAATAGTAAGTTGTTATTGTCATCATTATTATAGTTATTCTACATGATTTCTGTTTTCCTTTCCCTTATCTTGTTTACAGAGTTCAGAAAAAACAGAATTTATATCCAACAGCAGAACCTCAGCTCAATCTACATCTATTTATAGTTTCCTATCCCATCCTCCTCCTGCCTCTTCTGGAAAGAGGAATGGTCCCTTCTCAATAATGAACAATTCACAATTGATTATACTCTATATATTCCAGTGTTCTTGACCCCTAAAGATCATCACCCAAACCTCCTTCTCCTTCTCCTACCATCTGGTTACTTATTCCCATCCCCCTCAACTCCAAAGACCCAACAAAACATGACTCCCTCTTTCCACTGGGCCCTATGGAATGGCTGTTCCATAAGCAACAAACTTTCTGACCATAATCTGGTAACTTTCCAAATCTCCCTCTGCCTTCCCTTACCAAACTCTTCTCTTTTTTCACATTGTGACCTTCAGTTCCACGACCCCTCAGTTCTCTCCTGAGCAATCTCCCCTGCACTATCCATTCTCTCTTTTCCCCAACTTGACCCCTTGGTGAACCAGTTCAACTCTGTACTGTCCTTTGCTACTGAATCCCTGTATTATCCATTGCTGACTGTATCCTGTCAAGCCTCAGCTTTAGATGACTTCTATGATCTGCTACTTTCACTCTTAAACATGTGCTGCTAAATGAAGGTAGAGAAAATCATGTGACCACTCTAACTGGGTCCATTACAAATTTCTATTACAAAACTTCAATTGGGTCCTCACTGCTGCTTGGCAATTTTTTTACATTTACTTTATCAATTCACTATCCCACCATCCACAATGACTCTTCCAAACTTTTTCATCCCTCCTCCAGCTTATCATAACTCCTCTTCCCATCCCCCTACTCTTTCAGTTGAGAATCTTGCTTCATATCATACAAAAAAATTGAGACCATTTGCCACAAACTCCTTCTTCCCCCTTCTTTGTCATCTCATATCACTCAGATGACTTTTGCCACTATCTCTTCCTTCATCCCTATCTCACAAGAATAGGCAGCCCTATTCCTTACCAATACTAACCCCTCACTTTGCACAAATGATCCTATCTCCTCCAATAGATTGTACCCTTTTGTCATCTCACTCTATCACTTACCTTCAATCTCTCCCTTTCTACTGGCTCTTTCCCTAATGCCTATGAACATACCCATGTGTCCCCTGTTCTCAAAAAACTCTCACTTGTTCTTTCTATCCCCTTTCAGCTCTGAACATTTTCTCTGACTGTCCCCTATGCCTGGAGTGCTTTCCCTCCTCATCCCTGCCTACTTACTTCTCTGATTTCCTTCAAGTCCCAACTAGAATCCTATACTCTACAGGAAGACTCTCTTAACCTCTCTTAAATCTAGAGTTTCCCCACTGTTGATTATTTCCTATTTATCCTGTAAATTGCTTGTTTGCATAATGTGTTTGTTTGTTGTCTCACTCATTAGATTGCAAACTCCTTGGGAGCAGGGATTGTCTTTTGCCTCTTTTTGTAGCCCCCACACTTAGCACTATGTCTGGTACATAGTAAGTGCTTAATAAATGCTTTCTGACTTGCTGACAATACTAAAAGAATCATAACATTTTAGAACTGGAAAAGACCCTGAGGTAATATGGTCAAATTCCATTATTTTAAAGAAAAAGAAACTGAGTCTTAAGCTCAAGTAACTATCCCAAATTCATACAGTCAGTAGCAGAGAATAGACATTTAATTAACCCAATATTCCTTCCACTACATCATGAAAACAGTCAATCAACAAGTGAATGGTCAAACATCAACTGAACTTCAGCTATGTCCAAAGTAAGTATAAAACACTAGGTGTTGTGAAATTTAAGTGTTTTTTTTTAAAGGAAAAAGGAGCCAACATTTTATTTTTAAAAAAAACCATACATCTAAGATATGTCTAGAATATATTATCATATTGAAACTGGGAAGGAAGGAAACATGCATTTATTAAATGACTATTGTGTGCCAGGCACTGTGCTAAGCCCTTTGTAAATATCATCTCATTTGATGCTCACAACAACCCTGTGGGGTTAGTTCTATAGCAAAGTGTACCTTGCACATTAAGGCTATAGGATACAAAACGAGGGGTGAGGTTAGTCCATTTGTTTCTATCCCTTTCCAAATCCAGAAGGAATGTAGAAATAGCCCTTCTGGGAAAAAATGGTGGTATGTCCTTCTTTAGTGTCTTTTGACCAACTAGGCCACTAGAAAAACATCTTCAGATCATTTCTTATTTTAACATCTCACCCAGGCATTTGACTGCTAAGGAGTATAGAAGCTTAAAACAAATTTTCTATGTAAACCTGAGAGAGGGACCCAAGAATCTGGAGGTTGGCTCTAAATTCCTGGAAAATTGCCACAAGGACCTGTTTTCTCAGGTCCCTCCCCTGAAGACCACGCAAGCTACATCACCTTTTGGCATCCTTTTGCCAGAATTATGCTCAGGCACAATCACACTCTTTCTTTCAAGAGAACTTAAAGCACAGATATGATCTCATTCATCCTCACAATCTGTTAGAGACAATACAAATGGTATTTCTATTTGAAAACAGGAAAAAAACAACTTAACTACAGAGAGGCTAAATGGTTTAACCCAAGACAACAGACAAGTTGTGCTAGAATTAGTCATAAAGAGTAGCAGACTGTGATGTCCAGAGGAAGCTATCAGACTTTGCTGGGCAGCAAAATTTAAGAGGCAGTAGGGAACTCCTATGATCAAATTATCTCCTTTATATTAACATAGTCTTCTCTTCTTTTTACTTTGTCAGATATCCTCAAATTCCAGCCAAAATAAACTTGACTGGGTTAATAAGCATCCTATTTTAAAAAGCAAACACCCTCATAATAATTCTATGAAAATATTTTATGTGATTTTTAAGTGCTATAATTAGAGGGAGGAAGACCTAGGTTCAAACACCACCTCTGACACTTAACAGCAAAGTGACAAATGGCAAGTCACCTAACCTCTCTTGGACTGTTTCCTCATCTATAAAATGGGGATAACAGCATAAGATTATTTTAAGGATCAGATAAGAAAGTGTCTAAAGTGTTTTGCCAACTTTAAAATGCTATTCAAATATCAGTTTTTAAAAAGGGTTTAGTGTCCATAAGTGTTCTATATTTGTCCCAGTTTGCCTGACTCACTAATCTATATGTTACATATCACTGGAACAGGAGCAGAGGACATGTCCATCATTTTCATCCCCAGAAGATAGAGAGTGCTATGAAAGCCCAGGGAATATCAAAGCTGTGGGAAAGCTAGGAAGAAAACACTCCCCAAACCTTAAGACACAAATCCTTAACTGTGATACTTACCATCTCTGGGGTCTTAAGCAAGTCACCTTTCTACTCTGAGAGTATTATTATTTTTTCACCTCTACTACTTCCTCATCTGTAAAATGAGGGTGTTGGACTAGATGAAATCTAAATTCTGTGGTCGTTGTGACCTGCATGGTCTTATTTTAGAGTCCCTCCACCATTTGATCTTAATTGATCAATCAATAAGCCTGAACTGATGGAATGTAAGAAGTAACAAAAATCTAGCATTTATATTTCACTCTAAGGTTTACAGAACACTTTCCTAATATTGTCTCAGTTACAACAACTTTGGGAAGTAGGTGCTATTTTACAAATGAAGAAACCAAGGCTAAGGGAGGTTAAGTGACTCAGCTAGTGTTGGGGGCAAGATCTGAACTTGGGTCTTAAGTCTAAATCCAGCACTCTCTGTGTTGAAAAACTTTAACAACAAAATAATCAAAACCATGTTTAGCAAGTATAATGACTAAGCTTGGCCACCTCTTCTTTCCAGAGGTGGAAGACTCTGGATGTGTCATTTTTTGTAAAATGTCAGACTTTTTCAACATGTTGGTGAGTTGTGTAAACTGTTTTCTTCCTCTTTTCTGTTTTTAATTCTTTGTTGTAAGGGAGGGCTCACTAGGAACTCAGTTGGCTGCTCTCAATTGCTGTTCTGTATGGGTCCACAGTAGGTACTTAACAAATGTTTATTCCCTTCCTCTTTTCTACCCGTATTTCCCAGCTCTAATTATGAGACACTTTTGACTTTTTCTCAGATGGTAATATGTGAATAGTTTCAGCCACCTCCTACTGCTTCACTAAAGTCCAATCAGGTATGGTGTGTTATATTCATGTTAATTACTCATATATGATTCACCTTAGGACACACAGAGCCACACCTCTTAGCAAAGACTTGCTCTACATGAAATGAAATCGTGACACTGTAAGCAAGCAGAGACTTGCACTGTTGGAAAGAATCTCTCAATGTCCTTTTATTCCTCATCTTAATTAAGGACAAATGCATGAGATGATGGGGTTTGGGTTTTTTTTTTTAATTTTATTTCCATGTGAATGAAAAGAAGGGTAACAAAATGTTGGCAGAGCCAAACTTATGATTGATTTCATGCCAAAGAAGATTTATCCAACCAAAAGCATAAGAAGAAACCTGAGAGAAAGGAAGGTGAAATTTTCTATAGTCTTCTCATTAACTCTTGCTTTACCTTAGTAAATATTGTTGAGGGAGGGAGTGGAGAGGAAGGGAATGAAGGAAATGAGGGTGGAAAAAAGAAGAGAATTGAAAAATGCCTAAGTTTAGAAAGTTGCCTAATGGAGTCAAATTTACAAAGCACTGCTTTAAATATTCTTTGGTAACCTTAAACTCACTAATCAAAGACAGAACAAAGGATAGGTTAGACTCTATACAATGATTTGGGCAAAAGCACATAGGAAGCTGAATCAAGGAACACTTTAACATCTCTTTATCTGTTTGTGAGCTGGCTTCTTCAGACAGATATCTATAGGCAAAGGATGTCTTCAGAGTCCAGGGACCAAGGTTTCTGGGAGGTGTAGTCCTGGACAGATAGCACCGTTATTTTTTTTCTTCCCACCCTGAGAGGAACTGAGACTATTTTCAAGCTCAGAGCCCTGATAAAGAGCAAGAACAAGCAGTGGGATGTATTTCCATCACTACATCTGGAGCTTTTGGACTGGGTGCTGCATGCAGCAGGTGCAGGATCAGTGGTTCACAGCAGTAGCAGCAGAATCAATAGTACACAACTAGAGTAAAGGAATTGGAAGAGAGATTTTAGTGGAAGGTCAGAACCTGGAAGTAAAGCATTAGAGGAGACCAGTACTGACATAGTGAGGATTGAGGCATACCACCCTTTGGGGCTATTGCTTGAGCCTTGGGTACAGCAGCTGCCTCCTGAAATTGGCTCAATTGGGACAATGGTTGCCAATTTTCCGTTTGGAAAGAGGTACTACTAGACTGTGAAATGCGGTTTGCCTTTATCCTTTGCCCTCCTCCTTCTCTGCCCAAGTAAGAAAGGAGCTGATTCCAAAGCTTATTGTGTTCTATAAAGTTACTTAATTTCTGTTTAATTAGTTTAAATATCTTTTGCCAACTAAAGAAATCTGATCAAATTAACTGCTGTTGATCTGTGTACTGCTTTATTTGTAAACAGGGTAGCTGCCGTGCAAAGGAAATCTTGGGTATTAGTACCCTGGTCCTCCAAAGTGCCAGGCTTTCTCCTGCCTGGGGGCTGCACCAAAATGAGGAAAATCCTTTGGTTATTATTTGTTAATTTTTGAAATAAACTCTCCAAATGGCAGAACTAAACTGAACCAGGGTTTCTCTTTTGCCTCTCAGAGTAAAATGAGTTCAGAATCATTATGTTACTTGGGATAAGACTCATGTGTCAGGTCACATGGCCTCACTCATTCATCCTTATCCCCTCTCCCCATGTATATGTAGAGAAAAGATTTGGGAGGGGGAGGGTTTTGAAGGTGGTGAGCAGGAAATGGGAGCTGCCCAATGGGAAGAGAAAAGGTGTGACTAGACATGGCCCAAAAGGTAGAAAGATAAAGCATTTATTAAGTGATAACCATGTGCCAAGCGCTGTGATAAGTGTTGGGGATACAGAACCAAAAACAGAAGACTACCCCTACTCTCAAAGAGCTTACATTCTTATGGGGGAAGACACACACAAGGGAAGGTGGAGAGGTTGGAAGGAGAGACAAGGCAACTGGAGTGTAGCTGGTACAGACAGGAGAGTAAACCTGGAGAGAAATGGATGAGACAGATGTGGTGGTTTGGGGCAATGAGTTATCAATCACTGAATCGGTCTCAGAGTAGAGTCATCGTCAGAGGGGAAGAGCAGCTGGTATGTAGTTAGTGTAAACCCATACACACTTGAAATATACCCAAGGGTATGTTGGAGCCAGCTCATACCTGCTGGAGGGCAGACTGTAAAATTTTCAGTATGAGCATTTATACCTCAGAAATTAGCAAACACTACAAATTAGGGCTTGATTTATTATTTTGTTGATTGTCAAGATTTAAGAAAGTGATAGAGAAAATATTAATGACACATATTAAACTTAAAAGTCCTGCATACATATTCCCTGAGAGCCAATTGTTAAACATTTACCAGCACCCCCTTAGATATATCCATATCTGAAAGTCAGGGTCAGAAGAGGCAATGAATACTTCTTCCTTTGTTAGATAAGTTGTTTCACTGGACTTCATCCATACAATGAGAGAGATATACTAGATGATCAGCACCAGGTCATATGATCTTAGGTGTAGCCCCATATGTTACACTTATGACTCAAAGCTTCCAGTGAACAGTTATACAAAGAAGGCACAAGGAAGTATCTGGTCTCTAAATGTCTGCCAGGATACCTCCATTTATGCATACTGCCAACACTTCAAATTCAGCACATCCAAAACTTAATTTACCACCTCTCCACAAAAGAAATGACCATTTCTGTCACTGCCACCCTCATCCTCCTTGAAACTCCAGTTTAGAACCTTTACTTCCTCCCTCTCCTTCACCCCACACATCACTTTTATCCATCACTTACCCTTCACTCCCACTGCCATCATTCAGGGGTGGGAACCTGCGGACTCGAGGTGACTTGTGCCATAGTTGGGGCAATGAGGTCCTTGGGTGCGGCCTTTTGACTGAGTCCTGGTGCTACAGAAAAAATCCTTTTATTAAGGGGATTTATTCTGTGAAGTTCAAATTCAGTCAAAGGGCTGCACATGAGGACCTAGAGGGCCACATGTGGCTGCAAGGGCCCAGGTTGCCCATCCCTGCTGTAGTCTAAGCTGTCATCTTTTCTCACCTAGACTATTGTAAAAATTATTTAATTCATCTTCCCTTCTTCAGTCTATCTACCTTTCCAGCTCATATTTCATATAGCTAGAGTAATCTTTATAAGACTCAATCACTTATCTGCTCAAAAACATCGAGGGATACTCCATTGACTGTCAAAGAAAGTATAAAGTTCCAAGCCTGGCCATTTACAATCTGTGTCAAATTTACTCACACAACCTTAGCTCCTCTTCATATATTTTACATTTTATACAAATCAGTCACCTGCTCTCATCCTGCCCTCTCATATATATCTGTCTTTGTTCATGCTATCCTCTATGCTTACAATAGGCTCTATTAAGTCCTTTTTTTTTATTGCTTTTTGGAG
>CM053581.1:93459117-93497853 GCA_028627135.1 Pseudochirops cupreus | reverse complement strand
ATGGTTATCATTGATCCATTAACTACAAAATTCAATAGCCTATCCTCAGTTCTCAACTCTGGACTTCTTATAGTTTTTAACATTGTAAATCGTTGACTACTACCTCTTCCTCCTAGACAATCTCTCAACACTCTGTTCTCTCTTGCAGATCCTCCTGTCTATCTGATTCCTCACAGTCCCCTCTACACAGACGGCTCGAGAACTCTCCCTTACAAAGAGACTGGACCACTAGGAGTTCTTTGTATACTACGTTCCCCGTCCTGTGCGCACAGCTTTGCACAGATGAGTCTGAAACGTGCTCCTTGCTCAGCTCTGCCTCCTCCTCGAAGACAGAGCTCCAGTGTCTCTCCTATGAAGGTCTCTCCAGATCCTCTCTGCTAATGCTCCTTTCTTCTTCAGATGCTTTGTGTCATCGCGTATAGACTTTGTTTTTACTCATCAGTCTACACACTGTATCCTCCCAAATAAAATATAAGCCCTTTGAGCGCAGAGATTTTCATCATTCTGGTCTTTATATTTCCTGCATCTGGCACTGTGTTTTGCATATAATCAATGCCTAATAAAATTTGGGTGAATTGAATTGTTGATTGAAGCCTTTCTCTTCCTTGAGGTCCAACTCAAGTACCATCTCCTCCACGAAGCCTTCCTGACTTCCCTGGAGGAAAAGTGGTCTTCTCTCCAGCTTTCTTATAGTACTTTGTCTAAGCTTCTCCTTTGCGTTTAATATTTTTTATTCTAAAAGTTTTAATTCTTTAATTTTAAATTCATTTTAATTTTCCCTTGTGCCATAGTTGCGACAGCTAGAGTTAGGGCAGCTAGAGTGCTTGGCCTGGAGTCAGGAAGACTCATCTTCTTAAGTTCAAATATTGCCTCAGACACTTCCTAGCTGTGTGATCCTGGGCAAGTCATTTAACCCTGTTTGCTTCAGTTTCCTTATCTGTAAAATGAGCTGGAGAAGAAAATGGCAAACCACTCCAGCATCTTTGCCAAGAAAACCCCAAATGGCATCATCAAAAATTGGACATAACTGTAAATGACTGAACAGCAACATCAAAGTGCCATAGTTATTTTGAACTTGTTTTTCCTCTCCTTAAGATATAAACTACTTGAGAATAGGTACTTTGTTTTCATTATTGCCTAAAATCATGCTTTTTCATATAGTGAACACTTAATAAATGTTTGCTGAATTTAATAACATAGCTCATAGGTTCCCAAAATGGGAAGTGCAGTCTCCTTGAGGGCACTGGAATGATCCGGGGAGGCAGTGGTAGCCTCAGGTACAATTGGGGGGTGTTGAATAAAAATAAGGGGGCAGTGGAAGCACAAAGTAGAGAAGAAAATTTTGAAAAACTATTCATATGTGTTTCATCTGTTGTGAAACAGAGTTAAAGTTGTAGTGATTACATTATTTTCCAAATAAACACACAAAATGCAAGTTATAACCAATCAGTGGTCAAGTCCACGGATAGGTGTAAATAAGCAAATGTTGGCAGGCAAGCATGTAGTGCGTTGTCCAGAAGTCCAGCATGCATCAGGAGAAGTGTGTGTGTGTGTGTGTGTGTGTGTGATGACTTGTTTACAACACAATACTGTATGGTTACATGACACAATACTGCATCATCAAAATTTCAATGCAGAAGAAAACTCACAAATTTATAATAAATTATTAAATTTAATATCAGTAAATTTTTTTAAAAATTTACTTTTTTGAAATGATGCAAATTTTTTTTAAAAAACCATTAAAGGGTTAAAGAAAGTAGATTTCCAGGGGTGGGAGGTGCTGGGTAATTTTTTTTAAAGGGGGAAGGAGGCCAAATAAGTTTGGGAACCTCCGATGCAGCTAATTATAGCCCTCATAGATAGAGCACTTGCATAAAAAAAAACTCAATCAAAAAGGATAATTTTCAGAAAGTGTACACACAATATCCTGATAGCCAGTGATTAAGGTGGGATAGTCAAATTTATTCATTTCTTTCTTTACAATTATACTTTGGAAGTATATTTATGGAGCAACAAAGCCATTCGTATATGTTGAAACTCACTATAAAGGAAAAAAATGTTGTCTAGAATATATTCTGTCACACTTTTCCAGTGAAATTTGATTAAAGACAATTTTATTTAAACCATAACACTATATTCAGATCATGGGCTCATTTTATCTACTCGGGGGGAAGGATAAAAATCAAAGAACATGATATTTTCTATCCAGTCTAAGGAAAAAAAAGACAATCATCAGAAATACCATATGTAAGTCATTTATTTATGGTTTATCCTAATGATTTCAATAAATTGTTATTGTGTTCATCTAAAAATAATGCTAAGATACTGCAGTCTATTTTTTTCTAGACAGGGAAATTTGTGAAGCGTAAAGATGGAGATCTTTGCTGTATCTATTTACAAACCTGCACATACATTTGAAAGCACTAGTAGAAAATTCGGCAGGGTGCCACAGTTATATTAACTAGCTTATTTTAGTAATATTAAGAAATGAGGCTAAAAATACAAATGAAAACATGAGCTGTTTTTTTAACGTTTCCATGCAATTGACATGGATTAAATTTTAGGCTCGCGGTGGCAATCATTCCATACAAATGTGAATCACCAAAAGGGCTATCATCTTTTGTGTTCGAGCCCGATCTTTTTTCTTGTCAGATTAATAGAAATGTATAAGATTTCATAAGAATCTCATTCTAATATAACATTTCCTCTATTTCATGCATTAATCTCATTGCACAAAGAAATTTAGCATCCTTAATTAATAAGTCCCCAAGACTTCCCAGGGTAATTCCAAACAGGGTTAAAGGTTAAAATGTTTCTGTTAGGCACCGACTATCTCATGAAATTAGAGCGAGGGGATCTGAAGCTGTGCCATGTTAAGAATGAAGACAAGAATGTTCACTGAGGTCTGGGGTTTATACCACCAGGACAGCAATGGGAGAAATGAGGAAAGGAAATCCGAGGGTAAGTCAATTCTGCTGGGCTGTCAAGCAGGTATAAACAAGGTATATTTTCACTTTTTCTTTAGCTAAGGAGATACACACACATATAGATCATAGATTCATCACCATCCTCACTAATATTTTATACGGCACCTACCATGTGCCAGGCACTGTGGTAAGAGCTTTACAATTATTATCTCTTTGTCCTCATAACAACCCTGGAAGGTAGATGATATTGTGATCCCCATTTCACAGATAAGGAAATTGAAGCAAACAGGTTAAGTGACTTGTCCAGGGTCACACAGCTAGTAAGTATCTGAGGCTGAATTTGAACTCAAGTCTCCTGGCTCCAGGTCCAGTGCTCTATTTACTTTGCCACCAAGCAGCCCTAGATTCTACTACTTGCAATCTAGTTAGCCAGTTTTATATGGAATTATACAGTATAAGTCTTAGGTTAGCAGAAGAAATTAGATTTCCAAGAAGTTCCTATTGTAAAGAAATTTCCTCAATAGATCTTTCACTCTGACCTCAGACTCAGATCATATCCTTCTAGGTGATGCAATGGATAGAACAGTGGGCCTCAAACACTTACTAGATATATGACTCTGGGCAAGTCACTTAACAGTACCTACCTTGCAGGATTATAGTGAGGACTAAATGAAGTAAGATTTATAAAGTACTTAGCACAATGTCTGGCACATAGTAGGTATTATACAAATGCTTATTCCCCCTTCTTAAAATATAAAATAGTCCATCATAATGATACCTATCTGAAGATGACCATTCTCTATTATTTAAACACAATGAGTAATATTTAGCATTATCTTCTATGTCACTGGACTTTCTCCAGCTTTTAGAGCAGTGGTTCTCAACCTTCCTAATGCTGTGACCCTTTAATACTCATATGTGAACATATCTGCATGTGGGCAGACCTGCCTGGAGATGGATAGAGGAGCGGTGTCTTGGTTCCTAAGACCATCAGAAATATGTGTTTTCCGATGGTCTTAGGCGACCCCTGTGACCCCTGTGAAAGGGTCATTCAACAACCCCCAGGGGTTGTGACCCACAGGTTGAGAACCACTGTTTTAGAGGCTGTTGATTCTGCAAAAGAATTTGTAATACAAATAAATATAAGATTTTCTCAAAAGATATGGTCATCCCCACATTCAAACAAGCCACTAAAAATGGAAAAAGGCAACCTGAATGATGCTAATTATTAGCATTCCCTATGAAAGTTTAACTGATCTAAAGTTAAACTTTGCCACAAAAAACCCAAAAGATACCAGAAATCAACTCAGCCAGCAAAAGTTTGCTCTCCTTGCTAAGTAGAGAGAGATAGTGGCCAAGGGTAATACCAGTTTAGCATATAAATTCATTTATAAAAACATGATGGAGGAAGATGGCATAAGATAACCAGCAGTGTCACAGCAAAAAGCAGGGAAAAGTCGTGGGGGCTTTGGTTTGAGGCCTGACTAAGCTACATTCTTCCAAAATATTGACAGATGAAGCTAACAACTGGGCAACCAACAGAAAGAAAATGGAAAACAGTTGTCATTATCTATATAATGAAGCACTTCTTTGTCAATGGTGGCAGAATCACCCCATCTGTACCCTAATGTCACTGAAGAAGATGAAATAAATAACAGCTGGATAAGGAGACACCCAAAGCTACAGGCCTTCATAGCCTGCCTTCTCATCTCATACAACCTTTACGAAAATGATCTACACGTGTATCCAGGGCACCCTTGAGAAAATAATGAAAAGGACAGGCTTTTGCAAAGGATTTTCTACAGGAGTCTATAAGCTGAAGCACAAGGCTTCAACTATCTCTGATGATCAGTGTCAGGAGAGGCATAAACTAGGGGGGCGTTCACCAATGTCACAGGTTCAGGGCCCAAATGGAAGAGAGGTCTGCTGCAGATGGCGAGTTCCTCCAGCTGTGCCTGTAGGTCGATGATCTTTTGTTCACTGCTTCAAGTTCCAGAATGCTACAAGGACTCTTTTATTAAATCTAAGACTGTTCAGAAAAGATTAGCCTAGCAGAGGGAGCTAAATGGGTCAGTGGATAGAGTGCCAGGCCTCCTGGAGAATGGAAGACCTTAGTCCAAATCCAGCCTCGGACCTTACTAGCTGTGTGACCTTGGCCAAGTCACTTAACTTCTGTTTGAGTCAGTTCTTCAACTGTAATGGGGATAATAACAACTACCTTGCAAGGCTGTCATAAGGAACATATGAGATATTTGTTTAAAAAAAAAAGGAGGGGGACTTAGCACAGTGCCTGACACATAAGTAGGTACTACATAAATATTTATTCCTTCCCCCTAATAAACCATAAAGAAAATACTAAATCAATGAAAAATGCAGATTACCCAGACTGCCATCTCCAGTTGGAAAGACCGCTAGCACACGTATTTATTTGTAAGACACTGTAGATGGATAAGAAGTTGAGCCCAGATTTAAATAGAAAAAAAGAGAACAAGATGAATTAGCTTCATTTGGGAAATTACATAGCAATTTTAATGATCTTAAGCTGTACCTTAGCACAAAAAAAAATTGACACAAATGTTAAGTGTCTAACAAAACTTAGAAAGGAATATCTAAAGAAATAAAGCTGTAGGCACCCCAAAGATCACCAGGGAGACAGATGTACAGTGAGCTCAGCTACGCAATATTGCATTTCCAATGAGGACTTGTCCACAAGGGGTAGTATAAAGGAGATCACTCAAGAAATGCATACTGGAAAAAGGGATGGGCTAGACACAGACAGCTATCAAGGGAAAACTGGTGTGTGGCCTGGGTGCTGCAGCAGTACCCATGAAAACAGAAGAAATCTAGAAAAAGAAGGGGCAGCTAGCTGGCACAGCGGACAGAACACCAGCCCTAGAGTCAGGAGGATCTGAGTTCAAATGCAACCTTAGACACTTACGAGTTGTGTGACTTTGGTGACCCACTTAACCTCAATTGCCTCCAAAACAACAGCAACAACCAAAAAGAAAAGTAAAAAAAAGGAAAAAGGACACTGGCACATTAAATGGATATTCTGTGGAAGATCCAGGAGAGAAAATGGCCACAAATTACACAGAATTGCATGAGACAGTGGATGAGTTTCCAACAGCAAGCTTACATCAATGAGGCCCTAGATTCAAGTTATCAAAGTATAAGAATATGCCCATACCTGTCCAAAGCTGTCTAGGCATCCTCCTCTATCTTACAAATGCACAGAGGGAAAAATGAGGTTTTTTGTTTGTTTGTTTGTTTGAAAATTCCTTCAAGTTATGTAGGATCATGGATTTGGCTTTGGAAAGGACTTTAGAAGGCATCTAATACAACTTTCTCATTTTACAGGTGAGGAAACTGAGGCTAACTGACTTGCCCAAGGTCTTATGAGTAGCAAGGCAGCGCCAAGAATAAACCCAGGTCCTCGAATTCTAGATTAACCACCTTTTCCACTAACATCAGTTTCCTAGATTTTTAAATTCTCAGCATTCAAAGAAATTGAAAGAACCTGAGCCTTGTATTTATTTTCATTCTTGCCTTTAGAAAATACCTTTTATTAAAAAAAAAAAAGGAACATTGGGTTTGTGGCACTAAATTAGGATATGATCTCTTATTCAAAAATTATGCAAAATATCCATAGGAACTTTGTTAAATGTATAAAAAGCAGCAAATTATTTTGATGTTTCTTGCTCTCTCCTTGGTAATCAGTGTATGATAACAGTCCAGAAGAATAATTAATCATTAATTTTTTTAATTTAAAAAAATTCATGAGGATGTAGAACTTTATGTACACAAGTTCCCAAAAAAATGAGGTAGACTGAAATCCTATTTGCTCCAACTCCAAGGAACACTTTTCATGTGCTACAATCTGAATGTCTTTGTACATATAGTAAACTCTCCTTTATTCAGAATGGCTCAGGAACCTAGTGGTTTGAATTGGTTTTCCAATTATCATTTCCAATTCAATTCAACAAATATTTATTAAATTTCTACTATATGCCAGGCACTGGGATGTTCGCATGCGAACACACACACACACACACACACACACACACACACACACACACACACACACACACACACACACACACACACACACACACACACACACAGAGTCCTTGCCTTCAAGGAGATAACACTGAGGGGAAGAACCATACACAAAGATAAGTGGCCATGAAATATGCAAAATTAGTAGAATAGGGAAGCATTAACAACTGATAGAATCAGAAAAAGTCTCTTGTTGGAGGTGGCACTTCCACTGAACCTTGAAGCAAGTTAGTTCTAAGAAGAGGAGTGAGGAGGAAGTGAATTCCAAGCATGGGAACAGCCTATACAAAAGAGGTCAGAGACAGAAGAATGCTGTGAATGAGGATCATCAAGGCCAGCTTGGTTGGACATATAATGCATAAAGGGGAGTTATGTGAAATCAATGTGTAAAATATAGGTTAGAGTCAAATTTCAAATAACTTTACATACTGAACAAAGAAATACATTTGCATTTTATCCTAAAGGTAACAGAGAGTCATTGAAACTTGTTGAAAGGGGAATAACACAATTAGATCTATGATTTAAGAAAATCAATTTGTCAGCTATATGGAGGATAGACAGGAAAGGAGGGAGAACAACTGGGGGTTTTCACAATAATTCAGTATGAGGTGATAAGAGACTGGACTGGGAATAATGGTTTAATAAGTTGACGAAAATATCCAATGCTAAAATCACATTGCACACAATTCCATATTTTCTGAATGATTCAGAAGGCACTTCGAGATTTCATGGCGGCTTACTCATAATTAGAGTTGCCAAGCAGAGAGTGACCTGCTGGTCTAGTATTCTGTCATCTGAGCCTATTGCTTCTTAGTGATGTTGTGACTGTTTGGTTTGGTTTTAGTTTCAATTTTGATAATGCTAGTCATTATTATAAACATTGGTTATCAGCAAATAGCATGATAGATATGAGATACCAAAAATCTGAGCTGAATTTATATTAATGTATCTTGAGAGTTGTAGCTTTGAATTAAGTCCCTGATACTGCTTTCTTTATTTTTCAAAGGACCATAGAATTTTAGAGCAAGAAGACAGCTTAGAAATTATCCTTCTTTGTTTTCCAATAAGGGAGAACATAGAAAAAATGTCCAATTATTTCAGCTTTCTGGTTCTTTGGATTCCATAGACAGAAGAGTTTATTTTGGTGTATAGAAATACTCTCTAGATATAATTTGCTTCAAGATTAATACTTACTTTAAGTTAGTACTGAAGTGCTAGAATTTTTTAAATTTAAAACTTGGGCTCATTAAAGTGTCAGTCTGGGGAAGTGTAGAGAGCACCAGTCCTGGAGTCAGGAAGACCTGAGTTCAAATGCAGCCTCAGACACTTACTAGTTTTGTGATCCTGGGCAAGTCACTTAACCTGATTGCCTCTCCACCCAAAAAATAAAACGTTAGCATTTATTACTTGAATACCTTTGGATAGTAGAGTTAGAGCCAGAAGGAATCTTAGTGGCTATTCAACCTCCTCATCATACAGATAAGGAAACTGAGGCCTGCAGAAATAGTGACTTACCCAAGGTCACGCTAATAGTAGATCCATTACTATGGGAAGGTAACTGAAGCTTTGTTTCTGGGGCACCAAAAACTTGTACTTCTTCCTCTGGTAGAAATAACTGTGCTTAGTATCTAGTTAATAAGAATAATTAGTTAAAATAAGAAGCTCCCAGATGGAGTCATGATAATAGCTAGCATTTATATAGTGTTTTAACATTTGTAAAGGCTTTAAAAACATCTGATTTGATCCTTACAACCCTGGAAGGCAGGTGTTATTATTCTCTTCATTTTACAGAAAACGAAAACCAGGCAAACAGAAGTTACGTGACTTGCTGAGCATCACAGAGCTAGTAAGTATCTGAGGCTGGATTTGAGCCCAGCTCTTCTTGACTCCTTATCTGGTTTTCTTGTTCCCCAGTACATCCAGTAACCCCGGGGGGTTCCTCCAGGACCCAGACATGCCCTACTCCTTTGCCAGCAACATCCCTGTAGCTTATACTGTAGTAGTTCTGTCTCCCTACCACAGGGCAGTAACCCAGGGGCTCTGTCCTCTTGGGGTTTGGTGTCCTGAGGTCCCAGGCATCTCTTCCTGGGTTCCTCCTCTAATTGAATTTATCTTAAAAAGTTGATTTATGAGTGCTTTACACTGTGTTTGTACCCGTACATCTTGTGCTGCTTGACCCAGAAGCCAGAATTGCTAATTACATGTCTGAACCCATGTCCTCAGCCTCCACTTGCCTGCACTGCCTCTTTTTTCCTAGCTACCCTCCTACAGCACGTCACTAGCCAATGTAAATCACACTTCATTCATTACTACAAAAAAAAAAAACTACTATAACAGTGAGTTTTCCAGATAACTTTTTAAACTTTCTATTTCAATAACCAACCACCCACTAAACAGACACTTAAAAAAATATGTATTATATACAAAGCAATCCAGTATCCAATAAACACTTATTAAGCACCTACTACATTCCAGGCATTGTGCTATCCATTGGAGATACAATTAATAAAAAAGAAAGTTCCTGCCCTCAGGGAATTTACAGTCTAATGATGGGAAACAACACACAGAAGAAGGGGGGGGGGGGGTTGACGTGCAAAACACAAGCAGTTATCAGGCACAGGGACATCTTGCTCCACAGAGTTGAAACCAGGCAGAACAGCAGGTGCAGAGTGGAGTGAGCTGAGGAAGAGATGGTACTTCACCTTCCAGCTCCCCAGTCAGAGGGGAGAGGAGGTCGAGGGAGGTGGTGTGGATCAAGGACTCCAATTAGCAGGGAGGCCATGAGATGAGAGGGGATGCGTTTAACCTGGGAGGAGAGTCTTGTTCCTCAGAGCACAATGCCAGGAGCTGAAGTTATGCAGGTGAATTTTTTATTTAAAGCTAGAATTCTCCCATTTTATAGAGGAGGAAACTAAGGAGGCCCAGAGAAGTTAATTACCTTCCTCACAACTAGTATGTAGCAGAGTCAGGATTTAAACTTGCATCTGGTTGGGTTCTGTGGTATTATTTAAATCAGGGATGGGGAACTGCTTCCTCAAGGCCACATGTGGCCCTCTAGGTCCTCAAGTGTAGCCCTTTGAATCCAAATTTCACAGAACAAATCCCCTGAATAAAAGGATTAGTTCTGTAAAACTTGGATTCAGGCAAAAGGCCACACCCAAGGACCAAGAAGGTCAATATGGCCTTGAGGCCTCAGGTTCCTCACCTCTGATTTAAACCATTTTTAATTGACATCTTTATAAACTATATTACCAACTTCTCTGTCTTCTTCAACAACAACAACAAAGTTGGACATAATTTTACATTTTCTTAACAACTTGGAATTATCATTAAGAAAATAAATTATCATGCTGGCTGAAATAAAGCAAGAGCCTTAGAATTTCTTAGGACACAAATGGCTGTTTGTCCCAATGTTCAGTAACCCAGCCTCTTCTGCTTTTTTAGTTGTCTGCTTTTCAAAATTTTATGTTTCTTCCTCAGTGTTAGGCTGTCAGCTGTCATTTTTTTGCAGCTTCTAATCTGCTGTGGTGTGAGAAGCCAAATAAGCAAGCTTATTTAAATTGTCTGAAACAAGAAGAGCTTTCCTAAGAATAAAAGACATGAGCACGTGGAGTTTGTCTCATTTATTTTGCCTGCTCAGAGGCTTTTTTAACTTTCTACTTCCATTAAACATTCACTTAAAAAAATATTTACTATGTGCAAAGCACATTTCTAGGAGCTGAAGTGATGGAAAAAAAACCACCAGGCCCTTGCCTTTGGGCAAGGTTCTAATCTACTCAGGAGGAGAGCAGGGAGCAGACATATGTGCAAATAAATGCAATACGATGTAGGAAATACGGAGGGCAAAGGAGTGATCCTGACAAAGCTCAGTGAGCCTGAAAGACTAGCCCATCAGTACTTCAGTTCAAATGATGACATACAGGAAGAGAGGTTTACTGTTATTGAGTGGCAAAGCAAAGTTTGTTTTTCAAGGATACACAGGAAAAAGGAGTCAGCTAGCAGCCCTATTAGCAGAGTGGTTACAGCAGGCCCAGAACCAACAGCTCCACTGGTCATGTTGATCACCTTGGTCCCCAACTTCCTGATCACTGGCGTGCATAGTGGCCCCATTAATCATCAACCAGAAATCCATTGCTACAGTCAACACCTCTTCTCAGTGCTGAGTGAATCCACCTTTTCTGGATCACAGGGGTGTTATACCCCTTAGAACACCTGGGTTCCCCCCCCCCCCACCTTGGGATACATGACACTAGAATCTCCCCTGGAATAGAAAAATACCACCACCTCATCCAGGGATGCATCATTCTCTTAGATAATGAATCTTGTCTCAGACACTTAGTAAGCTGTTTGACCCATCAGTTTCCTCATCTGCAAAACAGGTATATTAATAGTATCTACCTCACAGGATTTTTGTGAAGATCAAACAAGATAAAGTGTTTTGCAAAGCTTGAAGAGCTATATAAATACTAGGTATTATTATTATCATTATCTAGAATACCACCAAGTGGGGGGCAGCTAGGTGGCACAGTGAATAGAGCACCAGCCCTGGAGTTAGGGGGACCTGAGTTCAAATCTGTCCTCAGACACTTAACACTAGCTGTATGACCTTGGGCAAGTCACTTAACCCCAATTGCCTTGCCTTCCCCCTCCAAAAAAAAAAGTAAATAGGATAATACCAGGTGATTTTTTCTTCTATATGTGAGATAGATTTGGAATTCAGCTCTCTTCTAAGTTAACCTAAGAGAGCCGTGGATGTAGAAGGAGAAGATCCAAGTTAAGTCCTAGCTCTAATATTTGGGCAAGTTAGGGCATTTCTGCACTTTGATTTCCTCTTCTCTAAAGTGATAAGTTTGGACTAGATGATCTCAAAGATACTGTCCAGCTCTAGATTCTACAGTCAATACTTGTGGTCTTAGATAAAAATTTGTCTCAAGTGACCAAATGGACCAAAAGTTCATTTTCCAGAATGTATCATCATTGGTAAGAGTCATAATAAATTCATTTCAAATCTCAATAGTGAGTTGCTTTTTATACTAAATTGAATTAACAAATATTTTAATTATGTATCCTTTTAAATTATAAATGTTGGTACTTCTGAAAACAAAATTACTTTTAGTTACATCAAAGGTCCTATTCATAATGACAATTTTTCCCTGTGCTTGCTTCAAAGGCTTCATATAAAGCTCTAAACAGCTACATTTGATATAAAAAGGCACTGATTGGCCTCCCCTGCTCTAATTCTAAGCATTCACTTAAGCTACACTTCCAGAGTTGGTTGCCCAGAAATTGGAAATTTAAGTCTTCCACTGTTAGTTGCTCTAATCTATAGAACAATGAAAGTTGTTGTCATGGTTGGCTGGTTTTCCCGATCCAATTTTATCTTCTTAAAGAAAGACAGGGTCTCAGATGACAGTTAAGAATCTTAAGTCAAGTTTCCTCACAGATTATTGACCTGCAGGTTGATCTGCTAAGACAAGACCACCCTCCTACAACCAGCACTTGACAGTACTCACAGACCAAGAGGGCCCCACAATAGCACTATGTGCTGAGGAAAGAGCAGATTAGAAAACAACCCTCTTCTGAGACAGTAACTGAAGGCCTTGACTCTGCGTAGCACCCACCAAACACACAAGAAAAAGAGGGGCAGGTTATCAGCTGGAGAGGTAGAACCTAATCCTGTGGTCCTGTCAAACTAAGGCCTGGACTAATATTCTGACTAATCTCAATGAGTTGTGGAATCTTGATGCTGAGAGACGTAACCAAGACTGGATTTCAGCCCATCTGCTAGTTCATAGAATTTCCATCCTGAAGTAGATAGACAGGTACTCCTCTAATTCAAATTCTGCCAATAAATGGAACCATCCTGCTGACAACCCTAACTCTGAAATACTTATTCCTAGCATTTTCAGTCACACAGGTGGACTCTATTTTCACAACTGTTGGGTGACCCAAAGAGCTAGGACAAGGATCATAAATCCACTAAATCAGGCAATACCCCAATAAGCAGTTCCTAAATAGTATTAGTTTCAGAAGTGCTAACATGGCTTTTTCCTTTTATTTCTGTCTTCACCATTTTCTATCCCTTTTATCATTCTTTAAACTACACAATAAGGATTTTTACTAAGTTCCTTCCACTTAGCCAGCCAAAATGACTCAAAACTGAGGCCTTCCTTGGGTTTTAGACTTACTAGAAGATAAAATGCGCTTTTTCCTCATTCTCTTAAACATGGTCAGGTCCTAATATTGAGATGTCTATCACAGTGAGGATGATTTATATTACTAAAATTGGTCAATTATCTTTCTGTAAAGATGCACACACTAGTGACATTTTATTTGCTCTGGCTCTTTATTTTAGAACCTTCTTAGAGGACAGTAGCTCTAATGCTGTGAAATTCAACAGTTGGACAGGAGAGATAGCAGTGTGCGTAAATACAAAGCCCAATGAACAAAGGGAATGTCTCTCTTTTTGTCAGGGGAAGTATCCTAGCATAAAAGAATTTTCTAGGATAGAGATTCCTGAGCTGGGATATTCCATTGGGAGTGGGTAATGTAGGCAATGTTTCATCAGGGTTAGGTTAAATATCTCAGAATGAGAATTACAGAAACCAAGATTTTAGAATGGGAAGTGTTCAGAGTTCAGAAGAGATTTCTTAATGTGGAAAGACAAATTTTATGGATATGTGCCCCAGGAGAATGATAAAAGATATCCCTAGGAAATAGTTCTGACTAGTTGTTTTTGGTAGGGGATCTGATCCTGAGAAAAATTCCTAAGGATACTTACGGTGAAATAGGACTGTAGAAACCTCCATATACAAGGCTTCCTGAGTTATAAAAATAAGAGCCATTCCCCACTTGATAAATGTTTCAAAGGACATGAACAAGTAGTTTTCAGAAGAAGAAACCAAAGCTATCTAAGACCATATGAAAATGCTCTAAATCGCCGATAATGAAATTATTATGGAAATGAAAAGTAAAACAACTCCGAGGTACCAACTCACACCCTTCAGATTGGCTAACATGACAGAAAAGGAAAATAACAGACACTGGAGAGTGTGTGGAAAAATAGGGACACGAATGCACTGCTGGTAGAATTGTGAACTGGTTCAACCAAACCATTCTGGAGAACAATTTGTAGCATTCAAAGTGCTATAAAACTGTGCATACTCTTTGATCTAGCATTTCCATGATAAGATCTGTATCCCAAAGAGATTAAGGGAAAGAAAAAGGACCTATGTGTACAAATATAGATAGACAGACAGATAGATATAGATACATAGATATATCATATTTTTTGTGGTGGCAAAGAAATGGAAATAGAGGGGATACCCATCAATTGAGGAATGGCTGAACAAGTTGTGGTATTTGATTATGATGGAATATTACTGTGCTATAAAAAATGACAAAGGGCATCATTTGAGAAAAACATGGGAAGACTTATATGAATTGATAAAATGTAAAGTAAGCAGAACTAGGAGAGCATCGTACACAGCAACCGCAATGTTGTAACAATGATCAGCTGTGAAAGAAAAATTCCAAAGGATTTATTTTAAAAAAATGCTATCTACTCCAGAGAGAGAACTGATAAACTCTGAGGGGTAGACTGGGCACCTTTTTTCCATTTTCTTCATTTTTCTTGTCTTTTTTTTTTTTTGCAACATAGCTGATATGAAGATATTTTATTTTACTTCATATGTATAATGAGTGTCATATTTCTTGCCTTCTCAATGATGGGGGAGGTGTGAAGAGAGGGAGAGAATTTGAAGCTAAAAATTCAAAAAAAATTTTTTAAGAAAACTTTCTGAATATTTATACCAATGATGTACTTTTTCACTGTAACTACCCAAGAGAAGGGATCTCACCTTAACATTTTTTCCCATTTTTCTTCCAACCCTACTTTGTGAATTTCATGAATATTTTTTAGCTAGATACATGCTTAATCTGAGTGCAAAATTATATTACTACAGTATATAGAGGTCTTGGGAGTAGAAATTGTAAATTAGTTGTTTAACTACTGGCATACAGGTATTGTTAATTTGCCTGAAAAAGTTTAATTCTGATCAAGTTTACAACTAGCTATTATTCTAGGGGCTCCTTCCCCTCCCATTGGATCAACTTCTTTAGCATAAATTCTTAAATCATATTCCTCTCTAGTCAGTTCTTTGCAAATTAGCCAGAAAGCACTTGATCAAGAACCTACTATGTACCAGGCACTATGCTAAATGCTAAGGATACAAAGAAAGGTCAAAAGCAGCTCCTGCTCTTGAGGAGCTCTAAATCACACACAAATATGCACAGGATAAACAGGAAATAATTAACAGAAGGAAGACACTAGAATGAAGAGAAATTGAGAAGGGCTTCTATAGAAGGTGGAATTTTAGCAGAGATTTAAAGGAAGCCAGGGTAACCAGGAGGTAGAGATGAAGATAGAGAGCATTCCAGAATCTTAGCCCCACTGCTGACAGTCCAAGCCAGGTTTATTTCTCTCTCAGCTATTTTGGTCACTGAGGAAACAAAGTTCCTTCTTCTTTGATACCCAGGACCATCACTCAGGTCTAGATCAAAGTGGCTCACACTAGTATATATAGGTCTGATGGCTGAGCCAGGATTCAAACCTAGGTCATCTTATTTCATATTTACTAGATCATGTTGCCTCCCTATAAATACTGTCTGCTACTATCATTATTATTCTGTCTCGGTCTTCTTGCTTTGGATACACTCTGGCTAAATAACTTCTTCCAAAGAATGTGGTTCCCAAAGTTAAACAAAATACTTGAGATGTGATACGACTAAGAGAGAGTAGAGTATGACTTTCACCCCTCTTATCCTAAATATTATACCTCTCTTGGGGCAGCTAGGTGGCACAATGTATAGAGTGCCAAGCCTGGAGTTGGGAAGACCTCAGTTCACTTACTGGCTGTGTGACCCTAGGCAAGTCACTTAACCCTATTTAATTCAGTTTCTTCATATATAAAATGAGCTGGACAAAGAAATGGCAAACCACTATAGAACAACATGCCTCTCTTAATTCAGTGTAAGATTGGACTATCTCTTGGGACTGATATATCACACTATTGGACAATCCCCTTCACATGTTTTCCTTAGTTTCCTTAACTGTAAAATAGAAGTAATATTAGCATCTATATCCCAAAGTTGCACTTAACACACTCCTTGATACAGAGTAGGTGCTAAGTAAATGCTATATAAATTGTCTCCCTTGATTAATAGGAATCAAACTCAGTAGGAGTTTGCAAATTTTTTTTTTTAAAGAGCAGATTTTTGTCAGATGAACTACCATCTAGTCACACCTTCCCATTTTGTACTTGAGAAACCTACTATTTTGAACTCATGTGTAATATCCAAAAATTCTAAAAGTAGTTGTCAATAATTCAATATAACTTGGCAGGAGGTCTTCAGTGGAATACTATCCCAAAGCATCTGTGCTTGAGCCAGTACCATTTCTAATTTTTATCAATAACTTGGATTAAGAAATAGATGGAATGAATTTTCATCTGACACAAAGTTGGAAGGGAGAGCTAACACAATGAAGGAGAAAGATAGAGTCCAAAAAGATCTAGACAGGCTTAGAGCTGAACCTAAGAAGCTGGAATTCCATAGGGATAAGTGTAGAATCACACATTTGTGTTTTTTAAAAATCATCTTCACATGCTTAAGATGGGGGAGGTATGGTTAGACCATCCATTTGTCAGAAATACATCTTGAGTTTTTAGTGTCCTACAAGCTCAAAATAACCTAGTAGTGTGATCTGACAGACAAAAAGCTATTGTGGTCTTAGGTTGTATTAAAAAAAGATATCATTTCTACCACTAAGGAGGTGACACTCCCTCTATACTCTGTCCTGATCTGACTACATCTGGAATATTCCAGATGCTCACACCATTATTTAAGAAGGACATTAATGAACTGGAGAGCTTCCAGAGAAGGCAATCCTGGGAAAAAGTCTTGAATCCATACCCTCGGTTGAAGGAACTGGGCATGTTCAACCTAGAAAAGAAAAGATAGTTTGGGAGAAGGAGAACAGAGAGGTATTGTGGCAGGATATAAGGGCAATCTTCAAGTATTGAGGGGCTGAGATGTGAAAAGGAGATTAAATTTAGAATCAGGAGCAAGGGGTAAAAGTTGCAAATGGGAAAATTTAACATAGATTACCAGAGAAAACTTTCTAAACCATCAGAATTCTAGAGATGAGAAGTTATTTGGACAAGAGGTCTTCAAGCAGAGACTAGGTGTTCATTTAATGGATATGTTGTAGCAGGTATAGTATTGGACTTTTCAGGTATGATGTTGGACTGGATTGACACTAAGGTCCCTTCTAACTCCAAAATTCTTTGATTATGTCATTTTGCCTTTATCCCTATTAAATATCATCATGTTGGACTTAGCTGAATGTTGTAGACCAGAAGCTCTTAAGTTCCTTTTTTTTTTTTGCATTGTACACCTCTTTGGTCATCTGGTAAAGGCTCTGGACCATTTCCTAAGCAGGTTTTTAAACACATACAATAAAATACATAGAATTCCAAAGGAAATCAACTATACTGAAATAGTTATCAGAATATTTTTTTTTAAAAACCCAGGTTGAGAAGTCCTATTCTAGATTGCAAAGATCTTTGTGGCTCCTTAATTCTCATCTTCTATTTTAGTTATCCCTCCTAGCTAAAAATAAAAATTAAATATTGTTTATTTCATATACTGATGAGAGGAAGTTAAAACTACTAGAGTTCTTCATCCTTTAGGTTTGATCCTTCCCATCTTTATCCAACATTGAAAAATTGGCTATCTCCCCTGCGACAGATATTGGATCTTGAATTAACCTGAATCTTTGGGTCCTTCAACACAATGAACGGTTGGGGATAGGAGTGGAAGGGAACCTATTCTTGATTCTCACATTTGATTCCCCATATTTAAGAAGAATGTAGTCAACAACAACAAAATCAACAAGTAATTTGCTAAATACCTGTTACATGCAAAGCCCTGTGCTAAATTCTAAAGATATAAAGGTTTTTTGCTTTTTTTTTAAATACGATTCCTTCACTTAATGAACTTACATTTTACTAGGAGAGATCTGGCCTACACAGGCAAGCATAATATAAGATAGGGTGAGATGGGGACAGAGAGGAAAGATTTAGACAAAAGATTGTTCAACAATTAAAAATATATTTTATTGGTACAGTCTTCACATCATAGTCATTATTGAGGGGAAAAGTAACCCCTTCACCTCCTCTAGACTGAACATTTACTTGTGACGAAGAAAAATAATTAAGCAAAAACATAGGCTAAAACGACCATATCTAATGTATACAATCTTCTGCCCCCACATTCCATATCATGAGTAAGAACGTATGTTTTATTATCCGTTTTCCAGGACTTTCATCGGTTTCTCAATTGTTCAGAACCCAATTTCATTTTAACGATCTTTTCATTTACATTGTTGTGGGATTGTTCCCATTTTCCTGTTGGTTTTACTTACTCTGTTTTTAATTTTTTTATGGATATCTTTAATTTTTATGTAACCTTTATTTTTAAATATATATCTTCCCCCTCCCCATTCAGTGAGCTATCCCTTGTAACAAAAGATTAAAAAGAGGGGGAAAGAGCAATTCAGCAAAACTAAATCACACATCAACTAAATCTATATACAATGTTACATACCGAGGAACTCACCCAACCCCGGCCATTTCTACAAAGAAAAGGAGGTACACATTCTTGTCTTAACTTGGGGAGCAAGTGGGATTATTTTCATTATACAAAATTCAGATGTCTTATTTTATTTTATTTTATTTTATTTTTTGTTTACATTGCTACAGTAATTGAGTATGTTGTTCTCCTGGTTCTGTTTACTTCACTGCATCAGTTCATACAAATCTTCTCATTTCTCTGAATTCTTCATATTCATCATCTCTTACCCCACAATAACATTGCTTTACATCCATATACCATAGCTTTTTTGGTTATTCCCCAATTGATGGGAATCTTTAATATTTTGAAGAGGGAGAAAATACTTTTAGTTGGCATATCAGAGGTTTGAAAGAAGAAAAAATTTCTGAAAGGCAGAGAAAAGGAGAGAATGTAATCCTTATATGTAGGACATTTATGGACATGCATCATGCATAAAGGTGAGAGAATGCATACTGAATTTGGGGAATAGCTATTAGTGCAATGGCTGAAAACAGAGTCTGTGAAAGAGAAATGAGCCTGAAAAGGTTGGTTAGAGATAAATTGTGGGGAGCCTTAATGTGAGAATAAGTAAGCTTTTGTGTTTTACCCTAGAAGGAACAGGGAGCCCTTAAAGGCTTTTGAGCAAGAAAGTGACATAGTCAAACTTCTGCCTTGGGAAGATTATTTTGGCAATTGTGTAAAAAAAAGATGGATTAGAGCAAGGAGTTCTTAACTTGAGATTCATAGGCACTCTCCGTCTGCCCCCAACCCCACTCCATCACAGGTAATAGAAAGATTTCAGAGTGTCCATAACATTGGAAAGGGGAAAAATACATTCTAATTTTCGCTTCTCATTGAAATTTAGCTTTTCCTTTACTTATAAATGTAGGCAACAGACATTATTCTGAAAAAGGTTTCCACAGGTTTAGTCTGCCCAAAAGATCCAAAACACAAAAAGGTTAGGAACCCCTGGATTAGATGAAGGGAGAGAATGAAAACAGGATGATCAGTTAGAAAGTTACCACCACAGTTCAGGTAAGGGATGAAATATGGCAGTAGCAATGTGAGTAGAGAGAAAGGGACATCTGTGAGAAATGTTATGGGATGTTTGAACCAATTAGAAGTGAAGGAAAGTCAAGATAGTGAATGTTTTAAACCTTGATGACTGGGGTGACAGTTACAAAAAAGAAGTAAAGAAGCGAGGGGCAGGAGCAGGTTTGGAGGGGAAGATGATGAGTTCAGTTTTGAGAATATCCTGTTAGAGAATAGCCATAGTTCAGGAGGGCAATCAGGTTTGGATCCATAGTTTGATGAGGAGGAGAGACATCAAAGAAAGAAGGAAAAGGACCTATTATATACAAAAATGTTTATAGAAGCTCTTTTTTGTAGTCAAAGAATTGGAAATGGAGGGGATGCCCATCAACTGGGGAATGGTTGAACAAGTTGAAGCACGTGATTGTGACGGAGTACTATTGTGCTATGAGAATGACCACAGAGATGGTTCAGAAAAATATGGTGAGACCTATCTAGGTGAACTTATGTAAAGTGAAATGAGAAGAACCAGCAGTTCATTGTGCATGGTAATAGCAATGTGGTAATGATGATTTATCATGAAAGACTTGATATTCTGATCCAACACAATAATCTAAAACAATTCCAAAGGACTTATGAGGAAAAAATGCTATCCACCTCCAGAGAGAAATGAAGAACTCTGAATGCAAACTGAAATATAATTTTCTCACTTTATTTTTCTTGCTTATTTTTTGAAGTGTGGCTAATATGGAAATAAGTTTTGCATCATTTCACATGTATAACTGACATCATATTACTTGCCTTCTCAGTAGTTAGGGGAGGAAGTGAGAGGGAGGAAGAGAAATTGGAATTCAAAATTTAAAAAGAAAAGAATGCTAAAAATGAATAAATAATATTTTTTAAATAAAGTTTTTCTGTCTTTTTTAAAAAAAGGAGGTATGTTAAAATCTCAACTCTATGACTTGCTGCCTTGTGACAGACAAGTTACTTGGTCTCTTTGGGCATCAGTTTCCTCATCTGTGAAAAAAAAAGATGGCCTCCCTAGTCCTCTTCCAGCTCTGGAGCGACGATTTTATGATTTATGATCCTATGACTAAATATAAATATTGCTACTATAAGCACATTACCAATGACAAACTACATGCAAAAAGTAGCTTAGAAAAACAAAAAAAAGATACGCAACTGGACAAGAAAGTGGGCTGATCACACCATGTGAGAGCAAAGGAAAAGACACAGGCAGATTGTTAGCTGCACCGGTACTCATACAAGGTGCTTACCGTAGGGGTCCTAGAATGTTGAGTGAACCGGCTATAAAGGATGTATGTGAAAACACCAGAGATTCCCTGGCTGAGAAGGTATGGCTAGACTATTATCTGTATATTTGCAGGGAGTACCTACATAGATTAAATCACAGATCCAGTGAAATATTTAAGAAGGATATTTTAGATAGGGAAATAAACATATAGACCACTACTAAAGTACTACTTGGGCGCCTCATTTTGGTGAGAAAATGACCCTAGGTTCTCAAAGGCTTTGACACTAGAGTTCAAATCCTGGCAGGTACTACACCAAATCATAAGACTTGGACTATACATCTGACAACAGATTTATAAGTTTGTTGTCCAAGGACCAACCAAAGGCCAGAGAAGCTCTTTACCAAGCTGGCCACAGAGCAATGACTTTTATGATCACAGCAACTAAAAGACCAGCTACTGATCAGCTGAAAGGTCTGCAATGGTGACAGGAAGTAGCCAAACGAATGAAATCACTGATACCTGGAATATTAAAGTACATTATAGATACATGATATTTTCCTGTTGTCAAATGATAAATTCTTGTCCACCTGACTGAAATGGGGAACTTGGACAAATTTTGAAAGATCATATATGTTTTATATGGCATAGCTTTGTGAAGACATGGTTCTACAAAAGCTAGAAATAACTTCTGCCGCTGAGTGCCAAAGTCCCTTCCCCAGAAGGTTTCTTTTCTCTCTCCCATAATCACCTCTCTTACTCTAACCCTGAGTAAACCTGAAAGATCCTTTTGGATCTTTGGGTCAGTTCAAGTATGAAATGTTAATTGGATCCAATGGACAGCAATCTTTTCAGTTCTGCAAGCAAGGCTGACAGCAAATGGATCTGGGAAGAATCATAAGTCCGGAAGACAAAACGTGGTAGTGGTGCAACAGGGGATAGAGATGGGATTTTGAAAATTAGGTGAGAGAACATGTGAAGAGTTGATTCTAGAAATTTAAAGTATCAAAACCATCACACTTCATTGTCCCTTCTTCCTCTCTTAGCCCCAACGCTCAAGTAATACCAAACTGCAGCAAAGGTGAACTGCTAGGGAAGATGGGGCTTGGAAGTTTTCCTGTTGAACTGGAGGTCAGGGTGTGAGAGCTGTCCATTGCTTTTGGCTCATCTTCAATTTGTCTGTCAAATGTTTTGTTTAGTGGACATATAGTAGAGGTTGTTCCTTCTCATCATGAGCAACTTAAAAGGGTGGCCAGGTATTAGAGGCAGTTAGTTCTCATTATCAGCAATTTAAAAGAGTGGATAAATCGAACATATCGTGTTTCCTCTTTTTTTAAGGACTTGCTTCTTTATTACCCTCTTAAAATGCACTACTTGCCACTAACAAAGATTAATCAACCTTACCGTTTGTTTGTTCAATGAAGGACTTATTAGATTGCTAAAAGGAAGGCAACACAACCAGAAACTACAAACGTGCTGTTCAACCAACACTGGAACCTTTATTGCACTTAACAGGTGATGTTAATTTTCTCTTTAAAAATATAGGAAGGTACAAAGGCAGCACAGCATAGGCAATAGAGTGCTGGGCTTACAGATAGATAGGAAAACCTGGGTTGAAATTGTGCCTCTGACATTTATTTGCTAAGTGACCCTGTGCAAATCACTTAACCCCTACAACTCTCAAGCAACTTACCTATCTCTTCTCCATTAATAGGTAAGATAAATTATTACAAAATTAATACACAACACAGCTATTGGTATTCTCACTGAATGGATATGGAGCATATGGTTCAGGGGAAAATCATTTTTTGACTTAGCTTTGAATAATTTTTCTGAAATATGCATTCATTCACTTCCTTAAAATGATTGCTCTTCAATCTGTAGTAAGGACTTCAATCTGTAGTAATAATGAAAAAAATTTCTGAAAATATTTTTCATGAATCAGCATTAGTTTATTTCATAGGATTATGGAATCTCCAAAGGTAAAATAAACCAAAATTAACATTGCTTTTGTTTGGAAAAGGGTTTTATTTTTCTCAAATGCTAGTTCAGTGCGTATTTCAATGGCCTCCTCCTACCATGACATTCAGAAACAGGAAACTGGATTGGAAACTCTCCCTGCTTTGCTCAGGGGAAAGACTGATGGATTGGGAGTTAGGACTTGGGCTGAGACTCCTGTTCTGTCATTTATAATTCCTTGTGTTTTTTAGATACTTAGATAGTTTCCCCATCTGCAAATGAGTGAGATTAAGATGAGATGACCTCTAAGGTCCCTTTCACCTCTGAATCTATGCTCTTGTGATTTATAGCCAGCACCTGCATGTGTGCTATAAAGAATGCCTATCATAATAAATAACTGTCATACTGAGCCTTAAAACTGTACGGTATCTGGTTCTCATCCATCGTTTCATGACTTAGTATCTTCCATAACTGACAAGGTGTCAGGACAAATCATACGAATATTCTTATGGAGAGGCACCAGGGAGTAGCGGAAAGTTAGTTGCTGGGCTGGGAGTTCAGTGTTCTTTTTCTAGCAGCACCAGTTCCACTACTGTGTAACCTTAGGCAAGTCACTTAATTGACAAGACTCAGTTTCCTTATTTGTAAAATGAGACAGTTGTACTAGGTAATGTCTAATGTAGCAATCCTCAAACTTTTTGGTCTCTAGTACACTATTAAAAATTATTGAGAACTCCCCAAAGAGCTTTTATGCAAGCTATATCTACCAATATTTGCCATTAGATTGAAAGCTCCATGAGGGCAGGAACCTTTGTTTGTATCCCCAGAACCTAGCACAGTGCCTGGCACATAGTAGACACCTGATAAATGTTTATTGGTTGCTTATTGACTGATTGACATTAGATATTAAAATATCTTAGTATTATTCGGTGGGCCTTATGGACCCACTGAAAGAGTCTCAAACAATCCCAGAAATCTCCAGACCACACTTTGAAAACCACTACTTTAATGTATCTTCTAGTTCTAGCCTTCTATTACCCTTTTTGGTACAAAGAGAAATCTTCCTAACTATTTATCATTTTAAATTTTTTTATATTACCCACCTAAGAAGACAGGGAAACCAAAAAACTTGATAAAATAATACTTTAAACTTCTATGCTCCCTTTCATTATGTTATGAAAGTATTCCAAAATGTTCATTAGTTAATTAAAACTCACAGATGGAAAAATTGTGACACAAAGATTTTATTTTGACTTGCCCATGGAAAACACAAGTGAGTTTTAGAAATGAAAATACAGCTTAAAAATTCTGATTACTAGCATCCCATTCTTCATATCAACCTGTGCAATAAAATTTCTAAATTAGCTGTTTAAATCAGTGGTTCTCAAACTTTTCATAGAAAAGTGGTAGAACCCTCCTTAATGGTATAACTCTTCAGTTTAAACATAACTTTAGCAGAACTTTTATAGTGAAATTCTCTAAAATTATTACTTCTAATGCCTATTAGTAAACATCTTAAGGTTCATTAAAAAAACTTTAGGTGTTTCAAGATTCCTTACAGCACAGTTGGAGACATGATGGTTTAGATAAGCACACAGATCTAGCAGCAATAATAATAGCTCACATTTTTATACTGTTTTTCCATTTATAAATACAATAACTCTCTAAGGTAGGGCAAGCATTATTCTCCTTATCTTATGGATGAGGAGACATACTCAGAGAGAATAAGTAACTTGCCTTTGGTCACAGAGCTAGTCAGTGGCAGAGCCATGACAAATTAACAACATTTATGGTGGATCAACAATAGTACTGAAAATTTATCATAATTTCTTTTCTATTCAAACATTATTTTTAAAATGTTAAAAGTTACTTTACTAACTTACTCTTGACATTTTGGAAAGATATTTAAAATGTCAGACTAGACATTTGGGGCTAAAAATCTTTTGAGTGAAAGCCCAAGTCTTCAATTTGTGTGCCTTCACAGGTTTAAAATAGGAACGAGGTCCATGTTGACTATTTGTGATCTCGGAGAACATTAGGAAGAAATAGTTGCATTTGGACAAAGGATGCAATGATATGGGATAAATCTGCAAGATGATGAGACACTGGCCATGTAACTAACATCTCCTATGTGTATATTTATAGAGCACTTTTACAAACATAGCTCATTGGCTCTTTCTAACCATACCATCATGTAGGCAGGGTAGTTGTTATTAGAGCCGTTTGAAGGATGAGAAAAGTGAGGTTTGGAGAATTGGAACGGTTTGCCCAGGGTCACTTAGCTATTAAGTAGCACAGGTGGGACCAGACCCAAGTCTTGTAACTCCAAAGTCTTATGATATAGTGGAAACAATGATGGATTCTGAGGCCTGAAATGGACAGGTGGTATTCAAATACCATCTGCGACAGGAACACGGGACTATAAGCAAATCCTTCAACCTCCCTCAACCTCAATTTCCTCTTCTGTAAAGTGGGAGATATTAATAATCTGTAGTACTTCCTTCACAGGGTTGTTGTGAGGATTAGATGAAATTAGGTACATAAAGTGCTTGGTAAACCTGAAAGCATTTTAGAAATGTCACTTACTGTTTGCAGCATACTGGAAGGTTTGGTATTTTCAAATCCTCTGGGACTCTTTCAGATGCTTCCCATTGCTATTTTTCTTCAGGGTCTAGGTGCAGCTTTGGCAACAATAGAACATTAAGAAGGGTAGAGGTATAGAAGAGAAGCATGCCATCTTCTCTTTTACCTTTTACCCCTATTCCAAGGTCTCTAAAAATTGGAGAAGACTTAGTTGACAGTGAAATCAGTTTAACAAGCATTTATTAAGCTCCTGCTATGTAGGCTCAAATGCCTAGCACAGAGTAGGAACTTAATAAGCGTTTCTTCTCGTCCCTGCTATGTGCTTGGTACAATGCTAAGCTCTGGGGATACAAAAAAAGGCAAAAAAAAACACCCCAAAATTCTTGATTTCAAGAAAGGTACAATGGAGGAAGATATGTATATATACATATACACACATATATACTTATGTGTGTATATACATAAATATTTATTTGTGTGTGTGTGTATGTATAGTTATTGTTCGGTGGAATCCGACTCTTCAAGACCCCACTTGGGATTTTCTCAAAAAAGCTACTGCCATTTCCTTCTCCAGCTCATTTTATATTTAAGGAAACTAAGGCAAACAGGGTTAAATGACTTGCCCACAGTCATACAGCTAGTCTCTGAGGGAAAATTTATACACATAATATAACACATATGTATATGTATATACACACATACATACATATCTACATATTTAATATACACTTATAAATACATATAAATACTCACTGACTAATATTCTGGAAGTGAATAAGTAGCAAACCTGGCAGTTGGCTCCTGCACACCTTTTGACAAACTTTGATTCTGGCACCAAATTAAGTCTGCAACAAATCTAAGTCCATAGTTTGCCTTTCATATATACTGAAGATAATCAACAGAGGGGAGGCATTGGCCTTAAGGGGGACCAGGAGGTGCAAACTATGTGCTTAAATTTGGTGTCGACTTAATTTGCTGCCAGAATCAAAGTTTGTCAAGGAGAGTCCAGGAGCCAACTGTCAGGTTTGCCATTTATTCAGTCTCAAAGTATCAGTCAACAAGTATTTATTAAGTGGTGCCAGGCCTGTGCTAAACCCTGGAAATACCAAGTAAAACAAAGTCCCTGCCTGCCCTCAAAGAGTTCACATTCCAACGGGGTGGATAACCTGCAAACAAGTACATTACATACAAACAATGCATCTTAAGAAAGCTCTTTCGAAGAATGTTAACAAATCTGGATTTGTTCATTAGGTGACCGTACAAATCTGATGCTAACCGTGACGATATCTTAGGTGACCTTATTCGTGCTCTTCCCTCGCTGTCCTTAAAGTGGGGTGCAGAAGGGGCTGAGAAGTAACAAAAATATGGGGTGTGGGCTCCTGGCTGTATGGTCCGGCTCTGAAAAGTTTTACATCTGCTACTGACGGCAAGCCTGGAGAGGAAAAATCGGGCGTTTAAGACTGAAGGCTTGTGAAAAAGAGGGGAGAGGGATCTGCGGGGTGGGACATGACAGCCCACAGCCCGGGGGACGCAGAGAGAGCCAAAGGCAGGAGCCCCTGGAGGGGTCTGTACCAGCGTGGCTGCCCTGAAAAATTGTTCATGGGGGAACTAGGGGATGGGTGCGTAAAAGAAGGCAAAGAACTCCCGGGTGGAGTCCTCAACCTCCCCAGAAAAAAAAAAACAGCAGGGAAAAAGAAACAAAAACAAGAATGGCCTTGTCTTCGTCTACACTCTAGATTAGAACATCCTTTCTCTGCTAGTGTGTCTGTGGCCATGGAAACGGGAGGGGACGGCCCTGGCCCGATCGAGCATGCGCAATAGCATAAAGTGGCGCGGGTTGTATGAGGTGAAGCTTGCCCCAGGTTCCCCCTCCTTCCGACAGAGAACTACAACTCCCAAGAGGTCTCTGGGCTGCGGCGCGGCTCCTTTTCTCCTCCTCTCTCTCCCTTCCTCCTCCTCCTCTCCAGCTCTTAACCCTTCCCCCCCTTCCTATTCTCCTCCCTCCTTCCCCCGCGAGTCTCCTCCCCTCTCTTTCGCTGTGTGTCACTGACCCAGAGGCAGGGTGAGGCGGAGGGGGGACCGTGGGGGGCGCCGCCGCCGCTGCGCTGCTCGGGTTCGCGGTGCGTGCCTTCTCTTCCCCCGCCGGGATCGCCCCCACGCCAGGGGGCTCCGGAGCTTCCCCGTTTCTTCTTCTCTCGCTCACGTATCTCTCTCTCTGCCGCCGGTCTCCGTCGCTCCAGTTCCGGGGCCAACTTCTCGTCTGTCGGCGCTCGCCGGGCTCAAGAGAAGCCCGCGGCGGCTGCTGGAAAGACTCCGCAGCTTCCGTCGAGGCTCTCGCTTCATCGCACCCCCCCGCCCCCAGCTCCTCTTTCTCTCCGTGTCGGTGGAGGGGCTGTGAGGGATCCCAGTCACCCACGGAGATCGCCCGGTGAGTATCGCGACTGTCGGGAGGCTGCGCGCGCGCTCCTTCTCTTAGGGGGGACGACGGACGCTGTATATTTGGGGGGGGGATGTTAGCGAAAGGTTTTGTTTGGAGGAGGAGGTGGGAGAGGAAGACTCCAACTTCCCCCCGACTCTTGCTGCGTTTTCCTGGCTTGATCTCCGCCCCCCACCCCCCAATCTACGGCCCCCCCAGGACGAAGGAGCCCTGGATAAAGCACAGTTTCCTTCTCCTCCTCATTCTGAGCCCTGGGAAGAAAGAGGAAGTGCCTTTGTCCTGGAGCTGCCTGGCCCCAGACCCTCGTCTCCCCCCGCCCCGACCCCGCGCGGACCCCGGCCGGGAGGGGGGAGGGGGCTCGCGTCGGCCAACTCTCAGCTTCTCTGTCCCCATCCCCCTTCCCCGCCTCCTCACCTTAGCTCTCCTGGCTCGGGGCCTTGTGTTTTCTTGCCGAAGAAGCCGGCCCGAGTGGGCAAAGAGGGGGAAACAAAAGGGAGAGGAGGGATTGGGGGAGTGGGAGGGGGGCCACGCGGGTGTTTCTTTTGTGGTTATTGGATAAGTTCTTTTTTTTTCTCCCTTCTCCTTACATAACGCCGACTCCCAACTTAATAATTTTTTTTATTATTGTTATGATTATTGTCATTATCTCGGCGTGTCTCTCGGGCCTCCTTTCATCTCTGGATCTCAGAACACTTTACAAATACTAATTAATTAAGCCTTCTAGCACCCCTGTGGGGGAAGTCTATAGACCCGTTTTGTAGGTGGGTATACTGAGGTTCTGGAGAAGCCCTGTAATTGATGAGTTGCGTGAAACTTGTGTTGGTGTCGGGAGAAATTCAGAGTACTTAATGGGAAATCATTCAGTTCTCCGGAGGTCCCTGGGATGAAGGTAAATAAATATACCTACTTTACTTGTAGGTCAGCTGAAGTCTATCAGTCTTGGTCATTGTTGGCTAGTTAAAACAGTACTGCCGCTTATAGAGACTTAGCTCTCTTAACACCTGAGAGGGTTTCTTCGCTAATACTCTTTCTTGGCTAGGACTCAGAGAATCATATACTTGTTTTTGGTGAGTAGCCTAATTTCTTAAAAAGATTTCTATAAAAAACTTCAGTTAAATCTTTAAACAAATTCTGATACCTCCTCAAACTCAAATGCACTTTTTAGCCATTCAACGATAATATGTTTGTAAATATTGTAGAAGGCCTGTTTAAGCAAGGCTTTATACTCCTTGTTGAATACTTAAAGGTCAGCTACCTGGTCTTGTTCAAAGTCTGTTGACTTTTCCTACTCTGCAAAGTGTTATCATTTGGTTTCATAGCAGTTGAACATTTGTTTCAAAAAGTGGCCAAAAAACATTATACAAACTTCTAAAAATTTCAAACTAAAATACTCTCTTACTGTTCTGTTTTAATTTGTAATGCTCCTTTTTTATTTCTTTCAGATAAGACATCTTGTTTTCTTAGGATGGCTAGATGTATATCTCCAGAACGTTATGTTCCATTGTGCAAATAGTTTTTCTTGGTTTTTTTTTTTTAATAGTTTGTATTCATCTGCACAGCTTGATCTTGTCCGGTGTCTTATGCTGGTCTGTGAATGCTTATGACTGTTTTTAATAGCCTGTTCATGAGTTCGTTTTTATTTTGGTAGTTGAGTAAGTTGAAAGTTGCCAGAAATGTCCTTAAATTTAATGCATTATCTCTGTGGCTTGTTTCCTGTTTCTGTGAATAATTATCTCCATCACAATAACAGGTGTAAAGAAGTATTTTATAGTAAATTAAGGCAATAAATTGTTATTTGCATAGATGCCTCCAGTTGTAGGGTGCTGCTGTAAATTGTGTTCTAGCCTGTTGCCCCTCAGACCAAACTTATACATTGACTGATTTTGTCTAAAAGTAAAAGTGAGTCATTGGGAGCTGTACAGTGAGAGGATTATCAAAATAACCGACTGCATTGCTTTCCCTGCTCTGGTTAGATCTTGGATTAAAAACAAACAAAATAGGACTTTGGGTGTGGGAAGAAAGTAGCATTTGTGAAATCTTGTGCTGAAATAAGTATAATGTGTTTTCTAAGAAATTTACCCCTTTTTTAAAGCATAAAGTATGCCATTCGGATATATTTAAGAGCAATGGAATTAACATAAAATGGAATATTATCTTGATGCTAGCATTTATTTTGACTTGAAAAATGAGATAGAAGTGTATTTTCCCAATGGAGACATTTATTTTGGGTTCCCTCCCCTTCCTTAACATCATCAGTTAAGTGGTCATAATGTTGGTTGACATTTACATAGCTCTGTGGCAGATTAGCAAATGAGATTTATCATGGACCCTTTGTACTTTAAAGAAGCTACTTGAACTTTCTCTTTACTCGGTCACTGGAGTCCAAAGTCAAGAGGCAGCATAGACTAGGGGAGCCTATCTTTGCACGTTCCCCAGCTTCTATCCTTTAACCTTTGGATTCATACCTATACTGACAAAAGGGTCTAAAGGAATGAGAGGAAAATACATGTGGAAGAATTGGGTCAGATATTGTTAAAATACTACCAAAGCTGTTTCGTGAGTATATTTCAACTTCCATTCAGCTTGTCAGAAGTATGTGTATGCTGAGTGTACACTGTTGCTTGAACAATATTCTAGGTTGTGATGTTGGATAGTTTAAGTGATGAGCAGTTGTAATTTGTGAACAGTCATTGTTTTCAAGCAGACATTAAGTTTTGATGGCTGGTAAAATAGACAAAGCCTAAAAGTCAGATTCCTAACCTAGTCACACAGATACATACGTGTGTGTGTTCTCCTTGTCATGATAGTGTGATGTGGTTTGTTTGTTTTTTTTAAAGAGACAGTTCTGGACCTGACCTTAGAGTCAGAACACTTGAATTCAATTTGTGCCTGAGAATTTTTTAATAAGCTTTGTGAAACTAGATGTCACTTAACCTCATCAAAAAACAATTTTATTGTATATAAAATGGGAATACCTCACAGACTTGTTGGGAGGAAAGCACCTTGTAAACTTTCAAGCACTTCTAAATGTGAGGTATCATTAAGAGTTATTTTCTTTTGCATTTTTATTCTAAAATTTTCAAAAAATCATTTTAGAATATAAAAGAAGGTAATAGGATTTTGTTGAGGGTTTCTTTTGAGAAATTATTCCCAAAGTGGCAGTAAATTAATATATTTTTTAATTGGGGAAAGCAATGGCAAAAACAAAAAGTTTTGAGGCCAATCTGAGGAAAGGAGAAAGGGAAAACTGTATTGTTGCTGGTTGAAAATCATGATTTTTTAAATTCTCAAAATAGTAAAGATTTCCTTAAATTATTTGTTTTAAGCATAATGTCTTTTTGTAAAACCTCCAAACTATTTATAACTGAATAAGGTTAATAGCATTCTGAATTAAGACCCACAGAGTAATTTCTATGGAATACTCTGGTACAAGCCATATTTGTTGAGATTACATGCTTTTGTTTAGAATTTTATATTTTGCTGCTGCAGAACTAGCAAAATAAATTTCAGATGACTTATAATTGTATCACACATCAAGACTAAATTGAAATAATAATTTCTAGGATTGGGACTTCTGGCATTTTGTTTTTTCCAAGTTTGATCTCTGGGGCAAAATATTACCTAAACAGATACTATATTAGGCCTCTAGAAGAAATAAGGGTCATTGATGCAGGTATGATTTGAAGACCTACCACTACTTTTTTTTTTGTTATTTTGGGCAGGACACATCACTTCTCTGAATATTATATTGTACACAATCTTATATACTACTCATGTTTATTTGCTATTTACCTAATGTGGTAGTGTGTAGTAAGTGAAAGTCTTCGGATATGTGTTGTTTGAATAAATTTGCAAGCAAGTTACTGTTACACGGTGCTGTTAGGTTTAATAAAACTTTATAGAGTCTGAGAGACCTGGGTCCACATCCAACCTCTCATTTACCAGCTAGCTGTTTGACCAGTTACTTCAATCTCAGTTTCCTTATCTGTAAAAACAGAATAGTGATACACTTAAAACTACCTCAGATCTTTGAGACTCAAATGAGATCATGTATATGAAGCACTTTGCAAACTTTGAAACAGCGTATGAATGTCAGCTATACTTAGCATTTCTTCAAGGAATGTGAGTATTTACAAGGTTTCTCTACAATGAAATTATTGATTATTGTTAATAGCAAGTTATCTATAGCCTTTGAATATTTGATTGAAGTCTTTCATTTAACATAACTACCTACAGAAATAAGCTAAGAAAAAAAGAATATAATATTGTAAGGTAACATTACTAGAAATGAATTTTAAATTCCAAGAATTGAAGAATCTGATTTTTTTCCAGATACCATGATGTTTTGCCTGCTGTCATCAACACTGGGACAAGCTTAATAAAAGAGCCATGTCTACATAGTATTAACTCCTGTAATAGTGCTACATCACAATAAATCATTTTTAGAAGGAAAACTGATGTTGATGACCATAATTGGGGGAAAATTGTGACATTCATTAGCATCATCCAGCTAAGCTAAACATTTGGAATATGATTTTTTTAAATCTAAAATTCAATTCATGCAGCCTCAATGAAAGATAATTGACTTCCTTTTTCAGTGTATTTGTTGCCATTTTTTTTTTGTAATCTGCCTCCTAAGAGAAGTTGCTAATTCTAAAAATGTCACTTCCCCAGTTTCCCATTATCCACTACAACTTTTTGTTGTTGTTTACTTGCTTATGGCTTTCCTCCCTGAACTAGACTATACAACACTTAGCTGTTACTGACAATGCATATTAGTTGGTATGATGGTTTGGTTAGATCACAGCTAAATTTCAGTGACTAAAGAAGGCAAGTTTTTGTTAGTAGGAATACTACTTTAAAAGATTTTTTTTTAGAACAAACAAAGTGTACAAATGAACATTGCCCTTGAGAGACCATAAGCTGCTCCTAAAAATGTTTCTGTTACTAAAAATGTATTTAGGGATTCTCTTTTAAAATTGCTCTTAGAGCCAGCTTGGAAACCACAGGAAAAAAGCTGGTCACCTTACTCTTTAGTGTTTTTAACTAAAGCTAGTAACAGTAGCAAAATCATCAATTTCATCAGATGTGATTCTGGAAAAACCCTTAGCTGTTTTTAGAAATCAAATTTAGTATCAAAGAACGAAGACCTCCACAAGATTAAAAGCCCTTTGCAGAAGAGAAGTTCCAAAATTATTTCAAGGGGAGGCAGCAAGGGGATGTAGCCTTCCAGAGTGATTGTCTTGAAGATGCAACGTTCTTTTGGATATGTGACAATATGATTCTGAAAAATTATATTATCCTATGGCCACAGTGTATAAAAGTTCAAGTATGCAGAGCTAAGGCACTCCAGATAGATTTGTTATGTTGTGAGTTTAGAGTCTGTATAAATGGAACTTTCTCAAATTCACGTGACACTTTTCTTCTAAGTAGGCATTTTACAGTATTATTCCAAAATTCTTGTGTTGATGTAGATATTTCCATTTTACAGATGGGAAAACCAAGGTTCTGTGACAGGGATCATAATGATAGCAATGAAGGTTGGTTTTAGGTCTTTATACCATATCGATACTCATTTCCAGATTTTTATAGTTAATTTGAGAAGATGTTTATTGCTTGAAAAGAAAAATTGTTTATTAGTATTAGATCAATTGGACGTGTTCCAGAAGTTTGAAAGCAGTATGCCAGCACATACATGCTCTGCTGCTTTTTATGTTTTTGTTTTTTGCAAAGAAACTGGTTCACTCATAGAATTTTCAACTTTTATTACTCCCCATATATTTTTAAAATATCTTTTTCCACCCTAAAAAATTGAACTTATCAGTTACAACATGTTATTTTGCCATTTTTCAAAAAAGCCATTCTTTATCTTCTGTTATGTATGTGTGTGTAAATATACAATGTGAATAAAGAGTAATTTACCAAATAATATACCTGATTTAAAAGGAAGTTAATAAGATTTAGAATAGTTTGTGAAAACTGCTCTGATGTCCTCCAACTGTACTTCATTTTGGTAGGGAAGTGACCCTGAATTTTAAAAGACAAAGACAGGGGAATGGGAGTGCTTATAGATTCTGCCCTGGTGAAGACCTTTCAGGTACTGAGCTAATGATGGACTTTGTGTTTGTTGTTGGAAGACCAACACAGTTAAGTTTGGACATTACCAAACATCAGGCCACCAAGTACTAATTTTATTTTGTTTTGGTAACAGCAACTTTATCATAAAATCTAAATAGGATAGAATGAAGAATACAATTATAGTGAGAAATCGGTCAGATCTTTCCAGTTTGGGTCAGCACTTAATGTAGCTTCTTTCTTCATCTTTTTCGATAAAAGAAAGATTTTGCTGATAGTTGTTGGATGTGATGCTTAGAGTTGAGTTTACATGCTGCCTCTGTCTTCCCTACTAGTCGTGGAGCCCTGGGCAAGTCAGTTCACATCTCTCAGCCTCAGTTTCCTCATCTGTAAAGTGAGGATAATAGTATCTCCCTCAAAGGACTGTTGTGAGGATCAAATGAGATCATATGTGTAAAATGCTTTGCAAACTTTAAGCGCTATGTGAATGCTAGCTATGATTTAATTTATGAGCTATAGACTAAATTACTTACCGTCCTTTGAACACTAGCCCAGTTAGCATGGAACACAGGACTTGTGTTCAATTCCTGGCTTTCCTGTTAGCTCTGAGAGACTAAACAATGAAGATAATTTGTATGCTTTATTTATCTATAAAATAAAATAAAGGGTAGTACTTGTTCACAGTGGATTTTGAAGTCTTATAGGCAGTGATGGTGACGGTATTACATGGTGGCTCATTTTTAGAAAAGACTTGGTGTCTCATAAGATAGCAGACCTCCAGGCAGATCTCTTGGCAATAATTTGGATTTCTGAAGTTATGTGACTAGATACTATCTTTATTACATATACTGAGCAAAGGAGATGATGCTTTGCAAAAAATAATAGTGACACTATATAATTTATATGTACTTAAGTATGTTGATCGTCATAAAGCCCATTTGGGTACCCTCAGTTTTTAGCTGATTAAAAGTCTAGCGCAGTTGTTAGAGCTCTCTGGGATTTAATGTCAGATTCTGGGTGATTCTTTACAATCTGTCCATTAAACTCAATATATAATTTCATGCCCTCTCCTCCTCTAGGTCACTTCTTGTAGCTTATGTTCTCTTCCTGTTGTCACCTTAACCATTACCTTTCCACTGTGTTCCAGCTGCCACCTCTCATGTGTTTAGTGGACTTAGAGGCAGAGCCTTTCTCTTCATACTACACCGTGGTTCAGTAAAGTGACAGCAGAGATTTAGAGTTCTCCCTTATCTGAGAGATTTTAAAATCATTCATCTTTAGTTTAATAATTATCTGTAACACCAGAATACCTCCCCCTCCCTTCTTCTCTTTCCTTTCCTTCTTACCTCTTCTTGTCCTTTTGGGGTCAGAAATTTTTGTAAGAATTGTGTCCTCTATCTACTGGGTAACTAGTAGACATGTATTTGGGATATATAATTCATTTCTTGTTAATTTAGTGATTTAAGAAATACTATCTGTATAGAAGGTAAGCTGATGGTGCTCTGATCTTGCTTCTTGATGGCCCTGTCCCTAAATAAAATATCTAAGACAAAAGTGCATTCGAATGAGCTGCCTGGCTGAATTTCAGATCTGACTATCATTTTTGTTCCTTCTATTTGTCACCTTTCCTGCATAATAGACATTTGCTATCATTTAAAATGGTAATCTGACCATGGAACAAGCTGCATGTGTCTGAGCTGTTAAGTGTCTATCTGTTTGATGTTTAGGGGTGAGAGGATAAAAATATCTGTATTGTAGTGAAGTTTAACAGATGCTCCTAACCTTGCCTACTATGGGAGTGAATTATGAAATGATTAACATTGATTCTTTGCCAGCCAGTGGATGCTCAGTCTAGTACCTCTTATGCCAGTTGATTCAAACTTAATTGTCTCTCAAAAAGATCACCTTGATTATGTTCATTAACTCTACATTGGGTGAAGAGAAACAATTGGAGGTGCTTTGTTTGTTCTTCAAAACCTAAGTGCTATATTTCTGGCTTTTGGCAGACAATATTCCGAAGTACTTTGTGTTCCTCTGGGTTTATGCCAGATTAAATGTACTGCGTGTACTGGAAACACCAAAAGCAGACTTTAATTTTAGACTACAGCTAACAATATCGATTTTTCTTCGAATTGTTCCTTCCTACTGATCCTTTTAATTTACTATCAAAAGAAGACTGGCCTCTGTGTTAACAAAACTAGTTGATTCGAGCTTTGTGTGAGAAAACCTGTTGAATTTGTGGTTTTTGTAACATAATACCTTAGCTCCAAGTTAGAAGCCATAGCCTTAGAGGTTGGACTATCCCCGTTGTCTAAAACCCTTTTTACTTAATAGTGCATTCTTGTTTTCATTAAAGAGAGGGTGCATCAGTTCTCAAGCTAATGCTTATGCTTATCTATCACCTGACCAAAAGCAGCTTCAAACTGGTCAACATAGACCAGTTCTGTGACTTTAATGATCTCAGAAGTCGTTTTGGCTCATAATTGATTCTTTTTCAGCAACAGAGAAATTACAGATTTAACCAAAATGCTTATTTAGTTTTATCTCCGTTTTAGAAATAGTGTATCTGAATTAATTTGTATCTATTGCAGTTTTTTGAATGCTGATTTTAAAGCATTTACCAAGAATTTATCACTAAAGAATTTATAGAATTATTTGCACAAAGAGCGTTTGCTAGGTTTCAGAAGTGAGTAGGCTGTTAGTGATTCAGTTTGCCCCCTCTGATTTCCCACCCACTTCTTAAATTGAAATCACCTCCTCCTTAACATCTAGTAGCCCTGAGTCATAGCCTCCACATCTTGGCAAAACTTCTGAAGAAGGATTGTCAAATGGAAAAGCTCACATTGAAGTGAAATTTTCAGAAAACAAGCTGAATCACAAAGGATTGATCACAGTGATACAAATAAGAGGCTGTGGACTCACTAATACCTTTGAAAATTCTTGCAGGTAGACTTTTACCATAGGGATTATAAATGCTTAGAAGCTTCCTGTTAGCTCTATTTTTAATAGTTTCTATCTTTAAGTGAAGTTTACTTTATAGTTTCCTATTGAGTAAGCTTATCAGATACAATTACATATAGAAAATTCTTTCTCCCTCTTGGCATCTTCAGTTTTTGGTATTATTGGGCCCACAGTTTTGGAAGTCCCATTCGGGAAAGGAACTAAGCATTTATGAAGCGCCTACTATGTGCCAGGCACAGTTAAATACTTTGCAAATATTAGCTCATTTGATCCTCACAACAGCCTGGGGAGGTAGGTGGTGTTATTATCTCCATTTTACAGCTGAGGAAAACTGAAGCAGAGGTTGAGTGATTTGCACAAGTGTCTAAGACTGAATTTGAACTCAGCTCTTCCTGACTTAATATCATTATCTATTCACTGTGCTACATAGTAGCCTTGAAATTAATCTGTTTTTAGCTTGGAATAAGATGTTCAGATAACCAAGATTTATATTTCATGTGATAGCATCACAGACAAATAGTTCAAGAAGTTCATATGAACCCTTAATTCATAATTGAATGCAAACCTACACCAGTGGGGTCATTAATGACTCCATATGACTCCACTTTGTTGAGAGGAACTGAAAGTATAACAAATAATCCTAGATCTCATCCTAGATTAATATTCACTTCTCTGGGGACAGTTTTTTTTTCCAGCAAAGCATGTAATTGGAGGGAACATCAGCATCAATAATGAGTAACTTTATAAGGTTTTACAGAGTGCTTTAAATGTGTTGTTTCATTTGATCCTCATAATTGCTTTTTGAAGTAGGTAGATACTTCAGAAGTAGTTATTATTTCAATATGAAGTAATTATTATTACTACCTCTTCTTCTTCCCCTTTTTTTTAACAGATGAGGAAACTTAAACTCAGAGAGGTGTACTACTTTGCCCATAGTTGTCACACAGTAGGTATCAAGCAGGATTTGAAACTAAATATTGCCTTATTCCAGTGCTCTTTCTATGCCATTACCAAAAAATACAAATTCTTAAGTGGAATGGTATAATGGCTTCTTTCTTAGTAAGTGAAAACAGGATATAAGCTTGCTTGTTGGAATAGGTTTTGGCAATCCAAAATAATGAATTTTCGTTGTATTAGAAAAAGAGTGTGATGATCTTCACAATATTTGATCATAGAAAGGTAGTGTTCAGATCTTGGAGTCAGAAAAGACCTAGATTCCTATTTTTCATCTTTGGGCAAGTCTTTTAACTTTTCTGAGCCTTGGTTTCCTCATCTGTTACAATGGAGATAAGAACCAGCCAACTGTTACCTTCAGGGCAAGTAGGCTACCTGAAGAAGAAAGGCATCCTGAGAGAGGCAGTGTGTACCAAGCAAATCATGCCATTATCACCATCTCAGCTACCACCTCCTCTCAGACACTGATGGAGATAACCTAGACTCCATGACCATCATTGAGAGAACCAACCCCTCTGAGAAAGAATCCTCCCCCTCTTCCTCCACTGACACCAGTGCTGATCAACCAGGAGTGGCAGGATCACCACTGACCACCAGGCCTGTTTTCAGTCCACCACTGGCTCCTTTCCTCCTCCTCTAGCAGTCAGCCTGGGAAGCAAGGCCTCTGGAAATGAAAACTGGCAGGAATTTCTCTGCAGGTACTGCACTCACTCTTCCTCAGGGGTCATGGCTACTGAAGCTTTGGAAAATAAAGTCTTTTTTTTTTTTAATATGAGATTCTTTATTAAATTTTTTTGAGTTACATCTTTTCTCCCCGTCTTTCCCC
>CM053581.1:93398441-93458617 GCA_028627135.1 Pseudochirops cupreus | reverse complement strand
AGAGGGCACAGGATCATTTTAATAGGAAGGGATGATATTTTAAAAGGTGAAATTAAGAAGTGGGAGAGGAATACAATGAGAGGAGACAGGGAGAGACAGAATGGGGTCAATCATTTCATATAGAAGAGGCAAGGGATAACTGTTACAATGGAGAGGAAGAACAGGAAGGCAAAAAGGGAATGGGTCAACATTATTCTCATTGAATTTGGCTGAGGGAGGGAATAACATACACTCTAAATTGGGTATCTTTCCCTGCAGGAGAGTAGGAGGCAAGGGGATGATTGAGGGGATGATGGAGGAGAGGAGAGGTTGGGGGGTGGAGGGTTGTTAGAAGCACACATTTTTGTAAAGGGACAGGGACAAAATAGAGAATAGAACAAGGGGAAGGTGGGATAGAAAGGAGGGAAATATTGTCAGTGTTACACAATATGTCCATTGTGGAGATGTTGTGCATAACTACACATGTACGGCCTGTATTGAATTGCTTGTCTTTCCAGTGGGGATGGGTGACAAGGGAGGAAGGGAAAGAATCTAGAATTTAAAGTTCTAAAATCATATGTTAAAAAAAAAATATATATATATATATATTATTATTTACATGCAACTAGGAAATAAGATATACAGGCAGTGGGATAGGGAGATCCATCTTGCTCTACCAGAAAGTCAGAGTGGTGGACATAGGAGAGAGCAGATTGTAGGAGGGGATATACAGTGTTTTGGGGGGGGTGGGTAGGAGAAAGATGGGGAGAAAACTTGTAACTCAAAATCATGTGGAAATCAATGATGTAAACTAAAAATAAACACAAGTTAATTTAAAAATAAATAAATAAATGTCTTGATTTTTCCTAACTACCCACACAGTGGTAAAGACAAGTTAGAGAATGACAAAGAGCAATACGGTGAATTTGAGAACTTGACTTATTTCAAAACAGAATAAACCTTTCCTCTAAGAGTAAGTTTTACTGTGTCTCTCAGAACAGGTTTTTTGCACAAACCCATTTAATGTAATGTCAGTGACTTTGTACTTATCAAGAGATTTGATGCAAAGAACAACTTATTAATTAGAATCATATTTGTAGTTCAGTTACATATTAATCAAGATCCTTTGCTTCAGTTTTCTCATGATGAATGTAGTGTCTGAGGAGGTAACTAGGAAATTTAATGTGTAAAGATTAAACATGCTTATAGAAGTTCAAATAGTTATTCAACATTTAATAAATGACTAGTATTTATATAAAACACTTTGCAAGAGTTCTTACTCTCATGGAATTTACAGTCCAGTAGGGGATGTGACAAACAATTGTTATACATCAATATAAAAGAGGCATAAAGTGCTCTGTGCAGCTAAAGGATGGAGAAAGATCATAATTGCCTCCTGGGTTGATCAGGGAAGGCTTCATGGAGGTGGCATTTGAAATGAGATTTAGTAGATATATAAAGTTTCAATGGGGGAAAAAAGGGTGGGAGGAAAGGTGGTGAACTCCAGGCATAGGGAACTCAGTATGTAAGCAAAGGCATGGAAATGAGAAAAGCATGGGGTACTATTCCAGAGATAACAAATAGTCTAGGAATGTTGTTTAGGACTATGAATAGCTGGCTAAGGGAGTTGAAGTTTGATTGGCAGCAAGGAATAATTGGAGACTATAGCAGAGGTGTAACAAGATTAGATCTCTGAAAAAGAAAAGCTAATTTAACAGTGTATAAAGGAGGAAGCACTGAAATGGTGAATGTATGTGTGTATGTGTGTATGTATGTATATATGTATGTGGTGGTTGTCCTTTGTTCTTGAAGAGGATCAAAATAGCATCACCATACTAGAGTCAAGTTACAGTGTGTTGGACTGTGGCTGATCAGACCAGTAAGAGTTTGGAATGCTCTACCACAGGTCAGGCACAAATAATCCGTGTGAACATTTGGAGTGGATTCTCCGAATCTATGCATCTTACCCTTTTTTTTGAGTGACTTCATTTCTGCTTTGCTCATGGAGCACAGCACCTTCTCTGATGAGGGTATGCCAAGCTGGGCAGTCTTGTGCCATTGTCTCCCATGTCACACAAAGTTCTTAAGAGAGAGACCTTGAGAGTGTCCTTGTATGGCTTTTTCTAACCACCATGTCACACAGCTTGCCCTTTGTGAATTCTCTATAAAATAGTCTTTTTGGCAAGTGTACATTTGGCATTTGAACAACATAGCCTGCCCATTGAGTTGCACTTTCTGCAGCAGAATATGAATGATTGGCAGTTTAGTTCAAGAAAGGACTTCAGTGTCATCTAAGACAGTTCAAATGGAAGCGATTCTGTTTCCTGTTGTGTTGCTGGTATACTGTCCAGGTTTCACAGGCATAGAACAATGAGGCCAGCATGGGTGTGTGTGTGTGTGTGTGTGTGTGTGTGTGTGTGTGTGTGTGTGTGTGCGCGCGCGCGCATGTGTTTTGGAGGACTGGTTAAGAAGTTTTTACAGTGGTCCAGTTAAGAGACAATAAATGCCTGAAATAGTCTGGTGGTAGTGGGAATAGAGATCATGAAACAGATTTGAAAGATATTGCTGAGGTGTGGATTTAGCCAATGATTAGATTATGAGAAGTAAAGGAAAGAGAAGAGCCAAAGGTAACTGAGGTTTCAGATGTGAGGGAAATCAGAAGAAGTACAGGTTGGGAGTGAAGAAGAGATAAATTTGATTTTAAACAGTCTGGTAATGCCTCTGGAACCTTTCTCAGAATGTTTCTAAGCGCATAAAATAAAATTCATAGAATTGCAGAGGAAACCAATTATATTGTTACAGTTATCAAAATATTTTTTTCAAAACTGAGTTCATGAATCCAAAGTTAACAGTTCCTGGTATAGTTGAAACTTGGGTGTGAGGGACAGGCTGAGAACAGCCTTGGGGAATCACTAACCTTTAAGAAGGGTCAATAAACTGAAAAGGAGCTTTTCAGAAGGTCGGGAGAGAAACAGAGGGAGGAGCCAAGAAAGAAGAGAGTATTCAGGATGTGGGAGAGGTGGTTGGTAGTGATGTACTAATAGTCAAGAATGATAGCAATTCTATGATCAACAAGTCTCTGATAACTTCAAGAGAGTAGTTTGAGTAGAGTGATGAAGAGTGGGTCAAGGAAATAAGGATTTGTTAAGCATTTACTAGGTGCCAAACTCTCATTTGAGTCTCTTTAACAACCCTGGGAGATAGGTGCTATGATACAGATAAGGAAACTGAGGCAAACAGAAGTTTGTGATTTACCCACGGTCACATAAAGTATCTGAGGTGGTATTTGAATTCGAATCTGCTTCTCCACCAGCTGCCTTTTAAGTGATTGAGAAGACAATAATAGTAAGGAAATATGTGGATTACGTTGCATCAGGTATCTATAGTTGTTTTTTTTTTTCCATTAAGTTTGGTAAAGAAGGGAAAGAGATGGTGTAGTGGCTAGAACAAAAGGTTCTGTTTGGGGATTGGGGAATACTGAGTATATTTATAGGCAAATGGGAAAGAGCCAGGAGAGGAGAGAAATGAAACTGACAATAATAACTGATGTGTGTATAGCACTTTAAGGTTTGCAATGTGTTTTACAATATGTGTGTGTATAAAATATCAGAGAGAGGATGATTATTGTCGACATCTTAAACTCAGTATGTCTAAAACAGAACTCATTATCTTTCCCTCTAAAGCAGTGGTTTTCAACCTTCCTAATGCCGTGGGTATCTGCATGTGGGCGGACCTGCCTGGAGATAGATAGAAGAGCGGTGTCTCAATTCCTAAGACCATTGGAAATATGTTTTCCGGTGGTCTTAGGCGACCCCTGTGAAAGGGTCGTTCAACCCCCATAGGGATTGCAGCCCACAGGTTGAGAACCACTGCTCTGAAGTCTCTCTCCTCCTTATACAATTAGAGGGCATCTCCATTCTCCCATTCCCTCAGGCTTGCAACCTAGGAGTCAGTATCTCTCACCTCCCCTTATCCCAGCTGTGGTCAAGGACTGTTGATTTCACGTTTGCAACATCTCTCAATTATGCCCCCTTCTCTTCTGTGACATTGCCACCACTCTAGTTGAGATCCTGGTCACTTCATGCTGGACTTATTATATTAGCCTGCCGGTGGGTATACCTTGTCTCCAGTCTTGCCCCACTTCATTCCATTCTCCATTCAGCCTCTAAAGTGTTTTTCCTAAAGATCAGGCCTGATCACGTCCCCCAACAAATACTCACCAAATTACAGTGCCTTCGTAAGGCCTCCAGGATCAAATACAAAATCTTCAATTTGATATTCCAAGTCCTTCAGAACCTGGCCTCCTCCTGCCTTTCCAGTCCCTCCCATCATGTACTTTTTGATCCAGGAACGCTGGCCTCCTGGTTGTTTCCCTTTTGGCCCAGGTATTTTCTCTGGCTGTCACCCATGCCTGAAATGCTCACTCTGCTATACCCAGACTAAAGACTTCTTTGGCTTCCTTTAAATTTCAACTAAAATCCCACTTTCTATAGGAAGCCATCTCTAGCCCCTCTTAATTCCAGTGCTGCCCCTCTTACTTCTTTTTTATCCTGTATATAGCTTGCTTTGTATATTTATTTGTTTGCGTGTTGTTTCCCCCTTAATAGTAAGTTTCTTGAGGGCAGGGACTGTCTTGCCTCCTTTTGCATCCCCAGTGCTTGGCACAGGTCCTGGCACATAGCTGATGTTTAGTAGATATGGATGGATGGAAGGATGGATGGATGGTTGGATGGATGGTTGGATAGATGGATAAAGGCCATGGAAGCAAATGGTGATGGTAAAATTTGGAGGGGTTGGACTTGAGCCTCTCTTAAGTCAGCTCCGTGGTAGTTAATCATCAGTATCGAAACAAAATGAGACACCCGGGTCATTCATCAGTTAACCATAGGAGATTTACTTAGTCGTAGAATAAGGATATGCAACAAGAATATGTACTGCGAATACCTCAAACTGAGTCAGATGAGCTTCCTTGCCTAAGTAGCTCCTGGCTGTTATTTTGTACTGAGACCAGGAAGTGATGTCAACAATCTGAGCCTTTAGCCCTTCTAGTCAATCAAGTTTTATAGATGGTGTCAGTAACTTTTAAGGAAAATCCAGCTTAATTTGCATAGGAGGCATAGGGACAACTTTTTGAGACCAGAGAGAATAAGATTAATGAGAGGATGGTGCAAAGTTTTGAAAAGTTGAAGAAGCTCATATGGAATCTTCTAGGAAAGACCAGATCATCTGTCGAGGAAGAAGAGAGCAACTTGAAGACTTGAGGATTTTGTTAAGTCCCGTTCATCACTCAAATTTTATAGTAATGATTTTTTTGTATTGATATTTCTTTGTACTAATAAGTACAGTTTGAATTTTTTAAACAGCTAATAAATTTGATGTGTTACTTTCACAACTGTCCTGTTTGTGGCTCCTTCTGAACTTCTTTTTCTCTTCTGTGCATTTTTAAAAAATGTTACTGTGACTGTCTTTTCTCTACCCCCTCAGAAATCCCCCTACTTTTTTTTTAATCCTCCCTTGTAAATGGTGATGATGATGATAGCTAGTGTTTATGTAGCACTTTAAGGTTTTCAGAGAGCTTTATAAATATTATTTCTTTTTATCCTTACTGCAAATCTGGGAGGTAGGTGCTATTATTAGCCCCATTTTACAGATGAAACAACTGGAAAAAACAGGTTCAATGATTTGCCCAAGGTCATTCAGCTAGCGGTAAGTATCTGAGGTCAGATTTGAACTTATGGCTTCTTGACTCTAGGTTCCTCACTCTATCCACTGCATCATACAGTGTAGTCAAGCAAAACACAGCAATAATTTTTTTTCCAAGCATTTTTCTTTTCTTTATTTTTCTTTTTTTAATTAACTTTTGTTTATTTTTTAGTTTATGTCATTGATTTCCACAAGATTTTGAGTTACAAATTTTCTCCCCATCTTTCCCCTACCTACCACCACAAAATAGCGATCCTACTGTATACTCTCTCCCCCAATCTGCTGTCTCCTATATCCTCCCCCATCACCCCTCTGACTTTCTGGTAGGGCAAGATGGATCTTCCTGTCCTGGTGCCTGTATATCTTATTTCCCAGTTGCATGTAAATAATAATAATAATTATATATATGTGTGTATGTATGTGTGTGTATATATATGTATATATATATACATATATATATATATAAAATTTTTTTTTAACATTTGATTTTAGAACTTTAAATTCTAGATTCTTTTCCTTCCTCCCTCGTCACCCACTCCCACTGGAAAAACAAGCAATTCAATACAGACCACACAAACACATCAATAATTTGACTATACTTGAAAATGTGCCTGATCCTCCAGGTCCTGTATTTCTGTCAGGTGGTAGATAGCATGCCTCATTATCATTCTTCTGGAGAAGTGTTTGGTCATTGTACTAATCTCAATTCTTAGGGTTTTCAAAATTGTTTTTCTTGCTGCAAAAAGTTTTTCCCCTCTCGTTAGCTATTTCTTTTCTAATTTTGACTACATTGATTTTGCTTGTGTAGAATTGTACATTTGATGTTCTCTGTACCTCCATTGTTGTGAGCTCTTTTCTTATTCATGTTTGTGAGCTGTATCTCCTGGTGCAGGCCTGCACAATATATGACCAGTGGGCTACTTACGGCCCATGCGCCACTTGTAGCTCACCAAAGGACTTCAGACAGCCCACAAAAAATGTAGAGGATGTAAAATAGACCTGCACAACATACTGCCCACAAGCTGTGTTTTACACAGGTTCTAGTGTGTACCAAGAGAACAGAGACTGGACCTCTCCTTTTAATCACACTACCTGAGAAGTACCAAAAACTGCCACATACCCAGAACTAGCTCTGAAAACGTCAATGCCAAAAAAAAAAAATCTGAAGCTTGAGACAGAGCCACTTGCCGGGAAGAAAGCCCAGCATTTACATAAATTCCAAATCATGGAAAAGGGTAGAAAATTGAGTAAACAACAAAAAAATAACCTGATCATAAAAAACTACTTTGGTGACTGGGAAAATCAAGATAAACTCAAGAAAACAATGAAGTCAAAACAGCTACAAACAAAGCCTCCAAGAAAAAAAAAACTAAATTGGACCCAAGCCCAACAAGAATTCCTAGAAGACCTAAAAAAAAATTTATTTTCGAAATCAGAGTGGCAGAAGAAAAATTAAGTAAAGAAATGAAAGTAGAGGAAGAAAATTATGAAAAGACCATTAGCAGCTTGGTAAAAGTACAAAAAGTACTAAAGAAAATAATGTCTTAAAAAGCAGAATCGGTCAAATAGAAAAAGAGGTACAAAAGTCCACTGAAGAAAATAAGTCCTTAAAAATTAGAATTGAGTGAGTAGAAGATAATGACTCCATGAGACACTATGAACAATAAAAACAAAGTCTGAAGAATGGGGGAAAAACCAGAAGAAAATGTGAAATATCTCATAGCATAGGAAAAACAACTGACCTGAAAAATAAATCAAGGAGAGATTTTTTTTTTAGTTAGAGACATTACACTTTATTGAATTCTGGAGATGCTAACCCCATTATCCTCCCCTGCTGACCACTGATAGTAAGATGGAAAGAAAAATAAAAGCAGAAAAGATTAAAACAAAAAGTAGGTTCTCATCAATGACAAGGCCCACTGCATCTTTTCTGGGCCAGTGTGCTGCTGGGGGGGGGGGGTGGATCCTTAGGGTCCAGTGAGTGGTGATTTATACTTGTTCCACAAATCAATAACAGGTTTTATTCTGGAGTAGTGAAATGTGTCTACACTGATTGTGCTTTTGGCTTCATAAGGCATTGGTTGACAGACCACACTTCCCAGCCTGCACCACTGCTGAGGCAGAGGGGTCAGGGGCTGGGTTACATCTACCAATAATATCACTGATTTCACATGTTAGAATAGAAAGGGAATCCTCCTTGCCCATTTCCAGGGGTAATTGCTTTGTGCAAGTCTTCGGACTGGACTGGAGATTTTCAGAATGAATTTGTAGGATGTCTTTGGAAAAATAGTAGGCTTCTCTGCTTTCGGTGTGGAAATATGAACATGACAGCAGCCTGCACTATAGGAAGCAGAACAGTGCATATGCAGCCCAGGTCAGGTGGTGAAAATTAGGAAACTCTATCAAACCAAGCCTAAAACATAAGACAAGATGAATTTCTAGATTACTGACTCAGCCATTAAGGACATTGAAAAGCTTAGAAAGGGAAACTTATGCTTCTCAAAGGACTAAATTTGGTATAGGAAAATAAGTATATTTCCCCTCTAATATACAGTACTATGTAATGCAGTGAAAAAAAAATGGGTCTGGAGTAGCAGCACAATATGTTAGCATATAACATTTCTGCCCTCTCCTTGTCTGGCTCTACCTCCCCTTCAGTCCTCCACTGCTGTTGAGTTATTTAGATAGAAACCAATGTAATACATCATTAATAGAATGGACAAGGAAGCAGTGTCATAACTAGTAGCAGGAGGGAGCCACTACCATACAGTTGGCTCTGAATTCTCTCTCTTCTTTCAAACAGACTCCATTGGAATTTTGAACCATCTGCAAAGAGTGTAGATACATAAAACTAAAACAAGGCTCACTATGATAAGAATATTTTTTTTAAGTCTTCAGAAACTTACCAGATGTACCTGTGGTGGAGCCCTTCCCCCCCACAAACTCATACAGGGAAACTTCTCCCCTCTTGCTGAGTCCTGACAGGGCTTGTTTACTAGATATTTAATAGTTTTCTTGATTCCTTTTTTCCTACTCCTCTTCCTTTTCATCCTCATCCTCATTGTGGTGATGTGTAATTTCCTAAGGGGCCAACAGGAAGAGGTCGGGAAGTTTGATCTCACTGATAGAGCATGTCAACTGGTCCTGTTTATGGTCAGTGTCTTTAAAATCCACAGATGTACAGTTCTGTGTAGCAAGGGTAGATTCCATCTCATTGATGTTCACATGGATGTCCTCCACTGTTCATTCAGTGAGGCATCCGGACATGAGCAGCTATACAGGAGATTGATGAAAGAGACAGAGTAGAGGTCTGCATAATGCATCCCTTGATTGGCAAGGAGTATCAGCCGTGAGCCACTGCAGACAAGACTTCCATCATCCCGTAGCACATGTACACGTAATGAGTTACTTTATTGATTCGTTTAAGAGTGAAGTTGACGTCTGGGTGCAAGAATTCTACCAAAAATATATCCAACCTTTGCAGCTTCTCAAGAATTGAGCTTTTCTCAGTCCACATATGCAGCTCCTGTGCCAATTTGGAATCATAATAAAAAGTCTGCCATCTTTGTCCTTTCTCTGATTTCAAAATATCCCCCAAAATGTAGTCTCCACTATGAAGAATATCTATGCCCATGGCCCCCAAGGGGTTACAGATTGTATCAGATGAACTCCTAAAAAGACATTTCCATGCTGGAGGGAGCTTCAATAGGTACCAGTCTTTAGTTTTCCCATTTTAGTGTCCACCTTCCTAAGGACTGTGCCTTCTCCAAAGAACAGTGGTTTTTGTGCAACCACAAGGATTAAATCAAAACAGAACCACCATGGTTGCTGTGAGCTCCCTGGCATAGGGCCATGTGGGAAATCAGACAGGTAAGCCATAGTTTTATCAGTATATTTGTCACTGTTGGCAGTGAGAAATGCTTTTCCTACTTCTTCATTTGACTTAGAAGCAAAGGTAGCTTTCTGTCTTTGACCACATATTTCTCTAGATTTTCAGCTGTCTTTTCTTGTGGGAACCTTTATAATGAATGCAATTAATGGCATCTCTCACATCCTGAAAACATACTTCAGAAGGACATAAAGAGATTTCCATCTTTAAATCCTGTCTCAAAGCTAGAATATCTGGCACAATTAGTTAAAAAGTAATCTACTAGGCAGGCCAACAGGTATATCTCTGGGAGGTTAACATAAAACCACTCAGTCATCTCACTGGATAAATTTATTTGGATACTGCTTCCAAGTTTCAGGTCACCTTATGAAGTTAAATCCATCTGCACAAACTAGAAGGTTTCTATAAGCATCAACTTTCAGCAAGTTCTCATATGATGTGTCAGAGACCAGTCCTTTGGTAGGGAATGCAGAATCATAGATAAAATTGAGCAGTTTTATCCCTGGGAGTGTCCAATGGAAACTAATCTTTTGGTAGTCACATCAAAACCAAAAGATTCATGCACCAGGGTTTTATACACAGCAAATGTGTAATCCATATCAAAACCGAAATACTTTTATCTTTTCTATGTCTAAACTGATTCACAAACATCTTGTTATAGACTTCTCTGATACTTTTTCAGTGCTTGCCTGTCTGTTAGCTCCCATCTCCATGTTCTGTAACTAATCACTCTAGGAAGTTGTTTTTTTTTTTAAACATATGCAGCCCTCTGCAGAAAACTCAACACACAACTGCAGCAGCGCTGCCCTCTGGCACCCCTCCTCCTTCCTGCTCATGCGGTGGACCCTTCCTTACCTGTCACAGAGACCTTGCTCCTTGATGACTCCTGCCAGGGCCAGGGAGCAGCACAAGAGGTTCAGTGCCTGGGGTCTGGCATAGAGAATTCTTCTGAGGAAAGATAATTTAAGAATTATTGGGAAAGCCATGATCAAGGAAAAAGCCTGGACATCACATTTCAAGAAATTATTAAGGAAAACTGCCCTGACATCCTAAAACCAGAGGGCAAAATAGAAATTGAAAGAATCCAGTCACTGCCTCAAAGAGATTTCAAAATGAAAACTCCCAGGAATGATATAGCCGAATTACAAAGCTCCCAGGGCAAAGAGAAAATGCTTCAAGAAGCCTGAAAGCAATTCAGACATTATGGAGCCATAGTCAGGATTACAGAAGATTTAGCAGCTATCACATTAAAGGAGTAGAAGGCTTGGAATATGGTATTCCAGAAGGCAAAAGAGCTGGGATTACAACCAAGAATAACCTACCCAGCAAAACTGAATATAGCCCTTCAAATGAAAAAAATGAATAACGAAATAGAGGAGTTTTAAGTATTCTTAATGGAAGAACCAGAGCTAAATAGAAAATCTGACTTTCAAATACAAGACTCAAGAGCAGCATAAAAAGGTAAACATGAGAGAAATTTTAAGAGACTCAGTGAGATTAAACTGTTTACCTCTATATAGGAAGATGATACATGAGTCTTTTAAGAACTTTATCTTTATTAAGGCAGTTAGAAGAATTCTACATAAAAAGAGGCCATGGGAGTGAGTCATTTGTGTTGGGATGATATTTTGTTTAAACGGATAGGTGAAAAAAGAGGGATGCCTTAGGAGAAGGGGGGAAGGGAGAGGAAGAATAGGAACAAATTATCTTACATAAATGAGGCATGCGAGGAAGAGCTTTTACTGTGGAAGGGGAGATAGTGGGTGGGACAGGCAACACTTGAACCTCACATCTAAATTGGTTCAAAGATCAACATACTCAATAGTAATAGAAATCTGTCTTACCCAACAGGGAAGTAAGAGGGAAAAGGGATGCCAGGTGGGTGTCAGAAGCAAACAGACTTTAGAGGAGGGATGAGAGAGAGAGAGACAGAGAAGGAAGAATAAATAGGATGTAGGGAACCTCCAACCCAAGGCCACGATGTCGCCTTCTAAGTCCTGAAGTGCAGCCCTTTGACTGAATCCAAACTTCACAGAACAAATCTCCATAATACAAAGATTTGTTCTGTAAAACTTGAACTCAGTCTGAAGACTACACCCAAGGACTTAGAAGGCCATGCACGGCCTCAAGGCTGCATGTTCCCTAGCCCTGATGTAGAGAAAGACATAGTTAGTAGTTATACCTGTGAATGGGATGAACTCACCCATAAAACAGAAGCAAATTGCAGAATGGATCAGAAAGTGATACAACATGTCGTTTACAAGAAACACACTTGAAACAGAGACAGAGTTAAAATAAGAGACTGGAGCAGAATCTTTTATGCTTCAGGTGAAATGGAAAAGGCAGGGGTACCAAACATGATTTCAGACAAAGCAAAAGAAAAAAAAAGATCTAAGAAAAAGGTTTAGACAAGGAAACTACATCTTGCTAAAAGGATCTATAGAGAATGAAGTAATATCAATACTGAAGATAATATGCACCAAATGGCATAGCATCTAAATTTTTAAAGGAATAGTTTAGTTAAATGAATTACAGGTGGAAATAGACAGTAAAACTATACTAGTGGGGGACCTCAACTTTCTCCTCTCAGAGCTAGATAAACCTAACCATTAAATAAATAAGAAAAAAGTCAGAAGATAAATAGAATCTTAGAAAAGTTAGATATGATGGACCTCTAGAGAAAACTGAATGAATAGAAAGGAGTAAAGCTTTTTCTTAGCAGTACATGGCACCTTCACAAAAATTGACCATGAATTATTAGGACATAAAAACCTTGTAACCAAAGGCAGAAATATTAAATGCACCCTTTTCAGGCCATAATGCACCAAAAATTACATTTAATAAATTGGTTTGTGGAAGTATAGATTAAAAGCTAATTGGAAATTAAATAATCTAATCCTGAAGAATGAGGGAGTCAGAGAACAAATCATAGAAACAATCATTTCGTAAGGAAAATGACAAAAATGAGATAACATTCCAAAATTTATAGGATGTGGGCAAAACAGCACTTAAGGGGAAAACATATCTCTAAATGTATCAAAAGAGAGAAAGAGCAGATCAATGAATTGATTCTGCACCTTAAAAAAAAAGAAAAAAGAACAAATTTAAAATCTCCAATTAAACACCAAAATAAAAATCCTAAAAATGGAAGAGGTGAACAAAATTGAAAGTGAAAAAAACCATTGATTAATTTGATTAAAAAAAAAAAGAAAACCAGATTACTAGTATCACAGATAAAAAGGAGGATATTGCTCTGCCAGTGAAGATGAAATTAAATATTTATTTTGCCCAATTCTATGCCAGTAAAACTGACATTCTAAATGAAATGGATGAATATTTAGAAAATATAAACTGCCCAGGTTAAAAGAAGAGAAAATAATTAAATCAACCTGTCTTAGAAAAAGAAATTGAACAAGTTGAACAAGTGAATGTTCTTTGCTTCTCTAATTTATAATGTGACTTTTTATATCTAGGTTATATAATTGATTCCTTTTTGAATGAGAGTTACCCTTCCAGAACCATATTCCAGCCATCAGATAGGTTCCATTTTGCCAAGTCTCAGTAATGCTTCTTGGGTCAAATTTGCCTCTTTCTATTAGGATCCATAGTTTGCTCTGTTGCCCATGCTTTCTGCATTTATGTATAGATTCTCAAGGAACTGGGTTTTATGGCTAGCTCCTGTCTTAGATTTTATCTCAAGAATTTCTGACTATTTCTGCTATTTTTCATACTTTTTTTTAAATTTTTTTATTTTTTATGAAATCTAGCTTAATAGTATATTTAGCTAGTTTACTCTTGCCTTTCTTTCTCCTTTAATGCCCATTTGATTAGGTTTGCAGAATTCTAGACAAATACAGTTTTACCTATTCCCTGTAAGCTAGTGCTACATCCCTGCCAAGAACTCATCATTCCTATGTTTTGAGACATGGGCCAGAAATCTAAATGAAACACCAGTTAAGAACTCTTTCCTTCCTAAATCTGCCTCTTTCGAATTATTTTCTCTTGATCTGCCCCATCTCTGCCCTTAAAGACTGATTCTTGCCCAGTATTCTGTAGTCTCTGGCACTGATGGGCCCGTGCCAAATTTGAAGTTCTTTGACAGTCTTTTGGGGACTGTACCATTCATTATTATTTTGCCAATCAACTGTATACTTCTCAAAGGACCCAGCTTCTCTCATCTTTAGTAAGAACTTCATATTTCAACAATTCATTCAATAAACATTTATTAATCATCTACTGTGTGCCAGGCACTATACTAATCTCTGAGGATACAAATAAGAAAAAGAAAGACTGTCCTTGCTCTCAAGGAACTTTCAATCTAATGGGGGAAGGTAACATAAAAAAGAAGCTGAAGGGGGAGGAACTATTCACCAGCGGGATCCCTGGGCACAGGCATCTTGTTCTGTGGTGTTCAAACAGAATAGTAGATGGAAAATAGAGAGTAAGCTAGAAAATTCGGATCCTGACTTCTATAAAGGAAAGCATTAGGAAAAGTTTAATGCTCCACACAGCAGAAGAGAAAGGAGACTGAGGCAGTTGGGAAAGTAATGAGTATCTAAAATTGAGGTGACAGGATCATGAGATTTCAGGTGATCAGCTTATCCTGGGAGGGACATTATGTTCAGTGGAGTGTTGTCAAACCAAGCAGTTACAGATGGAAAGTGGACAAAAATCAATAAGCACATACTATATGCCAGGTCGTGTTCTAAACCCTGGGAATACAAATGCATACAAAAAGAAAGACTGTTGAATTGTTTCATTCATCACTCTATCCATTGAGCCACCTAGCTACCCCATGGCATTGATTACATCAACTTTTAATGAACTGATGGGTTTTTAAAAAATTACTGTTGCAAAATTTTTCTGAGAGTTGTGTTTTTACAGTTGTGTTTTTACAGTTGTGTTTTTAGTTAATGATGTTAAGTGGAATGTACTTGTTCTCCACAATACCCCTCAATACCCCACATTCCTCAAGGAGGACAGCCTCCTAAGTCACTGAGTCAGGATTAAGACCATTTGATGTGGACTCCTTAGCTCCATTTCTCAAAACTTTGCGGTGCTATCAGACAGGTTCTTTTCCTTTGTCTTTGGTCACAGAAGCATGTAAACTCTTCATTCAGGTTGATTTCTTCTACCTGCTTCCCAGCCATTCTATCTCTTTTCCAGTACCTTCCTCCTAACATTTATCAGCTTTTCTCTTCTGCATTTTAAATTTCATCCCCCTTCAGGATATCACAAGTTATTTAGAAAACAAAAAAGAGAAGGGGGCTTTCCTTATCCATTTAGCTACTATTCCAGCTCTTCCTCACCTTCACTGCTAAACTTCTTGGAAAAAGTTGTCTATATCCAATACCTCCACTTCTCTCCCCTCAGCCTCTTGTAATCTGACTTTTACAGAACCCCTACCACTTTACTGAAACTGAAATCTGAGGTTAGTACTTATTTTCTGATCAATTACTATATTGAGAGCCTTATTTTAGTCTTTATCTGTCTTAACTTTTGTAACATTAAACATTTATTAAGAACCCTTTTCACCCCTTGCTCTAGAGATACCACACTCATTTGGTTTTCCATCTGTTGCAAACTTTTACTTCTCTGTCTCCTTCATTATTCTTTCTCTGTTTCACTATCCCTTAATATGAATCCATTGCAATAGCCTTGTAACTTGTTGTTTCTTTTTCCTCTTCGTGTGTGTGTGTGTGTGTGTGTGTGTGTGTGTGTGTGTATAACTTTTCATTTGCATTCCCTCACCTCCTTCATTTATGTAGATGACTAATTCAGCAAACTCTTTTTTTACTCCTCCCGTGTGCCAGCACTGTGTTAGGTGCTTATTTCTGAGGGTTACAAGTTGACCCTTAGCTGCTGAGATGTCCCCCTAGATGTACATAATGGAAGGAAAAAAACTAAAGGAATATTTGTTGCTTTCTTTTGCCAGTTACAGACCTCTTAGGCAAGACAAAATATGAAGAGTAGAGATTCAGGCCATTTGCTTCTGGGCTTATCAAATCTTGCCACTGTCATGAAGGGTGACTAAGATAAGGTTTTTTAGAATTAATCAGGACCCTTATTGGAAAAGAGAAGAATGGAGTTACAGCCTAGTCTTGTCCTCTGTAGATGTTGATTTGGGCTTCTACTCCACAGACAAAATAATGATAATACACTCAAGATGCATGAGGCTTTCTTCACTCAAATTTTCCAGTTATGTTCCATTAAAAAAATTAAGCAATTTAGGAGTTTGACATAAATATTACACTGAAATAAAAACTTTATTTTTGTACTAACTTAGTATCAAGTAAGTTGTTTATTTGTTGGTAAGCATCTGAAGCTAAAGAATTTGTGTATACTTCTCACTAAAAGTGCTCCTACACCAAGAAGTGGAAACCAAATTCAGAAAGCCAGTATAGTGTGCCACTGAAGAGACTGGCCTCAAAAAGTCAATAACAGCTATAGTCTTTTATTTCTGTGAGTCCTAGACCTTTCGTCTGACTTCTTGAGCAATTTACCCATGAGTCACACTTAACATCAAGTGATGAGACAGGTTCACTGACAATAAAGTCCTAGAACATAATCATGCCATCATTTTTGAAAATATGTTTACTGGGCTTGAAGCACAATTCTGTTAGGCTAGATGTTTACAGAAGTTGGATAAAAGCAATGTACTTCAGCACCATAGCCATCTAAAGTGGATCTACTGCCCAGAGAATAAGTAAAAAAGTAGTTTACTGAAGTACAACTTTAAAGTAAAGTGATATTGCTGTTTCCCTTCATTGCACAGCTGACGCAGTCTAATCAGTGATTACAGTAGTCATATGTGACTTGTTTTGAGCCAGAACATTAGACAAAAATTGAAAGATGGGTTAATCTCTATATTCAGAACATACTGAGGGTTAAATATTCACACATTTATAGTATTAAAAGGAATGTAAGACATAACTGTCTTTTTGGCTGTACCGGTATGTATATATTGATCAAAACAATTTCTATACTCTCTCCAAAGTCACCAGTGATCTCCTAATTTCCAGACTTTTTGCCTGTACTTGGTCTTTTTGGCAGTACCATCCCATCCTTGTTGAAGGTGTTTCCCACCTTGCTTTCCATAATACCATATTCAATCATGGTTCTCCTCCTTTTACTGTTCTGTCTTTCCTGACTCTTCCTGACTTCTTAAGGTAGGTATTTATCAAAGTTTTAGCTTTTGCTCACTCCTAACCCTTTCCCTCTCATGGTTTCAAGTAACATCTGTGTGAATGATTTTGAAATTTATTTCTCCACCCCTTGACTTCTCTCCTGAGTGCTTGACCTACATTTTCATGTATATACTGTACATTATCACCTGGATTTCCCCTTCTCTCAAACTCATTGTCAATTTATCATCTTTTCTCCCAAACAGATCTCTTGGTCAGTCTTCCCAATTTCTGTTAATGGTTTCACTGTCTCATCACTCATATATGAAACCTTGGCATTATCTTTAATTTTATCTCCCCCACCTCCAGTATATAATAAGTTATATTGATTCTTCTTCTAGAATATCACTTGAATATCTCTTAATATTTTATCTGCCACTACCCTACTGTAGGCCTTTATTGCCACATACCTGAATTACTGCAACAACCTCCTAACTGACCTTCCCAACCCCTTCTAGTCTATCCTATTGCCTACATGTACTGTATTGCTGGATAATTCAGATTTGATTCTTATTCTTTGACTCAGCAGTTCATTTTTTCCATGTTGCTTATTTAATAAAAACTGGGCTTATGCTTACTTTACATGTATTTTATACTTCAGCTAAACTGTACTATGTGTTCTCTCCTTTACAACTCTAGAGGTTTTTCATCATCTCTTCTTTTGTTCCATCATCTGTACTTTCTGATATCCAACAATTCTTCAAAACTTAATGCTCAAATGCTACCTTCTCCATAAATTATTTTTCATTTTTCTGATTTCTCACATAACACTTGATACCCCTTTGTCCTTGAGCAGTCAGCAGTTCAGCACCTAAGTGCTGGAAAAGGACCAAAAAAAATGAAACAATTCTAACCCTCATGGAGCTTACATTCTATTGAGGGAAACATTTTTATATACGATATACTATGTACACACACACACACACACACACACACGTGTATCTATATACATACACATGTATATATATATACATACATACATACCTATGAGCATACATAGAATAAATTTGAGGTAATTCTGCACTATATTGGTACATCTCACAGAGTCTCCTTATCCATTATGTACTTGTATAGGAATCCCTTATACAACGCAACCTATTCATGTTTATCTAGCTTTTTCTTGAAGACCTCTAGTCCTAGGAAACTAACTACCAGTTGGGACAGTGGATAACCTCAATTGTTAGGAAGGTTTTCTTTATGTCAGACTCACTTTGTCTCTTTGTAACTTTCACCCATTGCTCTATTTTTATATTTATAGAATAGGGCATTGAAACCCAGAGAAGTGAAATAAGTTGCTCAAGGCCAACTAGGTAATAACAGTTGAGATTTGAGCCCTTTCCTCTAACCCCAGACCCAAGACTTGCACACATTATTTTAATAATGTGATTAATAATCTTCTTAAGTGTGGTGTCTTTCTTACCAGATTGAACTGTTAGTTTGCTAAATTTTATTATTTTGGAAGAAATTATGTTACTGTCACCATGTGACAGTTTGGCAATTTAGCTATGCTTTTGAAAATACAGAGCAGAATGACAGAACTAACAGTTTGTACAGTTACAGCTCAGACAGGCTTTTGAGAAATAGAATGTTCTCTTTTGAGACATTGTATTCTATAACTCAAAATCAGGCTTTTGTTAAAAAAACAGTTCTTTATTTCTCCTTTCACTTCTGTTTCTTCAGGTTTTGGCCATATACCTCCTCAGGGACAAAGTAATAAGCAAGATGTGGATTCTGATTTCAATCCATAGAATGTAGAACAATGTAGTGTTTGCCTAGTTTGTATTTCACAGTCCCACCTCCACACATTATGAACTGCTTAAGTAAAAGAACACTGAGCAGACAAAGTCAGTGTGTGAATCTCATGTGTGCTTAGACACTTCTTAGGCTACGTGGACTGGATCCTTTAATGAGAATAGGCAGTTTTTGTCTAGCTTGTGGTGATAGAGAGCTAATAGAGGTAATGTTCTGTGGCTTATCTTTTAAGTATCACTTTGCTGCTTGCTGCCCTGGTAGGTCTCTGATCTCAGATGAAAATGTGGAAACTATATAAGAAATGTTAATTAGATAATTTGTGTAAAATATTTCAGTTTTTAAAAAAATATCAAATAGAAGTATATATAAACTTCACTTTCATCGAGGGAGAGAAATAAATTTTGTCCTCTATTATATAGGTTTCATATTTTCATACACTGTTCATCTCAATTCTCTTAGCATCCTGAAGGAAAACAAAAGAACAGAAAGTGACTGTTGTGTCAGAAAAGTGTAATACTTATTAATAAATTGATTGCAAATTACTGAAAACTATTTTCCTTCTAGTCTAAGCTGTATGGTACTTGGTTTTTTACACCATTTAAGACTTGATATTGTCCATTATCATCTTTTGAATCATCAGGTGAAAGGATTATATTACTCTCTGAAGTGTATTCTTTTGTAGCTGCCTCATGATGGTGTGTTAGAAGTGTTGGCAGGTTTTAATGAGTCATTGACCATTTATTCCAAATCTAGATCTTCAGCCATAAATATTGGCTCAGGGTCCATTCTTTTATGCATGTCTCTGCTAATACTCTAATGTCTCTAATAATATTAGAATTCACAATCAAAACAGACTCACAAATCTTTTGACAGATCAGGGGGGAAAAAAACCTGAAAAGCCTTTTTTAAAATGAGGTAAGTGAATTATGTGTATGGAGTTGGTAAGACTTTGTAAGTGAATGATTTTTTTCCTATCTTATGATGGGAATGGGATGGGTTTGAGGGGTAGGGGATGACAGACTGAGATTTAATTATAGATCTTGTGATTAATATGCTTTTTTAGAGTTCTTTCTTCTTGAAAAATGATAACACTCATTCTCTTTTCTCTTTATTTTCCCCTTATCTTCATTCAAGATGTAGAACTGAAGTTTTTTTTTTCCCCTTAAGAACTGATACAGGAAAAAAAAAAGAAGAAAAAAGAACTGATACAGGAAAAGTTTAGCATGGTTTTTAGAAGGAACCCAGTAATCTATTGAGTGAGATTCCTCTCAGAACAGTTTCTTCTTGTATATTTGGAGGAGAGAACACTAACTCTTATCTTTTTTTAGATATATTCTCCCTGAAATTGTAATGCTGTGGAATTTAGTCATGGCAACTAAATGAGTAAAACTGTAAATCTTTGGAGGAATGAAAAAGCTTACTAGTCAAGATTTTCCTTATTTGGGGGCATTTTTTTAGTGTTTCTGTCCTTATGTATCTTTATTTGTATGGGGAAAGAGAGAAAACTAGCAGGCATACAGTGTACATTTACACTAATAAAAAGGACTAGAGTAAATTACTTTTAAATATCTACTCTGCTAAAAAAATGAAATTCTTAACTTTCCACACATAATATCTCAGAATTGTTGTTATTGCAATTTGTGGGAAGATACTTCAGTTTTATCTGAGGAGAATAAACTGTTTCTTCGACCTCCTACCAAAATTTTTTTAAGGAAAATTTTTATAAAATGGGATTTTATCCTTTTGATAATATGGCATGGTAGTAAGGCTGTCTTTTAAAATATTTCTTCTCTGTCACTAGCCCTGATTTTTTTGTTAATCTCAGTTGCCTTAATAGAAACTGTATCTAAAGTTTTCCTTCAAGGCCTAGCTATGTACATTTATATCTAGAACTCAGTTTAAATCTGTATTTCCCTCCAACTTATGCCTTCCAAAATCAAGCATATAACACTTATCTGAAAAACTACAAAATTTAGTTATATATCTTTATATATGGTCTTTGAAATATTCCTTGAAATTTGAAAAATGTCCAATCTAAGTGAGTGGTCTGGTTTTAGGGTAGGATCACTTCAATAATGAAAAGTAGTGGCATTACTTTGAATCAAACTGCAGGGAAACAGATGTCACTCATGTGATAGTGAAACATCCCACTCACTGCTTCTCAATCAGCAATTTCTGTTATAACTCATATATAACTGTTCTTTTGGTTGTTTCACATATACAAACTCACTGATAAAATCTTTGAATGACATTCATTTTGGGAGTGGTACGCATTAGAAAATGATGTAGGATTTGAAGTTAGAAAATCTGGTTTTGAATCCCAGCACTGGCACTTACTACCTGTGTGGCCTTGAAAAAGTCATTTCCTTCATCTGTGATCCTGCGATCTGTGTGTACTGATTCCAGTTGTTACAAATGAAAAAGGTTTTATGGTGTTAGAATCAGAGACTTAAAAGTAAACAATGGAATTTGGCCTTGAAACTACCGTTACAATGATTGATTCTTTGATATATTTGAGTGCCTGTAATATGTCAGGTGTAGTAGAGAAAACTTAACATTATTATGTATTATTGATGTGGCAGCTAGGTGGCACAGTAGATAGAATGCCAGGCCGGGGTCAGGAAGACTTCTTTTCCTGAGTTCAAAGCCAGCCTCAGACGCTTAGTAGCTGTGTGACCCTGGGCAAGTTGCTGAACCTTGTTTGCCTCAGTTTCTTTGTCTGTAAAATGAGCTGTAAAAGGAAATGGCAAACCACTCCAGTATCTTTGCCAAGAAAACCCCATATAGAGTCACAAACTGTCAAACATGAATGAAAAACTGCTGAACAACAAACAACAAATGATTAGTGTCGTTCCCTTCCCCTCCTTCCTCGTTGTGCTGAGTGCTGGAGACACAGAACCTGCCCTTAAGGAGCTCGTGTTCAAAAAGAGGGAGATAGCACAGATAGGAAAGTTTAGCTTCAAGGTAAATGGAGAGAACTTCACAGCTTTGTAGGTAAGTAGAGCCTTCTTTTTAATTTTATGAAAGGTGATAAGTGTTGAGAACATGATTAAAAAGAACCTAATTGATAACTTCCTTGTCCGTTAGAGCAGCAAGTATTTATTGAGAGCCTCCTTATACTAATGTGCATGCTGGTTGTAGTGGGGATTAAATTAAAACTTTATTATTGATTATTTTTGTACTTAGTGGAAGTTTGGGGATCTGTTAGCCCTCTTCTTATCTGTTCTTGGGCAAACCACTTAAATTCTTATGGGTCTTAGTTTCTTCCTATGTAAAGTGAGGCTATTGAACTAGATCAATGGTTCTCAACCTTCCTAATGCCGCGACCCGTATGTGGGCGGACCTGCCTGGAGATGGATAGAGGAGCCGTGTCTCAGTTCCTAAGACCATAGGAAATATGTGTTTTCCAATCGTCTTACATGACCCCTGTGATCCCTGTGAAAGGGTCATTCAACACCCCTCCCCCAAAGGGGTCACGACCCACAGGTTAAGAACCACTGACCTAGATGATCCCATAACCATCATTGAGGGGAGCAACCTTTGTGGAGAAGCTGTCCCCCATCTCCACCACTACTAATACCAGCTGCCAACCATGTACCACTGATGAGGCATTCAAGGTAGCTAAGCTTAAAGTGCCAAGGCTCTCTGAGGGAGAAACAGGAAGAAGCAGGTACTAGGAGGGTCAGCCTCCCTTGACATCCACCTGCCTTAATACCCTGAAGCAGATGTCCAGTATTCTGAGCCCAGGAGCCTAGGAATGGCAGTCCATCCACATCCCCATTCACCTTCCACCCCACTGACCATCAGTTCTGCCTTCATCTTGGCCTTGTAGTCATAATAGAGAGGAGCAACCTTTGCAGAAAAGAAATCCACCATCCCAATTATTAATACTAACGTGAACCACTGACCAACTGCCACCAACTGTTCTCAAGGGCATTGGGAATAGCAGCTGTCTCCCCACCCTCTCAACCTCTGATCCTGCTTCCATCTTGCTCCCTCCTAGGGAAACAACCCTTGTGGAGGTATGACCTGGTGCTTCCCTCCCTCCCCTGTCTCCTCAGCAATCATAGATACCAAAGACCAGGAAAATGAAATTCTTGCCACCAAAGTCCTTGTCGCCTACAAATAGTTCAGCATCAGAAATTAGTATGGTTTTATTAAAGAAACTGCATTTTCATCAGCTTTGCCCCTGTAACTTAACACTATGGGTGCTTTGCATTTAATTTGAGCTAAGATTTCCCTATGTGTGTGGTCTCCCCCTTTTTGAACTTAAGCTCCTTCAGGACTGGTCTGAGCTTATTTTTTCTATTTTATCTCCAGCATTAGTACAATAAGGAAGGGGTGAAGGGAGTAAGCATTTATGTAGTGCCCACTAGGTGCCAGGCACTGTACTAAGCATTTTACAAACAGCTAATTTAACCCTCATAACCCTGAGAGGTGGATGCTGTTATTATATATCCTCCTTTTAAAGTTTAGGAAACTGTAGCAAGCAGGTTGTTAACTTGCCCAGGTTCACCCAGCCAGTAAATATCTAGGGTTTTGCACATAGTAAGCACTTGATAAATGCTTATTGACTTGACTGAGGAGCTTGCTGTGTCCATTTGGAAGTCAAAACTAATAGAAATGGAGTATATGTCAGTTGGCATCTAGGTGGTGCAGTGGATAGAGTGCCTCATACAGCCTCATCTTCCTGAGTTCAAATCTAGCCTCAGGCACTTACTACCTATGTGACCCTGGACAAGTCACTTCGTCCTGTTGGCCTCAGGTTTCTCATCTGTAAAATGAGCTGAAGAAAGAAATGGCAAACCACTTCAGTATCTTTGCCAAGAAAAATCCCAAAGCGAGTCACAAAGAATCAGACACAACTGAAAAACAACCAAACAGTAATATAAAGTCAGTATTCTATGACATGGAGGAGGCAGTGTGATGAAGTAGAAAGAGTTCTGGATTTGGAGTCAGATGACATACTTCAGACCCTGGCTCTTCCAGGTTCTACCTTGCGCAATTCACTTCACACTCTGGGCGTCAGTTTTCTCATCTGTAAAGTGAAAGAATTGATCTAGAAATATTCTGAGTAAATATAACTGAAGATAAGACTTCTATAATAATAGTGCTATATGGACTAGAATTAGAAAATATATGCATGTACCATTATTTTCTCAAAAATATTCAATAGATGCTATACAAAAAAAAAAAGGCCTGTCAAGTGCAGTGCTGTCAGATTCTGTTCATTTTAAAAATCATTTTTCTGGTATTAATGTTAAAATATAGGAAAGGTAGCAGAAGATATCTTTAGACTCCGTATTTGTTTCTTGGAAATTATTGTCAAGATGTGTTATGGAGTCTATTTTGAATGATTTATGATGTTGATGTTGCTATAACTAATTTTGGGGAGTAGGAGTGAGTATTTTAGATATACTAAGGCAAAATCCATGATAGATAGCTGCTATTAGTTAAAGTAAAGTTAAGATAAACAGTGAAAAGATAAGCAATTTTAAGATCAAATTTGTTTCAAAATGCTATTGTTGAGGTAGCTATAAAATTTCCCAGCCTTTGTTAAGGTAGTCAGTGTTTCCTTCTTGTTACCTAATTCTAATTTAGAAGATTAATTAACTCTAATACTTTATTTACTTTTTAAAAGATTACATATTGAAAGATTTTCTTGTTTATATCTTTTTTTTTTGGTTGATGGTGGTCCTTAGAGTTGAGCATGGTTGAGGTTCAAGTTGAGGGTTCTTTCCAAATGTAGAATAATGTTTTATTTATCCGTGGAAAGAATATATGGACATGGCACTATGTGAGTTCATTCTTCCTCTAAAGACCTGATCACCAGATGGTCCTAGCTCAGACACTTGGCCCAGTATATTCCCATCAATCCTTCCTGCTCCAAACTTTATTTCCTCTGTGTTTGCAGAAAGGTTTTATTGATGTCAGCACTGGTATTGAAGCACTGAGTTCACTCTTTGCTTTCACAGGACTCATTGGATCCCTGGAGTGTTCCTTGCCACATACCTTGCTACCATCTACAAAGCTAGCACTTATTTTACTCTCCATCACTATTATCAAATGTGAAACTCCTCTCTGTAACCTAGGTAGGTAAAAGGGGCTACTTCTGATATGGAGGAAAAAGATTAGCTTCTTAAGGATAGAGACTGTTACATTTTTGTTTAATATCTCTGGCATCTACCATAATGCCTAGTACATAAATATTTGATAGATTCCTGTTGAATGAATAAATGAAAAAGTGCTACTGACATCACTTCCTCTGCCTCAGTCCTTTATTAGGATTGACAGCTATGTCCTACCTGGGACATCAGACCTTCTTTATCACATGATACTCCCAACTACCATTACTGTCAAAGTTCCTGGCTCTAGGACGAGTTCCTCTCATGAATTGTGAAGAAGAGGAAGGAAGAGTACAGTAGCTTCTCCAGCCAAGAACTGTCTGGTTTAGTTTCCTCCTTTCCCAAGTTACCTTCCAAACCACCATTACCATCGCATTCCTGTCCCTAGTATCACCATGAATTCACAGAATCTAAGTTGAAAGATACCTCAAAGATTCTTTAGTCTCAGTTTGTACAGTAATCTCTTCCATGTAACCGAGTGATCATATAGGTCTGTTTTGAAGCCCTCCAGTGAGATAAAAGTCCACTAACTCCTGAGGTAGTCCATTCAACTTTTAGATAGCTGTCATCTTGGGAGCTTTGTTTTGTTTTCCCCCTTCCATTATACCTACATTTTCACCTTTGCAGCTTCTACCCATTGTTCCTGATTCTAAGAAAATTAAGTCTAATAATTGATCTACAAGACAACCTTTAGAATACTTGAAAACCACTATCATGTGCAAAGAGATCAAAGAAAGATTAAGAGGGGTGATATGTCTACAGATATCTATAGTAGCTCTTTCTGTAGTGGAAAAGGACTGGAACCTAAGTGGGATATCTGTCAGTTGGGAAATGGCTGGATCAAATTGTGGTATATGAATGTAATTGAATACCATTGAAATGATCAAGGGGCAGTTACAAAGAAACTTTAGAAGACTTGTAAGAACTGATGCAGAGTGAAGTGAGCAGAACCAGGAGACAATTTCCATAAAACAACATTGTTTAGACAAACAGCCTTCAAGCTCTTGAGAATTCTGATAATGCAATGACTGATCACAATTCCTGGGGCTGATAAAGAAACATTATCCACCTTCTAACAGAAATGATAGACATGATGCAGGAGTAAGACAAACATTTTGGGACATGACCAGTATAGGAATTTGTTTTGCTAAACTATGCACATTTGTTAGAAGAGTTTTCTTTTTCTTTTTTTTTTCCTTTTCCTTTTCTTTTTGTTTTGTTCTGGTTTTTTCCTGGGAATGGGGAATGTGGAAGTGAGGGAGAGAGAAAATAATGTGCTTTAATTGAAAAATGGAAAACCACTATTATGCCCCATTCTTCCTTCACCCCACCCCCATAAGTCTTTCCTCCATTTCTTTTAGTCAATCCTAATATGGCATCCTGAGTCCCTTTGCCTTCCTTATTGGCCTTTCCTAAAATGTGGTACCCAGAACTGAACAAAATACTTCCTCTATTCCAGATACGACTTGACGGGGGGATAATACAGTATAACTATCACCTCCTTAGTCCTGAACACTGTACCTCTTTTAATGTAGTCTAAGAACATAATAGCATATTTGGTTATTAGCTTGAGATTTTAATCCACCAAAATCCCCAGCTCTTTTTCAGACAAACTGCTACTTACTTAGACATTCCTCCTCATCAGTTACTTGGAAAATTTTTGTTTTTACCCTAAATACATTAATATTTATCCCTTTTCAGTTTCCTGTTTCTAGATTTTGACCCAATTTTCTAGTCTGCTCTTTTGGAATCATATTATCCTTGTTAACAATTCCTCTTTGCTTTGTGTCAAATGTAAATCTGTTAAGTATACCCTGCCTTCATCTAGATCATTTGATAAAATTGTTGAATAGCATTGGGTTAAACACTGATCCCCGTGGCCTAAAGACCTTTTTCTGGGTAAACATGAAACCACTGGTGTTTGTAGTCTATGACTATTTTAATCAATCATGAAGTCCACTCAGTTAATAATAGCATAAGAGAAGTCAGATGCTTTGCTAAAACCTAGGTCACCTGTGTCTTTCACATTTCTCTAATCTATATTGCTACTTCTTCTAACCTATAGTTGACAAGTGCCAGCCTCCTCCTCAGTTTCTCTGATTCACTCTGTCTGCTGAAACAAAAATTCTTACCTCCTCCCCTTCTTTTTATTCAACTCAGCCCTTCTTCTCCCTGATCAATATATTTCCTTTGTAATCTTAGTTATTTTATGCACTTAAAAACATTATTTGGAGAAGGGGTCCATAGATTTCTCCAGCCTGCCAAAAGGGTCCGTGATGCAAAAAGGTTAAGAACCCTTCAAATAGGAAGATCAATTTCAGTAATCTTAGGGTTCCCTTCCAGCACTTGTTCCTTGAAATTCTCTCTCTTGTAGTTGGCTTTGCTGCAGAAAACTACTGTTGTTCTTTTTTTAAAAATTTTAATTATGTGTACATATATTAAAATTGTCGTTGCATAGAAGCAAATAAAAAAAGAAGGCTTTGTTTTTTCCTTAGGGTTACTTGATTTCACTTTATGGAATTAATTGCAGACTTTTTTTTCCTCTTTGTTTTTTATATAGTGTAGTAGGAATAGTGTCTGACATATAGGCTAGGGATAGATCTCAAAAGGAGATAACATATATAAATGCTTTGCAAGTTTTAAAGTGCTACCTGAATGTCATTATCATCCCCACCTTCTCATCACAATCTGTCTGTGCCTTTTCATCTTGTATGATTCATGTCAGCATACAGAGAATCTTCCCCTTTCTCCAACATAGTAGAGGAGGACAACTAGACCTTTTCACATTTCAGGGGTTCCAATGGAATGCTTCAACTGTCCATCTGTTTGTTTCTTGCTGATACCACATAATGAGCTTACTTCCTTTTCTTATCCATGTCACTCACTGCAATTTTCTTCTACAGAAAGAAACATTATTTCAGACCATTTGTTTAAGATCATCTCTTTTTTGCCCTTTATATTTAAGACAGAATTCTCTTTTTTGCCTTTTATATTTAAGATAGAATTCTCTTTTTATGGACAGTGGAGTGGCAAGCATTAGGGGAATACCTTATGAGTGCCAGTAACTCTGGTTTGCCCTAAATTTCTGATCAGCTGAGTTTACTACCAGTTCTTCCTTACCCCCTTTGGGTTTTCTTGATGGAGATACTGGAATTGGAAGGGTTTGCCATTTTCTTCTCCAGCTCGTTTTACAGATGACAAAGCTGAAGCAAACAGGGTGAAGCGACTTGCCCAGAATCACACAGCTAGTGTCTGAGGCCTGATTTGAACTTGGGAAGATGAGTCTTCCTAACTCCAGACTCAGCACTCTACTTAGCTCCTAGTACATAGTAAGTGCTTAAAGCCTTTTCATTTATTCGTACTCAGTGTCATAAGACTTTGTTCTGTGTGAGGTGATTAAATCTATTATTACATTCTTTGCCCACCCCCCCTCCAAAAAAAACCCTTCCTCGATCACAATGTGATCAAGGTATATTTGAGGCTTGGTATGTACATTATTCATGTATGTATAGGGAGCTAGATGGCTCAGTGGGTAGTGTTGGGCCTAGAGTCAACAAGACCTGAGTTCAAATTCAGCCTGAGATACTGACTAGCTCTGTGACCCTGGCAAGTCACTTAACCTCTGTTTGTCTCATTCCACTGGAGAAGGAAATGGCAAACCACTCTAGTGTCTTTGCCAAGAAAACCCTGTGGACAATATTAGTGTACCATAGACCATAGGGACATGAAAAGGTAGTCACAGTTGAACAATAATGTATGTATGTATGTATGTATGTATGTATGTATACATACTGTCGACAGTCAAGCAGCAGGGAAAAGAAACTGTGGTATTCATGAATTAAGGTTCTTTTCTTTTTTCTGTTGTATGCTTCATCAGGTAGGTATTTCAATTTCCAATCAGTGAGTCTAAAGTCATTTATTAATTTCAGGCAGAAATGTACTCTTATGTCATGTCAATAATAACAGAATTTGTGGGGCCTTGTCCCCTAAAATAAAATGTAGGGTTCCAGACTTAAAACACTTTTAATTACTCATCATCGCTAGGCTTGATCATCTTAGTTAAAACAAATTATCAACCTTGATAATAGAAGCATTAACTCTAATAAAACAAAATTTCTAATTGTTCTTCCCTTGTTAATCTTAATGTATTTAGTCACATTATTTTTTTTTCTTTTGTCACTGTTATTTTCATTCTAAAAATGGACCCTAGGGGAGTAGAAATTATGTGAGCAATCTGGATTACAGTAGCATACCACCTTTAGTATCCTTTAATCTTCAAAATTCTCATTCCCATTTATATGACTCACCCAGAGTCATTTGGTTAGAAAGGTGTTGGACTTAAGTTATAAAATTTCTCCCTACAATTATTCTTTGATGCTAAAGAAGAAAGACTACTTTGACAAATGTATTGCAGGAGATAGGTGGGGAATCATAAGTTTTAAAGTTAGAAGGAACTTTAAAATCACCTAATTATGCCTCCTCTAGTTCACTTTCTGCTGCAGCAGCGGTTCTCAACCTGTGAGTCGCAACCCCTTTGAGGGTCGAACGACCCTTTGATGGGGGTCACAGGGATCGCCTAACACCATCGGGAAAACGCATATTTCCAATGGTCTTAAGAACCAGGACACCGCTCCTCTATCTATCTCCAGGCGGGTCTGCCCACATGCAGATACGCCCACATATGAGTATTAAACGGTCGCTGCATTAGGAAGATTGAGAACCACTGTGCTATAGGCCTCTGCTTCCTAAGTGATTAAAAGATACTAACAATGAATTGAATTCCTTTCAGAATTACTGTGATGGCACCTTAGGTACTTTTGGGCCAAGGGGAAGACTTGGTATTTTCTTTTTTTAAATTTTTTTTTTGGAGGGCAGTTGGGGTTAAGTGACTTGCCCAAAGTCACACAGCTAATTAGTGTGTCAAGTGTCTGAGGTCATATTTGAACTCAGGTTCTCCTGACCCCCGGGCGGATGCTCTACTCACTGCACCACCTAGCCGCCCCTAAGACTTGGTATTTTCTTAAGCTCCCACTTGCTATACATGTATTTCCCACATATAAGTATGATGTGTATTCCTGAATTATGGGTCAAATGCTGAATATCTTTTAAAGGTTTCTGTGTTAGATCCCATAATATGTTCCCATACAAATGTTGATGTTACTGTTTTTTAAATTTACCATTGGTAGTTGTCATTTGCAGGTTGTGGGAGTGCTATAGTATATCTTCTATCCAAAGTATAATTTGTTTTATTGAGGTGATTTTCATATTTTATCAAAAGCCATATTTATAGATTTTAAAAAATCACTTCCTTTTTTCTAAACCAGTTAACAGGCATTTATTAAGTGCTAATTGCATGCCAGGTATTATGCTTAAATGCAGGAAATACGAAGAAAAACAAAAACAGTTTCTATTCTCAAGGAATTTGAATTGTAGTGGGGGAGGTAACACTTCTAGTTACAGTATCATCTTAAAACAGCAAGTGTGTGAACATTAAAATTAACTAGAAAAAGAAATTAGAGAATTCTACTGTTTTATAGCTTTGAAGCTGGAGGCTTTAATTCTTAGCATCAATTACTATTCTAAATTAAGAAGTTAACCATAGAATTCCCATGTGGTTTGAATGATTTTGCTACAGTGTGGTTTTAACATTCATGTTAGAGGTAGAGCCGACTCCAGTAATTACACTGTTCAGGTTCATCTTTGGGATAAAATGAGACACTCCTAAGTCATTGAGCGGTTAGTGTTTACTTGGTGCTAACATAGCTTTTATAGATATAGCCCCACCTTGTCTCCATATAGAAATGCATCTGTTCATAGGAGCAGGTTGTGGTAACTTGCATGGTCTTCAGAAACCTACCAAGTTGTAAGGGCCCAGACCAGATTTGAGGACTCCTCATAACTCTCTGTGACTAGGAGGCTAGGAGCAAGAGAGGCAGAGCTGGAACCTTGCTCACCCCCTGCTCCCAGCTCTGTCTATTCCCAGCCCATAGTGGGTGGGTAGGAGGTGGACATTGGTGGATATTCTGGTCCTGTCACAAGACCACATGTTGGAGTTTCCCATTACCTCCAAACTAGTGTGAACAATTAAAATGAATCCTTTGTCTAAAATATTGTTTGAAGAGATAGGGTTTCCTCTGGGGCTCTGAATCAACCCCAAATTTCTTGGAGAAGGAAATACTTCAGTGAGGTATTCAAACTTGTTTCCGTTCCTCATCAAAAAATTTCCACATACACTTGGGTCTCTGACTATCCAACTGTTTTCTTTAATAAAAGGAAAACCCTGGTCTAGCAAGTATAGTTTTTGATTGCATTAACAAATAGTACTTCTTGAGTATGTTGAGCATGGATATATGTATGTGTCTAAAATAACTCTTAAATTGGTGATCTAAGTATGTGTATGTCAGGTTCAAGAAAAAAGTGAAATGTTTGTACCGTTTCACTCTTCTCTGGTGTAACCAATATGCTGCTTAGTTTTTCTATACTATTTAAAATAACTTTCATCTTTCAGATAAGTGAGTAGTTTTTCTAGTAATCTATCTTATGAAACTGAGTCTTGCTTCTTGGTAGATAAAAACAGTGCTGCATTTTCTGAAGCATCTTCCTCATGGCAAGGAGTTATGTCATGAAATTGAAGCGATAGGTTTGGCACTAGAGAAAGGATAGATGTATAGAACTTCAGGGCTTTGTTCAGCCACAGCTGAAATGGACAATCTGAGCGTATATGTTGTAAGTTTGGGATTATGAGTTGACAGTCATTTGTTTTTCCTTTCTCCGGTATCTTATATTTTACTTTTCAAAACATTGAAACAGTTTTGCCAAATGTGTAACAACCACTGATACAAAAGGAACCCTCTGAGCGACCAGACTACTTTTTAGTTGTATCATTTACATCATAGACTTTCATTAGGTCAGAGGGCTCTATCTCAATATCAGTCAGCAAGGATATATTAAATATCTACTATGTGCCAATCATAGTGTTAGGTGCTAGAGATAGAGACAAAATTGAAACAGTGCCCATCCTTAAGAATTTACATTCTACAAGGAAGACAACATGCATATATAAATAGATATATGAAAAACACAGACACGCTAACCCTGGGATGGGAAGCAGTAGCAGAGTGGGTGACCAGGAAAGGCTTCATGCAAGTGTCTCTTAAGCAGAATCTCGAAGGAAACCAAGAGTCCGGGGTTAGTGGTAAGGAGAAACAGCATTACAGGCATCAGGGAATAGGAATGGAATTTCAGGTATAAGGAACAGCAGGACCAGTGTGGCTGGCCTGTAGGGGCCATGGAGAAGAGTAATGTGTAACAAGGCCAACAAGGCAATATGGGGGCAGATTGTGAAAAGCTTTACACGTCACCCAGAGGAGTTTCTTAACTGTGTGTTTGGAGGGTGGGGAATGGAAGGGAACAACATAATCAGGCTTTCACATTAGGAAAATATCTGACTACTGTGTGGAGGATATATTGGAATGGGGAGAGATTTGAGGCAGGGAATCATTTAGGAGGCTATTGTAGTGGTCCAGTCAAGAGGTGATGAGAGGTGTGAGTGGAGAGAAAGGGACAGTTGCAAGAAATGTTATGGTGATAGGAAAGAAAAAATTTGGCAGCTGATTGGATATGTGGGATGAATGATAGTGCAACCTTAGTGTCACCTTCAGTTCCTCAAGCCTGGGTGACTAGAAGGATGATAATGCCCTCAACAGAAATATAAAAAGTCACCACGTTCAGCATGGGGGGTGGGGGGGAAAGACGCCTCCAGGACGACAAATTTAAAGTGTTCTTTAGGCAGTTTGTAATGTAGGACTGAAGCTTAGGAGAGTAACTAGAACTGGATCCATAGATCTGGGAGTTATGTCAGTATAGAGATCATAATTAAATCCATAGGAACTGATAAGATCAGCAAGTAGGGGAGTCTTGACAAAAAAGCAAAAAGAACCTAAGAGAACTTTTGGAGTATATCCAGTTATGCCAATAGATAGATATCTAATTGTCTGTAGATATACATGTATGGTGAGATTCATTTTTCATGCCACTAATGAAAAAATTGTCATTTTTTTCTTTTAGGAAATAATGCAAAAGGTGTCCCCAGGCTCCTGATCAGTGAACAAGGAATTGAGACAGAAAACCAAGCTCATGTTTTCTCCTGATCAAGAAAATCATCCATCTAAGTCACCAGTAAAATATGGTGAACTCATTGTCTTAGGGTAAGACTTCATAGAAACAGAATAGTTATCCGGCAAAAACGGGAACCATGGAGTCTGTGAAGTACCATTGAGTCAGGCTGCTACAAAAATGAAAATATCATTCTATTCTAAGGCTTTCAAAATGCTGTACAGACACCTGTCTCATATTGTTGATGAAAATAGCATGTTTGACAAATGGGGAAACAAAGACATTTAACCAAAGCCACAAAACAATTCATTAAAAGCTTTTCCCTGATGTTTTCTTTCACATTGCTCACAAGATAACAAGTTTACCACACTGAGCTTGGCAAAAGATCCATACCCTTTTCCCCTGTTGTAAATACCTTTTACAAAAGGAACAAGGTTCCTACTGCTCTGTTGCCCCTTGAGGTAGTTACATTTGTTTGTTTCTTTAAGAGCTGCCTGTGTTCAAGTTAGAATTAGCTCCATAACTCGGTTGTGGATGAGAAGGAGCTTTTGATGCTTAAAAACACATTCCTTCCCTTTTGTTGAATCTGTAAAACATATCAGTGGCATCTCATCTGTATACTTTATAGATATACTCCCTGGATTTAGGAATCAGAAGAAATTCATTGATTTGTTCAGTCTTCTGTAACTAGTTGACCCAGTGAACCAGTGACCAGGGTTAGCCTCTGGTACCTAGCTCAACTCCCACAGGAAACCACTTCACGTAGTCCAGATATCTACAGTAGTAGTGAAGTTGGTACAGATGTTACATGTGTGAAAATGTTCACTGCCACAGAGAAGAGAGTATTAGTAATTGAGAAAGCAGTGGGGTATAATGGAAGGAGGATAGAAGTCAAGAGCTCAAGAAGTCAAGTGTCACTTTGGGCAAGTCATTTAACTTGTAGGCCAGCGATTCTTAACCTGGGGTCCGTGAAATCTTAATAATATTTTGACCATTGTATTTCACTATAATTGCTTTCCTTGGCAATCCTGCATATTTTATGCATTTAAAACCATTTTAATAAGAGGTCCGGAGGCTTCACTTGTCCAAGAGGTTAAACATAAGAACCCCTGCTGTAAGTTTTAATTGTCTGTAGAAGAGGGGATTAGAAAAGACAATCTTTAGACTTCTTCCTACATCTAAAACTTTTCTGAATACTATCAGAAATATAGCTTTTAGAATATCTTTTGAATTTAGTGTAGTAGTAAATGTATTGTTTCAGTTCTAAACCATACAGATGTCAGGTAATGGGATGAACAGATAGTTCTTAACATCTGAGAAACACGTTGTTAAGTCTTAACCTTAGCAAGAAAACTGAGAGCCGTTGGACAGCAGTTTGAAATTCATCCCATGTGTTCTTTCATATCACACTCATTTCCACCCAGCATTTTGTTTTTTCCTACTTATTTCTCTTAATCCCCAACCACAGCAGTTGGTTTTGTACATGATGCTCCTTTCTTTAAAATGAAAGTGATGCTTCCGCCTAACAGTCTAGAAGTAGCACAATAAAGCTATAAAGGCTCCTTAATTTTATGCTGTTGCTACTTAGGAAAATCCTTTGAGCTTCAGATGTACAGTGTAAGGACAGACAAAACACAGATCTTTAAGGAGGAGGAATGAGTCAGCACTAATGAGAGGTTAGTGAAGAGGCCAAGGCACCACAGTGGTTTAGAATGGCAAATTTGTTGAATTAATGGATTAAATTCCCAGTGTGAGAGAGGCAAAGATTATCTATAATAGATGTAACATATATGTGATGTGTTTATATTTTTTAATTATCAATATGATCTCTGAAATCCAATATTCCAAGCTTTAAAAAGTATACTGTTCATGCCAACCAGTAATCTTTTCCTGTCTAAACTTGGATTAAACAAGAATTCAAGGAACAACATTCAGTTCTTTAGTTTAAGGTAGTTGACTACATTTTTGGTTTTGTATTCGTTGGTCTCTACTGCAGGCCTGTATCAGATTTTTAGAAAAAGATGGAAAGAGTGGTTCAGTGTTGGTCTGATGCAGCTCAAGATGGGACATAGGTCTAACCTGGAAAGGAAGGAGATAATTCTGAAGCTCTTGCTTATTTGGCCCTTTGTTAATATTAGACTGATCTCTTACAACCATTGGTTCTGGAGATGGAATCTGAATCAGTAGAGAAAAATGTCCATAGATCTAATCTTCTAGTTGGCATGCATCTCAGTTGAATAGGTAGCCTGTTTACATATTTCTGCCAACACAGTGTGTGTATGCATTTGAGAGTTAATTTTCTTCAACTAACACATCTAAAAATTCCTTATTTCAAAAGTTCAGCTATTTAAAGCTTTTGCTCCACAACGAAAGCAGATTCTATTTTGAACAATACGTACTGTACGTACTTAAAGGTTGTATTAGCACATGCAAACAGTCACCGGTTTTTAAAAAGTGAGTCATAAATAGATAGCAGCTCTGCCATTAATCAGCCCTTGATTATCTTTGATAGTGAAGGGGGAAAGGGTGCCATTAATTCAGAACAATAGATAATCCAAGTTATTTCTCTGTAGCTGTGAAACAAGACAAGGCTACTTACAGATTGTTCCCTCTTCTCCCTCACCCATCCGCACCCCCAACCAGCTGGTATGGGAATCACCTATAGAGGGGAGAAGATTCTGAATGTAGATAACAGTTTTGGAGATAGTTGAGAATTTACTTTGTAAGGAAAAAAAATGTTTAAAGGTTATAATCATAAGTAATCTCTTAACTTTTTTTTACCTTCAGGTATAATGGGTCACTCCCAAATGGTGATAGAGGAAGGAGAAAAAGTAGGTTTGCTTTGTTTAAAAGACCTAAGGCAAATGGGGTGAAGCCTAGCACTGTGCATATTGCCTGCACTCCTCAAGCTGCAAAGGTAATCAGACTTGTGTATGAAAAGGAAAAGTCAGCTTTGGGTGGGGAAATCAAGTGTGCTTGATTTGATTATCCCATTCTAATTTGTCCTCATGGCATAGAGAACTCCAGGTTCTCAAAGGCTATAACAGCAAAAGCCCCGGTGAGCCTTAATGGATCCCCCCAAGTTTGAAAGACTTAGAATGTGGTTTTCTTGACAGATGATATATCTGATAACCAGTATAAGTTTGAAGGCAAAAAGAGAGAGAGAGTGTGCGTGTGTGTGCATGCGTGCGCGCGCGCACGCGCGTGTGTGTGTGTGTGTGTGTGTGTGTGTGTGTGTGAAAGAGAGACCTCAAAGCATCTCAAGAAATCCAGACTACTGAGGCATGGCAATGTTATTGTCTGACATATTGAATCACTTGTCCTTTGAGGTATGAGTTGATTGTATTCTATAACATTATTTTCGCATTTCTACTTCATCTTCCTTTTTCGGAGTTTAGATAATTTTCTGCATCTTAATCTAGGAAAGGTTAAAGGAATGCTGGTATTAATCAACATAAAGTTATAAGGAATATTATTTCTGCACTCAAGAAGCTTATGACCTAAGTTCATAATTAACACAGATCCAATTTATACCAAAAATCAAACTCTAGTCATTATATCGTTTTTTTAACATTCAACCCCCAGATTGAGCCCTCCCTTGAAAACAAAACAATCTCCCCCCCAATTAAGAACACCCCAATCACAGTGACCATTTCTGACACAATAAATTCTGCCCTGGTTGTAGTCTCCTGCCTCTCTGTTTCTTACAGTATTTGGGTAGGCATGTAGTGTTCAGTACTGATCTCTCCTGAGAGACTTTTCAGGGGAAGGAAAAATTAAGAAGGGGAAAGAGGTACTTAGATTTTTCTCTTCTCCTATGACCTTTCTCCCATTATGACACAATGGCTCTGACATATAGGCAACCCTTATGTGGACATTCAGCATCTCTTCGTAATTAGGGTCTTAGCCTTCAGTCTCTTTCCTATCCAGTCCATTTTTCACACAGCTGCCATATTAATAGTCCTACAGCATAGAACCGTGTTATTCTTCTGTTCAGAAAACTCCGTTGGCTCTCTGTTGCGTAGAAGACACAAGCTCCTCTGTTTGGCATTAAAAGCCCTTCACAATTGAACTTCACTCTGACTTTCCAGGCTTATTGAACAGTCATAATTCCTCCTCATGCATATCTAAACCAGCCTGCATGCCAGTCTTTGTACATGAAACTTTTTTCATGCCATTGGCACCAACTATTCCCCATGCTTGAAATGCTCTTCTTTCTCACTTATGCCTTTTGGAACTCCTGGGCTCCTTCAAGACTCCAGATATGTCTTTTCCTACACAAGAATCATCCCTGTTCCCATCCAGATGGTAGGGCTCTTCCTGCCCCCCTCCCTCCCTACTGTGTTGTATTTACTCCAGTCTTGTTTTGTTTTTTACTTAATCTGCCATCATGTTGTTGTCCCTCTCCCCCTATGCCTGGCATATAATAGCTTCTTATATTACAAATGCTTGTTGAATGAATAAAGTTGCTATTGAGGGGTTTATTACGCAGGCATATAGGGATTTGGGACTACTGGCATCTACAGCCTTAGCGTTCAGCCAAATAAGACCTCACCAAAGACCTAATTTGACCAAACTTTCATCACAATCCTAAAAGTAGAATTAGCTGAAAAATATTTGGAATTTTTGTTTGTTTTTATAAGTATTTTGTCATCAGACTTGGACTTTAATGTATAGCCCATATTTGATATAAAATTCTGTCCTCATAATGTTTTATTACTTACAGATAAACCATCACTTTGAGACCAAGTAAAAATACACAATATTGAAACTTTAATCAGTATATATATGAGTTCATTAGCTTCTTTGCTGTGGAAAAGTTAGAAGTGTAGTCACATCAGCATCATGTTCATTTCCTTTTGTGATGCTTAATCATTCCATGTACCTTTTTATGTCTAGCCAGCATGTGGCTAACACTTGGCATCACTAATATGTGTCTCTCATAGCAACATCTGTGAGGCTAAAAGCATGGTTAAAAGAACCTGTTAAATCTGCTTTTCTACAGATTTATTTTTTTATTCTAACTTTATTCTTTTGTTTCAAAAAGATTTTTATTCCATTTATACATGTCTAATTATTTTTGAGTATCTTCCTTTTTAAAACAGTTTTAAGAATTGTCTTCAGTCTTTATGTAGTCTTTTGGTTTAGATTATTTAATTTTAATATTGTATGATAGGTAGACACAAAGATTTATGGTGTGTTTTTAAATCTTGTTACGAATTAGAAGTCAAACATTTGCTGCTTTGGTACATTGTTTCTAAAATCTGTTATTGCAAGGACTTTGCAAATATTGCTCTAACTAACATCTAAACCATCTCATTTTATGTTTAAAATCTGTATTGTGTGGTTATAAAGACCTGGGGATGGGTAGGAAAATGCTAGGGTACTGTGTGTCTTGGTGTGTCTAGAGGATGCTGTGATGTTTGTGGTGCTGGTTTTGTTTCAAGAGTTGGTCTCATCCCACAGATTTGCCTGGAGAATTTTTTGCATTTTTTTTCCTTCATCAAACCAAGGGAATTGAATTAAATCCCACAATTGATATAATTTCATTATTGGCCACTATTAGTCCTAAAATTCAGGGGGAAAACAAAAATTTAACCAGATTTATTTTTATAACAATTATAGCTTTCTTATTTTGATATATAAATATTCTGTTATCATTGTCTTCCATGCTTAGTTGTGCTATTTACTTTTTCTTTCCTAGGCAATAAGCAATAAGGACCAACATAGCATATCATATACCTTGTCTCGAGCTCAGACAGTGGTGGTTGAATATACTCATGACAGCAACACTGATATGTTCCAGGTATCTCCAAATCTGCGTTTTGTTTTTTTTTTTCTTCAGGAAAATAACTGCTTTGCTCTATTAGTTATTCTGCTACAGTTAAGAATTCCTATTAAAAAACTAAAATATTAAGAAAGTATTCTCTACTAATTTATGTAGCACATTCTGCACACACTCCTAATTAAAACAAGACCATTCTGGATTATACATTGGCAGATTATTTGCATTGCACGTAATCCGTATGTGGGTAACATAGATAGGATTGGTGGTTGGTGTAGCTCAGAATGCTGTTCTCTGGAGGAGAGCTGTAGCTCAGGTCCTGCCCAGGGGACTGTTGAGAGGTGATTGATTGCAAGGTGAGCTGACTGTAATCAGTTCTGCCTTCTTAATCTCTTACCAGGGCGGTGTGACTGGTTATAGAGGCTCCTGAGGCCTAGGTCACTTTCCCCTCAAACAGTTGTAAATAAACTTCCTCAGATCTTCCTCCTTCACTTTGGATTTGGAATGACTTTTTTTTTAAACACGTAACTTAAAAAAGAATTTTTTTAAAGTTCTTGATTATGTCCCATTAAGGGGGTTCTGAGATCAAATAGGAAAAAAACCTTGTGTACCAAAAACTCTGAAGTTTTTCAACATATACTTTTAATGAATTATGGGGCCTTTCTTAAAGTATCCTCTGTGCAGGTAATGTTTGTATCTGATATACTTTTTTAACATGCTGTTATTACTATAGTAGCCTCAATGGGTTAGAGATCTTTTTAGATTCCACAACAAAGTTATATTGTAAAAACAAAGTTATACTGAGTTCTAACATTGGTGTTTTTCACTGACAGCCAATTAAAGTGTCATTCGCTATAATTTTTAAATTCTGTTTTTCAGAGAATTGGAAAATTCTTCCTAACATAAACACTTTATTGTGACTTTACTGATAGAAAAGCCAGACATTTTCACATTACATCAAAGTATTATTTTAAAAAACCATTATATTCTACTCTGTCAAAGCACAGACTCCTCTGACGTATTAGTTTGTGCCTTGAAGAATTGGCTTTCTCTTAGTATTTCTGGGACCTAGTTGTCTGGACCAGTAAGTTTTCCAGGCAGCTAAATATAGCTTCCAAATGTATTTTTTGCCATACCTGGCAAAAGAAATAGATGTATTTTATTCTCATTGTTTCCTCCCCAAAAGCAATCAGTTAGGCTGTGTATCTTCTATTTCCTTTCACAGTCAGCAGGAACAAATTTCAGGTATAGTTTTAATACTAGTACCTCTAACACACACTTTTGGAATTTGATAACATTTTACAAATTCACTTTCTTTTTGATATGTAACTTCATTAATACTATTGGTTTATCTTTTTCAACTCCAATCTGTAATGAAGAAGTGGCCCTTCTTACCAATGTAAACAGTTCTATATTCACCCTTTATCCCATTTCCTTTTATCTTCTCTAGAAAATTGCCACTACAATCATTCTCTTTGCTGCCTCCCTTCCTATTTTCTCCCACTGTGCCTGTCTCACCCTTCATGCACACACACACACACACACACACACCCTTCAGTTTCTCCTTATCCACTGGTTTTGTTTTTTTGCTGATCACCAAATACCAAGCTTTCCCCTATCCTTTATCCTTCACTAGCCCTGTCTTCCTCTCAGGCTTTGTCCTATATTTTTCATCCATTTTACAGATAAACTCCAAGAAAAAACTGTTTACACTCATTATCTCCACTTCCTCTTCTCCCACTCAATCCTCAGCCCTTCTCAAGATAGCTTCCAAACCTCATCCCTCAGCTGAACCTTCAGCTGCCAGTGATCTCTTAATTGCCAAATCCAGTGACTTTTTCTCAGTCCTCATCCTTCTTAACCTCTGTAGCATTTGGCGGGGTTGACCATTCTTTCTTCTCTGGGTTTTCATGAAACTGCTATCTTGATTCTCCTCCTACCTCTCTGATCCTTCTGGCTTCCTTATTAGAGCATCATTGATATTGTTCCCCCTCCAGCTCTAGGTGTTTTCTAAAATTCTGTCCTGGACCACTATATCTTCTCCATGCATTCACTCTTTTAGTCATCTCATTAGTTCCTGTAGGATTCAGTTATCTTTGTGCAAATGAATCCCAGATATATGTCCCGCTGCAGTTGCCCATCACTAACTATTGAATATTTCAAACTGGATTTCCCATTGCTATCTCAAACTTATTCTAGCAAAAACAGAATATATTCTCATCCCCAAACCCACCCCTTTACCCACCCAGCTTTCTTATTTCTCCCAAAGATACTGATATCATTCTTGGATTTGCAGCACTGAAGTTATCCTTGGTGTTTCACTCTCTCATCTTGCATATATGCAATGATTTGCTAGATCTTATCATTTCTGCGTCTACAACATATCTCACATCTGTCCCCTTCTTTTTACTTATACCCCCTCATTTAGGCTTCTGCCACCTCTCATTGGACTTTTGCAGTTGTTTCCTAATGAACATCACCACCTCAGGTTTTTGGCCCCTCAGGCAGTCTTCCATACAACTGCCCAAGTAGTTTTTCTGAAATGTTGGTCTGACCATGGTTAGTTACCTCATTCACACCCTTCAGTAAATTCCAGCTCCCTATTATCTCTGTGCTGAAATACAAACTTCTCTGATTTTTAAAGCCCGTCCCAGCTTAGTCCCATTCTCTCTATCCAGACTTAAGTAGTCATCCTCTTTCCTGCACTCTGTGGTCCAACCATACTAGCCTTCTTGTATTCCTGACATGTGACACTTCATCTGTGAACTTTGCATGGCTTTCTGTCCTTTTGTCCTTAAAATATACTCCCTCCCCACTTCCACCTCCTAGAATTCATAATTTTCTTCAAAACTCAGCTCAAGTGCTGACTTCTTCATGAAGCCTTTCCTGATTTTCACCCCTTTCAGTCCCCATCCCCCAAGAAATTCACTTTGTTTTGTGTGTGTGTGTTATATCTCCTCCGTGATACATGCTGTCTTCACTGATGTAATATAAATGCCTTGAGGACAAAGATTATTCATTTCTCCCTTTGTGTCTTTATCACCAACTTCGGTGCCTGGAACAAAATAGATTTTTGGCACAAAGGATCTTTTAAATTTGGGAAACATCAGTGTACTTTGTAAAAGCCTAGTGCTGTTTCTTCAGGTGCACAAGAAGCTAGAAATAATAAAGAAAGGCATCTCATCTAATAACACCGATAAACCAGACCATTGAGGCATTTTTAATACTATCCAAAAAGATACAGTGAAAGCCTTCGTATTTTCCATGAAGATAACCACTTCCCAAAGGTTCAGTTTTGTTTACAAGTATATTTGTGCTGATATAAGACTAATGAGGTTCAGTGAGGCAAAGAGTGCCTTTTCCAAATCCTTGGTTTGGTTAGAAAATAATGTTTTTCTCTAGTATCTACACTTTTCAATTTTTATATCTCCTGATATAAACTAATGAACTAGACTTACATGCAAACTTGTGAGATATTAACTCAATTGGAAAAGTGTTTCAAGATATCATTTGATGGCGGCAACTCTCAAAATGAAATTAATTTAAGTTGAAAATAACATTTGCCATGGTGTAGGAATAAAGTACTAAGAAGGTTTTTAATCTAAATATAATTCAGCTATCAGGCAGTCTCAAATAAATAAAGCACAGAAGGGAGTTTTTGAAATAGTGAATGGAAAGAATACTGGCCTTGGAGCCAGAAGAACCAAGTACATTCTGGTTCTCTTACTAGCTAGATGACCTTGTTCAGGTCACTAACATTATAAACCTCAGTTTCATCATCTTTAAAGCAGAGGTGAGGTGGGGAGAGGAGGAAGTTAATATCTGACCTGCTTAGTTCATGCACTTGTCATAAGGATAAAATGAGAGAATATGTATATGAAAGCAAAGTGATGGTATCATACGTATACACACAAACACACATACACACACACACACATTTTGAATAGCTAGAGTAAATTTCACTAAAAATGCATTTTATTCTTAAAGAAACTTCTATAAGCTCCTTTCCAAACTAAGTTTGTACAGAGTTCTAACAAGTTGTTTGGCTTCTCTAACCATAGCATATATTAGAAGCAAAAATGCACTAGTTCAAAAATCAAAAAAAAATTGAGGACCATTGAATGTAGGGGTGCATTCCTAAACACCCCTCAAAAGTCTCTGAGGACATAACAGTGCAGTTATTACTGTTCACAATGGCTGCATTCAGCAGTGATCCTAAGTCACTAAAAAGTTGTTATATTCAGTATCTTTGAAGAAGGCAAGGGAGTGTGTAGAATGCATGTTAGAAAGGTTTCTAGGAGCAGCTAGGTGGCACAGTGAATAGAGCATTCTCTAGAGTCAGGAGGACTTGGGTTCAAATCCAGCCTCAGACACTTAACACTTACCAGCCGTGTGACTTTGGGCAAGTCACTTAACCCCAATTGCCTCCCTCCCCCCAAAAAAGGTTTCTATTCAAAACATTTAAAATAACCTTTGATGTTTAAAGGTACTAACCTTCATCTGGCTAGAAGGATTCCAGATAAAAGCTATTTTTCTATAATAACTCAAAGTCACAAGTCTATACTTAAATTCATGCTACAAAATGATTACTATATTAGAAATATTGCTCCAAAATGATTGGTTTCTAAGGACATAATGATCTCACATCTGAAAGTGGTAACTTTGAACCTTGGAATCTTAAGAGATTTGTTGCTCTAAAAACCCTTTTGTTCTCCACTGTGTTAAATAAGTTTTCTTCAGGGATTTTATAATCTTTTATTTCTTCCCCAGATTGGACGATCTACTGAAAGCCCCATTGATTTTGTGGTAACTGATACAGTTCCTGGAAGTCAAAGCAATTCTGATACACAGTCAGTACAAAGTACTATCTCGAGATTTGCATGTCGAATCATATGTGAACGGAATCCTCCCTTCACAGCCAGGATATATGCTGCAGGATTTGACTCATCAAAGAACATCTTTCTTGGGGTAAAAATTCTTTTTTTCCTGAATCAGGCTTTATACTTATACCAGCTTGTAATTCATAATTACAGATAAATGGATGTTCTTTCATTGTTTCTCTTCTAGGAAAAGGCTGCCAAGTGGAAGACTGCAGACGGGCAAATGGATGGTTTGACCACAAATGGAGTTCTTGTTATGCATCCACGCAATGGTTTTACTGAAGACTCTAAACCAGGGGTATGGAGAGAGATCTCGGTTTGTGGAAATGTATTCAGCCTGCGTGAAACCAGATCAGCTCAGCAAAGAGGAAAGATGGTAAGTTGGGAGAGAACTTTTTAATTCAATTTTCCACAATCAAGAAGGCACCAACTCTCAGTAGTGACTGGAAATAAATAGATTCTTATACTTGCAAAAAAACTGCTTCTTCACACCTGCTAATACAAGGTGTGTCTGTATGTACAACGTTTACATATAAATTATGTCATGTATAAAAATACTAAATATGATGCTGGATGATAACTCATCATTTTGCAGTCTTGTGGTTACCTTTTCCTATCTCTCATATTTATTATATGATTCTGAAATCCACAGTTTCCTAAATTGAAATCTATGAAGGGTGAAATCTGGGTGGTAATTGATTCTGTTTTAACCAGCTACATTTGTTTGGGGGTTTTCCCATCTTTTGCCTGTGGTTTTTTTATCTGGTTCAAAATATTGTTACCATTTCACTTATCTGCCATTAACTTGCAACTTAAAAAGCACATGTAATTTTCTCAAGTTACAGCATCTTCATTTCTAAACATCTCTTTTGTAATGACTGTGCCCCAAGGATTTTGATGAGCTCCTAAACAGAAGTAATGGGATGTTTAGTGTTCTTTATAAGCAACATCAAAAACTAAAATGTTTATATGTAAAGCCAAATTAACACTGCCTCTTCTTTCCCTTCATGGTTCCTTTCCCCCACCCCAGGTAGAAATTGAAACCAACCAGTTACAGGATGGCTCCTTGATTGACCTGTGTGGTGCCACCTTGCTGTGGCGGACAGCAGAAGGCCTTTCACACACTCCAACAGTAAAGCATCTGGAAGCTTTGAGACAGGAGATCAATGCTGCACGGCCTCAGTGCCCTGTCGGGTTCAACACACTTGCCTTTCCTAGTATGAAAAGAAAAGATGTCGTTGATGAAAAACAGCCCTGGGTGTATCTGAACTGTGGCCATGTTCACGGGTATCACAACTGGGGAAACAAAGAAGAGAGAGATGGGAAGGACCGTGAATGCCCCATGTGTAGGTCAGTTGGCCCTTATGTCCCCCTCTGGCTCGGCTGTGAAGCTGGATTTTACGTGGACGCTGGCCCTCCGACTCACGCTTTCAGCCCTTGTGGGCATGTGTGTTCAGAGAAAACAACTGCCTACTGGTCCCAGATCCCGCTTCCTCATGGCACTCACACTTTCCATGCGGCTTGCCCCTTTTGTGCACACCAACTGGCTGGCGAGCAGGGCTACATCAGACTCATATTCCAAGGACCTCTAGACTAATAAACATGCATTAGGGTGGCACTAAATTTATAAGCTAAGTGATGCAGTTTTTTCCCACCAATTGTCTACAAATTTCTCTGCTTTGATCATTTGCATTAAGATAAAGACTTTTTTTAAAAAAAAATTTTTTTGTATTTGTAACAAAAATTCCTGAACAAAGTCTGGAAAAGTCAAGCAAAGGAATCTGGTGCATTTCCAGACTTCCGTATTCTGTGTCTGAGTATATATTTTGAAGAAAGAATTACAGCCTAATTCAATGCCTTCATTTCTGTGTTTTTTGAATCACTCCTCGGTGTCTAAGAGATGTTTTGTATTACTGAGGTACTGTTGGTTCAAACTATGTTAGTTTACAGTTTGGATGCAAACATTGTAAAATACAACAACATGTACATTAACTTTCTTTTTCTATTTATCTTCTTTATAGAAAATATCTGAGAGTGTATTTGCTAGAGTAGCACAGTAGTGTAACATCCCTGGTGTGGATGCTTTGAGTTGCTAGCTAAGGGCAGGGATTTGCAAGGTTAGGAAAAACATTATGAAACAATCTTTTCTTTTTTTAATCAAAAATAATATTAAATTTGGTAGATTTAGTAGAATGCTTTGTAAAACTGAATTCATGCAAATTACATTGTGTAAGATTTGTTTTTAACCACATTAAAGATAATCAGGAAGGATTTTCTTAAAATGTTTCTCTAGTGTGTAGTACTATAATAAAAGAACTTATCACTAAGAAATATTTTATATGATCCTTTGAATATGCAATTTAATCTAGATTATGTATTTTTCTCCCATGATAACTAATCTGTTTTTAGTATTAGCAACATTCGGCAGGTTTATTTTTTTCTTAGACACAAACTGTGGTTCATCTGTTCGCTGGAAAAATCTTTCATAATTAGAAACTGCATAAATTAGCAAAGAGGGAGAGTGACTTGACTTTTTAGAAAAAGAGATGCTTAAATTGGATGTTCTACATTTGGCCTTATCTACAGATTTGAGGATATAAAGATACAGACATAGAAATACAGTGGTTTGAATGGCAAAAATATGTTTGTCTTTGAACCCAGAAGACCTAACCTATGGCCTTAGGTCCTCAAAATAATCGACTTACATTAGAACTTTCAGTGAAAATCAGATTCAAGTCTCAGTATTCCCGTAACACACTGGTCACTTCAGCAGTTAATGGGGAACAATAGTGACAGGAAAACTGAAAAAACTGTACACAAAGTTTGCTCATGAGACATAACAGCCTTTAAAACTTTATTTTCAAGAAGCATGAAAAATTTCCTCCTTTTTTCATGCACTGAATACATAAAAGTTATAGATAGGTGTGCTACATCAGAAAGGGGTCCTGTGACACATTTGTAAATCAGCGTACCCCAGGATTAGGTTGAGGTTTTTCCGTTTATGATGTTTTTCCCTTTGGTTTGAGAAAAAAAAAGTATATAATAAAAATTGACAATAGCAAATTCCTGTACTTTGTAGCGTAGCTTTGATTTTCTCAGTAAAAAGAACAAAAAAAGAATCCTGCTTAGAAGCCATGAGCTGTTTTACTTCAGCTGTCAGAGTTTCCGTGTTTTTTTTAAAAAAACAAAAACAAAAAACAATTGTTTGGATTCACTCAGGAAATGCATGTCAGGAAACCTGTATTATAAATATAAGTAACTGCTGTTACACCCTTTTCATAGAAATATAATTGTTTTTGAAATTTTCTAGATTGTTCACGTGCATTGTGACTGATGCAACAAAGAAATCAGCCCCCGTGTTGTATTTGTTTTAATCATTTCTGTTGGGGTTATACCATAGCTAATTTTTTTTTCGCAATTTAATTTATTCAAACTGTAAGTAAACACTTTTCAAAATAGAAATGTGAAGCTTTTTTCTTTTGGTTTAAGGTGTTCTGGGATTTTTTTGGGTATGTGGAAAAAGGAGACAGGAATGGGGGATAGGGACGTGGGGTAGAGAACAGGCTCTCTCACAGACTGGAAGAATTCATTTCAAGGAGATGAAAGATGTACGTTGAATATATCGCTCCTTTCTCTTTCCAAAGCATTTTTTTTACTTAGGATCACTCAACCAGTAAACAGTTACTAAGCACCTTCTAGGTACCAGACACTATACTAAGTGCTGAGAATACCAAAAGATTCAAAAGACAATCCCTCCCTCAAGGGAATTTACAATATAATGGGGGAGACAACATGCGGAAAAAAAAAAAGATACAAAACAAGCTATAGATAAATAAGAAATAAAAAGCAGGAAGACACTAGATTTAAGAGGGGTTGAGAAGGGTTTCCTGTAGAAGATAGGATTCTAGAAGCCAAGGAGGTCAATAGTTGGAGCAGAAAAGGGAGAGGATACTAAGCATAGGGGACAGCCAGAGAAAATGCCCAGAAATGAGATGGAGCTTCTTATTCCTGGAACAACCAGGAGGTTGGTGTTATCACATTGAAGACTACATGCCAGAAATAAGGTGTAAGAAGGTGTAAGAGACTGGACAGGTGGAAGGAGCCAAGCTAAGAATGGCTTTGAATGCCAAACAGAGCATTTTGTATTTGCTGCTGGAAGTATTAGGAAGCCAGTGAAATTTATTGTATGGGGGAAAGTGGGAGTGGGGAGGGAGGGGGTGGGGGAGTGACATGACAATTGGACCTGTGCTCTAGGAAAATTGCCTTGGAGGATGGGATTGGAATGGGGAGAGACTTGAGGCAGGCAGACCCACCAGCGGGTTATTGCCATAATCAAAGTGTAAGGTGATGAGGGCCTGCAGTAGAGTAGTGACAGTCTCAGAGGAGAAAAGAGGACAAATTTAAGAAATGAAATAGGCAGGCCTTGGCAAACAGCTTGGGGGGGGGCAGGGAGAGAGGAACCTAGGCTGACTCCTAGGACGTGAGCCTGAGGGAAAGATAGTTGGGAGGAAGGTGCTTAGAGGGAAAGACAATGAGTTCTGTTTTGGACACAGTGAATTTCACATGTCTACTGGACATTCAGTTCAAGATATCTGAAAAGTAGTTGGAGATTCTAGACTAAAGAGAGAGTGGAGCAGGATAGGTAGATTTAAAAATTATCCAGCATAAAGATTGCAATGAAATCCAAGTGAGCTGGTGAGATCAAGTGAAGTGGTATCAAGGGAAAAGAGAAGAGGGCCCAGGAAACACCGACAGACGGTGTGATCTGGCAGAAGTTCCAGAAAGGAGACAGAGAAAGAAGGGCAGATAGGAGGAAGAGCAGGAGAAAGTAAGTGTCCTGAAACCCTTGAGAGAAAAGTATCAAGGAAGAGCGAGGGGTCAACAGTGCCAAAGGCTGCAAAGAAGTCAAGAATGAGGACTGAGAAGACATTTGGAAGGAGCTATAGATGTCATCTGATTTGACCCCCATTTTTTGTTCAGTTATCTCAGTCTAGTCTGACCCTTCATGATCCCATTTGGGGTTTTCTTGGCAAAGATTCTGGAGTGATTTGCCATTTACTTCTCCAACTCATTTTATAGGTGAGGAAACAGGAAAACTGACTTGCTCAAGGTAGCACAGCTAGTAAGTGTCTGAGGTCAGATTTGAACTCAGGAAGATGTCTCCCTGACTACAGGCCTGGTGCTCCATATACTATATCACCTAACTGCCCATATAACCCCGTTTTACAAATGAAGAAATTAAAGGCTCAACATGGCTATAAATTACTCTTCCAAGGTCAGACAGGTAAGTAGAAAGTGGCGAAACTGGGATTTGAACTCGTCTTGATCCAAATCTTGTCACCATGCTGCCTCTTATTCAAGTTATTGAAACAGATTGTCCCTGATTCTAAGGTGGTCAGCCCCCTGGTAGGGAATTTGTCTTTTAGGAAACATGAGTCAGAAGGGACTTCAGGCTCCATCTATTCTAACATGCTTGAACAAAATCATTTAGTAGTTGTTTGTGATGCTGCTTAAATGGTATCAAAGTGGCCTGAAAGAATAGGGAACTTACCAGCGTGTTTAACCTTTCAAGAGATTTTAAAAAGTAAAATTGAGTAAGTTTTACCTGCAGAATAAAATTTACCTATAGAGTAGATGAACTGCATTTACTGCATAAGGACCTCAAACTTTGAGATGTCAGAAGTCTTAAAAACTCAAATTAGCATAATGTTGCCTCAGGAAACATTGATAAATTATATTTAAACTTAACTATAACCTCACAAAGATCCATTAGAAAGCTCCTTGGCCAATCGCTGTAACACTGTTCCTGTGAAACTTAGAAATCTGTCATTTCACACACACACACACACACACACACACACACACACACACACACACACACACACACACACACACACACACACACACACACACACACGCTGTTCCTTACAGTGACCTAAGTTGTTAAATTCTGCCTTTTAGTTTGAGAGAATTTTGAATTTCAGTTCTTCCTTAGTCTAAATTAAGAATATATGACTGTTCTCTAATGGTTTATTTAGATCAAGACCTCACAACAACCTCAAGGAGGAAACTCATTAATATTTTTAGTGTAGGCTTTTTATCTGAAGGATCTCTGGTTCTTCTGACTTGCCCAACAAAGGAAATGAATTTCTTAGCCTCATTTTACCTCACAGTCATGAAGCAAGTCAAGGCAAAAGTTAAGAGTAGGACCATTCAACAGCGTTTTCTTTAAACGATTAGTAGTCCCATACCTCAATGTATATGGCCTTACTACAACATGTAAAACAGAGTAGGAAAGTGCTTTCTAGCAATAAGAAATTATATTGAGTCATGTCAGAAATCTCATATCGCCAGGAATGTTACCAAATTCAATCGTTAGCAATTGATGACAGTATGATTTATCATATTTATAGGCCCCTTAGCATCCTTTAAAGCCAGTAATTTGAAACTCCCTCCATCGGATATTTTAAGGTGCCCAAAACTAGCAAAATTGACTGCAGGTTAATTTGACACTCACTAAGGTATTTATATACCTTGTGAAAGGCACTGGTTTAACAACTACTTCCCTACCTTTCTTACGGGAGCAGAGGTGGGAGAAGGTGGAGAGAGGGGAAGTGTTGATAGACATGACATAACAAAGGAAAAAAGTCCAAAGGCCTGGATAGTTCAGACAAAAAAAGTCAAGACTGATCCATCTTGAGACAAAATCTTCTACATGATGTAGAACTTTTCAAAAGTTGTTTTACCTGAGGGTGAAATTCTCCAGGTGTTTCTGTTTTGGTATGACATTGTGTTGTACTGTTGCATGGAGCAATAAAGTACCTCATCAGTGAGACCCATGAACACTCCAAAGTTGACCATGCAATCTGCAAAGGAAAAAGTCTGGGGGTGCATAAAAAATGCATAGTGCCCTGATCATGACATGTAGTTGAGTGCTTGCTGAGTCAGTCTGTCAGTATAAATATGGACAGGTATTACTGATGGGTATTGAGTCAGGCCTAAAATCAAAGAGGAAGGTGAGAGAGGTCTGGCTTGCATTTAGGAAATTATTAATGTTTTAAGTATTCTCCAACTGCTCCCTAACATAGATGGCCACCATTTCAACCCCAATCCAGTGTATAAATGACTGAATTACCAAACACTACAAACTCTTAATAATCAAAATCATAACTGGCCTAGAGGATAATGGGGAAACTATAGCAAGGTTCAGAAGGCAAAACCATTTTGCTAACAATGACTTGCATGCAAGAAGTAACATAAAAAAAAGTTACCAAGGACACGTATGGTTAGAAAAGGAGGTGGTTTGGTCATGGAGCAAGAGCAAAGAATTACAGATGGAAAGGTCTGTTGTTCAGTTGTTTCAGTCACGGCCGTCTCTTTATGACCTTATTTGGGGTTTTCTTTTTGCAATTTCCTTCAGCTCATTTCACAGATGAGGAAACTGAGTTAAATGACTTAACCAGTGTCATAGCTAATAAGTGTCTGAAGCAGGATTTGAACTCGGGTCTTTGTGACTCCCAGTTGAGTGCTCTATCTACTGTGCCACCTAGCTGCCCATTGGGAAGATCTAGTGTTATGCTATTCTCCAAAATATACTGAAAGACAAAAAGGAAACTATTGGGTAGATCCTCATTAGATGATTTGTAGGACATGAGTCAGGACCAGAAGGGATAGGTCGAGTTTCAGTCTACATTTGTGAAGAAAATGTCCATGGATCCAAAAATGTGTTTATGGATTCAAATGAGTTAATATGTTAAAAAAACAGTTTTTTAATTAATTTAATTCAAAATCACTTTGCCTTCACTTTGACTTTTACCAGGCAAAGAAAGCCTGGTTCCACAGCTGGTGTAAGAAGTCAGTAGCAGAACCTATAGCTGGTTCTGCTAACCTGACAAGTTAGTGAAATGAGAATCTAAGCCAGAACTTTGGGGAATCCAGGTCAACTTGGCAGAGAAAGAACAATGGGCAGCATTCGTTGTTTCTTTATAGTGTAGCTACATCTTACAAGTCATGTAAAACTTAAGGCCTGACTCTCAGAAATTTGTTTTATGGTTTATTTATGGTTTCAGTACTGTTAGGCACTTAAAATAGACTCTTTTTATTTACAAAAGTATTTCTATACCCCCTTTAATACAAAATAACGATTTAAGTAATGTTTGGGTGGAGTTTCACAAGTACAAGGAATTCTTCTGACAGAGCTGTAATCCAATTGTTATCCACAGTCTAGTCTTTGGATATCGGGATTTAGGTGTTCCTTTGCTAAAGGGCAGGTAGCAGTGGGGACTTATTCACTGTAAATAAAGAGACTGAGTGAGGTGGGTTCAGAAAAGGTAAGTTGAGTCTCCTGCCCTTTTTGGTTGTCCTTAACTTAATGTTTCCTGTGACTAATATCAATCAATGAATGTTAATTAAGCTGCCAGAAGGGCAGCTAGGTTTCGGGCCTAGAGTCAAGAGACTCATTTTCCTGAGTTCAAATCTGGCCTCACACACTTAGTAGCTGTGTGACCCTGGGCAAGTCACTTAACCCTGTTTGCCTCAGTTTCCTCTTCTGTAAAATGACCTGGAAAAAGAAATGGCAAACCACTCCAGTATCTTTTCCAAGAAAACCCCAAATGGGGTCATAGAGTCACACATGACTGAAAAACGGCGGAACAACAAAAACTATAGGCCAGGCAGTGTTCTAAGCGCTGCTTTGCATGTGTGAAATAACATATTTTATATTTTAACTCCTTGAATGGCCTTGAGTCTCATTATCAGCTATCCTATGGGAATTAAGGTGATTCAACCCTCTGACAACAATAAATTAACAATCTCTACATTTTTTCTCCTTAGTCCTGTGGTATAGTGCGATAGTGACATAGCCACAGATGGTTGAACTATGGTCTCTTCGCTCAGGGAATTCTGTTGCCTCTCAAAAGGGCTGCTAAGGCAAAGAACCACAAGTGAATTACAGAGTTGTGTCCAGTGTATCAGTCCTGAGCCATATGAGGAGAAGAGCCATCCAGATTATTGACTAATGGGAAAATTTCTGGGAGTCTTTAGTTTGGAAATAAAGCACAGGACAATGACTTTTACTAGGTAAAAAGCAATAATAAGACTTTGTATGGAAAACTTGAAGGGTGTCATCATTAAGCCTCAGGCTCTCAGCCTTGATTTGGAAATCTTTTCTATTTTTTAGCTGGGTTTTTTTTTTCTTGTCACTATTGATATTTTAATTCACTATTAAACAGACCAGGAAAGAGAGAGGTATATACTGCTAAAAGAGTATGATAACAAGTGTTATATTTGTCATTTTAAAATTTCATTTTTAATATGAGCTTAGAGGTAGAAATGGGGAACAGTTTTCTCCTAGACTCTGGAAATCAGGGAGCCCTGAATTAAAATCTCACCTCAGACACTTGCTAATAACTGTGTGACCCTGGACAAGTCACTTAACCTTTGCTTCAGTTTCCTCAATTATAAAGTGGGAGTAATTACAGCATTTATCTCCCAAGTTTGTTATGAAGATGAAATTACATATTTGTAAAGCACTCTATGACCTTAATGCTAGTTATTGTTATTATTATTATTACCTATGTCAATTTTATGTTGGTCATTGTTGCAAGGCTTGTATTTATCACTACTATGGCTTTATCTCCCCATTCATTTCACAAGCCCTTTCACTACAACTTTTGACCCCAACGCTCAAGCATGATTGCTCTTGCCGTAGTTACTAACAATGTCTGTTTAAAATCTTTATTATTTTATTTTATTACTTTTTCTTTATTTTTTTTTTTTGCATTTAGGAAATTATTAATGTTTTAAGTATTCTCCAACTGCTCCCTAACATAGATGGCCACCATTTCAACCCCAATCCAGTGTATAAATGACTGAATTACCAAACACTACAAACTCTTAATAATCAAAATCATAACTGGCCTAGAGGATAATGGGGAAACTATAGCAAGGTTCAGAAGGCAAAACCATTTTGCTAACAATGACTTGCATGCAAGAAGTAACATAAAAAAAAGTTTGTATACTATATAATTCCCACCCTATCTCCCACAATGCAATATAAGCTCCTTGGGAGCAGTAATTGCTTCATTTTTGTCCATGGAATCCCCACTCGCATCATAATGCATGACACATCATATGATTTTGGTAAACACTTACTGGTTGATCTTTTGGTTAAAGTATACTAATGTTAATGAATATGTTAATATCACATAAGATTTCACCCTTTTGTGGCTAAATTCCGTGATGCAATAACAATTACTTGTGTTCATTAATCTTCTGATTATTAATTAGTATCAACTGAGGGACAGAACAGGAAGACTTGTCTTTGTCAGAGATATATGCCACTGTCATAGTACTTGCTCAGTGTCAAGTCCAAATGGAAAAAGAAATCCCTGTGGGTGGTGACGTTCTCCAAGCATTGAGGTGATTGCCTTAAGCTGGGAATATCACACAGGCCTTCTTAATGGGGAAAAAACACACAGATGAAGAGTATTAAAATGGGATTAAAAAATAGGTGGAAAGTCCATTGAACTGGTCCATCAGCCCACCTATAGTGAAAAGACGTGAAAAATGGACAACGAATAGAAGGTTCAGTAGAAGAGAAGAGATTTGATTGTTTGGGAAATTGTACAGTTTCCTGAAATCCCAAACTACTCCTTGAAACAAAGACCTACCTTTTTAACATGTTTGGGTTTTTTGGGTTCTGTTTTTTGTTTATATTTGTTTTCTTGATTTTGGGTGATGCTACATGCTTGTGAACCACAGAGTGCTGCCATTTTGGAAGAATCAACATTTCTAGAGACTGAGAGGACAACGGAGAATATAATGGTGACAAATATTCTGCAGTATATTACCACTGGTGACTTATTTGCACATAAGAAGTGTAATAAGAGATATCAACCAGGAGATTTATACTTAAATTCTTTCACACCAAAGGATCCATGTGGATATTCTGCGCAACAGTGCATATCACAATCCACCCATGCTTACCTATCTTATCCACAGAAATCCTACACTGACATTCTGCCCAGCATAATCAAGGTCTTCCTCTAGATCTCTTGACATTGTATAGATATCAGTGGAGTGCACAAGCTGTCCATCCCTTATTGCTCACTCTTATTTGTAAACATCTCATCTCTTCTTTTTCCCCCAGTTTGCACATCTTTCTAATGATGTCCATTTTGCCTCTCCTTCATTTGTAATGTGTTACAGCCTATTCACACTCACCACCCACCACTCGATTGCCCTGTAAGTAAGCTTCAATTTTAGTTTTTCAGAGACATAGTGCATGTTTCTATATGGCAGGGAAGAAGCCAATAGATACATAGACACTGAAGAATTTCGAGAGAGTAGAGATGATAGAAGGGGCAAACTGCTAGAGAAGATGGGATGGGATGGCATCAGGAATACAATATAGGAGCCTGTGTTGGCCAGGAAGACCATATCATCAAGTGAGATGGGGTGAAGGAGGAGATAGTGGGAGAAGGGGACAAGAGGAAACCCTACATCAATGGCCTCAAATTTTTGAGTGAAGGTGAGGTTCTCAAACTGAGAATGGGGGCAAGGGTTCCATAAGAGGCTAGAGGAAGGATGAAAAGGATTGGAATTAGCCACTGTGGTGAGTGGAAGAGTGAATTGATTAAGGAAGTATAAATTAAGGAGGGGCCTTGCTACAGTGAGAGCCCAAAGAGATTACATTACATAAATTTGTAGTGTCTCCAATCAATAAGATTTCATGGTTTTCTCCAGCTCTGTTCAGCAACTCATAAATAGGAGTGAAGATTACAGACAGTGGGGATAATTCATGGTTGGAGTTCAGCAAGGCATGATGAGCTATGGGGGGAAGAGACAGGAATTTGAATATAGAAGATAGTGGAGCATGAACTGATTCATCAGTGGTTCAAGATAGGGAAGAAAGAATGGTGCAATTAGTACAGCAACAATAGGCTGAGGAAAAACAGAGGAGTGGGAGTCACTTGGATAAATTTATTAATTTTTTGTGATGAGTGGCATAGTACAAAGTTGTATTGCTTTATTCTATTTCCATTTGGGAATTTCTGTATTTCTGGAATAATTCCAATTCTTAGTATATCAGTATATTTATCAGAATTCACCACTCCCTCAATGCAGAGAAGACTTCTGGATTCAACAGAAGTAAAAGAGTAGTAGGAAGAGACCCAGTGAATTGTGTCATGAAAACTTAAAGACTGGAGGTGCTTTATAAAAGGGTAGGTAATGGCAGGGGGAAAAATGGAGGCAATGATTTAGTTAATAACTTAATGGCTAAGTGTTAGGGAGTTGGCTGAGCTACATAAAGGTTAAGTAACATAAACAGAGTGACACACCTAGAGTCTGAAGAAGGCTTTGAACCTCAGTCTTCTGACTCCAAGTCCAGCATTAAATCCATATTCAGACCATACAAATAGGAATAGGAAAGAAATAATTATTTCCCCATCCATGGCCAGGGATTATTGGCTGAAATAGAAAGTGTGCGGCTTTGGCAACAGATTGTCCTACAGACGGGATAATTCATTATTAAGAGTCCACAACAGTGACTGAGAGCACCTAACCATGCTTGCATTCAATTCAATTCAGTAGGTGTTTATAAATGCCTGCTTATTGGCAATTAGGTGGCACGGTAGATAGAGCATTGGACTTGGAGTCAGGAAGAGCTGAGTTCAAATCCTAAGGAAGATATTTACTAGCTGTATGACAATGGGTAAGTCAATTACCCCCTCTCATTTCCTCATCTGGAAAGTGAGAAGGATGGACTCGGCTTCTGAAATCCCTTCTGACTCTAATAAATCTTGTTCTTTGATCCTGTCTGCCAACGGCAAGGTGTACAACTTCATAAAAAGAACAGCCTCTGCCCTCAATAGGCAATGGCAAGAAACATGTACACCAATACATGAATGAAAAATATATACAAAGAAAGTACAAAGTGATTTCAGGTAATTGGGGAAAGCATTATCAACTAGGGGAATTGAAAAGGCCTCTTGTAAAAGTAATGATTGGCCTCAGCTCTCCAAATTCCCCTCCAAACAACTTTAAAATAACTCCCAAAACAAATTCCAGAGTGGCAGAACCCACAGGAGGACAAGATGAAACAATTTTCCAGCCTAAGGAACTTAGAAGGTTCACAGGAAAGGTCTGTGTCACTGGGGTGAGAGTGGAGCACAGGCCCTAGGGGTGACTGAATCAGCTGCTCCTCTGGAGAGCATGAACTGTGGTCACAATTCTAGTGCAGAAAAGAGTACTTCTGGTCGCTCACAGGTAAGATCAGGAGAATAGTGACTACACCTCCCCTTAGACAGTGGTTCTCAACCTGTGGGTTGCGACCCCTTTGGAAGTCAGCTCTTTCACAGGGGTCACCTAAGGCCATCAAAAAACACATATTTCCGATGGTCTTAGGAACCAAGACACCACTCCTCTATCAGTCTCCAGGCAGGTCCATCCACATGCAGATACACCCACATACGAGTATTAAAGGATCGCAGCATTAGGAAGGTTGAGAACCACTGCCTTAGAAGATCTGAGAAATTACAGATCCCCAAAACTAGCTCTGAAAAGAACTGCACAAAAATGCTGAAGCTTGGACACAAAATCCCTCCACCTCCAGGGTAGCAGACCCCAACTTTGACATAAAGTTAAAAATCAACAAATAGTCTGGGGAAAAATTATCTTTGTGTCACCAGCATCTGACACAGTACCTGTCACATAATAAGAGCTTAATGAGTGCTTGTTGATTGATTCATTGCAGGCAAAGGGATATTGGTGATACATTGAGGTTGGGGAGGAAAAATTCCAGACTTGTGATTTCATTGATATAGGGAATTCCCTATGTAGAAACTTGCCACTGGACTTTGGTGGCCCTGGAGGACAGAGGGAGGCTGATGACTTTGTGCAACTCTGCCTCACTTAAATCCAATTCACAGCACGTCAGTGATGTGATGTCCTTGGTCCTCTTCAAAAACAAGGACTAAGGACAAGCAACAAACTCCTCCTCCAGTGTGGAGAGGTGTTTATCTCTAATTCAGCTTTCTTGCTTGGGGTGGGCAGGCTAAATGACTTAACTTTGTCTTTCAGCCCCAACATGTGACAAGCAGGATTTGAACCAGAGTTGCCCTATTTGACTCACAACACCAGTCTGCCTCTCCTAATTCGAATTATCTTCAACTAATTAATAATTCCAATACTTCCTAGAAGAAGATTTGTATCATCATTAGCCAGGGTATAACTAACTTAAGGTATATATTGTAATGCTGCTTGGTTTCCTCACAGAAATGTGCATAGACTACCTTTGAAAATTTGGAGACAGGGAGAAACAGTACCAAAAGGTACTTTATCTCACGGGTTTTTAATTGTTCAACTAGGCTGAGTCTCACCTCTGATACCCATTAATTTTATGATATACATATATATATACAATTATTATTACTATTATTATTAACTACATCCAACTGGAACTTAGGATTCACAGGCACTGTGGAAGGGAGATCCATCCTGCCCTATCAGAAAGTTAGAGGAGTGATGGGGGAGGACATAGGAGAGATTAGATTTGGGGAGGGGTCATACAAGGGGATGGCTGTTTTGAGGGGGGGAGTAGGGGAAAGATGGGGAGAAAATTTGTTAACTCAAAATCTCATGGAAATGAATGATGTAAACTAAAATAGATAAAATAAAATATTTAAAAAAAAGAAAAAGAAAAAGAAAATAGAGGCAAAAGTCATACCCGTGAATATAACTCACAGTTCTTTTGCTAGATGTTCATTCATGGTAACCCAATTAAAACCTTATCACAGGTATGAGATATGGATTCAAGGTTGCACATTGCTGGGATGTGCTTCAAGTGACTGGACATCCATACAGACCCTTGAAACTTCACCACTGATGCAGCCTCCCCCACTCTTAGAGGTGCAAATGAGTCCAAGAGGATTCCAGCCCAAAATTTCTTTTCAGCGGACTGGGCCACTTCAACCAAATGGGAAAATTCTGTATTATGAATTGTATAGAAGACAAATGACAGCTTGGCCTGGAAAATCAAGTCCAGTACTAACGTACAGTGGAACCTTAACTTCATTTATAGATTCTGAGCGTTTGCCTTTTACAGACTGTGACTATCAGGTCCGGTTTGGGAATTAAGCAGGAAAGACACCCAGTAGCTGGGCACAGTGTAAAATGGGCCCAGCTCCTCCAGAAGGCCTCCAAGCTCCAAAACTCCACACTGTCTTCTCCAGTCAAGTTGTGGCCAATATTAGCACTCCCCTGAAGCCCAATGGTATGGTGAGTCTTTACAGACCGTTCTCTAACCACACCAGAGGGGCAGAGATGGTATTGTCTGAAGGTATGGCCACCCACTAGACTATCCATGACCTGGAGCCTTTCACTACTTATTCCATAGGGGTGGAAGCCTGTACCTGCTTCAATTGTTACAGCAAGGGACCAGTGGCTCAACCGACTACTCACCCTGCCCCACCTTCCCAGCAGCCCCCTCCCCAGATCCAGACATTGACCTCTAGGACTGCCTACTTCCAGTGGAATCCTCCATCATCTCCAAATGGCATTGTTAAAAGTTATGAGTTGGAACTCTATATTCCATGTCCTCTGCCTACAGAAATGCCCTGTACTCCTGGGCCAACAGAAATCAAAGTCAGAGTGTGAGCATTGGGGATCTACAGCCCTATACCAGCTATAAGCTGAGGATGGTGGCATACAACTTGGTGGGTAGCTCTGCTTCAGAATGGATCAGCTTCACCACTGAAAAAGAAGCCCCTCAATACAGAGCACCATTTTCCGCGGCCAGCAATTTATCTGTGGTGTACGTCAACTGGAGTGGCACTTTCCTGCTAAATGGCAAGCTGAAGGAGTATGTGTTGACAGATGGAGGCCAACAACTCTACAGTGGCTTAGATACCAGCCTCTATATCCCCAGGACAGCAGATAGAACTTTTTTGTTTCAGGTGACTTGCACTACAGATGAAGGAAGTGTTAAGACACCTTTGATCTAGTATGATATCTCAACAGGACTTGGCCCAGTACTAACAACTCCTGGAGAGAAGATGGGAGCAGGGAGCAAGCATGCTGAGTTCTACAATGAGCTGTGGTTTATAACATTAATGGCAATTCTGGGGTTGATCCTCCTGGCTATCTTTCTGTCTCTGATCCTACAAAGAAAAATACACAAAGAGTCATATATCAGAGAGAGACCTCCATTAGTGCCACTTCAGAAAAGGATGTCTCCACTGAGTGTCTAACCCCTAGGTGAAACCCACATGGGATTGGCTGTTACAAAGATCCCCCGGACAGGGACTCCCATGAGTATCTGGAGCAACAGAAGCATGTCTGTCCTCCACATCTCAGGTCAAGGCCAGATTAGTCGTACCTACTCCCAGGGTTCTCTGCATCGCAGTGTCAGTCAGCTCATGGACATACAGGACAAGAAGGGCTTAACTGATGAGGCAGTATGGGAGACCATCATGGGCCATGATAGTGGATTGTATGTGGATGATGAAGATCTGATGAACGCTATCAAGGGTTTCAGCTCTGTGACTAAAGAATGCACCACATTCACAGACACTCATCTGTAACAGATGGAGAAAATGTTCAAGATAAAGAACTAAATTATAGTGTGCCACACGCTAGAGTTGCTCGGCAATGACTGACTTATTCATTTAACCTGAGGAGCTACTCCTGTGTGTCCTTTATTTCCATTAACATAATTTTGGGTTTGTTTGGTTATTTTTTATTTGGGGAAGAAATAAGGATTAT
>CM053581.1:93361515-93397941 GCA_028627135.1 Pseudochirops cupreus | reverse complement strand
TTCCATCTGGCAAAGTCGACTTTTTAAGGCATTCTTCTCCTCATTGGCTTTTTGGGCCTCTTTTGCCATTTGAGTTAATCTATTTTTTAAGGTGTTAATTTCTTCAGTCAGGTTGTTGACTCTCTTTTCATGATTTTCTTGTATCATTCTTATTTCTCTTTCCAATTTTTCCTCCACTTCTCTCATTTGGTTTTCAAAATCCTTCTTAAGCTGATCTCTAGCTTTTCGGCATTCTTCATGTTTCTTGGAAGCTTTTGGTGCGGGAGTTCTTACTGCATTGTCTTCCTCCCGTTCCCTGCTTTTATCCTTCTTTTCCCCAAAGAAGGAATCTAGAGTTTGGTTGCTGTTCTTACTTTGCTTCCTCTGCCTGCTCATGATGGCACCAGTCAATGATTTTTTAGGTCTGTGGAACTCTGCTTCCAGAGGGGAAAGGTCTGTCCCAAATTGCTGGGGTTTCCCAGCTGCCCGCAATTTTAGGAGGCTGTTGCAGCCCCCACCAGCTTTGGCTCACTCAAGATGCACCCCAGGGCCACCACCCAAGACCACAATCCAGATCCAGGCCGCTCAACGCAAGAGCACTTGGCCCCTGAACGATCGCTTGGTCCCCCTGCAGTCTGTAGGCTGGGGGCTCTGAAGCAGCAATGTGGAGGTGGCTGCAGGGCCTCAACTTCTGCTGCTTCCTTGCCCTGGAGGCGGTTTGGCCAGACCTGCTTTTCTCCCCCAATTTTAGCCGTGTTCCACTAACCTTTCACTTAGTCCTTTTTTTCTTATGGCTTGATAATTCTGGAAACTGTCCCAGCTGCCGCTGATCCACTCTCCTGAAGCTCTAGCTACGGCTCAGCTCGGCTCATCCAGCCACCCCCACGGCAAAGCCACAGTTTCAGGCTGGGTTGGTTTTGGCTCCCAGCACTGAGATGGTCCCTTCAAGCCAAGCTGCCTTCAGTGGGAGATATTTTTGCATGCATTTTAGAGCCCTAAAATTTGTTTAGAGTCATATTTTATGGGTAATTGATGTGGCTGTGCGGGAGCTGCCATACCTTGCTGCTCCTATGCCACCATCTTGGCTCCACCCCCTCAATTTTATTTTCTTTATTACTTGTGCTTAGTATATGTCCATGTAGACATCTGATTGAGACCATGGTTTTTTTCTTCTCAGATATTGTCTTGTAAGAATTACTGACATTCTCCTTCATATGTTTTTCCAGTTCATGGCTATGGTACCTGAATTGGCAGAAATATATGGAAAGATTTTTTTTCTTCCTTTCCCTTTTTAATTTGATTAGGCAAACATATTTCAGTAGTCTCATTGGATACATCCATACCTAGCCTCAAGTCTATTATTTCAATATTTTAAATAGGTTGGCTGCCAGATGAACTCTTTGGCCATGACAAATCATGAAACAAATACACATACAGAATGGTCTCCTGTTCTACATGGCCCTCCTCTGCTTCCACAGGGATAAGGAGGAAATATAGCGGAGAAGGGGTAAGGAAATGCTCAGACTCACATAGCTCTTAGACTATCTACAACTATTAATTGAAGTATTGGTGCTCTGAATGTGAGATCTTTGTCCTATGGCCAATGAGATGATATCTATCTGGAAAACCAAACTGTGTCCTACTGATATTCTTACAATAAATGAAACCAGGATACCATATAAAGATATTACATCCAAAGGGAAGTCTGGCTCAATTTCTCCTTTAAAAGGATTTATTGTGTGCCCAAGGACAAAAAGAACCATCATTGAAAGGAGTACTTTGTTGTCTTACCTATGCAGTGATTATGATGAGCCTATAGAGACAAGGGAATTGCCATCATGGTAATTGTACCTTATGAATTAACAGCTGTGGCAGAAAATGAAAAAGATGGTATTTAACAGGGATAAATGTAAGATATTTTGTTTAGGTTTAGAAAAATCAGATGTACAGACAGGATGATGAAGTCCCCATTTGCTTTTTGTTTCACAAGATCATGAGCTCAGTGTGAGCCAATACTATGTTGCCAGTTGACCTTGCCTTCTCCTTTGCCCAGGAAGTTGAGGCCATCAAATAGGAGCTTCCTCATCTCCACTACCCCCCTCCCCCCACACACACACTCCCTATCTCCTGGCTCCCTCAATGCCTACAAACATATTTACTCTTTTCCTCATTCTCAAAAAAATCTTAACCTTGCTTTCTCTTAAACTTATCACTCTATAATTCCACTCCTTTTTTACTGAAAAAATTACATTTGCTTCTTCTACTTCTCAAGTTCTTGAAATTTTTAATTTCAACACAACCACTACACTGATATCTATCCAAAATTACCGATAAAATATTAACTACTAAATCCAATGGGCTTTGCTTAGTCTTCATCTATTCTGTGCTGGATTAGCCTACTGATGGTTTAGGCTACATATGGGAATAAAATGAAACATTTGTAGGGTTTGTAACAATTAACAAAAGGATATATCCTTAGCCGTTGCAGGAGAAGGCTATTCAACAAGGAGAGCCACTTAGAACCCTCAAGCTGATTCAGCTAGCAAAGCTTAATCCACCAGCCACACCCCTGAGAGCCCTTCTTGGCTGCTGTGTTCTCAGGTGATACCAAAGTGAATTCAACGCTCCCCTGAGTCATGTCTTAAGGACCATCTCATCACTCTTTAAGGAAAATCTAGCCTAACTTGCATAAATGGAGTTAGGATATTGCTCCTATCCCACTCCAGTCCCTTTGGACACTAATAGGAATAGCCTTGGGGAGAGCGGTGTCCCACAAATGACCAGACTTACATTTAGCCCAGCTCCTGCAGCCATCACTGAAGGGATAAATGTTTGCGAAAAAAGGGTTCATCTTCTTCATCATCACCAGCAACAACTTGCTGACCAACTTCCACCAATAAGCAGATGGACACATGAGCCCTGGAAATGGTAGCAACCCCTGCACCACTGGTCCTGGGGGAACCCAGCCCTCACAGCAACATCTGAAGGATTGATTCCTGTGAAGACGGGGCAAACCATCCTTACCAAATGCCAACCAACTGCCATACACAAGGTAGGTAGGCCAGCCTGGCTGAAGCAACAAGGGAGATGCAGAGGACAGCATATACCAGGCAAGTCAAACCACTCCCACCACCTTGGGCAACATCTCTCTTCAGACCCTAAGGGAGAGGGCAGCTAGGTGGCACTGTGAATAAAGCACCAGCCCTGGAGTCAGGAAGGTCTGAGTTCAAATCTGGCCTCAGACATTTAATACCTAGTAGTTGTGTGACCTTGGGCAAGTCACTTTACCCCAATTACCTTTCCTTCCCCCACTCCAAAAAAAAAAGGGGACCCTAAGGAAGAGTACCTAGGTATCTGAAAACAAGAGCCTCTAGAATAGCAATGTTTCTAGCCCAGTGTCAGCAGCCACCATCCTGTGATGCAACCCCTGTGGAAATGTATCCTCACAAGGGCTCCTTCAAGTGTGACAGCCACGTAGAAAACCAAAAAAGACAATTTTCATCACTGAAGTCCTTGGTACTATCAAATAATTTGATATCAGAAACTGATATGATTTTTTTTTGGTAGAAGTGACATTCAGGAAAAAACATTATCATCTGTTCTGACATTGTACTCTAAGGACCATAGGACCTTTCTACCTGATGTGCTGCTGAAACCTTCCATAGCAAATGCTTAATAAATGCTCTGTTCATTCATTTGGTGGCAGTTATTAGAAAACTCTGCTCAAGAAATCTTAATACAGGCAACAATAAGGAGGAAGAGAAAAACTAAAACAGGAACAGCAAAAACCAAAACAATGTGGCAGAACTCTAAGGGACTGACAGTGTGGGAGAATTCCAGGAAGGACTGAATCCCAGGCCTGGGCATTGCTAAAGATCTCTGCAACTCACAGAGGGTCTTTCAGTGTAGAAAGGTAACTGTAAGAGGGGCAGCATTAGGGACAGCAGGGATACAGCAAAGATTATCTGCTTTCTGCATAGTAACAGATCCTCATCACCAGTCTTGTAGCATTGTCCCATACCCAAATCCATTTAATGCTCTTTGGCCCGTCAGTCGGGACTGCCCCTTTTCTTTGAACCCGATGGAGAGAGAAGATTTAAAAGTTTTACTCCACTGAGGACTTCTAGGGACTGTCTCCCTTTTTCTTTCTAAAAAGGGGTTAGAAGGGGTAGACACTTTCACCTTCCCCTTGTTGCCAGGAAGTATGTCCCCTCCCAACAATGCTCCTCATTGGTCCTCCAAGTCCTCTGTGCAGAGGTGGAGTACAATGAGCAGTTACCAAGCCGCTATAAGCCACTACCCACTGTTACTGATGTGGCCTTAGGGCCCCCATCTCTGCCCAGGTCAGCTGCTACCTCCTGTGCCAGGGCAGGATGACAATTATCACTACTTGGCCTAGATGGAGTGTTGCTGTAGACTGTGTCTGCAGGGGACTGATGCTGCCCCACTACAGCAGGCCTGACTCTGCCATGAAGGTTTCTGGGGGCCTGCCCTGTCAATGTCCTCTTGTGTTAGTCAAAAGTGCTGTGAGCAGGGCTCCTGCTAGAGCTTACAGACACAAAACAAAAAACAACAAAGCCAGAGGCTCTTCTAGGCTCTTCCCCATTGGCAAACTGTAGCTATTTTTGCTGGGGTTGGGGAAAATGCTTCTGTGGCCCAAGTTTTATGCTCTTTGGGGGACTGGAAGCTACAGAGAGAATTACAGTTCACAGTGCTGGGGTGAAAGTAGAAACGTTTTAAACAGATGTAGCCCCCCTGACTGCCCTCAGCTAACTAAATGGAATGTGATTGCCATGTAGGTCTAAACCCTCATTGCCAGAAATGTCTCTGGGCTCCTGGGGAGAATTAAGCAGCTTCCTTTGAAGTGTCGCTCCCAACAGTTTGCACCAAAGGATCATAAGAAAATACATGTGGGAAGATCACAGTTGGTTTCTCAAATTCCAAATTAGAAAAAGAAAGAAAACTCAAGCAGTTTCTTTAGCATGGTTGTTAGGCATATAATTCTCTCACGATTCGGGGTCCCTTATGCTACCCCTCTATGTCTGGTTATGTCTATATACAATTACAAGACTGAAGACTGATGGTCCATTTGCATTATCATTTCCAAAAAAAACATTCAAAACTAAACAATTTATAAAAACATGACCCCACCTCAAAGCAAGGAGGGTCTCCCCCCCCCCCCCGCAAGAAGCCTCCCTTGAGGTAATTGAGAGATGATGACCATTAGTAGTACAGTTATCCCTTTCATATTTGAGAGGATTAGGAGCATGGTGCCTCCATAATCTGGAAAATCCATGTAAAATTTTTTGACCCTCTTATCATACTAGGGATGAAGTCTGAATCATTATATTATAAATAATTACAATTACTATATTATATTATATCATATCAAACATTAAAATATGATGATATTATATAACACTATATATATATACAACACTATATATGTATATATACATATATACACACATATACATATTTATATATAATGCATTTCTAAGTTTCTAAACTTTTTCTGTATTGTCTGCTGGCTTTCAAGTATTGTCTGAGGCTTCTACAAAATTCCCATTTATTTTCTTATGCTACCCCACGATATATCAAAACTGCAATGAGAAAAGTAGTGATGTGGAAGGGATAATTGTACAAAGTTCCAGCAACCCCAGAGGACAACTTGTCCTTTTGAATTTGTTCTTTTATGATGAGGGAAGCATTTCTTTCACCGTTCCCTAAACTCAGTTCCTCCCAGCTGCTTTGAAGGCAAAATGGGTTCTGAAGAGATCTCCTAGTTAGAATTTTGAAGAAGCTTAAATTACTAGGCAGCAAGGCCCACTTGCCCTTAGGAATTTACTCTCTAATCTCCAGGAGTGGAGATGGTCTCATAGTACACAGCCACCATTTCTAGAGGCATTAGCAAAAGCACCCTCAGAACATGAAGGTCAGTTCAGGCTCATCATTCCCTTCTTCTGTTCATTCCCCACTTCAAGGAGATCATTATGTTCCAATCCTCAAGAATACACCAATCATTCTGTGCTAGGCCTGACTCAGGCAAATTCCCCTGTAGTCTAGTTTGATAATGGAACAAAAAGAGACCCTCATAGGTCATTTGACAGTTAATAAAAGGAGATTTACTTAGTCATAGAAAAAGAAGGATAGTCAACAAGGATAATCATTGAGGACACTCAAGTTGATTCAGCTGAGCAAAGCTCACAACATGATCCACCAGCCAAACATCTGAGAAGCCTTTAAGATGCTGCTTTGTACTCAGGACATGAGAAACTGATATTGACAGTCCCCTGAACCAACCAAGTTATGAGGAGGCCTCAATTCCTTTTAAGGAAAAACTAGCTTACTTTGCATGGGGGGAGGGGCTAGGATATTGCTGCTATCACATTGTCTTTTTGATCTATGTCCACAGCTTTTTTTATACCATTGATCCTCCTGGATATTCCTACTGCCTGTGGCTTCCTTCACTACTCTCTCTTTTGGTTCCCATGCTACATTTAAAAGTCCTTTGTTGGATCATCATCTATTCTTTCTCACTAAGTATAGATGTCCCCAATCTCAGTGTTAAAATGCAAGGTTCCATCCCAAGTCCATTTCTCTTCTTTCTCTACGCCCCCTTCCTCAGCTCCCATAGATTTAGTTATAATCTTTATAATAGTCAATGAGCATTTATTAAATGCTTCCTATGAACCAGGTAGTATGTTAAGTGCTAGAGATACAAAGAAATGTGAAAAATAATCCTTGGCCCCTAGGATCTCACATTCTAATGAGGGAGACAACATACAGATAACTAGGTGTAAGTAAGATATATACAAAGTGGATGGAAAATAATTTTAGAGGGTGCCTCAAACTCTACCTCCCTCAACGGAAGGTGGGGTTTGAACTGTCTTAAAGAAATCCAGGAAATCAGAAACAAGGCTGAGAGCATGCCAACCATTGTGGGCAGCTAACGCAAAAGCATAGAGATGGGAGATGGGGAAGGAAAGGGAATGAGTATTTATTTATATGGTGTCTACTTTGTGCCAGGCACTGTACTAAGCGCTCTTTATACAAATATTATCTTATTTGATGGAGGGTGGTATGCAAGCAACAGCATTTAAAAAAAAAGTCAGAGTGCCTGGATCACAGAGGGAAATAAAGTAAAAGAAGAGTGGAAAGGTAAGAAGAAGCCAGGTTAGGAAGAGCTTTAGATACCAGAGGGCTTTAAATTCAACTTTATTAAGTGCCTACTCCCAAGGAATCCCAATATTGACATAGACCGACCTTTTGGTTTTCACATGCATGAACTCCTTTCCTTTCCTGAGTCCCTAAAAGGGGTAGACCTTCCCTAATTCTGGTTTATTGAGTCACTTGAATGTGATGGTCTTTTCCCAAGAGGTATAAAATGGCCATTAGCTGTGTACAATATGTACTGTATGGGCCATCCAGGGAAATTTTAAAAAAAATCCAGGCTAGGTATCTTTTGACTCTAATCATACTCATAAGCCACCCCATCACTTTATATACTAGTTGTATATTCAGAGAGTAAAAATGAGATTAATATTAACCAAAGAAAATTTTGTGATATGTGTATATACATACACGTATATGATAGCTAGTATTCCAAAGACAGTCAGTACGCCATAAAAATAGAGTTGTAGGTGAACTGGCAGTCAAGAAGACCTTGGTTCAAATCATAAATCTATACTTTATGGGATCATAGATTTAGAGCTTATTTGCTGCTATGTGCTCCCTATTCTAGTAACTATGACAATCATTTTTACCTCCTACTAGCAGGGATTTAAATGCCCACCCTTTCTCTGAAGAACTTTGGAACTGATTGTGTGACATGGGAGACACTGGCACAGAACTGCCCAGCATAGTGTGCCCACATCAGAGAAAGCACTATGCTCTATGAGTGAAGCTCAAAAGAAACTCGAGATGTACAAATTCAGAATCCACCCTAAATGTTCACATGGAGTATTTGTTCCCAACCTGTGGTGGAGCAGTTTAAGCTTGCATTGGTCTCATCAGCCACAGTAACTTGACCCCAACATAGTGATGTCATTTTGATCTTCTATGAGAACAAAGGACAACAACCAACCAAGTACCCACCCTTAATAATAATATAAATAAATCCTTTTATTGGGATTAGCCATCAAATGATAATAAAACTGTGCATTTTACAAGTGAGGAAACTGAGACCCAAGGAGACTTGCCCAGAATTAAACAACTAGTAGGTGTGAGTGGCAAATCTTTCTGTCTCCAAGCCCATTACTTTATTAACTGTATCATGTTGCCATTTACTGGGTGACCAGAACAAAGTCACGTAGCATCTCTCAGTCTCAAGTAGTTCTCTGTAGAATGATGTGGAGGGAATTCACTGTAAGAATCTCAGATCCTTAAGGTGTTATTAGGAGTACTGGATTAGTTATGCTTTGTGTTATCATTAAGGGTTGACTACATAGAACTTTCTTCAATATTTCTATCCTCTTCTCTCTAACTTCTCTGATAAATATGGGCTTATCATTAAAAATATTTACTAACCATCTAAGCAGACCTGCATTTCAAAGGGAATTTCCTCCTCCAGTAGTTCTCTACAACAAAGAAATTACAGATCTGAATATCACTAATTATTCATATAATCACCCATAGACTACTAGCAGGGGTGTTGTTAGGCTCAAATGAGATGATGGATGCAAAGCACTTTGCAAATCTTAAAGGGTGACATAAATGCCAATTTATCATCATCATCATCATCATCATCATTAGTATTACTAGCCTCCAGGCTGGTGATGTCATCTTTCCCCCAGCCTCTTACTCCACTCTTGCTGACCTTAAGCAATGTTTATAAAACAGTATAAGGTGAGCTGGTAAATGTTTAACAGGATAGGAGAGAGGACAGGAGGATATCTGCACATATACACTCTTAAGTTAAATTTGTATTATTAACACTTTCTTCAATCTAGATTGGAGTTATCAAACATGCTGCCCTTCTGTATACATACATATATATATATATGTATATATATATGTATATATATATGTATATATATATATCCCACAATATTCTCACAATCAATTCAATAATTCAATAAACATGTATTAAGCTCCTACTATATGCCAGGCACTGTAAAATTAGAATGTAAGATTAAAATTTAATTGGGAAATATTTAATAAGATAAATAAAAATAGATAATATATATTTTAAAACTAAGCCAATGTGACCTCCAGGGATCCTTATGTATGAATTGGTAGCACTTTTCTATTTCATTTTGACAACACTGGTCTAGATAATAAAATAATAAATCAAGTCCTGATTTGTAGTGACTAATGAGTTCTGAGATGAAAATACCCTCACTGAAAATTTAGCAGTCCTTCTTGCAAGCTGAGTAGATCTGGTTTAGGCGCACCATTGGGTTGCTGATCCAAAAGAGGCCAGATGAAAAACTAGACTTACATCAGTGTAAATCAGTGGTTCTCAACCTGTGGGTCGCGACAGGGTTGCCTAAGACCATCAGAAAACACATATTTCCGATGATTTTAGGAATCGAGACACCGCTGCTCTATCCATCTCCAGGCGGGTCCGCCCACAGGCAGATACGCCCACATACGAGTATTAAAGGATCGCTGCGTTAGGAAGGTTGAGAACCACTGGTGTAAATCCATATCTCTTTTACTAATAAGCAACGGCCACATAATCTGAGAATGTGGACAACGTATCATCTCAAACATTGTCTACTGAAAAATTGCACATGAGCTAATTTTTAGTTATTCTGCAGAATAATATTTGTGATATTGTCAATATCGTTGCCCTTTCCGTTAGGTTTATTTATTGCTATGTACTCCCTATCCTGGTAATTATTAAAGTCATTTTTTTTTCTGTTATACTAGCAGTAATTTAAGTGCCCACCCTTAATAACGATAAAAATAAATAATTTTATTGGGATTAATCATAAAATGATAAGTATAATTACTGTTATTTTTTAATCCCATCACACTATTTTTCCTGATATCCACCTCTGCAGTTGTGAACATCACACCTTCAAAATGTACTTGCCCTCATTCTTACATTAGCTTTTTATTTAAAGTTCCCTCATCACTGTATTGTTTAGTCCTATAAAAAGGAAAAACATGAGCTTTCACCATGCTCTCTATAATTACAATTTTCAGTACCTCAATCAATCCCCTATAACTCTTTTATCTTTTTCAAGATAAATAATGACTTTGAGGTAGTTGTCTTGGTAAAACTTCAAGTGGATCCCCAAGGAAGCCTGCAATTTAGGAAAAACAAAAACCTGAAAAACAACCACCCCAAGATATTCTGTTCCAGCTGCAGATTTAGAATTTGAGAGAGAAGGAAGGAAGGAAGGAAGGAAGGAAGGAAGGAAGGAAGGAAGGAAAGAAGGAAAAAAGTAAAGAAGGAAGGAAGGAAGGAAAAAAGAAAAAGAAAGAAAGAAAAGAATAAATGAATGAGAAAGATAAAGTGAGAAATAAAAGAGAAAGAAAGGGAGGAAGAAACGCAGGAAGGAAGGAAAGAAAGAGAAAGAAGGAAAGAAAATATTTTTTCATTTTTAGTTGTTCAGTTGCTGTGCCATGGCGGATGTGGTATTTTTATTCATCACCTAGAATAGAGCAACTTCATTATTAAAACATGACTATGATCCTGATGCTGAAAAATGTATGCCTTTGTGTCCTACTATTTTAAAACTCTGATCGTTGGAATTTGTGTGGGAAAGTCATATATATTCTGGTTAACTGCATTTTCTGGTTCATTTGGTGTCAAATAAGAAGGCATTTTTTGTTTTACCCTTGCTTTTGGAAATCTTTCAACAATGTGTCATTGTACTTCCTTGCTTTATTACACACAGCATAATAATAATAGTGTAATCCCTAATGATCTTGCAGTGAATCAATGCTATTGTTCTGACCACCAATCATAATTCTAGAGAATTGTAGAAGACAAACTGAGTTGAGTCTGTATCACTATGGAAAATCTGGGAAGAAGTGAGCTCAGATCATTCAGTTAAGTGAATTCTAAACTGGTTGATTGGCTCCACCCAAGGAGGATCATTAAGATCACAGATACAGAGCTGGGAGGAAACCAAAACCCCAAGAAATTAGGTCACTAATAAGGGATCATGCAGCTAATATGTGTCTGAGAGACAGGATTTGGGAAGACCTGAGTCTTCCTATCAAGTCCAGGGCCCTATTCACTACACCACACTGCTTACATAGTGTGGGATTAACAGTGAGCTGTCAGGTTAGAAGGAGGTCTCACGATCCAGGAATCTGTGCTCTGCCCTGAGACGTTTAAGATTTTTATCAGCGATTGAATAAAAACATAGCATGCTTAACCGAAGATGTGGGGTTAAAAGGCTTAAAAAGAAGAAATTTTATAGGGGGTAAGTATAATGTCTTGAATTTGTAACCAAAAAACCCAAAACCCAACCACCCCATGCTTAGAAGAGATGAAAGCTCTGGCTCCAAGCTCAGCATGAGCCAGCAGTGTGATGTGGCCCCCCCTGAAGCTAAGGTAATCTCAGAGGGCATTGAGAGAAGTGCAGGATCTAGGACTAGAGCCCTGCAATGGTCCCTCTGCTCCCTGCCTGGTCAGACTGCAGCTGGAAGACTCTGTGTGTCTTGTTTGTACCCAGCAGCCTGCCCCGGGTGGTTTGCAGGTTGTCTCTGCCCTCGGCTCCTAGATCGAGCTCTTTGAGAGCAGGTACTGGTTCTCTGTCTATTTGTTTAGTTGGTTATCCATCAGTTCATTCATCTCTTTGCCTCTTTATTTATGTTCTTATTTATTTGTTTACTTAATTGCTCATTCTTCAGTTCATTCATTCATTTATTTTGCCTTTCTTTGTATTTCTGTGCCTGGCACATTGTTGTTCAGTCATTTCACTTGTGATGACTCTTTGTGGCCCCATTTGGGGTTTTCTTGGCAAAGATACTAGAGGGATTTGCCATTTCCTTTTCCATCTAATTTTACAGATGAGGAAACTGAGGTAAACAAGGTGAAGTGACTTGCCCAGGGTCGCATAGCCAGTGAGTGTCTGAGGATGGATTTGAACTCAGGAAGATGACTCTTCCGGACTCTAGGCCCTAGTACTCAGGATCCACTTCACCATCTAGCTGCCTGTCACAGAGCAAGTCTTTAATAAATGTTGTTGTAACAGAGCTTTGATACATGTCCAGATCATCTAAAATGGAGGTACTTTGTTGGGAGAAGATATTCTGTGCTCCCCTATCTCCAGGATGGGAAGCAGCTTTTTCTGTTGATTGCCTAGCCAAAACATACTGCATTTTTAAAACCACAAGGCTAAGACGGTCTCTTTCCAGCTACATCCAGAGAGTGTCAAAGCCCTATTCACCCAAAGCTTGAGTGCTATGAACCAAGCTGGGGCCAGGATGAAGAGCTGGGAGGCAAGGGGATAGAATAAGGCTACCTTCTCTCTTTCCCATTTAGGCCCCTTGACACTGAAAACAGTCTTGGTATTTTCATTTCTTTTTCAGTTGTAGGCACAGGCAGAGAGTGTCCCCAGACTGAGACTTGCACTATGGTGTCCTAGGAGGTAGGATTCCAGGCTAGATGTTGCTGTCAGTCAAACAGAGAAGCCCTGAGAAGTTGAGACGCCCAGGACTCCAGCCCAAGTTGGGGCTTTGGACTTGGAACTTGGTGGGATGATGCTAGATAGGAATTTAATTAACCTTGAACCTAATTTCCCTCCCATTTCCAGAGCCTAAGGTGGTTCAGTAAGATACACCACTTTATGTTACTGTGGGGGGTGTTTGCAATAAATTTGTTCTTATTATATCTTGTGAGTAAATATTCCTTTGTAAAAGCTAGTCTGACTGGTAAGTGTTCAAATGGAACTGAGGTACTGGAGAACCCGAGATCAGTGGAACACAATCAGTGGGAACCTAAGACAACGGCAAACACTAGATATTACCTTTAAGGGTGTGGGAGATCCAGAGGGAGCGGTGAAATTGAACATACCTGGCCTTCAAGTAGTAGGTATCAGGGTAGTCATTATACCTCCTCTCTGATTAATTGGGAGCTATATTTTAGGACTGACATTGATAAAAATGGATAGGATGCTTATAAGGAACAGAGGAAGAAACCAGGTAAGTCTTTATTGAATTTAATTTCTTTAGATTCAGCCTGGAGAGGGAAAACTTGGAGGGGGAGAGATAAAATACCCATCATCAAGTATTTCAAGGGCTAAGAGTAGAAAAGGAGCTGGCTTGCTTCTCCTTGGCTCCAGGGAGCAGAGCTAGGAATAATGGGTGCCTGGGCCAATAAAATTGCCAAGAGATTAATTTAAGCATGATATAAGAAAAAACTTATTAAAAATTGGAGCAAACCAGAACTATGAAATTTCACCTTCAACCAGCTCTATCACCACCATGGTTGTCTTTTCAACTGCCACAACACACCTGCTACTTGGCCCCCTAGGGAAGAATCCACCCTGAAGCCAACTTAGTGACTGGTGAATCCTTGCCCAGAAGACCCAACCATATAGTTCCCCTCCCTGCCTGTTCACACCCTCAAGCCTGCCCTACCACCACACCTCTCTACACTCTGCTGGGGTACCACCACCCCCTTCCCTGTTTTGGCCCTTTCCAGATCCTTTTTATGTTTTGTTTTACCTTATTAAGATGTAAATTCCTTGAGAATAGGGACTATCTTGTTTTCTCGCATTTTTAAAAATATCTCCAGAGTTTAGCACTGTGCTCGCCACAGAGTAAGCCCTTAATAAAGTGTTTTATCTATCCATCTTTATCTAACTCTCCAGAAGTAGAATGAACTGCCTCAGCAGGTAGTGACAAGGTTCTCCCTTATTAGATATCTTGAAGCAAAGCCCAGATGACCACTTGCCAAGTTTCTGGTAGAAGTGATTCTTGTTCTGATCATTTCAGACCCATAAGGTCCTTTCCAACCTATAAATAACAACAACTAACATTTATATGGCACTTACCATTTGCTGGGCACTGTGCTGTCACAGCACCTCTGGGAAATAAGGGCTATTTTTGTCTATATTTTACTGATGAGGAAATTGAGGCAAACAGGGATTAAAGGACTTTCTGAGGGTCTCACAGCTAAGTATCTGAGTCTGAATTTGAACTCAGTCCTTCCTGATGTCAGACCTAGTCCTTTATCCACTGTGCCACCTAGCTGTCCTAAATTCCGTGATGTGATGTGATGTGTGTGATGTGTGTGTGTGTGTGTGTGTGTGTGTGTGTGTGTGTAAGGATTCTAGGGCATAACTGTTACTGACTTTGGGAAAAAAAATTAAAACTTTGATGATTGTTTTCTTGCTATTTCCTTGCTTTCTCCTAAAACAGTGGAGGAAATCAAGACCTAGTTAATTGTGATTTTACTCTAAAATGTGGCAACACACCTTATCGACACTTCTTTGGGGAAAAAAACAAACCCCAGACCTCCTTTCCTCTTCCATTTGCCCAAAGGAATCTCCTATTACACAATGCTTGACTCCTCTCTCTGCTCTCTTCACATATCCAATGTGCTAATGATGGGGATGGGATCTGAACCCCCAAAAGGAAAAGACCATGTCTTTGGGATCTGGAACCCACTTGGGTGTGGACTTTCCCACTTGGCCCAGGCCCTGGCATTCACCTGGGGCAATTGGCCCTTCCCAGTTAATTAACTGTCCTTTCATTATTTGTACCTGACCCCACCCTAGACCACCACTCTCTTAATTCTGTCTAGACCCTTTTTCTCCTCTCTGTTCCCACAGTTTGTATAACGATCCATCTTGCCTCTATGAAAGTGCTCAGATTCCTTAAGAGTCTAGTCAATACTCTGATTCCTTAAGAGTCTGGACAATATGGCATATGTTTAGAATCATGCCCACCTTCTATAGGTGTTGTAATAAACCTTGTCTTTGGTTGAAAGAAGACTTGAGTGGTATTCATTCAGGCAGGACCTGTATATCACTGTTTTGGGATCCTAGCACCCCTAAACCTCAATACTACCAGTCCTTTCATTTCTACCTTCACACCATGTTTTATATTTGTCCCCTTCTCTACACTCACACAACCATCATCTTCACTGCTCAAAAATATTTTGAGATTATTGTTGACAGAGATCGACACACAATATGAAATCTATAGCATACTCAAATTTGTCAGTTTCTGTTTCAAGGGTATTAAGAATCCCAGTCACTTAAGGCTTAATTTCCTTAAACCTGAGGGTGAATTTTAAAATATAATAGCATTAGGTCTATATGAGATACAGATTTACTTACAAATCACATTTGAACATCAGTGCCCAAATACCAAGGAAAATTGCTTCTGTGGTATGTGTTGGATTAAAAGACATTGAAAATCAAGTGCTATTTTTATATGATTATTTTGCCTTAGTAGCCTGGAGAAAATGAATAAGAGTAGCTTCTTTTGTATCTCTGTGGGAGGTGAAGCCAAGACCTGTCTTTGGGATCCTTAGCATGGGTGCCACCCCCCACACCCACCCCCAGTATAGTACACTGCAAGCCAAAATGATCCCTTGCAGTTTTCATCCATTACCTTTATTCAATCAGCATGATATTATGGAAAGAGTTCAGAGCCAGATGGGTTTGGGTTCTTGGATCAATTGATCACTTACGTCCTACAGGACTTTGATCTACTTATTTAATTTTCCCTGAAGCTTAATAATGGAGGTGAAGAAAGTGACATATTAATATGCGAAATTTGAACTTGACAGTTTGTTCTGAGAAAAGCATTTGATGAACTAGAAAGTGTTGTGTGAAAAGGAGAACCATTATTATTCATTTAACAACTATTTATCACGTGCCTACTGTGCCCAGGGCAAGGCACCTATGATCAATGTTGCTGAGCAATGTTATTCTCAAAGTATGGTTCCAGAGACCTTCTCAGGGGGGTCTTTGAAGTAAAAACTTTTTTCATAAGAGTACCAAGATGTTATTTGTCCATTAAAATGCTTTTTCCTTTTCAAACTGCTATAATGGCAAGCAAAATAGGATTTTTTTTGCTGTTTTTCTGGATTGAGTTTTAGCTAATTAAGTGCCTTTGACCCTTGCCTTTGATTGTATCAAGAGTCTTTAATTGGAAACAGTACCCATCATATTGCCCTTAATAGTCCTAAGGGAGTTTGAAGATTTCCCATGCCTCTTAATAGGCCAAATGTAATCATACAGAAGTACACGATGTGAGGAGCTTGCATAAAAGGGTGGAACAGGAAGGAGCAGGTAAGAGTACAAGCAGAGCTGGGAGCAGGCAGAACTGAAAGAGAGAATGTTTGTGATGTTGGCACTCTGTCTGCTGATCTATGTTACTTTCTCAGATAGAAGCCCTGTCTGTTGGGCTGTGTTGATTTCTCAGACAGAAACCCTGTCTATTGAGCTGTGTTGATTTCTCAAACAGAAGCCCTGTCTGTTGATCTGTGTTGATTCCTCAGACAGAAGTCCTGTCTATCATTCCGTATTGGTTTCTCAGACAGAAAGTAAATTGAGATGATAGCACTAATAATGTGTGTAAATATTGTTGTAGCCCTGTTAAACTCTGTTTTCCTAGGAACAGAAACTGTGAAGAGCTTGGAGTGGAGCAGTCCCCATGAGCTGAGATATTAAACAGGAGCAGAGAGCTGCCTATGTGTAAATACAGGCAAGAGTGGGGAGTGGTCTGCCCATGGAGGAGGAGCCATGGGGTTTGGAAGTCAGCCTCAAGTCAAGATGAAAGAGGACTTTACTTGGATACTCTGTATTGACTAAAGAGATTGTAACTTACTGTGACCTAGGGGTGGATGGTATTTGTGTTTTCTGCTACCCCTTAAAGATGATTATAAGATAGACTGATTAATATGTTTTGTTTAAGACTATGTGAGCACATCAGTAATAAGTTATTTTGTTATGTTATTGTGAATGTTATGCTTTAGTTTCTTGAATGTTATGCTTTAGTTTATTGCTGAATAAATAGAGAGTTCATTATACTATGTGATTAGACCCTTAAAGTTATTTACAACCAGTAGTCCTCAGGAGAGCTGCTTGTGATTGTCTTTACAACTACCCTATCTGTGTGAGGCTAGAATTTCTGCATATATTTCAATCAAAGCATTGCAGCAGATTGAATGCAGAAGTATATATGAAAATCCAGCTGTTTTCTATTAAGTCAAACATTAAAGAGCTTTGTAGGGGCAGCTAGGTGGCACAGTCGATAGGGCATTGGGCCTGAAGTCAGGAGGACTCCTCTTCCTGAGTTCAAATCTGGCCTCAGACACTTACTAGCTATGTGACCCTGGGCAAGTCACTTAACCTTGTCTACCTCAGTCATGTCATCTGTAAAATGAGCTGGAGAAGGAAATGGAAAACAACTCCAGTATCTTTGCCAAGAAAACCCAAAATGAGGTCATGAACACTTGGACATTACTGAACAACAAAAAGTCATTTGTGACAATATGGAAAAGATGCTACTCTTCTCACTAAAATTTTTTTGTATGGGAAAACAGTAATTTTTCACCAAAAAATGTTATAATGTTAACATATAATGGTTTATTATTGTTATTTTAAATAAATTAATAAAAGAATTCAAATATAATAAATGTTTTAAGAATATATCAGTTTTTATTCCTAATCTGCTCAATGTAGAGATAACCCACATGAAAGTTCTTTGGGGAAATTCTCAATAAATTTTAACAGTTTAAAGGGGTCCTGAGACCAAAAAATTTGAGAACCACTGTTGTAAAGGATACAAAAATGTATAAGAAATCGTCTACTAACTGACAATCTAGAAAGGGAGAAGACAGAGTAAATTACAACTTAAGGCATCAAATGAGAAAGGCTACATAGGTGTAGATAATAAATGCTCTAAATGTTTAGAGAAGTCAGAGATCACTTATGGCTGAAGGATGAATATATGAATTTGATGGAGATTAGATGGGAAGATGTTCCAGGCAGAGGGGACAACATGAGTAAACATAGAGTTAAAAAAAGTGAAAGGTGAGATGATGGTGAGTAGATCAGTTTCTCTGGATTCAAATACATACAAAGGGGACTAGTAGAAGAAAGATTTCTCACCAGATTTGTCACTGACGACCTCTGGATTTAGAATTTACTTGGACTGTGAAATTCTCCTTCTATCACTAAGCTAGTAAGTGAGGTTGCCAGCAAAAGGTAACTGTGGCTCAGGTAAGGTAACACACATTTAGCATTAGAATTAAAATAGCAGGACCACTAAAGTCAAATATCACAATTTTGTCTAATGCTAGTGGCAAATGACTGAGATCCACTACAGATATACTAGGGGCAGGCTGGGCATAGGATGACCAGAACAAGTATTAAGAAATCATATAGAGAGATTGGTAGAAGGTAGGTAGATAAAATAGCAACTTGGGATAAATTCAAACTAGATGACAGTTCAAAGCCATTCATCTAAGAGCCATAACTAGGATGGGGTGGTTAGGGCTTTGTCCTCGGAGCCAAAGTTTAGAAGGCACTAATAGCAATTGCAGTACTTCTTCAGTGAAGAAACAACCGAGCCTAGCACCAAATGAGCAAAGATAATTAGCTAAAATAAGAAACTACCAGATAACATAACAGCAGCCACACCTCAGGTGAGCTCTTCCCTGACTTGCTACTCCATTTTTACAGCAGTCCTCTGAATGTATTTGAGGGCATGTTTTGTCCTACTTTCTCTAATTTCTTTTTCCATTGCTAATCCTGGATGCAAAAGCTGCTAGTAAAGTTTTGCACAGTTTCTATTTGCTCACTAATCCATTTTGTGTCTCCTGCATGTTAATGTACAGAGAAACCCTCACTATTTTGTACTCCAAATTACAGTCAGCTAGGAAGAGATTCCACTGGGCACATACATCCTTAGGCTCAGTTTCCTGCTTCTCTCCTGAGAGAAGGTGAGTTGAGACAAACATAAAAGAATATAAATAGAACCAATAATATGTTTCATGAGAGTCTTTCTTTTTCTAGAATTGCATGAGAAAAACCCATTAAAAAAATTTTGTTCAATTCAACCAATACTTATTGACTACTTGCTATGTGTAAGACACTATAAAGAAAGGAATATGAAGTTTTTTTTAGACACATTTCCAGCCCCCAAGAGGCTGATAATTTAATCCAACTCCTACATTCAAATATTGACCATATATAGATTTTTTAAAGTAAAAATATAATATGTTTCATGCCTTGGAACCATAAACAGTAAACAAAGAGAACTGGTCTCTGTCTGTCCTTGACCCCAAGGAGCTAACAGTCTTAAGGAGAAGACAATATACAAACAATGGTATACATAAAGGATGTATACTAAATACATTGGAGGTACTCTCAGAGGAAAGGCACTAACAGTGAGTGGCAGAGAGGGTTAAAAAAAGTCTCCCACACAAGGTGAGATTTGAACTAAGTCTTGAAGGAAACCAGAGAAAGACTAGGAGGGAGAATATTCCAACCCTGGAAGACATTGAATGAAAAGGCAGAGGATTATGAGATAGAGAATACGCAAGGGACAGCAAGAAAGTCAGCATAGCTCATTCTCAGAGTACATGAGGGAAAGGAAGTATAATAAAAGGCCAAATTGTAAAGGGCTTTAAAAACCTGAGGGAGGATTCTGTCTTTGATCCTGGAGCTAACAGAGAGCCACCTGAATCTACTGAGAAGTGAGGAGTGACATAATTATATCTGCACTTCAGAAAAATCACTTTGGCAGCTGAATAGAGGATGGATTGGAGTGGGGAGAGACTTAAGACAAGGAGATCAGCCAGGAGGCTATTGGCTATGCAGTGCAGGCATGAGGTGATAAGAGTCTGTATTAGGGTGATGGTTGTGTGAAAGGAGAGGAGAGAACATATAAAAAAGACATGGTGAAGGCAAAAATTAAAGGACCTGGTAACACACTGGATATATAGAGTCTTACTTTATATATGAGAGAGGAGGCAAGAATAACACTTAGGTCTGAATGTGGAAGGATGGTGGTAATAGGGAAGTTTGGAAAAGAGGAGGGTTTAGAGGAGAAATATAATTAGTTCTGTTCTGGATATGTTGTGTTTGAGATGTCTACTGGACACCTAATTTGATGTGACATGAAACTAGAGCTTGGCAGAGTGACTAGGGCTAACTATATAGATGTGGTAATTATTCCATGGAAGCTGATGTGATCACCATGCATGATGGTATAGAGGGAAAAGAGAAACAGGTCCAAGACAGTCATGGAAGATATCCATGGTTAAAAGTGGGGAGGGTCAGATAGATGAGAGAACAAAGAGAGGGCAATATCACAAAAACCTAGAGAAGAGAGGGTGATCAACAGTGTCAAAGGCTGTGAGAGGGCAAGATGAATGAAGATTGAGAAAAAGTCATTCAATTTGACAACTAAGAGTGCATTGATGACTTTAGAGAGAAGAGTTTCAGTTGAATGATGAGCTTAGAAGTCATCTCATAAAATGTTTAAACAAAAAGAAGAAAAGACAGTGGAGGCAGAGAGTGTCATAGCCAGCTCTCTCAAATTTAGTGATGAAGGGGGCAAAGCCAATAAATAGCAGAGATGGGAAGATCAAGTAAAAGTGTTCTGAGAACGGGAGAGACATGGGCAGGTTTGCAGGAAGCTGGGAAGCATCCAGCAGACAGAGAGAGACTGAAGATGAGAGATAGGTAGAGACAGAGACCTACAGTTGTCTACATAGTGTCTCCCCCGTTAGAATGTGAGCTCCTCAAAGACTAAGATTATTTTTCTCTTTCTTTGTATTCCCAGCACTTGGCACAGTGCCTAGCACATAGTAATAGCTCAGTAAATCATTTGGTGACTAAGTATTAATGACTAGAGAAAGGTCTGTTGAGGGAGGCAGATAAGTAAGTAGGCTGTTCAAAGTCTTCCCCTGAGGTCCAACTTTGTGGCAAGCAGTGATCTTGTGACCTGTGAGGACCCAAGAGGTCACAGGTAGCATGAATAAATAGAAGTTTGCCCTCTAGAGAGTCTGGTCAGGAAGCAAGTGGCACGTGAAAGATGGGTCTGATCCAGGAATGGCCTCTAGAGCACCACAGAAAATCCTGGAATACAAAGACTTGAAGGTGGGTATCCTGGACCTGGTTGAGCTGATGAGGCCCTTCTTTTGCCCTCTGTGAAGGTCCACAAAAAAGACGCCCGGAGTCAGGTGACCCAGGACATTTACTTCCCTATGGCCCCTACTCACAGGCCTTTAGCTTTCCACACCAAAGTGCTTCTCCCTGGCAACAACTCTCTTTTGTGTTGTCTTCCCTGTTAGAATGTAAGCTCATTGAGGACAGGTATATCTTTCCTTTTGTATTATATCCCCAGTGTTTAGTTTATTTGTTTTTGTACTTTTATCACCATGACACAGTGCTTGCTGGATATATAGTAACTGGCTTTTAAAAAAATTCACACTCAGTAAAATTAACCTACCTTGCTTCTAGTCTAAGTAATTTCATATTTTCAAATTCTTTACTGGAAACTCTTTCTATAAGATGTTTGACTTACAAGTAGGAAAACACTTAAAATAACACATTTGAAAGGAAGTCCTTTATTCCTCAATCTATTTTCTTTTATTGGTAAGAGGAAGTGGGAGGGAAACTGACAGGATCAAATATATTACAAAACTTCAATTAATTTTCATAGCAAGTTGTTTCAACAGCAAACCCCCAAGGTGGTGTTGTAGCAAAAACACTGGACTAGGGGTAGGGAGGCTTGGCTTCTACTCCTAGGCTTGCCAGTGCTGACTGCATAACCATGGACCAATTTTACCTTTCTCAGAAGAGACTCAGAAAAATGAAAAGATTGGACTAAAGGATCACTAAGGTCCCTCCCAGCTTTACAACACTCATTCAAAATGTTTCCTTCCTTTGCAGTTTATTTCTATTTTATATAGTGCTTAAAAACTAGCTGTGGAGAAAAAAAAGAAAAAACTCTAAAATTAAATCAAAGTTCTGGTATTTGGGAATTAATTATGCTAATTCAAACAAGAGTCTGTGGTTGAGATTTATATTTTCAGCAATGCCTAGGAATCCATGACTATAAAAGGAACAAAACAGCAAAGACAGGAGACCAAAATGTCCTTCCAGTGGTGTGAGAATTAAATGACCTTTATAAGTGGGAAAGTCAACATACAATCGCAGTCTTTTGTTATTGTTGGTCTTTCATTTTGAATTACACGGTGAAATTTTCTTGGTTTTATGACTCCTCTCTGAGTTTTTTGGTCTGTATTAGTTGTACTTGTAAAACATTTCCTCACTGCTTGGTTTTGTTTTGTTTTGGGTTTTAGGTTGGTTTTTTTTTGGTTCTATTTTAAAGCATTGCATAATGGTATAAGCATCTGCATTGTCTTTCCAGTGCATTTTGCTGTTGTGGGTTTCCCTCTGAATGACGACTGGTGTGGAGGCACGTACAGCCTTGGTTGATGTATGAGGCAGTTGGTGAGAAAGTCCTTGGAAAGACACACTCTGGCTCTTTCTGTGGTGACTCAATGGATAGAGTTACTAACTATGTGACCCTGGGCAAGTCATTTAACTGCTGTCTGTCTCAGTTTCCTCAACTGTAAAATGGTAATAATAATAATAATAGCACCTAACTCCAAGGGTTGTTGCGAGAATCAGATGAGAAGCATCTAGCACAAAGTCTGGAACATAGCAAGTAACATATACATGTTAGCTATTATTATTCATTCTTTTTCATTTTCTGGAGCTACTTTCATGTGTTCCAAAATGAAAAGAAAGACAATAACTCTTAACAGTACCATTTCTATATTTGGACAACTCCAAGGGCACAATACTGTATCAGCTAGCAAAGATGAAGATTCCATGTGTAGCTAATTTCATGTAAGACAATAAATCCCCTCTATCTCACCCCCATCCCCGGATTAAAGAAGTTCTTTATCTCAAAGCAAAATTTAAAAGGACTTGGGGACCCTCGTTATATTTTCCAGCTGGGTGATTTGTGTTCCTTTTAAATCTGATCAGTTACAAATGTGTTAATGCAGAACTGGAAAAGAATTGAAAATCCAATGAATATTCCTGGAAAACTTCATTTTTATGATATAGTGACTATGAAAAAAGAAATATTTGATCCACATATATACTCCATAAAAATGTTCTTCTGATGCCTCTATAATAGGGTATTTGGACTAGCTACCCTGAAGGCAGACAAATATCTAGGCTCTCACTGGGGATTCTGGGCTTTGAAAGAGAGAGAGAGAGAGAGAGAGAGAGAGAGAGAAAATGAGAATTCCTTCCTGTCAGTTGGAATATCATGATCATAGGGAAAGGGAGGAAGGGGTATATGAAGGATGGGAGAATGGGGTTCTGCTGGCCCAAGAGCATTTGAATTGCTCTGCAATAGCAGGAGGGGCAGGGGGAGTGGGGCAGGTCGGACATAGGAAAGAGATGTGCAGTCTACAATGGATCCGAGAGAGAAGCAATTTCTAGAATGAGAGGCAGTGATGGAGCTCAGAAGGTTGCAGCTGTGGTAGCGCAGACAATCTGCTTGGAGTCACAATGAGTACTGATGTGGCTGGAGGCTTCTGGCTCACTTCTTCCCATCGAAGGAATTAATATTCCTTCAATAAGCAGGCAATAATAATAACACTTTCTGTATCTCCAGTGCTTATCACAGTGCCTGGAATATAGTATACACTTAATCTATGTTTAATGATTGATTGATCGAGAATCATTTCACCTCTAGGCTAGAAAGTGAGTCCTTTATTGTAGCCTAGCTAAGGACACTTTGAATAAGGGAGTCTCAGAATGACTTCAACCTTTGATGAGAGGCAGAGTGGGTGGAGTAAAGGAGGGGACCAAAGAAAAGTTTATATTCCTGGGCTGCCTAGTGGAAAGAAAAAGGAGAAATCTGGTAGGATTCAGCTCCTCCTCCAAATTCTGGAGAAATTTTTTTTTAAAGGATGTATTTCATCATCTTTGCTTCTAGTACCTGCATTTTATTCCTCACTAGGGAATGGAGGTGACCCTGTATTCTCAAAAGATATGCTAGTGAATCTCAATTTCTGACAGATTCTAACTGTGCTAAAAAGGTTTCAGATATGATCTTGGTACCTGTACCTTTTTTCTTTCTTTTTCTTTTTTTTTAAATTTACTTTTAGTTTACAAGATTCAGTTCCACAATCCCTTGAGTTTCAGATTTTCTCCCCTCCCTTCTCCCCCCCACCCACCCATGGTGGCGTGCAATTATGTATAGGATCTGCAAATACTTTCACATTGTACAATACTCTGGTTGTATGGAAGGGTTGTAACCAATGAGTGAACACTGGGAAAAAAGAAACAAAACCAAACATGAAGAAGAACGATAGCATGTATCGCTTCAGTCTCCATTTAAACTCTAGTCTTTCTAGATCTTTCTCTGAATGTAGATATCTCCTTCCATCCTGAGACTTGTAGAGTTGTCTTTTAGCTGTGTGTTGCTGAGGAGAGTCCAGTTTATCAAGGCTGGTCATCACACAGACTGTCTGTGATTGTGTACAAATTTTTCCTGGTTCTGCTCTTCTCACTTAGCATCAGTTTGTATAAGCCTCTCAAGTGTACCTTTTTCCTTAGGACTAGTTTAGTACAGAAAAGTTCATCATCAGTAGGCTGGCCACTAGAAAAAAAATTTTTTTTTGCCATGGCAACCCATAAAATAAAGAAAAAGTCTAAAATAGCCTCAATAATGCATGTCTTTCTTTAGCTTCTTCCCTGACTCTGATAGAGTAGAGGGAGAGAAAGCAGAAGTACAAAGAATCTAAAAGGGTTGTTTTATTTTATTTTGAGCTATGTTAGAGATAATATAAGGGTCAAGAAGGGGAGAGTTCTGCTTCTTGCATTGAATGAGATAATAATTACTAAGGATAAGAAGGCTGAGTTACTCAACTATAATTTTGCTTCTATTTTCTCTGCCAAGAAGAATGATTTTTTGGATTGGGAAGAATAGAAAACTAGTTAAAAGCTTAAAGAAGTAATGGTAAAAGTGTACCTAGCTGCTTTCATTAATTTGAAGTCACCAGAGATGGGTGAATCATATCCTAGGATAATACTAGTATCTAACATTCATACAGCTCTTTAAGAATTTGCAAAACACTTCACATACATTATCTCATTTGAGCCCCCAACAACTCTGTTCAATTCAATTCAATTCAATGTATTAAGCACCTACTGCATGCCAGTATTGGAGATAAAAGAACAGGGAAAGACAATCCCTGACTTCAAGGAATTTACAATCTAATAGGGGCAGATAGATCACACACCAAAGGGAAGCTCCTGTGAGGCTGGGATTACAAGTGTTATTCTCATTTTCCATGGGAGGAAACTGAGACTCAAAGGAGTTAAGTAAATCAACCATCTCACACAATATGTGTCTCTTCCTGACTCTAGCATTCTATCCACCACATAGCCCAGCCTTTGATGAAACTGGCAGATGTGATTGCTGTTTCACTGCCAGCGACCTTGGAACCATTTTGGAAACTGGGAAAGGACTGGAGAAATGCAAAATTGGTTTCAAACTTCAAGAAAAGGATGCAAATTATGTGCAAACTATAGGACAATTAGTGTGACTTCAATTCCTGGCAAAGTACTTGAGCTTGTTATTAAAGTTTGTGGGCATTCAGAAAGGGAAGCAGTTATCACTAAGTATAAGCATGGCATCATCAAAAATCAATTTATTACATGCTCATCTCATTTCCACTTTCGACATGGTAACTAGACTGGTAAATCAGAACAACTCTGTGGCACAATGAATGGAGTGCTGGGTCTGGAGTGAGGAAGACTTGAGTTCAAATCCGACCTCAGATACTTATTAGCTATATGATCCTGGACAAGTCACTTAACCTCTCTTTGCCTCAGTTTCTTCAACTGTAAAATGGGAATAATAATATCACCTACCTCCCAGACTTGCTATAAAGATTAAATTGGATATTTGTAAAACTCTTAGCACAGTGACTGGCACAGAGTAGATACAATATTATTACTTCGATTTCAACAAAGCATTTGACAGAGACTCATGCTAACCTTGTAGAGAAGAGAGATGTGGACTAGATGAGAGGATAATAAAAACTGCTTTAATAACGAGATTCAAAGGGTGATCATTCTGTTTCAGCGTGGATGTGTAAAGACTTTGCTATGGATTTACCTTGTTAAAAGAGGGCCTGGGCCCTCTGCTGGTCAAGATTTTTTTTTATCAATCCCTTGGATGAAGTCATGTCAAGTTTCCTCTAGGTATGAAGCTAAAGATAGCTATCACATTGAATGAAAAAGTCCAGATCCAAAAAGTTCTTGACTGACGATCATGCCATACAAGAACTGGTTAAAGGGATGGTTAGTTTGCAGAAGAGACTTGGGAAGAAATACAATATAGAACAGCCTTCAAATATCTAAAGGCTAGTCATGTAAAAGGGAGATTAGGTTTCTTCTACCTTGCCCTAGAGTGTAAAAGTAGGAGCAACAGGTACTTAAGACTCAAGTTGTTTGCTTTTTTCTACAAACAAAGATGGCGCGCAAAATAAATTGAAGAATTCGCTGTCCTTTTTTTCTTTTCTGGTTTTGATGTTGAATTCTAGTAAGAATCAGAGGTATTTTCTTCCATTTGCTATTTGCTTTTCCTCTGAAAAAATTTGTGTCATAATCGAATGAATTTTCAGGACCTTCTATGTAAGTTTTTCAATCAGAATATCCTTTCTGGGTATTTGATGTTATAGTGTTTTGTTTGCCAAGAGAACACAAGGAAAGAAAAATGAAAACTGTTTCTTTCTGTATATGTGTGTATATGTTTATATATATATATATGTGTGTATATATTTATTCTAACTTCTTACTAAAATTTACATTAAAAGTTGCTTGGCAAAACAATAACCCATGAAAGCAGCACTAATCATCATGCCATCATGGCTTGTCTTGAAACCTACACTTTGAATAGTGTAAGTATAAACAATGCACCTTACTTATGAATATTTGTCATAATGAAGCATCATATAAGTTTAGTAGAGTATTAAGATTTACAATGAATTATCTGTGGTTGACTGGCCTCTGAGGTCAGTAGTTTTTATTCATGGACATTTAGACAAAGGACTTCAGTACTTCAGAGTTGTCTGTTTGAAGTGAAACTTTCAAAGTGTTTATTTCTTCTTAAAGTCTTTGTCTTATAAATGGATTTTATCTTTCTATGAAGTTCTTCATCTATATAGTCAACTACATTGGCCAGTAGTATGCAATCTGAATGCTTCTTCCTCTTTCTGCCTGATATGGTCTAAATTCAGCACCCCACAGTCATTTTTGCTGCACTTAGAACTCCAGAACGTATATCTAGTTACATGAAAGAAAAAAAAAAGATCATATTTCTCTCTTTGCTGACTTTATACATGATTCAGAAAGCAACAACTTTGCATAAATATGGTCCAGTCTTGACTTACTACTTTACTCTTCTTAGTTCTCAAAGAAGTCTGTGGATAGAAATGCTATTCATTATTTTACTGCCAATAGAATTTCAATTTATTGCCAATCTTGCTGTACTGCTAATTCATCTAAATTGAATTCAGTGAGCATTTACTAAATGCTTGTGATATGTAATGTGCTGTGCTAGGTAACCAGGAAGCAAAGACAAATATCAAAATAAAGTTCTAGACTTGCAGTCAAGAATGTCTAGGTTCAAATCTTACTTCAGACATGAGCAATGCAACCAAGCACAAGTCCTTGTGCAAAAGGAGTGGGGCTGGATGGGATAGGTTCTAAGATTCCTTTCAGGGGGACAGCCTGGAGTCTCAGGGATACCCAAGTTCAAATTCTACCACAGATACTGTGTGACTCTGGGCATGTTACTTAATGTCTATATCCTCATCTATCTAATGAGGATATTAATAGTTCCTACCTCTTGGGATTATTTTGAGGATAAAATGAGATGATATTTGTAAAGCAAGGCTTTGAAAACCTTAAAGTACTTGCTATTATTATTATATGATCCTTTGAGAAATTTAAATTCTAATAATGCCAAGAGGTAATCAGTGGTATTTAATTTTCTCACATATTAAAAATGATTCTTAGCTTCCTAATTATCTGACACCTATTATGCTTAAAGATTAATGAAAAAAATTAGGTTAACATTTTTCACAGGTGAAAAATATCAATAACTTTCTCCATTAATAAAGGCTATTTCACTGCCAGATAGTAGTCTGCACACATTATACTCCATTAAATTGTGAGGTTATTTTTGGTACTATGTACAAAATACATTGCCAAAAAGTGTTATTTTTAAAAAGTTTTTGCCTTAACTTTTTTTCATTGGGCAACACTGGATAGATAGACAAAGAGATTTTTGATAAAATCTGTTCTCTTTCACTGTTGGGTACTTTCAAAGGAGTGTAGTTGTCCATTTTATATCTTCAGTGTAACATGCACAATAAAAGTATATATTCCACAGAGAACAGAATTTTCTGGCATTAACTACATGAACAGTAGGGCAGCTTTTTAAATGTGTCCTTTAGCGCCTGGTTCTGGTTTCCTGCTCCCCAGGGGACTGCCTTTCTGACCTAATTCTAGCCATAGGTCCAGTCCCGGAGGCTGGCCTGTTCCCATGCCAGGTCCCAAGCTTTTATCCCCAGTCTTATCTTCACTTCTCCTGGGCCAGAATTTATGATCTTCCATCTACTACTACTACTACAGCATTATTATATCTGTGGCTCTCAAAGAGTAGCTTTAGCACATTAGAATTTCATGAGAAAAGAATGGGAAACTGAGGGGCTGCCCACCAATTGGAGAATGACTAAGTTGTATATGATTGTGGTGCAGTCCTACTGGGCTGTAAGAAATAATGACACAGATGGTTTCAGAAAAACCTGGGAAGCCTTATATGAGCGGACGCAAAGTAAAGTGAGCAGAACTAGAACACTGTTCACAGTAACAGCAATACAAGAATGATGTTCAACTGTGAAAGATTTAGCCACTCTGAACAATACAATGATCTATGACAGTCCCAAAGAACTTAATGATGAAAAGAAATGCTATCTACCTCCAGAGAGAAAACCGATGGACTCTGAATACAGATTGAAGCATATATTTTTTCTTTGTTTATCTTTCTTGCTTTCCCCTTCCTCACCCCCAGAACCAAGGCTAATGTGGAAGTGTTTTGCATGACTTAATATGTGTAATGGGTATTGTATTTCTTGCCTTCTCAATGGGGAGGGGAGGGGTAGAAGGAGAGAGAAAATTTGTAATTGAAAATAAAAATGTCTAAAAATGCCCCGCAAATTTTGCTAGATACACCTCAAGACTTCTGTGTCCCCCAATTCTTGCCCCCAGCTGCAGCTTGTGGCCTGTTTTTCCCAGTCTGCTTGCAGTTGGAGCAGTCACAGTAGTAACCCTATATATAGGGAGGCACACTTAAGAATTCTAGGGGAAAACAGTGAAAGAAGAAGTTGTGGGCGTGGGAGGGAGAAGAAGGAGAGGTGGAAGGATTTCAAACCCTGGGTAAATGGGTCTGGAGGCTTGGCTGCCTAGGCAACAGACTCCTTTGTTGACAGCTTAAATGCTGTGTTTTTCTGCTTAGGGAAAAATCACAAAACCATGAAGATTAGATTCTTTACAGATGAATGTTTTGTGATCTCAGCTAGGCCCTCACTGTGGCACGGCAATCCTTTTATACCTCCCTAATTGTCTCACTATCCCACTAACCCCCTTTTTAGCCTCATCAAACCCTCCCATAACTGCCCTACCCTCAAACTCTCAAATGGGATCCTTGGTTCATATTTCACTGAAAAAATGAGGTCAGTCACCAAGACATTTCTCTTCTCACATCTCCCAGATGCCTCCCAATACCATCTGTCTTCACATCTGTCTCCCCCAAACCCTCCTCTCTTCTTAACTTTCCTGTTATAGTCAAGAGTTATCATTATTCTCCCAATCACCCAGGCTCATATCTGAGGTGTCATCCTTCACTACTCATGCTTGTTCTCTTCCCATATCCAACGTTACCAAAGGCCTGTCATTCCTACTTTAATAAAATCTCTTGTATGTGACCTCTTCTTTCCTCTATCCCTATCCCTGGTGACTGCCTTTATTATCTTATGATGGACCATTGGAATGGCCTGCTGCTCTCCCTGCCACAAGTATCCTCCCACTCTAACCCATCCTTCACTCGACTGTCAAACTGATCTTCCTATAATGTATATCTAAACATGTAAATTGGCTATTCAATCAACTCCATTGACTCCTCTTATCTCCAGGACCAAATATGAAAATCCTGTTTGACTTGTAAAGCCCTTGATAACCCAGTCCCTTCCTAGTTCTCCAGTCTTCTTACATCTTACTCACAGCCCCACCTCCCTACCCCTACTCTGTGATCCAATGACATTGGCCTCCATGCTGCTTCTTGTACAATATACTCCATCTTGCGACTCTTGGCATTTTTACTGGCTGTCCATGCCTAGAATTTTCTCCTTCTCATCTCTGCCTTCTGGCTTTCCTGGCTTCCTTCAAGTCCCAGCTAAAATCTTACCATCTATAAGAGACTTTTCCTCATTCCTCTTAATGCTAGTGTCTTCCCTGTGTTGATTACCTCCAGTTTATCCAGTTTATATTCTTGTTTCTGAATAATTGTTTGCAATTAATCTCCTCCATTAATTAGTCTATGAGCTCCTTGAGATCAATGCCTGTTTTGTTTCTTTTCTTTTTATCCCCAGTGCTTAGCAATGTGCTTGGTATATAGTAAGTACTTAAATGTTCATTGGCTCACTTCACACCTTGTAAATTGGTGAAAATGACAAAAAAAATAGGTCAATGTTAGAGGGCTTGTGGGAAGAGAGGCACACTAATACATTGTTGGTGGAGTTGTGAAATTGTACGACCATTTTGGAAAGCGGTTTGGAATTCTGCAAATAAAGTGACTAAAATGTCCATATCTTTTGAACCAGAGACTCTATTACTGTGATTATATCCCAAGGAAGGCATTGATAAGAAACAAGTTTTTATACAACTGTGAAATGTTTATAGTAGAACTTTCTGTGATGGCTGAGAATTGGAAACAAAGTAGTTGCCCATTGATTAGGGAATGTCTAAACAAATTGTAGTATATGGATGTAATGAACTACTGCACTATAAGAAATGATGTGTGCAATGAATACAGAGAAGCATGGAAAGATCTATATGAACTTAAGAGTGAAGTAAACAAAGTCGAGAAAACAACATACACGGTAACTACAATAATGTAAATGAAATGAACAATGACACATTAAAAAATCAAAAATAAATGTAAAAAAATTATAAAGATTAAGTGGGACTCAGATGAAGGATATGAGAAGATGCACCCAACCTACCCTTCTGTGTAGGTGAGAGGTGTTACATATTGCACGTATTTTTGGACTTTCTCAATGTATTGATAAGTTACGCTTTTTTCCCTCTCTCTAAAAAAATACTATTTATCATATGGGATGGCTCTCAGAGACAGGAAGGGGGAGGAAGGAGATACTATGGTGATGTAAGAAACAGGAAACATAAATAAAATGTATTTTAGGGACAGGTAGGTGGCGCAGTAGAGCACTGGTCCTGGAGTCAGGAGGACCCATCCAACCCTAGACACTATATATGTGTAATCCTGGGCAAATCACTTAACTCTGATTGCTTTCATAAAATTTTTTTAAAAAATGTTTATTATCTTATTAACTATTCTTCATAGCAAAAGCTATTGTTCCATTAGGTAAAAAAAAAAAAGTTGGAGACGTACCAAACTAGATGCCTTGCCCAAATACACCCCTCACAAAAGACCTTCACCAAAGTAAAATTCTCAAACCTTACAAATACATTCTAATGGAATCTGACCATCCAGAAATTCTGAGGGAATTTGGAGTGACAAATGTGCTATCAGGTTTTCTGAGTAATGCTTCTTAGAAAAAAAAGAGACTTCACAAACAAAACAAAAAAAAAAGAGAGAAAAAAAGAGTCTTGAGTCAAGTGCACCAAAGATTGTTAAGAGAAGGTAGAAGATGAGCATTCCAGCTGGACCAGCAGAGCTGCTCAATTACTATGTTTTTGTTTTCTTTTCCAAGTAGAATAACCTTTGGGCTAGAAAGGACTGAACAAAAATGACTAATAGGGAGTTGATATCCAAGATAAATAAGGAGATAGTAAAAGAACACAAACTTGCCCTTGTTGAATTCAGGGCTCAAAACCAAGATGAACTCATCATGTGTTCTGAAAGAGAAAGAAGACAGGAATGTTGAGGTACTGTCAATGATATCTGAAAAAATATGGAGAACAGAAAGGGTTCTATAGGACCACAAAGGGGCAAATGTTATCCCAATTTCCAAAAAGAGCAAGAAAATGGAATCTAAAAACTATAGGCCAGTGAACCTGATTTAAATTCCTTGGAGAATTTTAGAATGTGTTATTAAGGAGATAGTTTGTGCACATCTAGAAAAGAAAGTCGTGATCACAAAAAACCAGTATGGCTTCATCAACAACAAGCCATATCAAACAAATCTTTCTTTTTTCTTTGTTGTTAGGATTGCTAAATTTTTTTAAAGGAATGCTGTTAATGTAATCTATCTAGATTTTAGCAGTGTATCATTTATATACACATATATGTATATATATATATATTATCTCATGCTATTCTTTAAGGAAAAGACAGAGGTGGAGGCTACATGAGGATGCAGTTAGATGGACTTGAAAATGACTTAATAGTCAAACTCTAAGATCTTAATGGTTAAATATTGCCTTGGAAGGTGTTCTCTAGTAATCTATGCTAGACTCTCTGCTGTTTAACATTTTTATCAATGACTCTGATAAAGGCATAAATAACATTCTTATTGCATTCCTAGATGAGAAAAAGCTAGGAAGGAGATAACTAACCCACTAAAGAATAGCCAGAATTTAAAAAGATGTTGATAGCTTAGGAAATTGATCTGAGACCAACAAAATGAAATTTAAAAGTGATAAATGTAAAGTCTTACTCTTGGGTCCAAGAAATGAACTCTACAACTACAATATGAGAGAGATGATTAAATAGTATGTTGCCTAAAAAAGATTTAATGGACTGTAATCTTAATATGAACCAACAGTGGATAAGGCAGCCAAAAAAACTAATAAAATTTACAACTACATTAACAGAGGTATGGTTTTCAGGTATAATCCTTGACTCAAAGGGCTATGTATGAGACTCCTTTTTTATTGGTGGAGATTGATTATTCAACGCCCTGTGCCTAAGTAAAGGATGAATAGAATTATGGAAAGCCTTAGAGAAGATAGATCTGAGTTTTTCTGGTTTCCAGCTTTGAGAGATCTGTTTTCAAGTCCCTGAAAGGAGGGAAAGATTCTGGGAAGAAGCTGACATAGAGAGGAGCTGGTAATAGCTATCCTGGCTCCATACCCAGTGTGCTACACTAGAGACTTTGGGGAATTTCCCCTTGTGTGAGATTTGGGACTTTCTCTGGTTTGAGTTGTTATCTTGCTTCCAAAGCAAAAGGTCATTAACTTTCTGTATTGCCTGATATATTCTCATATGTATTCTTTCTCTGACTTCTGTTTTGCTGTTGACCTATATAAATGGATTCACTTGCTGTTTGCTATATGTGTTCATTGTGAAACTGGCATTTGGTGGAAATGAAGTCAAGTGTAAGATACATAGCTTGGGGGCCTCTTTTCCCATTAAGGGACAGCAATCAGGAGTGTAGCTTAAACCTAAAAATTACTTCCCCTAGACTAACCATATTTAAGAGAGCTATGAGATAGATAAAATTCTAACCCAATACTCCCTTTATCTGAGGAGAACAGAGAGTCCAGTATCTGGTCCTGAGCTTCTGCTTTCCCTCCTGGCAGGAATCAAAGTCTTTCTTGGAGGAGGGTATGAATAGGAGATGCTAAAAATATCTATTCTTGACTCCCTGAAAACCACATCTAGACAGATCCATGTGGACGTACCTAACTTATACAGACAAAACAAAATAGCACTCATACACCAAACTTTACACAAGAATAATGAGATAGCTTGTCTATTCTTTGTCCTGATCAGATCACAACTGTAGAATTGTGTTCAATACTGGACACCACAGTTTAAGAAGGATATTAGGCTGGAGAGTGTCCAGAAAAGGGCAACTAAGATAGTGAAAAGCCTTGAGTCTGTACTACATGAGGATTAGTTGAAGAAGATAAGCCATTTAGCTGGAGAAGAAAAGACTCACAGGACATAGGATAGCTGCCTGTCTTCTTGTTCCTGAAATGCTGACATTTGGAAGAGAGATTAAAACTTGTTTTACTTGTCTTGGGAAGGCAGATCTGGGATAAATACGTGGGCATGGTAAAGAGGCACATTTAGCATTGATGTAAGGGAAAACTGACTAACATTAAAGCTATGGGAAAATGGAATGGGCTGCCTTGTGAAGTAGTGGGAGGTCTTTGAGCAAAAACTGGATGATGTCTTATAGGCAACATTCTTCTTCAGATATAGTTGGACTAGATGCCTACTGAGATCCTTCTAACTTTGAAATTTGGTGAATTTGTGAAACGTCATTTCATGGGACACTTGTCCATCATGTGTCACAGTGCTCATGATGAGATTGACCACCATGAAGATAACTGAAGCTTTTGTATCAATATCTGTGAGAGATGATAATAGAGAAATTTTATGAAGAGTTAGATAAGATCTTCCAAACTAAATCCACATATTCTTTAATATTTGGTGACTTCAATGAAAAGGTGGAAATTGGGAAGAGGACAAAAAGATATTGGAGTATATGGTTCATTTATTCGTCCAATGAGCATTTCTTAAACATCTTTGAGCAGACACTGTTCAAAGTAGTGCTAGGTGCTTTAGTCACAAGAACCAAAATTAAGCAGCCCTTTTTTTCAAGTTCACATTCTAATGAGGGTAAATGACATATAAAAAGATAAATCAATAAAAGATATATGTAAACTCATTACAAAATACTTTGGTGTGGTCATAGGGAGGTGGTGGGGAGAGACACTAACAACTTGGGAGATCAGGAAAGGCCTACTATGTAAGTTAACACTTGACTTGAGTCTTGAAAAGGAAGCTACATATTCTAAGAGTAAGGACAGATTGCATATTAGTCTTGGGGCACAGTCTATACAAAGGAACAGAGGTGAGAGATGGGATGTTATATACAGAGAACAGTTAAGTAAGCAAATTTTACTGGAATGTAAAGTGTGTTGGTTGTGCATGTGCGTGCGCTTCTGTGTATAATCGGTAAAGATAGATTGGAACTAGATTGTAAAGAGCTTTAAATGAAAAATAGAAGAGTTATTATTTCTATCCTATAGGCAAGGAATTCAAGAACCCACTTGAACTTTTTGATTAATGTGGTTATATGCTACAGGATGTCATTTTGGCAGCTTTGTGAAGGATGGCTTGGAGAGAGGAAAGATTGGATGCAAAGACTCTAATTAGGAAGCTGCTATAATAATAGTTCAGGAGAGAGGTGATGAGGGTCTGAATTAGGATGGTGGCTCTGTGAGTGAAGAGATGGGAATGGATAGGAGAGACGTTTTGTATCTAGAAGTAACAAGAGGTGGCAGCTGGCTGGATATGAAGGGTGAATGAAAGCAAAGGTTTGTCCTTCATCCTTGAAAAGGACCAAGGACATCACAAATGATTTTAAGATATAGTGTGTTTGATTGTGGCTGATTAGTCCAATATGAACTCAGAGAAGGATCTACCATTAGCCAGGCACAAATAGTCCATTTGAACATTTGGAATAGAGATGTTTCTAAATTTGTACATCTCACATTTCCTTTGTTCTACTGCAATTCTGCCCTGCTCATAGAGCACAGCACCTTTTTGATGCAGACATGCTATTCTGGGCAGTCCTGTGCCAAAGTCTCCCATGCCTCACAATCAATACTAAAATTCTCCAGAGAGACCTTGAGAGTGTCTTTGTACCATTTCAAACTTTGTGAGCACTTGCCTTATGTGAGTTCTCTGTAAAATAGTCATTTAGGTAAATGTACATTTGGCATTGGGGCTGGAGTTGTGCTCTCTGCAACTTTTTTGAATGCTTGTTTGAGTTTGAATGCTTGGCAATTCAGCTTGAGAAAGGACCTCAGTGTCCTGCACTTTATCTTACCAGGTGATCTTCAGAATCTTCCTAGGCAATTCGAATGGAAGCCATTCAAACAAAGACTTAAGGGTGACATCCCGGGTATGAATCTGAGTGACTAAAAGGATAATGATATAGTTGACTGAAACAGGGAAATTAGGAAGAAGAGTAGAAATTTTTGAGGAAAAACAATGAATTCTATTTTGGATATGTTGAGTTTGAAATGTCTATGGGACATTGATTTAGAGATGCCTGATATACAAATGATAATGTGGAACTAGAGTTCAGTAAAGAAATTAGGGCTAGATATACAGATCTGGATGTCATTTATTTAGAGATAATAACTGATATTTGGGATGAAAAATATCCTTCATCCTTAATTTAGTGAATGCATCTCTCTTTGGGATCTTCCCACCCCAGAAGCCATGGCTCCCCACCAAGTCCAGAGA
>CM053581.1:93306480-93361415 GCA_028627135.1 Pseudochirops cupreus | reverse complement strand
ATAACCTAACTTAGTCAAGACCCCTCCCCGACTGTTTCCCCTCTCACTGGTGGAGAGGCACACTTCACCAAATACTTCCCCAACTGGGACAGCAAGGAAAGATAAGAGGAGGGTCCCACCAAGGTGGGAAAACAGACAAAGGAACATAAAAGTGATTGACAGAAGCAATTTGAAAAGTTAACCACCCCAAATTGAGAAGTTTTCACTCATCCCATACACTGATGGAACTGATATCATCTAAAGATGAGTAAAGAGGGAAAGGAAGAAGACATAGGAAAGAGGCTTGGGGAACACCCAAGATTCAGAAGTAAAAAACAAGAGAGGTTAAAGGCTTGTAGACTTCACAGAAGGTTCTCACCTATGCGTTATGAATTCTTTAAGGGGAGAATGAAGAAATGTACCAAATAACATAAAAAAGGAAACTGATTATATTCTAACGAAAAATGACTGGTTACTACTATGGGAGTCATTTCTAGTTCACTTGTGTACAAGCAGATCTCTGTCTTGTTAGAGCAAAGAACAAACTCAATACCCAATTAAGAGAAGGAATAAAATTGAGAAAATATGGCATGCAATTAAAGCAACTATAATTTGTCCTATTCAAATAAGCTATTAACAATGAAAAATGGTAGATGGATAAAGGGACAGACATCAACACAGCAGTGAGGTGGTACAATGGGGAAAGTGCTCAATAAATGTTTATCAGATTGGATTATTATCCCCATTTTTGGAATAGCCAACCTTTAAAGTCTCTTCCAGTTCTGTATCTATGACCCTACAGATCATAGAATCTCATTCATCCTGAAATTGAGATAGATTAAATAACTTGTCCTTGTTCAGGCAGTTTTAGATCTGGGATTTAGATTCAGTTCTGTTAAGATGGTCAGCACACTTTCAACTACACCCTGTTGTTTCTCACATACATAAAAAGAAAGATGAGGTTCAGAATAAAGAAGTAAACTCCTTAACTGGGTGTGGTAGAGGCAATATCTTAACCTCTCCCCCTTGGCAAGTTAGACTAATTTTTCTTTAAAGGAGATTGAAATCATCTTCAAGACTTGGTTGCTTCAGGTGACTAGAGGCTTAAACTGTTGATATCACTTCCTTGTATCTTGAATAGAAAGCAGCCCTAAGGAGCTCCAAATCTGCTCTCTGGTGCTTGGCTAGTGGATCACAATGGATAGCCTAGGCAAGGGTACTTTACTCAGCTGAATCAATTTGAGGTGGCCTCAATATTTATCTTTGTGGAATATCCTTGGATAATGGCTAAATAAGTCTTTTTGTTAATTGTTGAATGACCTCAAGTATTTAATTTTGTTTTGTTCTAATATCATACCTAAACTAGTAGGGGACTGGCCTGAATCAGGAGACATTTGGCATTTAATACTGGCCACAGTCTGGTTCCAGCCTAGTTTCATTATTGTGAGTACTCAACAGGGAAGTTTTCAGTCACAAATTTGACCTTTCTCTCTCTTAGCTTTAAAAACAAAACAAAAAGCCTTTTTTTCAGGAGAGACCTGAGTTTAACCTTTGGTCTCTATTGGGACCACTTCCTTCTGCTTTGTTCTAGAAATGTGAGAAGCCAAAGGCAATAGTGGACCAGCTAGAATTCCTGGACTTGGAGAGCCCTGACCCAGGGTCTTGGAAAAAGGCAGTGGTAGAGGCACAAGTACCTGAAACCATGTGCCAGCCACAGAGCAGGGAACTTATTGGTCCTTATGGTGAGAGTTCCCTAACCCCAGATTTTTGGAAGAATGTTTACAGTTCCTGAACCTCATAGAGAGAGGTAGGAGGAACTTCTGGGCAGTGTGATCCCAACATCTAGCCTTTTGGGCAGAGAAAGGAAATCCCCAGGCAATATTGGCCTCAGAGCTGCCTCTCTAGAAACCCCTTATTCAGGAATTCTGAAATTCCACCTATTGAGAGAAGGGGAGTTCCTGGGCAAAACCAAATTTCTAGAAGAAGAGGATTGTACCCATGGCCTTACAGCAGCAAAAGCAATAAGGAATGTAAGCCATAACATGGGGGAGTAAAAGATCTGATCCTTGCCTTTTGCTGTTGCCATGAGTTGTACGTATATCACAGGCTTAATGGAAAAATGGGTTGCTATCTAGAATTCCAAGGCATTTCCCCTCAGGGGAGACCAAGCCCTCAGTGGAATGGAAAGATTACATTAGACTTTGTAAGGGAAAGGGCCTGTCTAGGACTGGAAGCCTCCACAACGTTCGCTGTCCACTGCATAAACATTTGGAATCTGCTTCCAGAAATGCATGATGAGGTGTAATGGAGGAGCCCGGCTCCAATTTGGAGCATAGACAGGTATTCTATGACTATTCTTGGTGCTTATACTGCATAGTAAGGAAAAGCCTTTTAGCTGGCAGCTAAACCTGAACTGGGTATGGATAAAAAAGAAAAAAAGTTCTCTCCCTGGTAGCTTTTGAGTGAAGAAGAAGAACTTCTTTAAGCCTCTGGGTGAGTGGAAGTACAGTCACGCTGGCTGCCTTATCTCCCCCTGGGCTGCCCTTATAGTGGTGAATGCATAGTTTTGTTCTTACTTGTTTTGTCTGGAATTTTTTCCCCCAATCTAAGGTGATTGGAGTATTAGTCACAAATCCATAAGTTTCAAAAGGTTGGAAGAGCCACACCAGAGACCCAGGAACTGGAGTCCATGGTAGTGTATAGGTAGATGTAACAGATGAGTTGGGTAAAGAGCCAATATAACCCTGAGGTATTGGACCTGCATGACTCAACCCAGGCCTGCATTAACCCTATAATTGAGAAAACTTGTTCTGTAACTAAGGGCAGGATTTACCTTGTCCATCAGTTATGCCACACCTAAAAGTGAACTTGGTGTGGGTGATGTTTAATAGAAACCACTTTAAGAGTCCACCCTCCTCAAGGGACCAAGGTATAGAAAGGAGAGTGTGTCTCACTTAGGGGGAGGATGCATTTATATTTCTGTTCTTGCTATTCTTTCTGAGTAAATATACCCTTTTCAAAAGCTAGTTGGTATTAACTGGTTAATTGATATTGAGTACAGATCAATAGGTAAATCAATATTGGGGTACTAATCATTGGTTAGATGATACTAGGGAAATACTAAAGGACTGATTCATGTTGTAAGGAACACATTGGATTGAGGTTATCAGGGAATAGTGGGAAGATATGCCCCAGCCCCAACCCCTTAGAGTTACCCACGAAGCCCTGAGGGGAAACAATAGCCTTCTGGGGACCTAACCCACCAGTTTGAGGTTGGGGCCAGAGTCTGTAAGTGCTACACCTGTATGGATTCCTGGGGTGAGACTGAGACTCATCAGAACTGGGTGTTGCTCCACTAATAATCCTGTCTGTTTCCTTTCCAAGGGGAGTCCAAAGCCACCTAGCGGTGCTTACTTTTAAATATGAAAGAATATAAGGCCTTGGGGAAAAGTGGGACTCACCACAGAAGGAAAATAGAATTGATTATTTATAGGCTTCTCTGAGTGCTTTACATATTCTATGTATTTTCCTCTGAGGTGGAATAAAGATTATTTTGTATCCAATACTTACATTTGTTTTCTTGAGTGCTTAAATGGGATATGGGAACTCTGTTACCCACATCTGTGGAGATTTAGACAGAAGCTATTAGTCCATTTTGAATGGAACATAAGGTAACTGAAGAGACACATAAAATAATGCTATGTATTTTTTGATCTAGCAGCCCAGGCTTTGGGCATATGTGGAGTGGACACAATTTTGGGGGCAGCTCCCTCTCAAATGACTTACTTTGAATTGTGTGGTCTCTACCAAGGTTTGCTCCTGGGAAATTTCAGAACACAAGGGAAATTTTGGGTTCTTTCTATGGAAATCCTTCCCTTCCTTTAACACCCAGATAAGGAGTAATTTTCTTCATGAAGTCTGGACTAATGCAATAGTTTCCTAATTGTTCTCAGACTTAATCAGGTCTGAACATTTATCCCTCACATGTTCAGGAAACACTAGTGAGTCCATACTGCCCATAGGATAAAATATAAACTCCTCTGTTTGATATTTGGAACCCTTTGCAGCCTGATGCCTAGTGTCTATAGTCTGATCACATATTATCCTGCTCATTCCTTGCAGCTTCAGTACTTGCTGTTGTCATACATGACATTCCATTTCTTACCTTCAAGTCTTTGGTAAAGACAATTCCCCCATGCCTGGAATGCTCTACCTTCTCTTCAAAAGGCCCACCTTGAACCCCCCAGGTCTGAGCACTCTCACAGAGTGGTTATATCTCCCCCTCAGGGTTCTCCTGGTACCCCTGCGGGTTGAGGTATTTCTTCTCCAATGCTATCGGTTTAAGCCCCCATTCTGAATAGTTACCTCACTTTTAGTCACTAGTGTCTAGCATCCCAATTGCATTTAACCAAGTGACATTAATTTGCTTTTACAAATGGAGATTTATTTGGATGATATAGTAAGAAGTAAAGATATCCCCCCCAATATTTCAGAGTAACTCTCCCCTATACCACCTTGATTCCTGGGGAGAATGGGTTCAAATTTAACAGTTTCTACATAGTATTGGTCCCACCAAGTTCAAGTCCCAAAATGGTACATCCTGGATGAGTCATTATTTTGGCTGACTCTTGAGGTTGCTCAATGCTCCTCTGGGCACCAGTGATGTGCTTGTTGCAAAACTGGGCATGGACTCAATTCTCAGACTCTAAACTTGGATGGCTTGCTCTGCTGGAGTTTTTTTTTAATTTAATTTTTCTTTTCAATTCCAAGTTTTTTCCCTCCCACACTCCTCCCCCACCCACTGAGGGCTCTTCTGAACTTTCAAAATTCACAAGATTCTTTGACCCAAACAAACAAAACAAACACTGAGGCAAAGAACTAAGGCTTACAATGCTCAGCCTTAGAGGAAGAAGGCCCGAGGCCTCTCCCCTTATAGAGCCATTTCTTACCTGAAGCCATTGGCCAGGAGGAAATCCCTGGGTAGTGGGGTCAAACCAAGAGAAACTGCTTGCTTTAGTGCCTTTTGAATGCATCCGCAGCCAATCAAAAAGGCTCCTCCAGGGTTAGCAGACAGGAACAGATCTAGAATGCTCCAGAGTCTCGTCAAGGCCCTTCCATTACTAATTATCACTAGTTATCACCCCAGCCTCTACCCCTGAATTGCATCAGTGGTACTCTGCAGAGTGGTACATACATGTATGTGTACAATACATCAGTGGTATTCATAAGGACTGGGCTCCAGTACCTGGTTACATGTATACCCTCTACTTATTCATTTGTCAATATATTGCATCTTTGCAGTAAAATGTGAGCACCTTTAAGGTCAGAGACTTTCTCATTTTGTATTTGTAAACCCAAAGCCTAGCATAGTGTCGGTGCACATAGGAAGTATTTAATAAACCTTGTTGATTTTTCACCATGCCCCCAGCTAAAGGTGACTGTCAAGTCTCCTTCAAAACTCTTGTGCCACTTTGGTTTGATCTCTTCTATGCATTTAACATATTTGGAATGATATTCTATTATATTTATGTCTGATCCCATTAACTAAACTATTAAGTTCTGATAGGACAGAGAATATGTTTTTCTATCTCCAGTGCCTGAAACATAGCAGTTTGCTGAATTTGTAAATTTTTCTTCACTACTTTAACCTGGGATGTTTTTCAACTTCTTCATGTCACCAAGAATCTATTTACCCTTTGACAGGCAAAATTCATTTTTTCGCCTCAGTCACTTTTTGCCTTCAGTTTTCAAAATGACAGTAATAGGAAGGAAAATCTGTTTCAAGGGTTTTTTTAGGTAAAATTTTTTTTTTTCCAGCGGTGACTTGTCATTTTTCAAGCTTGGCGCAGTTGAAAGATTGAGCAACTTGGAGTCACAGGACCCGAATTAGAATCCAAGTGGTGCCACTTAGGACTTTGGGCAAGTCGATTCTCTGGCCCTCCATGTCCTCAAATGTAAAACGAACGGGTTGGACTAGAGGACCTAAAAGTCCTTTCCTGCTCTTTGATCTATGACCCCCTATTTAGGACATACACTTGAGCTTATCCTAAAACACTAGTATTTTACCCCAGCAATCTTTGCTGCCAATCGGGAGACACATTCACGCCCTTCTGAGAAAGGCCTAAGGAGGCTCGGGAGGGCTGGGAGTCTTTCCCTCTAGAAGGGAATCCGTGGGTCGCTGAAGGAGCAGGAGGAGGCAGCCTCCCCTGGCTAAAGGAACTTTGGACAGTTCAGGAAGAGAGGAGGGAAAAGTCTATTTCTTCTCTTCTAGGCCTCTCGCGGAAGCTTTTTTGGGGTCATTTAATATTAATTACATATTGAACATATTTTTGCAGGGCGGTGGGAGGATGTGACAATTTGGGGTTTAACATGCTCCTCCCCCCCCTCCCCCCCGCACCCCGGGTCCCCAGTGACTGTGGAGCATTTAAAGCAGTTTGGAAATTGAGGGGTGAAAGGCAGGGCAGGTTAAACCCCACGTGGAGGGAGATGGGAGATAGGGGGGCACCCCAAGAAGCGGAAGGCAAGTCTCAGCCCCCAACAGTTCCCACAGAGTATCCGAAAGAAGAGGAGGCAGCTCGACGGGCTCCGGCCTGCCCGGGGGGAGGCACTCGGGGAAGCTCGGGACGGGACTCCCTGGCCGCGGGGAGTGCTGGGGAGCGTTCCCCCCTGCCCCCCTTGCCACCCCGGCCTTCCAGCCCCGGCTGGCGGGGCCGGGGCCGCGGTGGATTGTGGGCTGGGGGCCGTCGCTGAGGCGGCGGCAGCGTCAGCCCGGGGCCAGGCCGGGCCGGGGCGGGCCGCGCCGGGTGTCGTGGCGGCAGACTCGGCTGCAGGAGCTGCAGCTCCTCTGGCGGCCGGGGATGTGGAAGAGGCGGCGGCGGCAGCGGCAGCGGCGGAGGCGGCGCTGTGGACCCGGGGGGAACTGCCGACTGACGGGACGCCCGGCAGAGACGTGAAGGAGGCGCCGCGGCCGCCCCTCACCCGGGAGCGGAGCCGGGTCCCGGGGCTGGCCTGCGCCTCTGCGTGCAGCCCGGGCCAGTGCGGGCGCGGGGGGCCGGGCCGAGGCCCGAGCCCGGCTCCCGGGGCGCCGAGAGCGGGAGGCGGCGGCCCGAGTCCGGCGGCAGCGGCAGCGGCAGCGGCGACGTGGAGGTCCAGGGGCGCTCGGCCATGCACTAGGCCTCGCCCAGGGGCGGCTGCCCAGGACCCGCAGGTACCGTACGGACCCGGCCCTCCCCTCCCGCCCGCTGAGGTGGGGGAAGGGAGGGCAGGAAGGGAGGGCCGGGGCAGGCTCTCGTCCCCACTCTCCCCACCTTGGGCCCTGGCCACTCTGCTGAGGACCCTCGGACGGAGACTCAAGTCACCTCGCCTCGGGCCGGCTGCGGTCACCGGCTGAGACAGCTCCAGTCCCAGCTGCTGGGCATGGGACCGCCACTCACCGGGCCCTCCCCCCTTACCCCAGGACGTGGGGAAAGTTTAGAGGCTGTGGCTTCCTGTCACCCCCGTACTCCTTAGCTCCCCTCTGGATCGAGCCCTGCCTGATCTCCTTAGTCCCGTCTTCCCCCTAGTTCGGCTAACCCCATTAGCCTGCTTTGGGGGGCTTTCTCTTTCTCCTCCTCCCCAGGTGTGACCCTCCATCTCTGCAGAGCTGCAGATGCTGTAGGGACCTCCTTCTCCTCCCTCTCACCACTAATAGGGGAACCCCTTTTGTTATTATTTTCTCTATGCCCAGTCCAGTGATGGCATTTTTAGTGTATTGGCTGTACCAGAAGGGAGTAATGTCTGTAATCTTCAAATACATTAAAAAAACAACCTTTCACCTGGCTTTAAAAACATTTTAAAATAATTGAATTAAGTATTTGTTCCTTTTTCAGATTGGTTGCCGGATTTATGATTTGTGAAACTCAGAGCACTTTAAGTGAGAAATGCTTACTAAGCTAATCGATTTGAATAATGAAAAAGTACTTTCGTTTTTTCTCCCATATATATGTAGGGTAGCTAGATCATGGGCATTATGGCTTGGTGTGATCGATTAATTTGTGTTGTGTATTATGTTGGACCAGGAATAAGTTTCTAATGTCTTATGGTTTCCAGTGACAGAACAACTTTTCCATTAATGTTTCCTGAGCTGTTGTAAAGGGACTGATGGAAAGATGGGAGTTGTCTATTTTGAATGTCTCTGTACTGTAATCAGATTCTAATTAGCTCCTTATGAATGTCTCTTACATAGAAATTTACATTGATCAATCACTACTTCACTGCTTGTAGTTCTTGGTGAAAATGTTCATTCAGTATATGTATATTTTTATTACTAATAATTGTGGCTTTTAAAAATTTGTGCGACTTTACCATAATAGACCACACTGCATCCATGCTATACTGATTTATATGTACGTGTATCTGTTATTATTTTTTGTAAACCTAGTGTATCTATGAAAATTCTGGATTCAGTTTTCTTTTTTTAAAAAGAAAGAATTATGTTAATGGTTCTCTTTTAGAACAAAAAAAAATTCTGATTTTTCTGTTAACTTCAGGGATTCTCCAAATTATTTTGTTATACTATATATGTTACGAACAAGGAGAGATTCTTCTTTCTGAACTGTTTTTCATTGGTGACAAAATATTGGGTAGAAAGAGTAGATTTTAAATGAGTAATAGTTATCTGTACACATGTATGTTGAAGTTTTTTATGGAGGTGTTAACAAAATGGACTTGAATTAGAAATTATGTCATCTTAGAAATCAAAATATAAGATAATGTTATGATTTTAAGAAACTCTCAGAAATCTTGCTTGTGGAACTAACTTTAATTTTTTTTCTTTTGTCTCATCTCTTTCCTATCAGTGTCAAAATGGTTATAGGGCAGATTTATAATGTAATAGATAAAGATGAACTTGGAATCTGGAAGACTTGGTTTGTATCTTGCTTCTGACATTTTTTTGTTAGTTGTGCCCTTGGGCAAGTCATTTAAACTCTACTAGCCTCAGTTTCTCCTAGGGTAAGAACAATAATGCCTATAATACCCTTCTCTCAAGGCCATTGTGATACTCAGCTGAAATAATGCATGTAAAATACTTTGTAAACTTTAAAAACTACATAGAAATCAGTTATTGATTTTTATTGTCACTAATGTGAACAAAGAAATTTTTAAAATTCTTGTTCCTTGAAGATGACTAACTTAAATAACTGAACTTTTGTTTTATTTGGAAATAAGCAGCAGGTTTTTTTTTAAATCATTAGTACCATTTCAAAACCATGTGAGAACAAATTAACACAGCACTTCTCAGCATATTTCAATATAAAGTTTGAAGGACTGGAAAAAATTAGAAATATTGCTTCAAGACCTTTTTAGTTATTGGCATTCATTGTTATAAGAGTTCAGGTCACCAAAACTTATTAAGCATTTATTGTATGCTGCAGGTGATAACCACACTGGGTCTTCTTCCTGGAACAAGACACTGTCTCCCAACTCCAGGAATCTTTACTGACTGGCCCCCATGCTTGGCATCCTCTCCCTCCTCAAGTTTCCATTGCCATCCTTTGAGTCCCAGCTAAAATCCCTTCTTCTATAAGAAGCCTTTCTCCAACTCCTCTCAATTTGAGTGACTTCCTTCTAGAGATTATTTCCATTTATCTTGTGTATAATTGTGTATACTTAGGTTGTCTCCTCCGTTAGGCTCTGAGCTCCTTGAGAGCAGGGGCTTCTTTTTTGCCCTTCTTTGTATCCCAGTTGCAGTTGACTGATTCAAATGACCTCACATCATCTGTAGGTTGAAAGAGGTGTTATGGAAAAGAAATTTTATTTGTTATAAAATTATCTTCCTGTGCATGACAGGATCAAGATATTGTGATTTAGGGAATAATAATAGCCAGCATATATATAGTGCCTCCTGTGTGCCAGGCATCTTACAAATGTTCTTATTCTATCCCCATAACAACTCTGGGAGATAGGTGCTATTATTATTTCCATTTTACAATTGAAGAAAGTTGAGATTAAGTGGCTTTCCCAGAGTCACAGGATAAGTGTCTGAGGCAGGATTTAAACTCAAGTCTTCTTGACTTCAGGGCTAGCTTCACTATCCACTGAACCCATCAGCTGCTCTGGCTGTAGGTTAGATCCTTTGATTATGTGGTTCAAGAACATTTAAAGCAGAGATGTAAAAATTCACAAATTAAAATAGAATTGGGAAATGTTTTAGAAAATAAAAATACGTTTGTTGTTCATTTTAGTCATGTCCGACTCTTTGTGACCCCATTTGGGGTTTCCTTGGCAAAGATACTGGAGTGGTTTGTCATTTCCTTTTCAAGCTTATTTTACAGATGAGGAAACTGAGGCAAACAGGGTGAAATGACTTGCCCAGGGTTACATAGCTGGTAGGTATCAGAGGCAGGATTTGAATTGAGGAAGATGAGTCTTCCTGACTCCAGGCCCTATACACTTTGGTGGTGCTTTATCCACTTTGACACTTTGTTGCCTTTAAAAAGGAATACAACATAGGTAATATTAATTTGTTGTTTTCTAAGCCATTTTGCTGTGTACAGGGATCTGTTTCTACTTAAGTTTGATACCAGTAATTTAAAGCATGTTAAAGAGTTCACTTTGGCTTTGTGTTTAATTTGCCTTTACCTTCGTTGTAAACATATACGTGACAGTTCTGCTAATACATTATAAGATGAAGAGAGAGATAGAGAGTGTATGTGTGTTCATGTGTTCTTATGGGGCTATTCTCCTTGTGGTTATAGTTTTAAAATTTTCAGAAATTAAAAAAAATATGGGTGTTTGGGTGGCTTCTCCTCTGTTCTGTTTACCACCTCAGAAAATTTGTGGAACACCTACTCACTTAACACTCATTTCCAGTGAAATTCTTGAATCTTAAAAGCAGTTTACCAATTACTATACCTTTAAGATTACATTAGGAAGGTAGATAGACTTATTTGCTCATACAGGACAGTTCTCCATATAGAAACACAGATAAGGATCAGAAACTCTCTCCACTTTGTCTGTATTCTATGCCATCTGAATATTTTTTTAAAGTGAGGGGGGAAAAGCAGGGAGAGACGAATGGCAGAATTTCAAATAGTGGTTGGTAAAAGCTTCATATGCAGCTTGATTTCTGAAGGCTGCTAAAATACAGAAAGCCTGAAGCTCCATCAACCAACACTCGCTCATGTTAGCCTTATTCACTGATTTAAACTCCCAGAGCCACAGTGTTTATGACCCCTTTAAGGAGATTAACCTACCAGGCTGGGTCATAGTGAGCATATCATGTTTCTGCTCATTGATAACTCAGAATGGCCTTCTTGGGGAAAGTGGTAGCAGGGAACAGTGATTAAATGTGGAATTTCACAAATAACCCATGGATTTGAAGAAATTGATGTTTAGTCACAGGTGATGGCACACAAGCCTATAATCTCAGCTGTTGCAAAGGTTTATCCAGCAGATTGTTTGAGCATCAGTATGTCTGAGCATCAGTATGTGAACCCCCAGGAGTAGGGGGCCACAAGGAGGGGCAGACAGACTCAAGTCAGTACTTCTGTGACAATCAGTAGTTAGATCTGGGCTTGAGAGAAGCTGCTGTACTGAGGAATATGGGGAGAGCTAGTTTAAAAAAAAAGTGAAAATGGCAACTGTAACTTACTATAAATATGAAATATTACTAAAGTTTCAGAAATCTTTATTACTATTATTTAAACTTTTGAAATTGATGATATTCTTAGAAATTTTTTACAGATGAGGTGTACAGAGAAGTTCAGGGACTTGACTAAAACTTCATTGCAGGTGATGAGTGTGGCCAGGATGGGGTTTCTCCTTGCCCAGTATTCTTCCTATATTGTAGTACCTTCTAGAATATAACTCATTTTCCAGAAATTATTTATCTATTACTTACCACAACCATCCCAGGACACACTCACGAACAAGGAAATAAGCAAAACATCAGAGCTGTACAGACTAAAAGCCCGTGCAACTAGCTCCTCACTTTTGATTTTTGTTAGACATTTTAAACAAGCATATTTGTCTGGTTTCCTAGCCCTAAACAGATTAGGGTTCAATTCAATTGGCAAACATGTACCTAATACCTATGGTGTCCAGGGTACCGCTGTTGGCCTTGGGAACACAGAGATAAAGAGAACAGCCTCTCCTTCAAGGGGAGAATACAGCTCGTAGATAAGTGTGACACCTGTGTAATAGAGACAAAGAAGTCCAGACACAGTGATCAGTGACAGTTTGAGGAGGGAGAGAACCTTTCATCTGTGGGGAATCAAGGAAGCTTTCTGTAAGAAAGCAGAGATGAGGAAGTTGTGCATTCCAGGCTTGGCATGGCCTCTTTAGATTACAGGAGAAGTTGGAGAGAGGCAGGTGAGAAGTGAGCACTATTTTTAAAAAATTAATTAATTAATTTACTATTGGTTTACAACATTCAATTCCACAAACTTTTGAGTTCCCAATTTTCTCTCCCTCCTCACCCCTCCCAGTGGCGGCGTTCAGTCCGGTATAGTTTCTATAAATACCTTCTTCACATTAAACATTAGTCAAGTTGTAAAGAGTAATTATAACCAATGGAGTGAACAGTGAGAAAGAAGGAACAAAACAAAACAAAACACAAAAGAGAGAGAGCAAATTGTTTGCTTCAGTCTGCATAATTCTTCTCTGGATGTGGATAGCCCTTTCCATCATGAGTCTTTTGGAATTGTCTTAGAGATGTGAGTCCTACTGATGCATGGGAGTGAAAAGTGAGAATTGAAAACTTCTTATCAAGGGACAAGAGCCAAACTAAAAAACAGAAACAGAAATAGCCAAAAATAATCTTTTGGGGATATTTTGTATTAGAGTGAACCACTCCCAATACCTCAGTAGCCCCTCTGAGCAACATTGTATTGCCACACAGTAAAATACTATTCATAACGATAACTATGAATCATCAGTACTTTAAGGAGTATAATGACAAGATATTGTCATTGCAGGTATTCCCTTTGGTAATACCAGTTTAGAAAACAATCATAAATAAGATGCTCTGGTCAACAAATTCATGACCCTATGGCTAAAGTAGTGATTGATGAACCTTAGTTAAGTTAGTTCTCAAACCATGAATGTAAAATCTGACTGGCCCTATACTCAATCCTTGCAGTTTGTTGTAAGACCTGCCAGAAATTGCATGCTAGCTCTGCAGTTAGAATACCTCATTTCAAATCCTATCCCTGACATTACTTGCATAACCTGAGTAAGTCATTTAACCTCCCTAGACCTCAGTTGCCTCATCTGTGAAATGAAGATATTGGACTAGATGGTCTCTTCCAGCCCTACATCCAAGGAGCTGGGTCACCTTCATATACAGTGGAGGTGTACTCAGTTCAGCAAATAGTTACTAGGCACTTAATATATGTGCCAGTTATTTCACAGTAATGAGGAAAAAGACATTTTTCTACTTTCACAGAATTGTGTTAACCTTTTGTTTACAACTGTGGTAAAAGGAGAAAAGGTGTGAGCAAAGTTCAACCAGTTTGAATAAGTTTCTTAGACAGCTTCAGTTATGGAAGTATGGGGGTGGTACTCAAGAGTGAGCTAGAAGGCTCAGATAACAGTCAGATGGGATTTAAGGGATGGGAATGTGTTCTTTTTTTCTTTTGTTTTAAAGACTTTTTGGTGCTGGGAGAAATTTTTTTTTTTGGTAAAGAATTAAATCATGAATTAAAGATAGCTTTTATATTTATAGAAGTAGCTTTAAAAAAAAGTATATGAGGGGTTGAGTGTATGAAAGACACTGAATGTGGTCATGAATTGTTTTACTACAAAGAGGCTCCCTCCTCTCTCTCCCTGAGAGAATAAGTGAAGTAATTCAGTAGATCTAGGCATTTGCAGTTAGAAAGACCTGAATTCAAATTCTGCTTCAGACACTTAGCTGTGTGACCCTGGTCAACTCAACATCTAAGCCTCAGTTTCTTCATCTATAAAATGGATATTACAGCACCTACTTCAGTTGTCAAGATGATCAAATAAAGTAGTATATTGAAAATCTTTTACAAATCTGAAAGTACCATGTAAATACTAGCTTATCTCTTAAATTAATTATGGAATCTTAATAATTATGTTAACATTCTGTGTTTTGGCTATTACTGCCTTTTACAAATTTCTAGAAGAAATTTTATAGCAGAAAAAAGGAAGAATCTTGTCAAAATGATAATGAGTGTCAAAATAAACAATAAATTTCCTGATACTTAGTACTATTCAGAGAAGGATGTAATTGAATTAATAATGAAATATTTCCTTCAAACATCTAAGATCAAAATGATTAATACTTAAGCAGATCTATTTTCTCATTGATGGGGAATATTTCCTTCTCTGGTAGCAACAATAACTCATCTGTGTCTTCTCATCCTGGGAGATCTCTTATCTAGATCTTTCTATATAAATCTTCCACAAAGCAGTTATCTCCTCAGAACCCTGGAGCCCTGTCTCTGGTTCTGATAATTTTTTTAAAGAGCTTTCACTTGTAAAATTAGCTTGTCAATTTATATACTGACTATAGTGCAATAATTCTAGACAGTAATCAAAACATATATGTGTGTGTGTGTGTGTGTGTGTATATATATATATATATATATATATATATACACACACACACACGCACACATGTGTTTACTGTTTATTGCTACTATTTTGTGGTGGAAAGTATTGGTTCTTTTAAAAGATTTGTTCCTTCCCCTAGAATTGAAATATTTAAAAATGGTTATGTATACTGTATCAGTTTTTTTAGTTTAAGTATTATATTAAAATGCTAAATATTATATATAAATATAATATTTATAACATATAAATATTATATATAAAATTATTAAAATATTAAAGTTTTAGTAATGTATTATATAACTTTTCCCACTGACTATTTACCTTCCCATTTTTGTTTAACTCATATTATTGAAATTTAAAACATACATTGGCAAAGTGTGAATTGGTTCTGGTAGCAGAAAACAACTCAGTATTGTGCTAGGAAGGAGTGAAGAGTGGGGTTACTGACCTTAAACACAAATTCACTGCAGATAAGCCTCAAAGAAAATGATGTTTATGTGGATAATTGAGAATTTAACTTTTAGTGTCTGTATTAAGAGTGCTGTGCCATTTATGCTAATATATTTCCAAGTACAGTGATAACTTATAAATCTTTTGGAAAACAACCTACTCTGGAAAACAACCAACTGACTTCAGCAAAATCAATATGAGCAGAATGGAGTTGAGGGAATAATAATAATGGCTGAATAAATTTGTATTAAAATACTTTATATATAATATCTCATTTGAACATCATAGTTAACCCTATGAAGTAGGTGCTATTGTTATCCTTCTTGAGGAAATGGAGACTCTTATATGTCAAATGACTTTTGACTACATAGTTCAACACTTTTTAACTGTACTATAGGGAATTCCAGTCTTTGCTGGTTTGGTGCTGGTGATTTCTTCACATGTATGTCAGTAGCAGGTGGGTCAAGTTTTGAGATAGGCTTTGCAGAATTTTATTTGTAAGCCAGATCCATGCAGCAAAGTGCTGTATGAATTCTGGGCAGAAGAGGTTCCAGAAAAACATGAGGGTAGCCCCAAATATAGGCTAAAAAGGCTAGGGAGTCAGAACCCTACCTCATGTGGAAGAGAAGGAGCAATGGTTAAGGATCCTGCTGAGAGACACAGAATAGAGGGAACATATGTTACATAATTTCAGAGTTGGAAGGGGTCTCAATGACCATCTAGTCCAATGCATACTGGCACAAGAATTTTTTACAACATACTCATTAAGTGTTCATCTAATCTTTACTTGAATATATCCTTCAGCAAGAGGGAGGAATCACTGTTTACTAAGGCAGCCCATTCCACCTTTTGGATAGACTTAATTATTAGGAAGGTTTTCCTTCAATTTCTTCCTGGACTATAGCTAATAAAAATCTTTCTGGCTATAGAACTATATTGTTACAATTCATTCTCTTCATTCACTAGAGGAGGTGTCATTGTATTATACTTGGACATTTTCATTTTCCTCATTTATGATTTGATATGTTTCTGTACTTGGAAATATATTAGATATATTTACATTCTTTATATTCTCATAAAATTCAGCAGCTTTAATAACTGGGTTTTTTTCTATGACAGTTGATATTAATTAATGACTTCTGAAAAATTAAGTGGAAATTAGATTCTGACTTCAGAAATTGACCAATTAGCACAAACATCCTAGAATCTAGTCTTCATTATCAAACATTTTTATTACACAGGCCAGTGATTCTCAAACCTTTTGTTCTCAAGGCCCTGTTACACTCTTTTAAAAGTTTTTTAGGATGTCCCAAAGAGCTTTTGTTGTGTGGGTTACATGTATGTTGATATTTACTGTATTACAAATTAAAATCTCTTGTTATGAAAATAATTTTGACTTTGAGGAGCCACTGAATGGGCCTCAGGAGATATGCTTGGGTCCCTAGACCACACTTTGAGAATTGTTGACCTAGGTTTACTCTATTTAAGTAGTAGGATGCGCAAGGATAAATTTGAAACCTTCCTAGAATACCTACATAAAGCTATCTTCAGACTTGTAAGAGCATGAGACCTTTTTTTTTTTAATTGTCAGTACTGTCTCCAACTGAGTAGGTGCTGTTTGTTGTGATTAAACTTTGGGGGGAAAAAACCTTAATAGTTAACATAACATTTTGGATAAATTTGTTTCTTTTTTCAACTTTGAAACATTTAAAGAATGGTTGATATATTTGTATAATGTTCTACTATCTTTGGCTGATCAAGTGCTGTTTACTGCCACTATTTTGTGGTGGAAAATATTGATTAGTTTAAAAAGATTTGTCGTTCCCCCATCCATTGAAATATTTAAAAATTATTATGTTTACTATATCAGGTTTTTTTAGTTTAATTTAAACCATTTTATTTTCCCTCCTCCCATTTCATTTTTTTTTGTTTTTGTTTTTGTTTTTTTGCTTTTTGGAGGGGGAAGGCAGGGCAGTTGAGGTTAAGTGACTTGCCCAAGGTCATACTGCTAGGAAGTGTTAAGTGTCTGAGGCCGGATTTGAACTCAGGTCCTCCTGACTCTAGGGGTGGTGCTCTATTCACTGGACCACTTAGCCACCCCATTCCATTTCATTTTGAAAAGGACTTTGACAGGTTTTTTATTTGAAGGGTCTCCTTAACTAATTCATTAGAGGTGGGGGTGGGGATAGGAGTAATGGGAAAGTCAATTAGTAAATGATATTTAACAGAGCTCTGGAAGTTGAAGTATCTTAGATCTATGGGCCATCTTGGATATTACCATATGCCTCCTGACATTTTGTGAGATGAATCTCTTAATATACATTAATAGACATCTTTTTTCTTTGTGTTTAGTTTGTTTAATATTTTTCAAAGTATGGTTTTTCCAAGCCATCCATCCAAGCCATAGGTTGAAAGAACTGGGGATATTTAACTTGGAGAAAAGGACACTTATTAGATCATGATAGCCCTCTTCAAATATTTGAAAGTCTGTCAAGTACAAGAGGATTTAGATTTGTGCTGTTTGGCGCTATATGGTGGAATTAGGAGTAATGGGTAGAAATTACAAAGAAACATTTTAACTTGTAAGGAACATTTTTAAAATTAGAGGTTGCTCAGAGTTTGAACTGTCTACCTTTGGGAGATGATAATTGTCTCTCCCTCATTAAAGGTTTTCAAGTGGAGGCAGGATGGCTATTTAATAGTTTGTTGTAGAGGGAATTCCTGTTCAGGTTGGAGTTGAATTGAGCAGGTTTTAAGGTCCTCTTTGACTCTGGAATTCCATGATTCAGAATTGTTTGAAGTCTATTGTTCTTCATGGTTATAGAAATAAGACTTGTGATATTTAAAAAACAAAACATGTAGTCTGTTCTGGATAACCCCTGCTAAAGAAAAGTAAAGGTGGTACGTCAGCAATACAAAATGCTTGATATAATATTTATCTTTGGCATGCCACACTTGCATTTTCTTGCAACAGATTTTCTTTGCTTTGGGTTCTATATTAAAATTAGGTATCTTGGCTTATTGGTTTTAAATTTGTGACATTGTCATGGTCCTCATCAGGAATGAAGGACAAACCACAACATGACAAACAGGACAAAGTAGCAAATAACAATCTATTTTTTACCTCTGAGGGAGAGGTTGTGGTGGCAGTTGTGCATTACTGAGGGTGGTAAAGGGCACAGAAACAAGAGGCTAGAGATGGTCTTGCTACACCAGGTCTTTGCTTGTTTCATACTGTTGCTTAGCATGGAATAGTTACTTGTTTTTACTGAAGTTCAGCGGTTGAGTATTTGTAACTCAGTAGTACCTATACTGACTGAAATGTATTTCTGACAGTGTTCTGAGGTTATTTTGAATTTACTTGAACTAATATGAAATGTCAGTTGTGTGAGAAATTCTATTTGCTCTTTATTCAGTCTGTTCATTTTCCTTGTCTTTTCCCCTTCTGCCTACAGACATATTTAGGTTACACTGCTGCTCCTATCACTGCCGATTTCTTTCCATGATAATGACCCCCATCTACCTTCCTAACCTAATCTCATAGTATTCTTCTTTTTCTATCCTACCCTTCATTCAGTTTGCATTAGTCACTATTTCCCAGGCATCTTCTCTACCCCATACTTTCATCAATTCCCCACTTTTAGGATATCCTCTCCATTTTCCATCTGTCAGGGTGCAATTTTTTAAGAATCAGCTCAAATACTACTTCCAACATGAAGAATTGCCTGTTCTAGAATACTTCATTCTGAGCTTCCATAATACTTCATAATTCTCTTGTAGCATTTATGATATTATCTTAATATCAACTGAAATATATTTAGTATTTAAAAATTTGCAAAATAGTTTCTCTCATTTGAACCTCATGACAACTCTTTGACTAGATTTTCACAAGAGATACTATTGTCATCCCCATTTTACAGATGAGAAACTTTAGTTTCACCCAGGTGAATGGCTTTGCCCATACTGAAATGTGAAGAGCACTGATATTGATTCTCCAGCAGCACAGGAAAAAACTGAACCTCACCTAGTTAATAAGAATAATTGGTTAAACTAGGAAGCTACCATATGATCTATCTCTTTCATCCTAGAGGTGGTGCTACAGGTTTCTTATCACCCTCCAGTAGAGTAGGTATTTAGGATCCCTCTCCCCAAGAGCTATGTGACCCACAGGCTCTTATCTAACTCTACCTCAACTGAATTTGTCTTTGGAATTAAAAAAAAAATTTTGGTGAGGCAGTTGGGGTTAAGTGACAGGGTCACACAGATAGTGTTAAGTGTCTGAGGCTGGATTTGAACTGAGTCTTCCTGATTCCAGGCCACTGCTTTACCTAGCTACCCCTATCTTTAGAATTTGAGGGCTCATTTTGTGCTACTATCCTGTTTCTAAATTCAGTACTTTATCTAGTATGCCACGTTGCCTTGCAGTATTCTAATTATTTGTGCACATGGGTAATAATAATAACTGACATTTTTGTAACAATTTAAGACTGACAAAACTCTTTACATGCTTTTACATTTGTATGACTAGAAATAGGCTAGTCATGTAGTGACAATGAGAGTGTTACACTAGTATCATATCCTAGACTCCCTAGAGCAGTGGTTGGTTCTCAACCTTCCTAATGCCGTGACCCTTTTAATACAGTTCCTCATGTTGTGGTGACCCCCAACCATAAAATTATTTTCGTTGCTACTTTATAACTGTAATTTTGCTACTGTTATGAATCATAATGTAAGTATCTGATATTCAGGTGGTATTTTCATTGTTACAGATTGAACATAACCCACAGATTAAGAACTGCTGCCCTAGAGTAATGGGGGGTTTGCTAGCCCACATGCGGCAAGCCTATGGTGGACTTAATCATTGATGAAAAAACTTTAAAAATTAGACTTCAAGGCAACATAAAATAATATCAGCTAGCATTATCAGAACTTTTCATAATACATGGAGGGAATAACATTTAGCATTCCCCAAAATATAGTTCTCCTTATGACATCAAAAGAGGACATGTTAACAAAAGAAAAATAGTAGTCCTAGAAGCATAGGATCTCAAAGTTGGAAGGGATCCCAGGCTATTTAGTCCAACCTTTACTTAAGTAAGAAATCCTTCTGCATTGTGCTCAGTAAGTGGTTATCTAACCTTTACTTAAAGATTTCCAGTGAAGGCTAACATACTACCCCGAACGATAGCCAGTTGACTTTTGCTTAGTTCAGAAAGATTTCTTTGACAGAAAACCTAAATTTGTTTTTTTGGTAACTTCTACTCATTGTTCCTCCTAGTTCTTCCTCTAGGTCCTAGAGTCTAGGACCAAACAGTAAGTCCAGTCCCTCTTTAATTCAACAGCCCTTCTTCAACAACTGTCAGGTCTCCCTCGCTCCTTTATACTCCTTTCCCAAGTTTTCAGGCTAAATTGACTTACACTCTTAGAGTTCAGTTAGGGAGGCAGCTTGGTATGATGGAAAGAGTACTGACTCTAGAGTTAGTTCAGATCCCATCTCTTCCAGTGGCTGTCAACCTGTGGGTCGTGCCTCTTTGGGGGTCGAACAACCCTTTCACAGGGGTCACCTAAGACCATCAGAAAACACATATTTCTGATGGTCTTAGGAACCAAGACACCGCTCCTTTATCCGTCTCCAGGCAGGTCCGGCCACATGCAGACACGCCCACATACGAGTATTAAACAGTAGTGGCATTAAGAAGGTTGAGAACCACTGTGACTGCAGTCTTCCACTACGTCCAGATCTTCACTAACCATCTCTTTGATTATATGCTCTTGAATTTTACCAGGAATAGAAATCAAACTCATGGCCTGTAGTTTTCAGATTCTGTTCTCTTCCCTTAAAATTAAAAAAAAAAGATGTTTACCTTGTAAATTTCTCGAGTTTTCTATTGATCTTTTATAGATTTCTGATAATGGCTTATAGCTGCTAGTTCTTTCAGTATATACAGATACACTGTATGTGTGTGCACATACTGCATGATGTATATATTTATGTACTTGTCATAGGAAATTAGGTGCTCGCTTAATACCTCCTTGCTTAATTTATTTCATACTTTTTCACTCAAAGATTATATTCCTTGACAGGAAAAAAAATGGATTTGATTGGCACTATCTTCTCTACTGTCAGTTTTCATGGTCAGAGACGGGAGCCAAATTCTATCATCATAGTTCCACCTATTCTAAGCACCAATCCTGGCTCTTAGTTTAAAACATCATTTTCCTAACATTGAAAAACAACTCCTCCCCCCCAAAAAAACCCACCACTCACTAAAACAGCAACAAAAACAATAAAAAACACAGTCCTTTTCTGTTATCGTTAGCTTTCCTCAACATCCTCTTTTCATTTCTCAACTTTTGTGCCCAGACACTATTCTTAGAGTATTGCACCATGCTTTTTCTATTCATTCTCTGTTAACTTTCCTTGTTTTTATCTAATAAACATTTTTTTTCTATCTAAGGTGGTTGGCAATTTTCCTGTGGAGTCATGTTGATCTTTTTAGACATGATACTGATGACACAACTCAAAAGAATTATTTCTTTTTGTGCCTTCAGAATTTTATTCCTGAGAGTTTCTTGTTCCTACTTCTGGGCTAACTTCTCATGAAGAGTTTAGTGTCCAGCCATTTAACCAGGCCTGAGTCCATTTAATTGCACCATTGACCGTCTTCCCCTAAGTCTCTCCCCCTCAATCTTTTTTGTCTTTCCATCTTTACACAAGAATAACATGAGATATTTCATTTAACTCTTAGTTTGTCTGTGTCTACAGTTGATATAATTCTACTGAACTTCCTTAGTTTATCATTCTGTCTTCTGAACTTATAAGCATAATTATCATTTGTCCTATTCATTTTGAACTTAATCTTGTAATGTTTTATATTTGTGTCTTTTGTAAATGTCTTAACCTATCTCATAATAATTAATAGTGGGTTATGTTTTTAAGGAATGGTGCAAGACTATAGAGCCCTTGTATTTGCATGCAAGTAATTTTAATTTTAATAATAACAAAAATTAATCATAACAATAGGTAGCATTTATATAGTGCTTTAAGCTTTGCATAGCTGTTCATAATAATATCTCATTTGATCCTCACAGTAATACTTTATCCACTGTGCTACCAGCTACCCCAATTATGGACAAATTCTATGTTTCTACAGGGAAGCTTGGTAGAAATTTCCTTTTGAAGTTTTTTAAGGGTACTTCTATTTTAGAAAAAAAGTTATCCAAATCCATTGTATAATAGATAAATGATTTGATCCGTATTTATTATTCATTTCTATTTAGTTCCATTTGAGGGGTGATTTTATGCAATGGCTTCAAGCCACAGTTCTTCACCAGTGCCTCAAGCAAGTAGCAGTGATGTTTTCTTTAAAAAGGAGGTAGATTCTACTAAACATATTCGACCTGTACAGTCACTGCCAGATGTGTGTCCCAAGGAACCCACAGGTAATTAATTCTCTTTTTAAACAGTAGAATATATGGTGAAATATCATATTCATTGAGTAATGGAAGATTATTTGCTTTCCTTAAAAAGAGTAAATCTTAGTTCCCTAAAGTAGTATAGTTATATATTTGATAATTCTTACCAATTGTAGGTCCTCTGAAAGTAAGGATTTGAATTAAGTAAAGGGTCTTGGACATTTTTCTGAGGATTGAGATAGGAAAATTAAGATTGTTATATGCATATTTGTTTGATTAAAATATTTACTACTGAAAGTGATTTTAGGTGGCTTGTGTAAAATAGAATTTGTTATTTTTGTTTTCCAAACTATATACACATATGTCTCTACATATGCACATATAATGTTTAGCTTTGTTTTGTAAAATTCATAATAATTTTCTAAAAAAGAATGTTTTCCCCTAAAAGCAATTGTAAAAACTGACTTTCTCTTTATTTTCTGCAGGTGATTCACATAGTTTATGTGATGCCCCATCTCTAGTTGCAGATCAACATAGATGGACTATTTATCATTCCAAAGTAAATCTTCCAGCAGCATTAAATGATCCTAGATTAGCAAAAAGAGAATCTGATTTCTTCACAAAAACATGGGGTCTAGACTTTGTGGACACAGAAGTCCTGCCTTCATTCTACCTCCCACAAATCAGCAAAGAACATTTTGCAATATATCAACAGGAAATCTCTCAGGTAGAATTATTTCTTGATCCCTCCCTCCCTCCTTCCCTTCCTCCTTCCTTCCTTGGTTCCTTCCTTCCTTCCATCATTCCTTCCTTCTTTCCTTTCTTCCTTCTCTCAATTAGTCGAGATGCACCTTTTTACTTCCATTGCAAATATATATAATCAACTAAAACAAATTTCCACATTGGCCATGTCCAAAAAAAATTGTCTCATTCAATATTCTGAGTCCTTCACCTCTCTATCAGGAGGTGGTTAGCATGTTTGCTCAATAGTCCTCTAGAATCTTGGTTTGTCAATTTCATCACATTTATGTACCATAGCTTGTTTATCCATTTCTCAGTTTATAAGCACCCTCATAATTCCTCATCTTCCCATTAAATTAAATTTTCATATTCCCATTCATTGCCACCTCAAAAATAAAGCTGTCTATCCTTATTTTTGTGTTATATTATATTAAGTATATTTTGTATATCCTTAGAGTTTGTTTTGCTTGGACTGATCTCTCTTTAATTTACTGTGCCTCTAATTCCTGCTTTCCCCTTCACCCCTTTCCTTTCTGTTATATTCCTTTGGAGTAAAATGTCTTTCTGTAGTTGTGTGTGTGTGTGTGTGTGTGTGTGTGTGTGTGTGTGTGTGTGTGTATTCTTCCTTCCTTTGTTTATCAGATTTAGTTTCAGTATGGGTCACAGTATTGAGCTGTTACTCTTAACTATTAATTAGTGAGTTACTGTGATGAGATCTATTTTTACTAATGAGGTATCACTTATAGAAAGCTTATTTATTTGCTTCACGTCATTAAATGAGTTTGTGAAAGGTGAGAGTAGAACCCAGAGCTCTTGACTCCTTGTCCAATACTTTTTCCTATGCTAAACTGCCCCTTTGTGGACGGTGCTTCAGATTTTCAACTCCCATACTGCACATATCCCCTGGAATGACAGATGTGCTAGTGGTAGATCCTGACCTGGAATCAGAATAAGATTTTATCTTAGCACATTTAGTGGTAATATGTAAATTATATCTGAATTTAATACGTGTGCGTTCACATGTCAGTGCTGCATTAAGAAGAACTTTTATTCTCCCTTACCAAGAATTTAGATGCATGTTTCCCATTTGCCTTGCTTCTTTTGTTGTTGCTCAAACTCCGCAGAATTTTATTAAATATGTCAAATGGATTGATCATTAGCATATGATCTTGCCACAACAATATTTACTAATAACAGTAATACACATTTATGTGATACTTTAAGATTTACAACATGATTTCCTCACAATTAAATTTTACAGGCAGTGATGCAGAGAAATTGACTTGCCCCAGGTTCATATAACTAATAAGTGACAAAGGCAGGATTTGAACCCAAGTCTCTAGGCCCCCTATCAAGTGTTATTTCTCTTGTACCACACATAAACATACTTTTGAATTAGTTTCCGTTGAGCTGTTGAGACTATTGGTGAAAGTTGGAAAATTTTGGGGTCATACTGTATACTAGCATATATTGAAATATTTTTATGATTTGAAAACTCACATTATCTTCTGGTACTGACAGCAAAATACTGTCTTGATTTTTTTTTTAATAGAGAGAGAAGATTCATGAGAGATGCAAGACTATTTGTCCTCCAAAAGATACCTTTGATAGGACTCTCTTACATACTCATGGTATGGTGCATATTTTAAGATCATATAATATAGTGCTTTGAGTGAAGTAAGAACTTAGATGATTGATTGAATGAATGAATGAAAAAAGTAACATTAATTTGGGTTTATTGTCTCCATAAGAATAAGTGCATATTCTACTTCCTAGTAACATTTTTGTACTTTATTGCAATAATAACTGTAAAAAGTATTTTTAACAAGATCTCTTCTTCCTTCTCCTTCTCCCCTGCACCAATATGTGTGTTTGATGGTAGTAACCTTGGCAAGGAAGAGTGTTTATGACCAGGAAAAATATTTTTTTTGTTTGTTTTTTGCTTTTTGGAGAGGGGAAGGCAAGGCAGTTGGGGTTAAGTGACTTGCCCAGAATCACATGGCTAGTTTTGTATTAAGTCTGAGGTCAAATTTGAACTCGGGTCCTCCTGACTCCTGGGCTGTGCTCTATTCACTGCGCCACCTAGCTGCCTCGGAAAAATAATTTGTAAAAAAATTTCAGCCTTTTGCACAGAAACCAACCCTTGATTTTAAGGAATTCTTTGAGTTGATATATATTTTTGAAAAATTTTCTTGATTCTTTTATTCCTTATATTAAAATTTTTTTAAAAATCTTTTGTTGTTGGTAGATTTTGAATGTTTTTTTTAAACATAATGTTTCTCTGCTGTTTTCTATAGGATTGTGTTAAAGTTCATAGAAGTTTGTTATAAATACCAAATAGACAAGATTTAATCTCATTAATACTTTATATTCAGTTGATCTTTATAAAACATTTTACTTCCTCTAGTAATATAGATGTGTAACACAAATGATTCTTGTGGCAACTGCACAATTAATGAGAACTGGTCTTGAAACACATAATATTTTCTTTTCAGTACTTAGCACAGTGCTGGTCACATAGGAACCAAAAAAATGCATGGCAAATATACAAATGTTGAGGTAGTTCTTGTGTTGTGGTCCCCTAGTTACAAGAAGTTTTGTTTAAGGCTACAAAGAAATAAAAGGTTTTCATAGCACATTCTTTTCTTTTTCTTGCAGATAAATCCAGGACAGATCTGGAGCAAGTACCTAAGGTACTTTAAAGAAAAGCTGCCTTTCAGATTTTCAGAATTTTGTCTTCCATGAATAGCTCACCCTGAGCTCCCTCTTCATGGCATCATAGATCTAGAGCTGGAAGGAGAATCAGAAGTCATCTTGTCCAACCCCCTCATTTTACAGAGGAGGAAATTGAGGCCCAAGGAGGTTAACTGACTTGCCATTAAGCCTGATGAAAATCAAAGATTAAGAAAGTTATCTGTGTAGTTTCTAGTTAATTTTTCTTATCTCTACATTAATTCAGGGAAAAAAATTTGAAGAGGTAGCAATAATTTTCATTTGGTGATGGTTCAAGGTAGAGGAGTCAGGAAAGGCTTTACTGAAGAAGATGGTACCTCTGTTGGCCCTTGAAGGAAGGGGAAGGACTTAAATGTATAGAGATGAGGTGGGCCTATAGGAGAAGTTGGTTCAGGGGTTGAGCAAATACCTGTCTTGCTTTTGAGAAGAGACAGAATGAAAACCTGGGAAGAGGTTGGTCCAATTTGGCAGGAACATAGAATATAGGAAGAGAGAGTAGATATGATAAAACTGGAAAGGTAGGTTAGAATCAGATTGTGAAGGACCTTCAATACTAGGGCAAGAAATTCTTACTTTACTTTATAAATAATAATAAATAACCACTGAACATTTCTGAATAGAGGAAAGATATCATTAGAAAAGCCCATTAGGAAGATTATTCTGAAAATATATTAAAGAGGGATTGGAGAGGACCGAGACTTGAGGTAAGAAGTGTAATAAGGAAGTAACCACAGAAAGTCAAACAAGAGATGATGGGTGCCTGAAGTAGAGTGGTCAAAATGGAAATAGATAAATATGTTCTGATTCCTTATATGTATGCCTTAGGGGTCTGTCTTAGGCCTGCCTCCTTTTCCCCCCACCATGTCTTTTCTCTTGGTGTCTTCAGCAGCTCTCATAGGTTCAGTTTTCATCTGTATATGGAGATTCCCATATGTGCCAATTGTATATCTTCAAATAGATGGCATTTGTCCAAAACAGAATTCATTATCTGACTACCCAGCCCCAAATGCGCTCTTCTTCTTAACTTCCCTGTCTTGTTTTTTTCAACTGCACTGTTATGCTTCCAGTCACTCAGTTTTGTAACTTTAGTGTTGTCTTCACCTGACCTTCACATCCATTGCATTGCCACATCGTCTTTCATGTCAGTCCTTTGCTCTCCACTCAGATGGCCCTTACCCTAGGGGTCTATTACAGTAGCAGCCCAATTAATCTTTCTGTCTCATATCTCTCTCCTTTCTGATCCATCTTCCATATAGCTTCCAAATTGGTAGCCTTAAAGCAGAGATCTGACTATGTCTTTCCCTGATCAAGAAACACTGAAGTGAAACTCCCTGTTGTATATAAGACAAAACACAGACCTCTGTAGGGCATTCAAATCCCTCACAAACTGTCTCCAGTTTATCTTTCCATTCTTATCTCATATTATTCCTCTTTACCTACACTGTTTCTGTCCTACTAGCCTGCTTGTTTTATATGAGTGGTATTTCATACGTGATATTTTATCTGCCTCTCTGGCTTTGCACAAGTTGTTCCCTTGTATGTCTGGAATGCCCTCCCTCTTCCACCTCCACCCTGTGTAATCCCTAGCTCCTTCCAAAACTTAACTCAGTTGCCAGTTCTCACATGATACCTTTCCTGATTCCCCTCAGTGGTTTGCTCCTTCCTTGACAAAAAAAAAATCATTTGTGTTTGTATTATATGTGGTTTTTATTGATTTACCAGTATATATTGTTTGCCACCTGTAGCATGTAAGCTCACTGTGGCCAAGAATGATTTAGTTTTTGGTTTTTTTAATCCTGAGGACCTACCATAATAGCCTGTACATAGGAGATGCTGAGTTGTGCTTGTTGAATGAATGAAAGAAAAAATGAGTTTAATTTTGCAGAATTTAACTTTGAGGTGCCAACAGGACATGTAGGCAGAGATAGCTAAAAGACAGTTGGGAATTTGGCTCTTTGTTTTCAAGGATGTCCTTTGTCTTTTGGATACAGATAACTATCCATACTTTCTGAGTGACATCTCTACATAGCAAATAAGAACATTTCTTTATGGATGATGCGAGAGGAAAAACTAAAGAAATGGCAAGGAACCCATACTTCTGCATTGACCTCCAATAGAGAGAGTGTCATCCTATCCATTCCACTGCCCCATGTCAAATTGGTTTGTTTAGATAATGTATGTTAATTATTTGGAATCTTAAAAGAAACCATATATTCCTTTTAATTTGCTTATACTATTCATATATAGTATCTTACAGATTTTTTACTCATAGTCTTACGAATGCTTGAAGGGATATGACAAGTAAAGTATTTGTGAGAGATTGAGAGTTTTTTTTTCTTTTAGATTTTTTTGAAACCAGATTTTGCCTTGGAAGATCCCTTAACATTTAATTCAGTTTTACCATGGTCTCACTTTAACACTGCTGGGGGAAAAGGAAATCGTGATGCAGCATCCTCAAAGTTGCTTCAAGAAAAGGTAAATTCTCATCATGAGATTATTCACTGTGACTTATGAAAGTCATATAGAAAATTCAGTTTTAAAAAATGGTATCATTTCTTTGTAAGAATAAAATCACTTAGTTTTAAATATTTCTTGTAATTATTAAGCCTACAGACTTTGACTAGGAAAACAATGAAATCTTTTCTTCTCTGTAAAGGAATTTATAAAGTATATTGGTGAAAGGAGGAAAATTTGTCGTTCGAGACTTTATCCCCTCATATTTAAGAAAATTTTCATTTGAAGCTATATATTACATAGCATAAACACTGCCTTTTTTAGTATGATCAAAAGTAACATCTTAGAAATTTACTTAAGCAGTCATTTAAAATGACAAGTGAAACAGGGAGGATTGTGGCTCATTACCTTCTTTAAGTTACTAGGAAGGGGTGTAGTATAATAAAAATAGTGGAGTCAGGAGGCCTGTTTTGGAATCTTGATTTTTTTTTAACACAACTCTTCCCTTGGGTAAATAATTTCACCTTCTGAGCCTTATTTTCCTCAGTGGTAAAAGGAGGACAGTAATACTTGTACCTTCTGCCTTGGAATTGTGAGGAAAATGCTTGGAAAACTTAAATCACTTATATAATATAAAATAGTCTTAGTAAGATTTTATTTTTCATAAATGTCTCATTAAACCATGAAATGACAGTTTATGATCTCTAGTCAAAAATATTTTCCTGTTCAGTTCACAAAAGTGGTTGTTTTGAAACAAAACTTTTTGTTGTTAAAACAAAATACAGTAATTTAATTTCAGCCTTTTTTGTATTTAGTCTTGTTGGCCAGCATCTTTTCTTTAAAATTTATTGAGTACATATAGGTAGACATTTGCATACACTAATTTGATTGTACCATAAATTATTAAGTAGTTAAAATTGGCATTTGAGGTTTAGGTGTTTTGAGTTACTTCACTTCAAACTCATCTTCGTTATTTCCAGAATACATGTCCTTTAAAATTACAATAGGAAGTAAAGATTCACAGATTGATCAGACTACATAATAAAGGCATCCGTGTTTGGTCTCTGTTCTTTTTCTTGAGACTTAGGCTGACGCTTAATAGTGTCAGCTCATGATTCCTTATCTATGAAGAAAATGCTTTGCTTTACTCGCTACTGACACCTTATGGCAGACTGAAAGCATGACTCTGACAAGCTCCCCAGTAAGTCTGATACCTCAGCAATGAACATTTGTTGTTAGGGAGGAAAAGGGAAAAGGATCAGAGAAGATTCCTCTTCACATAACCACAATAAAGAGCTTGCCTTCCCTTTATCAGCAATTCTACTTGAAAAACACTAGTTCCTTTAAATATGTTTAACATGATTGTACATATATAACCTATATCAGATTGCTTGCTGTCTTGGCAGGGTGGGGAGGGAAGGAAGGGAGAAAAATTTGGAACTCAAAATTTTATAAAAATCAATGTTGAAAACTAACTTTACATGTAATTGGAAAAAATGCTATTAAAAAACGAATGGGTCCTTTGCTATACATTCATTTTACAGTGTGGATTTAAAGATGGAAGGGATTTTAAGAGATCCTTTCCAACCTCTTCATGTTACAGATAAGGAAATTGAGACCCACAGAGATTAGTGACTTTCTGAGATTATCTAGTCCACTATACCATGCTTGAACTCTACAAAGGAAAGATTAAAATCTCCTTTAAATTTTTCTTAAGGAACTAATTTTTAAATATCCTTGAAAGAAAATAGGAAACTGTATCTAAACATCCTAATTTATAGAGGAAAAATTTATAAATTCTAATTTAGGAGGTATTTATTGGGGGTAGGTGCCATTTCCATTTCTTAAAGTGATATGTCTTTAAGTACACTCAGGATTTGCCTCAGTATTGAGGGAAAGATTAAGCAACTAGTGAACAAGAATGGGATGTATAGGATTATAGCATATTTAAGGGAATAGGTATGGTTAGAAAATAGGAAACATTGAAGTGTTCTTGCTTATGGAGATTAGAATTTATTTGGTTTTGCAAAATACTTTAGTAATTAAAGCTTGGTTGTGTTTGAAATAAAATATTGTATGTAAATTGGCTTTGGGGGGGCATTTTTTTTCTTGTAAAGTTTTTAAAATCTAGAGTTGAAAATGAGACCTAGTTTGAACAAACTGAAGATAAAATTAATTGAAAGAACAGAGAATTCGTTCTGATCTAAGTGGTCCCTAAGGAAGAGCTTATTGTTTCATTAAAAATATTTTACACATTTTTAACTGGAATGGTGGTGTTAACATGTAATTGAGACAGTAGAATCATAAAAGGAAGTTAATTGTGTCTTCCCCTCTCTCTCTTAGGATCATAGGTGTAGAGCTGGAAGGAAACTCAAGTAGGCTGTTTAGTCCAATCCCTGCATTTTACAGATGAGGAAACTGAGGCCTAGTGAGATTAAGTGATGTTCCAAAGTCACACAGGTAGTAATTCTACATCGTCTGGAATTGGAGGACTCAGTTCATTAGAGGTTTAGGTGTTTACTGTGTGCAAAGCTCTGATAGTATAGACTTCAAGAACACAGTTCTAGTGAGGGGTATAAGATGTATATGTAAATAATATCATTTGGAATGTGATAATTGTGTAAGGAAAGTCAAAAGAGATAAGATATTCAGTAGAAAGAAAGGTCACTTCTAACTGGTGATGTTTGTGAGAAGGACTAGTAAAGGCTTTGTGGAGGAGGTAGCACCTAAACAGGGTCTTGAAGGAATAGAGAGATTTCAGTAAGCGGAATGTTTGATCCGGGAGTCTTTTCTGTTGTGGTCTTTGCCCCTTTTTCCTTTTTTAGTCTTAGGTTCACATCTAAGCCCTACTGTCCATGTTCATGATTGCTATATTCCTCCTCTGGTCTGGTTGCAAGGAAATTTCCCCACTTGCTTAACTTCAGGGATAAGTCTGTTGTTCTAACAAAGTCCATAATTCCCCATAGAGAATAGCATCAAATTTAGTATGTACCTTTTCAATATGGAGAAACCCTTTCTCCATAAATGGAAGCCTTTCTACTGTGTCATTAGTAATTCTTATCTGCTAAATGATAAATCACACAATCTGAGTTGGAGAGGACCTCAAAGGTAATCTGGCTCACCTCGTTCTTGAATGATAATACCCTCTTAAGTGCACTCAATAAATGGTTATCCTTTGTTTGAAAATCTCAAGTGCAAGGAAGTCCCCCTTCTCCCAAGACAGCTCATTTCCCTTCTGGAGAGCTCTAATCCTTGGGAACATTTTCCTTGCATCAAGACTATGTTTACTCTGTTGCAACTTCCACAGTTTGCTCCTACTCCTTCCCACTGAGGTCAGGTATGATAAGACTGCATGAGGTAGCGTGATATATAGTAGGAAATGTGTTAGTAGACAACTGGGTTTAAATCCTGCCTATGACACTTATTACCTATGTGACCATTGGCTCATTTAATATTTTTTGAGGCACAGTTTCCTTGTCCATAAAGTGGGAATAATAATAAGCCACCTTAGAGAGTTGCAAATGAGATAGTGTATTAGAAAGTATTTTGCATATCTTAAATCACTATGTAAATATAATTGTTATTAATATTATTGTGTCCATGTCTGAGCCTTTTAAATCCTTATAGGGCAGCTACCCTGTTTTCCCTGTCTTTTGTTTTCTCCAAACTAAGTATCCCCACTATCTTCAATGGATTCCTATATGGCATGAATTTAAAGCCCTTTAACATCTTGATCACTCTTTCCTGGAAGATCACCAGCTTATTGGTGTTCTTTCCAAAATAAAATTGAACCTGGACCTGAATGCAGTCTTCCAGATGTGGTCTGACCAGGACAGAATACAGTAGCATTGTCATCTCCCTCATCCTAGAAAGGGTACTTCTTGTAATTCAGCATAAAATTTCTTTAGTTTTCTTGGTTCCTGCATCTCCCTTTTGACTTGTGTTATACTTGCTGTCCGCTGAAAATTCCAGAATTTTTTTAGATTAATTGCTCTCTAGTCATGTTTCCCTCATCTTGTACTTGTCTAATTTTTTTTTATTCCAAGACTTTGTGTTTCCCCCTACTAAATATCATCTTATTAGATTCTACTCAGTGTTCTACTTGTCAAGATCTTAATGAATGCTAACTGCCATTTAATGTGTTGACTTTGTATCATCTGCAAGTTTGACAAACATGCCATCTATACCTTTATCCAAGGTGTTGATAAAAATATTAAAGAACATGGGGTTGAACACAGATCCCTCTTCATACTTAATTGAGAAAATAGAAACCATTTGCAAGAGCTCCCTCTTCTTCCCTTTTCTGTACCCCAGGTCCCTCAGTGGAAAGATTCAGTTTGGAGGTAGAGATTTGGGAATCATCTTCATAGTGGTAGTATTAAAGCTATGTAATTAGGTGAGATTGGTAAAGAGGAGAGTGTAGGCAGACGAGAGTAGAGGACAAAACCTCTGAGGGCATACATACTGGAAGAAGAGTAAGAGGAGGAGCAAGAACTAGTAGATATCAAAAAAGGAGTAAGAGGATGTAAGAGATAACCAGTTTTGGGTAATATTCCTGAAGCCAAGTGGGAAAGAGCATGCAAATGCAGGAGATGATTAGTTCTGTCCAATGTAACAGAAAGGTATTGGATTTGGCAATGATCATTGGTGACTGTGGAGGGAATAGCATCAGTGGCATAGGGGGAACAAGATGCTAGGAAGTGATAGAGGTGAAGTCAGTAGGAGTACAGCTCATTTTTCTTTTCCTAACTAATTTTTTTTTGGTTCACATAAAGGTTGCTACACTCAGGAGATTACCTGACCCAGTGCTCTTACAGATATGCCCATGGGGTTGTTGTGGCTTCTGTATTTATTTTAGCTTGCAAGAAATGCACACATTAGGAAACTTGTACTTGACCAATTATAACAGCATGTGATTTTTTCCCCCCTCCATTCTTAAGCTGAGCCATTATCTGGATATTGTGGAAGTAAACATTGCTCATCAGATCTCTCTGCGTTCAGAAGCATTTTTTCATGCAATGACCTCTCAGCACGAATTGCAGGACTACCTCAAGAAAACTTCCCAGGCTGTTAAAATGCTTCGAGAAAAAATTGCACAGATTGATAAAGTAATGTGTGAAGGATCTCTGCACATTTTAAGACTGGCACTTACCAGAAATAACTGTGTAAAAGTGTACAATAAACTGAAGTTAATGGCCACTGTGCACCAGACTCAGCCTACAGTGCAGGTGTTGTTATCCACTTCTGAATATGTTGGAGCCTTGGACTTAATAGCAACAACCCAGGAGGTTCTACAGCAGGAACTTCAGGGCATTCATAGTTTCCGGTATGTACTCAGTAATGCATTAGAAATAATGTCATATGTGACATGTGTTAAAATGTTGATTTGAAACATTTGAAATATGTTTATAGTTAAATGGTGGGGAAGCTTGCTCTTTCCTAATATTTGGTAGTGTTTTCAAGTTTTTAATGTTATACTAGTTGTAGTAACAAGATAAAAGTCCATGTATATTACAGGGACAGTTGGATAAAGGCATAAAACTATCCTATTTGAAGAAATTAATATTTGTACCTGGCTATTTGTAACTTGAACAGTGCAATTTTTTCTATGACTTGAAAACAGTCTAAGTATACTGAAAGCCCTTTAAAGATCCTATTTGCTCAACTGATTTTTAAGATGACAATTTGATAATGTTTGAGTGGAAAAAAAACAAACCCAAACCTTCCCCATTAGCTAGACATGGTTCAATTACTATATGTTGACCTGGTATAACATTTTTAAAAGTCCAAACTAAGGATTTCATTAATATAGGAAACTCTTAGTGTTGAAATTCCTTAAAATCTCCTTAAAAACTTAGGTGTCTTAGAGAGTTGTTTGAGGTTCTGAGAAGTTAAATTCAGGTTTTCCTTATTCTGAGATTAGCCCTCTATCCAAGTGCTACTGCCTCTCATAACTTTATAGAAAATGAAAACAGGATTTTGATGAATACTTGATACTAGCTAAGTGTGAAATCTATTCTATGGTTCTTTTGAGAATAATTAAAGAGTAATTCTTTGAATATTCTTTTGAATTATTTGAAAATACTTTAAGAATATAAGGTTTTGATTCTTTGAAACCGTTTCTACAAAGTTTAACTTTGATCAGTTAATATACGGACAGACTCATTTCAGTTCGCCAAAGCTGACTTCATATTCAAGTGTAAACCCTTGTGTCATGAAAAGAAATTGCATTCCAAACCAGGCATAATAGATTAGGTACAAACAGATTTTATTGGCATGGCTCATTTAGTAGAATGAATATATTCTTTAAACATTAGTTTTAAAGCAGAAAACACTTTTTGGCTCCAGAATAAAATATAAGAATCATACTTAAGGGCGTGGAAAACTTTTAGTCAGATATTTAAAGTGAAGATTATGTTTCTGATGAATACTATATGGAACTTCAACTATAAGTGCTATTTCAGTGCCTTGTTATATTAAAGTATATAGACTCTATACAGTTGGTGTTTTGAAACAGAGCAAACATTTTCCTGACAGGCTAAAACACCCTTGATTTTAAAGGAACATTTATACATTTGAAATTGTCTTTAATCGTTTTATTATAAGCATTGTGTAATTTTTTTGTAAGAAACTTTTTCAACAGGTGGATTGTGAGAGATAATATTAAGGAAGAATTTTAATCTATGCTCAGATTAACATTGGCAAACAAGGAGAAACTTTTAAAAGATGAAAGGGGAGGGAGGTTGAAAAGGTATCTAGCATGGTGAAATCCAGGAGTACATTATGAGGTGGTCGTCCTTGGCTATTTCAAACCTACATTTAGGGGATCTCCTCTAATAAGAGAGAGGCAGGGGGCACTTAAGCCTTACGAATTTCAGAGTTGTTGTGATCTTGCAGGTTGATGAGTTTCTGGAGACCATGATGAAGTCCAGGAGTTTAGCCAGATGGGAAAGGCTGAGTTATCTGCCCTGTGTACCCTCCTTAAGTAATTTATGATAATAACTTGTTAGAGCCCTTTATTTTACTATAATCTATATTTCTTATCAGTAAGAGATTTTTGACAAGTAGGTATGACCAATACAGATCTGAACATTTTACATTTTATGGGAGACTCACCTTGGTACATATTTTCATGTAATAATAGTTGTCATTAAGTTAAAGGGTATTATTTAAAAGAACAAAATTGATTTTTAAAATAAATTTACTGCCATAGTAACACTAATTCAGAGACCATACTAGAATACAAAATTACTTTAAAAATGGTGTTTTCTAATCATAAAGGACACTGGACTTCAGCCTTGGGTTTCATATTGATTGTTTTCACTGATTCATAACAAAGACTTTAGGCAAGTAATTTAGGATTTCTTCCTTCATTTGATCATTTTATAAAGTTAAAAAAATTTTTTTATCAGTTCCCAGAACTTTGAATGAATAAATCATTTAACCCCTTTTAACCTGTTTCCTCATATGTAAAAGTGGAATAATAGTGTTTGTACTACCTAACTCACAGGATTATTGTAAGGAAAATATTTTATAAACTGCAAAGTGCTTTATAAATAGAAGTTATTATTAGTCCTAAAAAAATACTGTCTTCCTTTGCTCCCTTCCCCCCTCAAATTGCTATCTATATACACATAGTGGACAGAGCTTTAGATTATTAGACAGATATCTTGGATCATGGGCTGCCTACTAACTAACTGACCTTAGACAAGTCACCAACTGCTTTAGGTAACAGTTTCTTCATCTGTTAAATTAAGAAATTGGACTAAATTACCTATAAGATTATTTTCAGCTCTAAAATGTTTAGTATGGGAATGTAATGTGTGGAGGGTGTGGACATTTTATATCTCTAAAAAAACTTAATATGTGGTATTCTCTTCTTTTGCTACAGTCAACCTGTTTTACATGTGTTGGTATTGAATTCCCAAGATTCTAATGCATTCTTTAATCCTTCATCATGAAAATGCTTTTATTATATTGAATATTAAACATACCCATGACAAACATACTCTTTTCTCATGTTTACTGGAGTCCATAAATTTTCACTTAGTTTTAAATTAGATATGTTCTCAGGCCACAGAAACATGTTGCTCTCCATCTCTTGAATAAATTTCTTTGCTTTTCATGACATGTGGCATGGTCTAAGACAGCATTGTAGTATTCTGTCTCTATCTGGGAATTTCTTTAGCTCTAGAAGAGTTTTGCTTCTCTCAGTACATAAATAGATTTATTAAAATTTATCATTTCCTCAGTGGGGATGAGGTTTCTAGGCTGAGGGGAAGTAAGAAATCCCTTAAATTTTTTTTGGAGCATATGTTGTATGGTTTAATGAGGATGCTCAGATCTTACAGGTTCACTTGAACTTCTAACAACGGTTTTGGTATAACTTTGAATGAAAAAGTTTCATTAATAAAAATGAACTTTTCCAGTATTCAGTAGTATAGTCTTTGACAAATGTGTTTCCTTATAGCAGTGGTTATCAACATTTTTTTTTAAGTGTTCCAGTTTCAGGGAGACTGATTATATATTGCACTGTAGAGGAAACAGTAATAGCCCTTCTAGCTGCCCGATTTCTCTAAAGGTTTTTGCTTGTTTTCAGAGTATCAACTACACTGTTTTGAAGTACTAATTTGTTAATTCATGGTGGTGTTTGTAATTTTCTTTCTTTCTTTCTTCCTTTCTTTTTTTTTGTTTTTTGGAGGGCAGTTGGGGTTAAGTGACTTGCCCAAGGTCACATGGCTAGTTTTTGTGTTAAGTGTCTGAGGTCAGATTTGAACTCAGGTCCTCTAGACTCCAGGGCTGGTGCTCTATTCACTGTGCCACCTTGCTGCCCTGGTGTTTGTAATTTTCAACTACTTTCCTTTGCTTTCTAGTTTGATTGATCCCATTTTGTTGAGGGATTGCATGATGCTTGGAACATGTCTTCCTCACACTGACAACTGCTATATTTGCAGTTGTCATTGACATATGCTCTTTAAGAGCTATAGTTTTATCTCCTTGGAATAATTCCATATGAAAATATCACAGAATTTTTAAAAACACTACAAAAGAGAGTGATGAAATGTATATATGGCATAAAATCTATCACTTAGCTGACAGAACTAGCTAAATATGAAGAAACCACTTCAGTCCAGTTTCATATGGTCAATGGTCATATATTCTGAATTAGCCTTGTAGCAGTAGAAGTACACATGCATAGCCATTGCTTTCACAAAACAAAACCATGTGAAAATTATTGTCCCAAATAAGTCTCACATCACTGTACATCTATGTGTATGTATACATGTGTATATACTCACACGTGTATTTGTAGTTGGTCCATAAGCATTTGTTAATTGCTAACTATGGGGCACACACTATACTAAGGACTGGGAATACAAAAAAAAGGCAAAAACACTGTCCCTAGCCTCAAGAAGCTCACATTTTAATGGGGACAATATTCAGATCACTGTGTACATAAAATATATATACAGTGTAAATGGGAGGCAATTTTAGAGGGAAAGTTCTAGTTGGGGTGGGGATAGTAGATTAAGAAAAACTTCTTGCAGAAGGTGAGTGATTTGAGCTGAGTCTTGAAGATGGCTGGGAGGCAGAGGTAAGGAGGGAGAGTAAGGAGGGAGAGCATTCCATGCTTGGGGGATAGCCAATGCAAAGGCCTAGAGTCTGGAGATGGAGTGATGTATGTAAGCATTAGCAAGAAGGCTACTATTTAATGGATTGTAGTATGTATTGAAGGGAGTAAAGTAGAACACTGGAAATGGAGGAAGGGACTATTTTGTGAAGGACTTAAACAGATTTTACATTTGATCCTAGAGGTAGTAGAGATTCATTAGCTTTTACTGAGTAGGGTGTGTGTGTGTGTGTGTGTGTGTGTGTGTGTGTGTGTGTGTGTGACACATGATCAGACCTGCCCTTTAGGAAGATAACTTATGCAGCCGAGTGGAGGATGGACTAGACTGGGGAGAAACTTGAGGCATGGAGATCAACCAGAATGGTGATGAGGACCCATGCTTACTCCCCTCCCTCCACATATTCTGTGGTCCAGGCCTACTGGATTACTTGTGGTTCCTTAGACTTGACGTTCTTATCTACCATCTCCATATCCTTGCAGTGGCTACCCTCTCTCCCCTCACCCCTCTTTTAAAATCCCTGACTGCCTTCAAGACTGAGTTCAGTTACCACCTTCTTCGCAGAATGCCTTTTCTCATCCTCTTAGCTGTTAGTACCTTCCTCTTTACGACTATCCTCCATCTATGCCGTATGTGTCTTATACATCTATTTATTTACATTGTCTCCTCCATTAGAAGGTAAACTACTTGAGGATGGGGGCTGTTTTTGATTCTTTTCAAAAATTTTGTCCAGAGCTTAGTATGATGTTTTTAAAAACCACAGAGACCTTAATGAATTTTTGCTGATTGATTGACTTGAAGTAAAATTTTCCAGCTTATTTCAAACCTTTGTTCTTCCAGAGGTGTTAGATTGAGTGCTGCAAGTTTCTGAGTAGGTATGGATGGATTTTTAGAATGTAATGATATGAAATGGGATAATTGGGTTTACAAGTCTATGTTGTAGAAGCAGTATTATCTTTTGATAAGTGTAGAGCAAAACATCATTTTATCATATTTTTCCCACATGCTACAGAGAGCATTATTATCAGTCTGACCAATGCTTTCTCTCTCTCTCTCTCTCTCTCAATTGGGGAAGAATTTTAACAGACCATTCAAATGAGGTATGGGTGGTATGATAACATCCTCCACTCTCTTTCAAACATTTATTAACCAGAAGTAATATACTTCAAAATCAGTGTATATTTAGTATAAGAAATAGAATCATCTCAGTTTGTTTAGTGGAAGTTCCACAGTTTTCTAAAATATTATGTTGCTTCAGTGAAGAGGAAAAAGAAAAATAAAGGACCATCTGTTGTGAGGGACACATTTCAAAACTTTTGCCAATCTTCATTGTCTTCCTTATTTGCTTCAATCTGAGGCAAAGATAGCCCTTCTGGCTGAGGCCAGCTTCTTTTTTTGTGCTCTTGATTGCACCTGTTTCCACTCCTCTCTCTTCCAGCTCTCCCAGAAATTTTCTTCCTCAGTTGTTTCCTTTTATCTTCAGTCTCTAATTATTCACTAATTCCTTCCCTGTAGCTTACAGAAATTCCCAGGTCTCAGCCATCCTAATCTCTGCCCTCTACCTCAAAAGCTCCTTCATTTTGATGGAACATCCAATAAAGATATCATTATTTATATCCCCACTCTTCTTTATAACCCAGACTTGAAAAGGATTTATCAGCATTTAAAACTCCATTTCTTCATCTCTGAACTCTTTGCAGTCTGCAACCTCCCACTTGACTCACTGGAATTGCTTCCTCCAAGATAACCAGAGACACCCTCAACTTCTGAGTTAGCCCAGTTTCGGACATTAGGGATCAGATACACTATACTGTCTCACATTCTGGTGCTTGCTGTTGGGTTAGCTGTGGATAGTAGTGGGTAGTGGGTAGTGGGCCAGCATTGAGGGACAGGAAGGACCCAACCTCCCAGTGCTCTCAGCCCACTTTTTAAGACTAAATTTCAGAAAAGATGCCAAATTGCATCAATCTCCTTTGGAAGGTCATCATGCTGATGAAATCACAGGAAAAAGGTTATTGATAATAGGAAAAAAATAGAAAAATATAACAAGGAATGTATCTGTTGATCCAATTTGCCAAATATTCAAGTGGCAAGTCTCTAGTTCAGAACTGCTGCCTGCTTTTTAGGGCTAGCTTGTTTTTATACTCAAGGGGGCAGAGGGAATAGGAACTTTTTCATCTACATTAACATAAAGTAAACAGACTCCAAGCACCTTTTAAGTATTCCAGATCATTAATAAGCCAGATAAGAATGACCTTTGTGTCCTTTCTTCATTCTGTGGGAGAAGGGACCTAGTATGGCTGCTAAACTATATCTGCTGATAAATCTGGTATCTTTTTCTCAGTCCTCATCCTACTTTATGACCTCTCTGCTTTTGACATTTGATTATCACTCTCTTAGCATATGTACTCTCTTCCCTTGCTTCTGTGACATTGTGCTCTTGGTTGTTTCTTTTCCTAAATTATCATCCATCTCTCATCACTCAAAACTGTCTTATATCTTAACTTTCTTCTGTCTGTACACTATGCCTTCATGGACCCTTCAACTGCTACTACATGCTTCCTTTGAATCCATTATATTTTGGATACAAAGTGTGTATATGTGTATGTGTTATGTGTGTGTACATTAATGTAGATGTATTTATACATATATGTAACATATACAAATAGTGTGTTTACTTGTATGTAGGCATGCTGTGCCCTCCCTCTCCAATAAGCTTTTTTGAGAAAAGGGACCATCATTCTTATCTTTATATCCCCAGGATCTAACAAAGTGGTGGCACATAATAGACACTAAATAAATGCTCATTCATTGATTCATGATCAACTCCTATAGTTGAACCTATAAGCTCACCTGCCCTTTCTAAGCAGATAATTCCCAAATTTGTGTGTCTAGTCCTATATAACCAACTAACTGTCTTCTAGATTTATCTGTTTACATGTATGTTTAGGTGGTATTTCAAACTTAACAGTCAAGAACCAAAGTCATTATCTTTCCTCCTTAATGTACGTTAGCCAGGTTCACAACTTCACTGTTTTCTTATGTCTTTTTGTGCTCTTAATCCTGCCCCCTCATTTTTTCTTATAGGAAATTGTCTCCTTAATCATTTTTTCTCATTTTCATTCTCTTATTTCTAGCTGCCTGATGGACATGTCTGTTTGGATGTCCATTTGATATCTCAAGCCAGAGTTATCTAAAACATAACTCATTTTCACCCCTTCTAAATTTGCCTTTCTTCCAAACTTTTTCTTCCTATCTCTCCCAGTCAGCCACCTTGGAGTCATCTTTGATTGTCCCCTTTACCTTGCCTTCCATAACCAACCAAATGCCAAGTCTTATGGACTCTACCACTTAAATATCTCTTATCTGTCTCTTTCTGGCCACCTCCTTGGTATTTCATCCCTAGGCTACTATAATATAGGCTTTTAATTGTTCTTGCTACTTCCTTTCAAGTCTCCCAGCCCTACTCCATCTTCTACATATCTGACTAATTAATATTTCTAAGACATGGGTCTGACAATGGCACTTAATGATTAAGAACTTCAATAGATCCTTCTTGTCTCTAGGATAAAATACAAACTCTTCAACTTGGCATTAAAGGCTTCCACAATCTGACTTTCATGTTTCTTTTTAAATTTATTTTATATGACTTCCCTTCATATACTTGATGTTTCTGGAAAACTGACCTGATTTGATTGATTTTTCATATGTCATCTCTTTGACTTTGCCTGGAGTTTTTCATGCCTATTAATCCTTAGCTTCCTTCAGATCCCATCCCACTCCCTACACAAAGCCTTTTCTGATCCTTGTAGTTGGGTAAAGGTTCTCTACTTTTTTAGTTTACCTTGTATTCATTCATCTATGTACATGTGCTGCACCTTCCCCCAAAGTAGAGTGTAAGCTTCTTGAGATCATGGACATTTTGTTTTTGAATCTTTTATACATAATAGACACTTAAACTTTTTTTCACTTGTTTGAAGAATTAAATTGAAAAAAAAAACAACAATCTGTTGGAAAAGTTTTTTCTTATTTTTAGGTCTTAAAATGCATTTTTAGGTTTTAATGAATATTTAGACAAGTTATTTTTATGTTTCTTTATAGGCACCTAGGATCACAACTTTGTGAATTAGAAAAACTGATAGATAAAATGATGATTGCAGAATTTTCTACTTATTCTCATAGTGATTTAAATAGACCACTGGAAGATGACTGTCAGATTTTAGAAGAGGTATGTATTTTGAATTATAGAAGAGAAATAAAGTCTTTGTTCATTAGCAGTTCCCTTGCTTTTAACACATTTCTTCCAAATTAAGTCAAGCATAAATTTTGTTGTCTGTGCTTAATCCTTTTTACTGTATCAAAATTCCTAAGCTAGTAAATTATAATCACAATTTTGTTACTGACAAGCTGTGTGACCTCAGGCAAGTCACTTAAACCTCCCTAATTGAATTTCTTCCTCTGTAAAATTGGGGAAATTATGTCAGCTATGTTTATATGTTCTTTTTTTGACCAGACCTGTAATTTCCTTGGTGTAGAAGCTAAGGAAACCATCATGGATGCCTTAAAGAGCTTTATGGAGAGGCTAAGTGACTTTTTTAATAGGAAACATAGCTAGTGTAGGTCAGACGTGGCATTTGAACCCAGGTCGTCCTTATGTTGAGATCCTTCCTCTCTTCAGTGTATCATGTTGCCTCTAATAATCTTTATAGATTATGAGGGTCAAATAATTTCATGTATTTGACAATGCTTTGAAAAAATAAAAAACCCTTGATAAATACAAGGAATTATCTAGTTGTCATGTTATTTCATTACTAATAACAATTTTTATATACTTAGGCATACTCATAAACAGCTCATTTAAGAATAATGATAGTACTTAGTATATAGTCATATAGTGCTTTACAGTTATTAAAATTTTTATATACCTTATTTGATTTGGTTCTTAGTACAAGGTATGAGTCCTGCAACCTCCACTGTTTGGAATATCAGTAAGAACCAGGAAAAAAGCCACTAAGGAAAAAAAAAAGACCTCTCACCAGCCATACTAGATGTCTCAGAATTCATCCATTAATCAAAAGAGAGTTCTTTAGTCCTTCACTCAAAGTCTTTATTCTTCTTTAAGATGGTAATAATTTTAGTTATTGGGCTTCTCAGCCTATTACAAAGTAGAAATAGTAAATTAGAAGAGGCATATAATACACAGATAGCCGTAAAATGTAATGGTAGAGCAAGGAAGAGTGGAAAGGAAGAGAAAAAGCAGAAAGTATGAGATTCTGTGGCCAGTTAGAATATGACTATTTAGCCCTATATACTTCACTAATCATTGAGGGTGATACTGAATTTATATCTATAATTGTTATTCCATTAAATTATGTTCTGTATTCTTTAATTAAGTAAGGAATGTATAAACATTTATATAGTGTCTGCGGTATACTGGGTACTCTGTAAGTACTTTGCAAATATTATCTCATTTGATCCTCATAAAATATTCACATTTTACAGTTGAAGAAACTGAGGCAGAAGTTAAGTGACTTGCCCAGGGTCAAACAGCTGCTAAGTGTCTTGAGGCCAGATTTGAACTCAGGTCTTCTTGACTTTAGGCTCAGTGCTCTACCCTCTCTAGAGAAATTTTTAGAATACTAAATAGATTTTCTTCCAAAATCATTAACGTTTAAAAAGTGCTTCATTCATTCATTCATTCATTCATTCATTTATTCATTCATTTATTTATTTATTTTTGGTTCTTCATTTATTTGGGAAAATCTCTTATGTGGAATACCTTCTTTGATACTGTCAAGCAAATGAGGTACTTTTGTGACAGTATGACACAAAAAATGTTGCATATTTATATTTAAAATGTGATATATGGTAAGAAAGATAAGGGTGTATCTAGTGGATTGGCATATTCAGATCATGGCAGCAAAGAAAGACCAAAGCCATTCCATGGGATTTGTGATTTCCATTGTATTTTAGAGCCATTCTTAAAAAAAACCAGACTTTACTTTACCACACTATCCTCATTTGAACCGTTTTGGTCCACTAGGACTCACCTTCTTTAAGGTATTCATTCAAAAATAGAAGACAGAATTGCTAAGAGTTGTTTTCTTTTTTCACTGACTAGCAGCGAATACCATTTGCTGGCTAGGGATCTGGTCTCCAGGTAGTCAAATCCATGCTATTGAATATTACTACTCTTGAATGAGGTTTGTTGTTTTATTAGGTATTTTGAAATGTGAATTATTAACATTTTCCTTGTTTTAATAGGAAAGACTAGTATCCCTTATATTTGGACTTTTAAAACAAAGAAAACTCAATTTTTTAGAAATTTATGGTGAAGAAATGATTATCACAGCAAAGAATATCATTAAACAGGTAATGACATGTTTCTTTGAGAGATCTTTTTCATGTTTGAAATGAGCTGAGTATGGATTGGACTATTGAATGTGTGAGTTCACTTGCTAATCCTGTTCTTTATTTTGTTTCAAAACTAACTCTCCAAGACTGAGTTTGCCATCTTTGAAATGTAAAATATAGGGGTGGGCGGCTAGGTGGCACAGTGAATAGAGCATGAGCCCCGGAGTCATGAGGACCTGAGTTCAAATGTGGCCTCAGACACTTAACACAAAACTAGCCGTGTGGGCTTGGGCAAGTCACTTAAGCCCAGTTGCCCTACTTTCCTCCCTCCAGAAAGCAAAAAAAAAAAAAAAGAAAGAAAGAAAGAAAGAAATATTAAATACTTTACTGAAAGACTAAAACTCACTATCAGTGAATTGAACATATAAGTGTAGTATTTAAAGAGAACAAAATTTCATAGTTATTCTCACACTTGAAATTTTCTGAAACATCTTCACTTTAAAAGAAGTTTACCAGATTCTTATCAATGTGTAAACACATTTTTTCCCAGATTACAGCCCATAATTTGAGGATTGTAAAATTTTCAAACTGATGCTAATAATTTTAGCAGTGGCATAGAGCAGAGGTTGTATCACAATAAGTAAAATATGGTAGAATATTTTCAGTACTGAGCATCTAATACTTCCACTTTTCAGATAAATTCTCAAATAAAGTACCTCATTTACTGCCAGTAAGGGTATTATGACAGAATTGTTTAGCCTAAGTTTTGTAGCCATATTTTAACTCTTATGATTACCTTGTGTTTCCTTAAATTATTTCATGGCTTTTAATACTTTGGTAAAACTGTTATGTAAACTTGGTTTTTTTAATTTTTAGCAGTTTTAAGCCATTTTAGTTTAAATAATTTTAATAACTCTTTGATAGTTATTCAGAAGAATATACTTGCAAATGCCAGTGAAGGAAATATTTGTGCAATACAGTAAAAATGAGTTATATAATTCCACAGGAACAAATAAGCAAATATCTTTTTCTCTTAAATTTTTCAGTGTGTGATTAATACAGTCTCACAGATAGAAGAAATAGACACAGAAGTTGTTGTGAAGTAAGTATAAATGTAGATTTGGGTGTGGGGTGGAGATGTTAAATACCTTAAGTGCAAGCAATAAAACTATATTCCCTAGACAGTTAAAGTAACGTTTGTGTAATTAACAAAACACTAAGAAAATCTCTAAATGCTAGCTTTTCAGATCTACCACATAGTTATGGCATCATACCTTTTTATTATATGCCATTGAATAGTATGACAGTGACCCTGAGTTATTGAATACTTGTTCCCATCACCTGTTTTTCATTTTTCCATGTTTTCATTCAGTTTTATCCTGATTTCGAAAAGAATATAATAATCCTTTCCACTGCAGCTAATATCACTTTAATCAAGTCCTCCATTATCTCTTCCAGGGCTGTTGTAATAACCACTTAAGTGGTCTTTCTGTCTCTACAGTCCATTTGCTGCACTGCTACTTGAGGCCTCTTCCTAACATACTACTCCTGGTCATGTCACTTTCCTACTCGGAAATCTTCACTGACTGCCAAGTAGAATTCGTGGGCTTTTCATATGGTTTCAGCTTATCCTTTTGTTCTCACCTGAATCAATTTCTCTTTTTGTGATCTACTTCCTAACCAAACAGGACAGTGCCCATTCTCATCCTGTCCCTCCTGCCCTGCAGCCTTTGATTCCATAGCCGCTAATCTGAAAAGGGTTTTTCTCCATCTCTTGACGTTTGATCAGGGTCTAAATCAGATGTCAGCTCTTTCATGAACCCTTTTGTTATATCCTTCATTCCAAATGAAAATGATGTCTTCCAGCTGAAATCCTTAGAGCACGTTGCCAGCACCTCTTCTGAGCCCCTCTGTCGTCCTTTGTATTGTAGTTATTTGTTCTGCATGTTTTGAGAACAAAGTGTCATCTCTGTCTGCCTCAGAGCCTTTGTCTTCCAGCAAGCCTCTCCTCATCATTCCTCCTTCCTTGAATCTTTAATGCCACTGTATTTAATCTCTATCCCTTGTTTAGTTAGGAACTTTTAAAAGTACTGTGTACTCAAATGTTCTACTTGAATCATTTTCTGCTTAGTTGTGTGTGTGTGTGTTTCTCCCCTGCCTATTAGACTTTAAACTTCTTTAGGGAAGGGAAGCCTTTTATTTTGTCTTTGTGGCCACGGTTCTTTATGCATATAATGAGTATTTACATATTTATTGGATTTAATTGAATAAATTCTCAAGCTACAGAGGAACTCAATTAAAGCCAAAAGGTCTTAGAGTGTTATTAGTCCTTTGTGTTGTTGCTGAGTCCTTTCAATAATGTCTGACTCTGTGACCCCTCCTTTGGGATTTTACTGGGAAAGATACTGGAGTGGTTTGCCATTTCCTTTTCCAGTTCATTTTACAGAGGAGGAACTGAAGCAGACAGGGTGAAATGACTTGCCCAGGGTCACACCGTTAGAACATGTTTGACGCTGAATTTGAACTCACAAAGATGAGTCTTTCTGATTCCAAGTCCAGTGCTCTATCCACTGTGCCAACTAGCTACTCCATTAGAGTAAATAAGTAATCCTAATTTTATGAAGTACCTCGTTTTCTGAAATAGTTTTGGGTTCTATAATTTTATTTTCTTTTATCTTTTCACAAATGTTTGGTTTCAACTATATTAGGAAAAATTCTTTATGGTTAACAACAGAAATTAAGTTATTACTTTTCAAAAGATTATTCATTTTGTTGAGAAAAGATGATATATGCTTTTATTTTTTGTTCCAGAATATTTTTTTACATCTGACCGTAATCTATGTATTTCCCTATAAAAACTGTAGTACTTAGGGTTTAGTCAGTGACCGTGAAACTTATTCACATGGAAATACTACACAGTAGACTTTCATATGTTGATATTTTTGATTAATCACTAGACATATTCAAAAAGGAGAGCCTGGAGGAACATCATTTAGGGACAAACTTCCAGTTTCAGTGAATCTAGTCACTTAATGATATATTAATAAGAATGTGTTTTGCTCTTCCGTAGCATACTATTCTTGAGACAGCATGAGATTTTTCAATTCAGTGGGTGGCACAGTATATATATCCCAGGTTTGGAGTCAGGAAGATCTGAGTTTACATGTGGCCTTAGATCCTTCCTAGCCATGTGACCCTGAGCAAGTTACCGGACCTTCGTTTGCCAACCCTCAGTGTCCTTATCTGTAAAATAGGGTCATAGTAGTACCTACCTCTTAGGGTTGTTGTTGGGATCAAAAGCCCTTAGCCCAGTGCCTGGCATATAGTGATACTGTATACATGTTAGTTATCATTATCACCTTCATCATTATTAATTTGCTCATTAATTATTATTAATCTCAAAAAGAAATTGAACTAGGTGTAAAGGAAATATGGGGTGTGGAGTGGCACTGTGGTCTATGTGTATTTACCAATGAATGCTGTGCTTTCTCATAGTCTTTTTATGAGACAACATACTTAAACCAGGGAAGCATGCAGCAATGGAAAAGAACTATAGACTAATCCAATATATAAAGTGCTTTGCAAACTCTAAAACAGTTTATGTATTAACTAGCTGTTATTATCATTAAGAAACTGAAAAATTTCAATAAAATTCTACCAAAAAACTCCCAGTATATCTAAAACTTACTCATAAATGACCAAATTAGATTTATACCAGAGATACAAAGATGGTTCAACATTAAGAAAGCAATTAACATAACTATATTTAAAACAAAAAGATCCAAACCATGTAACTATATTAGTAGATGATAGAGGAAAGTAGAAATAGAAGAAAGCAGAAGAAGCTTTCTGACGAAGTACAATAATCATTTATACATATGAGGCATATACTGAGAAGGGACTTTTTAAATATGATTCAGAAGTATATATCTAATACCAAAAGCTGACATTATTTGTAATTATTACACTCTAGAAACTTCTATGAAAAATTCAGGACTAAACCAAGGATGCCCCTTTTCCTTATTGTTATTTGAAATGCTAGTTATACTAAATAAGACAAGAAAAAGAAATTAAAGACATTATAAAAGAGGAGAGAAAATTATTCCTATTTAAAGAAGACATAAGTTTATTTAAGCCTAAGATAATCAAAGAAATTAGTTGGCATAATTAATAGCTTTAGGAAATTAGCAGTATATAGAATAAATCTTTCACTATAGTAATAACAAAATCCAGGAGGAAAAAGTAGAAAAGGAAGTTTTATTCAAAATAATTACAAAATGCATAAAACATTTGGGAGTCGGTCTACCAAGGCACATTCAGTATTCATAGAAATGTAATTACAGAACACTTTGAAGAGACAAAGAATGACATGTGATTGGAGTAGTATTCGTTATTTTTTATTTATTATTTATTGTTGCTATTATATTTATTATTGCTAAGGTTTACCAGTATGATTAAAAAATGACAATATTACCTAACTTATTTTACCTATTTAGTGCTGTATAAAAATATCAAAAGAATACTTTATTCTACTAGATAAAATAATTTATAGGAAGGAACAAAATGTCCAGAATCTCAAAAGGGGAATCATGAAAAAAAGTAAAAAAAGTAAAAATCATGAAAAAAAGGGAAAATATTGCATACACAGACCTAAAATTATGCTATAAAAGTATTAATCATCAAAACTGGTACTAGTTTAGAAAATAGAAAAGTAGATTAGTATAACAAATAGATGAGAAAGAAACAGAAATGGTTTAACTCTCAAGAATCCAGTGTTTGACAAGCCTGAAAACATAAACGACTATTTCACAAGAACTCCTAAGAAAACTAGAAAGAAGCTTGGCCAAATTCAGGTTTATACCAACATCTTATAAGCTCGGAATGATATGCAGCTTGAAAGGTTATGCCATAAAAAACAGAAGAGAATGAATGAATGAAAGAGCATTTATTTAGTGCTTACTGTATGCCAGTTCCTGGGACTAAAAATAGAAAGAAATGAGACAGCCTCAGTTCTTGTGGAGATTTCTAATTGGGGAATAAAATACTTAAAGGAAAGTGCATTTCAGGGAAGATGGAAAGACCCATAAATTAGCAGGTCCTATGGCAGTGCCTGTGTGTCTGGAATGTGCAGCCCAAATGTAAAATAAAACGTTAGTATAGTAGAGCAGGCAGATTGAAAGGTTTTATGGGCCTCTATGTTACTAGAAAGTTGGTGATTCTCAATTCATCAAAGCAGTGTGAATGGCCATTTTATGCTTCTTGTCTATCCACATAGGGTCTGGATGAAGCAGGGTCAAGGGAAAGCAAGGGTTTGTTTTTTTTTGAACCAACAGTTCTTTTTGTTTGGATACCTTTGATGAAATCTGTGTGTCAGATCTGCATGACCCCTTAGGAGGTCATGTATAAGACCAAGAGTCATTCCCTAGTGGAGAGTAAAAGGATATTAGCAAAATTCTCAGAAGAAGGGTTGTAAAATTTTAACTGTATGAAAGATTGCTCCAAATCTTTAATAATAAATGAAAATCACAACTCTGAAGTTTCATCAGCAAGTTGTCAAAAGAAACGACAGATTGGGAAGAATTCTAGGAAGACTCATGGTAAGACATTGTTGGTGGAGCTTTGAATCAGCCTAACCATTCTGGAAATTGCATAATTTGTAATTATGCTTAAAAAGTGAGTGAATTCTATACCTTTTGACCTAGAGATGCCACTGTTAGGCCCGAGCAAATAAAGAGACTGAAAGGTTCCATATACTTCAAAATATTCCTAACAGCACTAATTGTGGTACCAAAGAACCAGAGACAAAGTAGATGCCCATTGATTAGGAAATGGTTAAACATTGTAGTACATAAATGTAATAAATGTACCACAGTTTGTTTTAGCCATTTCCTAAGAAATGGTGACTGAAGGATTCAGAAAAGCTTTTCACACATATATGACTTAGTGCGGAGTGAAATGAGCAGAACTAGGAGAACAACATATCTAATGAGAACAACATTGTATATGGAAAACAAAAAACTAATGGAACTGAAGCCCACATAATTATAATGGCCAAGCCTGGTCCTGAAGAAGAGATGAAAACATAATGCATTTCTTTGTGGGTGTGGAGAATTACATGTCCTGGTGGGCTGGCTCTGTGTGATTTGTTTTGCTAGACTGTTTCCTCCTCTTTATTCTTTTTTGTTATAAGAGGTGGCTTGTTGGATGGGTGAGGGAGGGACATATTTAGAAATGAAGGTGAGGTATAAACAAAAAATTTTTAAAAAAATTTTAAGTTAAAGGAAAGAGTACCATTCCCTAAATTGTTTGTGTTTCTTGCAGACTTGCAGATCAGATGAGATTGATGAATTTTCCTCAGTGGTTTGATCTCTTAAAGGATATTTTCTCTAAGTTTACAGTCTTCCTCCAGAGGGTTAAGGTAAGGCTTATGTAATTATCAATATATCTGAAAACTTTTACATTTTAGTTCTTCAGATACTTAATATGCCATTGAATCAAACTTGCCTACTAAATGCCAAATTATGGTGTGGTGGTGACTTTAGGTTATTGAAGACTAAGCCGACAACAGTTCTCAAGGTTCTGACATAAACCTGCATTTGTTATTTAAGAACCATCTTAGCCATGTCTAGGGAGACTTATTGGTAAGATTGATCACGAGGTGGTGATTTTTTTTTGTTTTTTAACCATAGTAACTCACAAAAACTATCTCTGGAGGGTGAGAGGGTAATGATCTACATCAGGGGAGGAAATACCTACACTGCAGATACTAATTTTGTGAAGCATGGAAATATGGAATCATTGAGAAGTATAATTTTTTAACTTTCATAAATGTTTTATGGAGAACTAAATATTTCTCTTTCTCTCTGTCTCTCCCTCACACACACACGCACGCACACACACACACACACACACACATCTGTCAATACATAACAAGTTATTTTTTATAACATTTTTCATGTTAAATTGTTTTAAGATTTGTATATGCTAAAGTGAATAATTATTTAAGAAGAATAGCTAACATCTATATGGTATTTTAAGGTGTACAAAGTGCTTTATAAACATTGTGTTATTTATTAATGGCATTATTAGGCATTTTACATGTCAGTAAGATGAGGCTGAGAGAGTTTAAAGGATTACCTCTGCTGTTCATGAGTGGAGGCGGTAGGTTTGGATTGAAGAAGGCTTTCCTGATTCCCAACTTCAGATTCTCTTCATATATGGTGGTGCTTTATAACATTGATTCCCAGCCCTGATTTTCTGATACTCCATGGTTTTTACAGATGTCTCAAAGGTGGTATTTTGTGATGATAAAACGTTGTAGCAGACAGACAAGGTGGCATGCATCTGTAATCCAGCTAATAGGGAAGACTTGGATTCATGACTTACACAAGTTCAGGATGATTGGGTATCCATAGTGAGTTTGGCCCCTCAGAGCAGACACCCATGTGGCCACCTAAGGAGAGGTGAACTGGCCCAGAGAAAGGAAAACAGAGCATTGGTTAAAAGGTGTGGTACTGATCAATACTGGGATCAGGCCCACTGCTGCTACACCTCCAGACCAGGTGAAATAGGGAGACAGATAAGACAGAGAACACTTCTCTGGCAGTAAACAAAGAATCTTTGAGTTGGGATTTAAAATGAGCCAAGAAAATTATACCTTAAACACTCTGATTGGTTGAATCGTTAATAGATGGAAATGAGTTTATTGATTGGCTAATGATGTTGGTAAAACCCTATTCTTCTCAATACAGCTGAGATGTACATGAAATGTATATATACATGGGTGAGGAGAGACTAGAAGGAAATTTAAGGAAGGATTGTTTGTATAAGTACAGACAATAGCAATTTGAATAGGTGATAGGGAAAAATTGACAGATGACCAGCAGATACTCAGATTTTGGAGTTGGTGATTGAGACAGAGTTAGACAAAGAAAAAACTTTATGCCATGGAGGTAAAGGGCTTTGGAAGGGTCCAGTCAGTTACAGTGAGTAAATGTAGTGCTTGCAAACATGGGTCTAAGTACTTTTTTGAGGGGGTAAGATTGGGAGAACAGTGAGTAAACATCAACCTATACATTAGTGATCCCTAAAGATATCAGTGTAACATGTAAAAAATTTGCCATCTGTCATAGTTCTGAAATCAAGAAGAATATTCATTGTCTACCACAGTGGGATGAAAAGTTCGTTCAACTCCATGACTGAAAAATCAAGAAAATACTCAATTTTGTTCAGTTGTTTGCTCTATATAAAAAATAAGGAATTATAAAATTCATTTTATTTCTAAACAATATATCATGTTTAGATATAACGATCAAACCAGCCCCTCAACACAGTCTCCTCCACTCTCCTACTCCCCCACCCAAAAGTAATTTTTTTTCTTTTTTTTGAAAGGGGGAAGGCAGGGCAATTGGGGTTAAGTGACTTGCCCAAGGTCACACTGCTAGTAAGTGTTAAGTGTGTGAGGCTGGGTTTGAACTCAGGTCCTCCTGACTCCGGGGTTGGTGCTTTATTCACTGTGCCACCTAGCCACCCCACCCAAAAGTAATTTCAACCAATAGTATTTTTCCTTCTGTTTTTCTAGTTTATAGATTAATAGAAAGGAAAGATATGTACAATATTTTGATCATAACAATTTGATACCAGCATTGTCCAGTGTATTTAACTTGAGTTTTTTTGTCTTTTATTGTTTTCATTTATAATTTTGATTATTGTGTATATTGTTGTATTATAACTATGCTTTCTTCAATCTGTATAATCACTCTTAGAAAAATTTCCATGAAACTATTTGATATCGTCCCATTTCTCTCCCCTTCACTAAAACTGAGAAGAACAATCTAGACCTGATGCCTCTTTTAACCAACTCCACTCTTTAACTCCTTGAACTCTGGCTTTAACCTCTAGTACTCTACTAAAATTGCTCCCTCGAAGGTGTTTAGTCATCGTGTAATGGTTAGTTCACGTGACCTTTTCTTGTCATCCTCTTCGTCTTTTTTGCAATGTTTGTTTAACACCTCTTCTTCCTAGACACTTCTCTCTTGGATTCCTTGCTACCATACACTATTGATTCTTTCTCTTTAGTCATCTTCACTGACTTTGCTGGTGGCAACTACAATTCATCATGCCTAAAAATAGAATTTAGTGTCTTTTCTTCGAAACAGAATCCTCTGATTTCCTTATTTCTGTTAATGATAGTAGTAACCATCCAGTCACCAAGCTCAAAACTTCAGTATTATCTTAAATTCTTCTTTCTCCACATTTAATCAGTTACAAAGTCCTGTGAATTTTACCTCAACAGTCTCTCTCTTGTCTTTCCCTTTTCTTTATCCATTGCCATGAACTGTAATTCAGGTCTGTCTTATTATTTTCTAAGATGACTGCAATAGTTTCCTAGCTGCTTTGTTCTTCCTCACAGTGTCTACTCACTGCAGTGTATCCTTCATTCCCATCTCTGCCAGGTTTATCTTTCTTATGTCTCCACTAGAGACCTACCCTAGAGCTGTCGCTTTCTGTTGTGGATGACTTGTGCTTGTAGTTTGGTAGATCTTTACAAGCTAAAGGGGTTTGGGTGTGATTTTGAGCATCTGTCTTCTGAGGACCATTCAGTATAAGCAAGGAGAGGTGTTCCACCAGAAAGCTGGACATGAAGTGATGAATTTTTTGGCCACAGCAGCTCATGAAATATGGAGAAATTATCTGTATTAGTGAAGGAAGTCCCCACACTAGTGAAATCGTAGCACTTATAAAATATCCCCATCTGCTTGACTCTCATTGTGTCACTCATGCTTAAAACACTTCAGTGGCTTCTTATTGCCCATCAAATAAAGGCCAAGATGCTCTTTATCAGAGGCTACAGTCCTGGCTTTCAAGCTGCCTGTCATCATCCCTCTCTGTGTACTCTAGTTTGATCAAAGTGAATTACTGCTTAGGAGCATTCTTGTGCCTGTATTCAGCACTAGTCCTGAAATAGCCTTTCCTGGTTCTTATACTAAAAGAAATATCATTTCTGAGCTTTTTTTCATAATACCTGTACCACTCCTATGTTCTCTTATCCTATTTTACACTTTATTTGTATAGTAATTGTGTATTTGTGTAAGCTTAGTAATCCTTCTGCTAGACCATGAGGTCTCTGAAGGCAGAGATTATGGCTTAATGATTTTTTGTATAAGCTTCCCTCTACCCTGAACTAGTGTACTTCTTTGTGCTTTGTAGGTACTTTTAAAATGCTGGCTTAATGAATGAGTCAACGAGAAATAATTAAAGTCTAAAAAATGATCACAAATGACTGATTCCTCCCTACAAAAAAAATTCCAGGAAAAAGTTTTAGAGTATCTCCAAATAGTCTGCACATAAAAATACAGATGGAATTGATGTTCTTCCTGTCTTACATCAAAGCTTAAGTGACTTATTATAACTCCTGGAAAAGCAGTAGTACTTTAAGTGTTATTATTTCTATTTCTACTGAATAGTTCTTTTTTAAATTTTATTTTATTATTTTTTTAAAATTTTATTATAGTTTGCATCATTCATTTCCACAAGATTTTGAGTTACATATTTTCTCCCCGTCTTTCCCCCGCCAACCACCCCAAAACAGCCATCCCAGTGTGTCCCCCCTCCCCCAGT
>CM053581.1:93262903-93305980 GCA_028627135.1 Pseudochirops cupreus | reverse complement strand
GGGAAGCTGCAAAGCAGAGGCCGGTGCAAAACCTCTGCCTTTCACTTTTCCACTCTGGAGGCCTTTCGCAGGACTGCTTATGTGCCTCTTTCGCAATCCCCACTCGCAGCTGCTGCTAATCCGCTCACCTGAGAGGCTCCTCCACTCCTCTCGTCCAGTTGCCCCAGGGCACAGCCGCGGCTTCAGGGCAGGCTGGTTTCGGTTTGCAGTGCTGATATGGTTCCTAGTAGCCAAGCTGACTTTAGTGGGAAGTATCTTTGTGTGCGTTTTGGAATTCTAGGATTGGTTTAGAGTCCTGTTTTATGGGTATTTTGGGGTGGCTATGTGAGAGCTGCGATATGTTGCTGCTACTATGCCGCCATCTTGGCTCCTGAATAGTTCTTTTCTAAAGATGAACATCTTCATTGTATTGTAAAATTAAAGTGGCAATTGTAAAAAATTAGTTTCCTGTATCTTTTTAAAAAGCATTTTATGTTTTATTCTAGGCAACATTAAATATCGTTCGAAGTGTTGTCCTCTCAGTCCTTGACAAAAATCAGAGGACTAGGGAACTAGGAGAAACTTCAGAACAGAAGAATGCTGCAAAAGACAGTTCATTAGATACAGAGGTGGCATATTTAACCCATGAAGGTATGTTTATAAGTGATGCATTTAGCGAGGGTGAGCTACCACCTGGAATAACTGACACTACCTCTCAAAGAAATGCATCTCCAAGCAGTGAGCCCTGCAGCAGTGATTCGGTATCCGAACCAGAATGTACTACTGATTCTTCATCCAGTAAAGAGCAAATATCTTCTCTTACACCAGGAGGTGTAGAGCTTATGTAAGTATACTGGCTGTTGCATAATATTGCATATATATTTTGGCAAATTATTGACAGTTGTTTCATTTAGATACATTATTTATTGTGTTGATAGAAATATATAAAATTTGAAACTTGAATTAAATTTTGTGTCATAAAGCTAATCAGCTTAAAAGAATTCACATTAACTCTTTAAAAGAGAGGAAAAAAGATTTGAAGCCTGTGAGTTTTTGTACTATTTAAAAAATATAACTTAAAATGTTTATTGATCAGGGCCAAAATCCAAGTGGATCTTTTCTTTATTCTTAAGTAAAAGGAACGTAACGGTAGCAAATTATTGCTGTTGGTCTACTTATACAACAATTAGAATGTGGTCTAGTTGCCTACCATGAGTGAGATTGCCATAAAAAATCTCAACATTCTCTTTTAAGTATATTCCAGAAGAGACAGGAGCTTACTTCTTTTCATTACATCTCTTCCAAAATGATTTCCTTTCTGTATTTAGGCAGCCAGTATTATAGTTTGAGTGTTTTAAAGAGTAGAAAACTAATTTTCCAGTGTTGAAATGTTGTCATTCTCACCCTCATACTTGTGGAAGGTCCAAACAAGAGGGTACCTTCAGAATCTCTTAGTTAAACAAGTTGTATAAATTCATTTTAAAAATTTTATTTTATTCTATACTGTCTTTAAAAAAATTAGGTAATTTATGATGTGGTTTACAATTTAATACTTGTAATGATATTGTAAAATACTAATTGGATCAAAGCTTGCAGAAATGGAATGCTGAAAAATGAAAAGAAAATGTGCAAAGAGAGATTTCCTCTTGATTGAAGGAACATTTTCCTAACAACTGCCCTCAAACAAATGAAGCAAAGCTAAACCTTTCTTCACGTGTCAGTTCTTCAGACACTTAGAACAGGCTCATATCCCCCTTAAGTTATTGTTATTCCAGGTTAAAATATTCTGAATTCTGTCAAATGACCCTTGTGTGATTAGGAATTCCTTCCTCACCCTGTTGCCTTAGTCTGATTACATTGTAGCTTCTCAGCATCCTTAACAGATTGTCTCAATTAAGAAGCATTTATTGAATACACACTACATTCAAGACATTTAACAGAACATATTTAGAATCTGTCAGACCCATAATTTCCCTCGTTTGTTAATGAAGTGTGTTATCTGTGATGAATCCTAACCTAAGATCTCATTAGCTTTTAAAAAAAATTATGCTTTTTAAAAAATTAAATGTTTTTTCAAATGGAGATCACCATTTCTCCCTCCCACACCCTTTCTACCTCTCCTTATAGAGAAAGCAAGAAAAATAAGACCACTGTTATGAACACGTATAGTCATGTGAAACAAATTTCTTCCTTGGCCATAGCCAAAAGAAATTATGCTTCTATCAGCATTCTTGAGTTATCAGGAAATGAGTAGTATGTTTCATCATGAGTACTCTGGAATAGTAGTTGGTCATTTTGATGATCAGAGGTACTAAGTCTTTCAAAGTTGATAGTTTTTTCAATATTATTTTTATTGTATAAATTATTTTTCTGGTTTTACTCACTGTATTCTACATCAGTTCATTCAAGTCTCCAGATTTTCTGAAACCATCACCTTCATCGTCTTGCTCAGCACAATAGTATTCCATCACTTTAATATCCTTTTTAGACATTTCCCAGTCAAAGAGAACCTCCTCAGTATCCGGTTCTTTGTCACCACAAAAAACCTTGCTATACTTTCATATATATGGCTTTTTCTTCTTTCTTTGATTTCCTTGGGGTAGTGATTTAGTAGTGATATAACTGAGTCAGAGGTTTTTCATAGTTTAATAGCTTTGGGCATAGTTCTGAATTGCTTTCCAAAATGTTTGAACCACTTTATAGCTCTTCCCAGTAGCGCCCCATAGACCATCTAGTACTTGTCATTTTCCTTTTTTGTCAACTTTGTCAATCTGATGAATATGAGGTAGGAGTACAAAATTGTATTAATTCGCATTTTTCTAATTGTTAGTGATTTGGAATATTTTTTTCCATATGGCTATTAATACCTTGAATTTATTTTTCTAAAATGTGCTTGTTCATTTCCTTTGATCATTGATCAATTGATGAGTTACTCTTAATCTTATAAATTTGAATCAGTTCCATATATATGTATATACACATATCACATACATAGACGTTATATGTGTATATATGTATATGTGTGTGTGGACACATAGATGAAGTGAGATCTTATCAGCAAAACTTGCTGCAAATAACTTTTTTTTCCTAATTTTCTGCTTCTCTTCTAGAAGATTTTACCGTATTGGTTTTGTTTGTGTAAAACGTTTTAAATTTCATTTAGTCAAAATTTTCCATTTTATCTTCTGTGACCTTATTTTGTGTTTGGTCTTCAGTCCTTTCTTTATCCATAAATCTGATGGTCAGTTTCTTCTTTGTTCTCTAATTGTGTATGATCTAACCCTTTATAGCTAAGTTATATCCTTTTGGAGCCTCTCTATGTTGGTCTATACCTAGAATTTACCAGATTCTTTATAACTTTGGGTTTATCAAATATTGGGTCACTATGCTCATTTGCTTCTATATCTTGTATGTTTAAATCTGTTCCACTGATCAACTCCATTTCTTTTTTTCTTTCTTTTTGCTTTTTGGAGGGGGGAAGACAGGGCATTTGGGGCCAAGTGACCTGCCCAAGGTCACACAGCTAGCAAGTATTAAATGTCTGAGGCAGGATCCAAACTCAGGTCCTCCTGACTCCAGGACCCATGCTCTATTCACTGCACCACCTACTGTCACTCAACTCCATATCTTAATCAATACCAGATTTGCTTACAGCTTAGTAGTGTAGTTTAAAATCTGATATTACTAGGCTCCTCTTCCTTTATACTTTTTTTCTGATTAATTTCCCTTGATCTTTTGTTCTTCCAAATGAATTTCATATTTTTTTCCTTAGGCAGTATTGTCATTTTTGTTATATTGACTCTGTTTACCCATGAACAATTACTATTTCTCCAGTTATTTAGAACTGTCTATTTGTGTAAAATGTTGTTTGTAGTTGTACTCATATAGTTCTGTGTGCTCCTTGGCAGTTGGGCTTCCAAGTGTTTTATATTTTGCATAAATAATTATTTTTCAAATGGAATTTCTCCTTTCATCTCTTCCTGCTGGAATTTTCTTTAGCTTTTTTGGTTGCCATCTCATATAGCCTATTTGTATTGAGTTTGCAGTCCTCCAAACTGCCTCCTTTCTTCCTCTACCATGTCTTTTATACACAAACTATTATCTGACCACACTTCTATCATCCTGCAGTCATGTAGTTGAGTCATTGAACCCAAATACCCAAATGTAGAACTTTATAGATTTATTCTTGTTATATTTTTTCTTACTAGGTTTGGGCCATCATTCTAGCCCTCTGAGTTCTTTTTGGATTCTGTGTTGGCTAGCATTTTAGTTTCATTTATCCAGTATTCTGTCCTTGGCAGATTTTATAAGTATTCTATCAGTGTCTTCATTCAAGCCATCAATAAACTTGTTGAACTTATCCAAAGACAGGTATCTGGGGCATAGCACTAAAGATCCCTCCTAGATTTTCATCAGTCTATTAATTAGTACTTATAAAGTTTAATCATAGTCAGGTGAATTTTGAATTGGTTGAACACCCAAATGGCATTTTTCCAACTTCTCCATATCATGCAAAACTTTGTCAAATGCCTTGCTGAAATTCAGTCTATATTTAAATTACTTCCCTGATATTTCAGTGTAATAATGGTCAAAAAATTATTCTTACATGAATTGTTCCTGATGAATCCGTGCTAGCTTATAAAAATGGACTCTTTTCTTTCTAAATAACTCAGAGAGCATCCCTTTAATAATATGTCCTAAAATGTTGCCGAGAATCAAGGTCAAGCTCATCAGGTCATAATGTGAAGAATACACTTTATTTTCCTTTCATTTTAAAATTAGGGCCTTCATGTATTTCCAGTTTGGGGTTTTCCTCGCACTTCTCTCTTAGTTTTCTTTCTGCTTGTGTGGCCACTTCTTAGTCTCCTTTGCCACATCATCATCTATGTTCCATTCCCTGTGTGTGGCTTTACTGCAAATAGAACTCTTTCCTGGGCGTTTTTTTCTTAGTACAGCCTCTTTTTTGGTGATCTTTATCAGGAGCAGTAGACTCAGCTATTGTCTGCATAGGGATGATTCCCCAATCCATATATCTGGCTACAGTTTTTCTTTTGAACTGTAGTTCCACAGTATCAACTGCCTATTAACAACTCCAACTCAGTGTCTTAAAGGCATCTCAAACTCAACATGCCTAAAACAAAACTCCTCCCCTACCCTTACCCTCATCCCTAGAATCCTTGCTAACTTACTTCTGTTGCAGATACCTTTCATCTTTCCAGTCCCTCAGATTTACAACCTCTGAGTCAGGCTTGACTCCTCTATCCCATAGCCCATCCATCCAATTAGCTGCCAAATGTTGACTCCAAAGTCTTGTCAGTTCCACCGCCACTCACATCCTCTACCTTGTCTCCAAACAAATGGCCACCTATTTCAGGCCTACAATTCTCTTTCACTGGGACTATTGCAGCAATCTTCCCAATTGGTCTTTGTGTCTCCATTTTCTCCCCTTTTCAATCTATACAAATTTATATTCCTAAAGCAAAGGTCATACTAAGTCATTCTCTTGCTCAAGGAGCTTTATTCCTGCCTCTAGGGTAAAATGCAAATTCCTCTGTTTGGCATTTAAAACTCTTCTTGGGGCAGCTAGGTGGCACAGTGAGTAGAGAGAGCACCAGCCCTGGAGTCAGGAGGACCTGACTTCAAATTTGGCTTCAGACACTTAACACTTACTAGCTATATGACCTTGGGCAAGTCACTTAACCCCAATTGCCCTGCATTTCCCCCTCCAAAAAGCAAAAAACCCCCAAACTCTTCTTAGTCTGCCTCTAATGTATCTTACCAGATCTCTTTCATATTCCTTTCCCTTTTTTTTGAGAAGAAAAGATTAAATTGAGATTGTATTTTGTTTCAATCCCAAAATCCGTAGTAGAAATTATCCATAAAAGTCATACAAAACATGATATATAAGAACATCTCCAACTCCATATTGCCTATGGGATAAAATATATTCTCTATAACACTCATTTTTCTTTCTGTAAGTAGCCTCCTTTAGTCTGCCCTTCTTAATCCATTTCCTCCTATTTCTGTTAGGTAAGTTATGTTTCTATACACAACTGAGTATGTATATATATTCTTTGAATCAGCCAATTCTGAGGAGAGTGTGATTCAGATGCTGAAACCCTCCCTCACCTGTTTTCCCTTACACTGTAAAAGCTCTTCCTTGCATACCTCTTTTATGTGAGAAAGTTTTCCCTATTCTTCCTCTCCCTTCCCCCTTTTCCCAGTGCGTCCCTCTTTCTCACCCCCAACATCCATGCCCTCTGTCTATGTAAACTCCTTTTAACTGCCCTAGTAATGATAAAGTTCTTAGGATTTGCATGTATCACCTCCCCATATAGGAATGTGAACAGCTTAACTTTATTGAAACCCCTATGATTACTCTTTCATGTTTGCCTTTTTTTGTTTTTCCTGAGTCTTGTGTTTAAATGTTAAATTTTCAATTCAGCTTTGGCCTTTTTCTAAGTATATATTATGTGCATCAGTGTCCCACCCATAGAATGTGAGCCCTCTTGGGGTAGCTAGGTGACTCATTGGATAGTGTGCTAGGTTTGGAGTCAGGAGACCCAAGTTTGAATATTGCTTCAGACACTTCTTAACTTTATGCCCCTGGACAAGTCACTTAACCTCTCTCATACTCAGTTTTCTCATCTATAAAATGGAGATAATAATAGCACCTACCTCAGAGAGTTGTTAAGGTTTAAATGAAAAACATGTAAAGTTCTTTGCAAATCTTAAAATGCCTTTATAAACTCTAGCATATTCTTGTTGCTGTTATCATTACTGTTGAAGGCAGGAATGCTTTGTTTTTGTCTTTAGGACCAGTGCCTTAAACATTGTATGGTGCTTAATAAACACTGGTTGAATTATTCCCTTCTTTGTCACATTTTTCTATCATTTCATTAAACCCTGGTACAGCTCTTTTTTTTGGAGGGCAGTTGGGGTTAAGTGACTTGCCCAAAGTCACACGGCTAGTAAGTATGTCAAGTGTCTGAGGCTGTATTTGAACTCAGGTCCTCCTGACTCCAGGGCAGGTGCTCTACTCACTGCACCACCTAGCCACCCCCCCTCCCCCCCCCCGCCCCAGTACAGCTTTACGTTCCATCTCTTTAGATTTCCCCTCTTTTTTTTTCTTGCTTCAGTTTAGTTCAATTCATCAAACACATATTAGCATTCCCTATGTGCCCAACACTGTGGTGAGTACTGAGATACAAAGATGGGTGAGGGCAAACCCTTTCTTTCCCATGTTTGCAGTTGGCTAAGAAAAACGTGGTTGATTTGTGTGGGAGGACACGAGAAGCTGGTAGGATCAGGAAAGACTTCATGCAGTAGATGTTTGAGTAGAATCTTTAAGTAAGAGATTCTAAAAGATAGAAGTGAGGAGGGAGTGCATTCCAGGCATATGGGATGGCCACTGCAGAGACAAACATATGGAAAATGGAGGATGGGCTGTGAGCATCAGCAAGAAGAGGAGTTTATTTGGACCAGAGTGGGGAGGAATGTGTGATGAGATTAAAGAGCAGGGGTTGTGAGGGGCTTTACATTATAAGCCAGAGTAGAGAGCTGGTGTTCTTTATACCTCTTCTAATGGGGAGAGAGAAGCATTTTATGCACACATAATCTTTATTTGGCTATGAAAGAAACACATAGATAATGCAATTCCTATTGTTTTCTGTGCTTCCTAAAATTGAGATCCATGGTTCTTTTTATCTTTTGTGGTTGCCTTTTCTGCTATGTACTACAGCAAATCATTAGAGGAGGAATATGAATTCAGGGCCTATGACTCTTAAGCTTGTACTCTTCCTCCTATACCACATGAATTTCTTGCTTGATTATTGGGACATAACAGTGGCCTTCAACCTCTCCTTGTTCTTACTTCTCTAGTCTGAAATCCAGAATCCTTCCCCATCCCTCTCCTTCATACTGAAGTTAGGTTTTCTGCTATGGAGCTTTCAAATATAATTATTCATTCTATAAAGCCTTGAAATAGAGATGTCTCACTTATATGATTTACATACTCTGAGTACATTAAAGAGTTACTTCTTCACAAATAGTATTATACATATTGTGTAGTACAGACTTTCTCTTTTATAATTGTTACAGCATATTTTTATTCTTTCTTAGAGTATGTTTGATGTAAAGAAGAATGTGTCTTCTTACCTCACTTGACTTATAAATAATCTTATGTCATTTCCAGGATCAGTGAAGACATGAAGTTAACTGACTTAGAGCTGGGGAAGCTGGCAAATAGCATCCAAGAGTTGCTGTACGATGCTTCAGATATATGCCATGATCGGTCGGTCAAATTTCTTATGGCAAGAGCCAAGGTTAGCCGACTTGACTGAGCTTCAGAGTTTAAAAATATAACAAAATAAAAATAAAACAAAACATGAAGGACTATATAAATAAATATGAGCTATCACCAGGATTATCTATTTTATAGATAATATGGGAGATTTTAGTTCATGGAATAAAAAAAAGACCAGAGTAGTCCAAATAAACAAAATAGTAAAACTTTGGGCTATTATTGATTTTTAAAATGAGTCAAAGTCTTATTTTGAAATTTTGTTGGTTATAATTTAAAATCTCTCAAAACAATTATAAATTATAAAATACTTTGATGCTTTTAGGTTTGCCAAATTATTTTATTTGTGAAACTGGGAAAATACTTTTAAAAAGTTTACAATGATGGATATGAATTTATTTGCTAATATATTCAGTTCCATATTGTTAATCTGCTGTGGTGTGCTAAACTATGGGAGGGGATACAGGTCAGATGGAATTCTTCAAGGAACCTGGTAGGAAGGATAACACAAGACACAAATCACAGACTGTAAGGTAGACTGTAAATATTATTGTAGAGTTACAGAGAAAGTCTTAGGAGGGGTTCCAAGGAGGAAGAGAGATTGCAGTTTAGAGGACAGATCTGGAAAAACTTCCTATAGGAAGGCTGCATTTGAAATTAATCTCTGTAGAATTTCAGAGGGTGGGGGGATGGAACAGAAGAGGAAAATGAAGAAGTATTTAGGGACAGTGATTAACTCAGGTTGGTTGGAGGGCAAGGAGAAGTCGGGCTAAATAGATTAGTGACAGTAGTTATATGTTTTTAGAGTTTGACATCAGACTGTTTTGTGTCTAGTTGCTGGAACTTGATTTATCTTTCTGAAACAAGCCATTTTAGAGATTTAAGTTTGTAGATTATATTTGATTTTAATTTATAGGTTTCATAGATAAACCATGAGTTGGTGCTCTGCTAACTTTCTGACAGAAGTTTTTTGTGTTGCTTTGTAAATTTAGGATGGCTTTCTTGAGAAGTTGAATTCCTCTGAGTTCGTCGCGCTTTCTCGATTAATGGAAACATTTATTTTAGATACTGAACAGATCTGTGGACGAAAAAGCATGTCACTACGTGGGGCTCTTCAGAGTCAAGCTAATAAATTTGTAAATAGATTTCATGAAGAGAGAAAAACCAAACTCAGGTATTCCCAGTGGTCATTTTAGTTTTTAATGTTAAAAAAATTATTTTTCCTTAATAAACTATGCATATTTGTGCAGTAGAAAACTTTAATAGCTTGAGCAACATTACCTTAGCCCATACCTTTTTTAAAAAATAAAGTTAAATTAGAGAATAAAAATCACCTTGATGCATTTTCAGTTGTAATATTTATTTCTTTTATGAATGTAATTAAATAGCACACAAGAGGAGTATTCTTATCAATGCCACATTAGGAACTTGCTTGGTACTAGCAACTGCTTCATACAAAATGAAGCAAATTAACTCTGTCATCTCTGCCTGAGTTTAAAAGCATATTGGAAATATAGCTTTAAAAAGGAGAGTTCTTTATTATTAGATTGCCCATCAGAGATTTCATTTCATTGAATTATTTCAGTTTATTGCACCCACCTAAGCTTTCTTATATCCAATTTGTGCCCTCTTAGTTTTAATTATATTTCTATCCTAACAATAAAGAAGTCCTCAAAATATTTTTAACTTTCACATTCGTCTCTTTTTTTTTAACTTTACCTTTAATTTTTAAATAGTCTTCTGTTGGAGAATGAACGGTGGAAACAAGCTGATGTGCCTGCAGAATTTCAGGACCTTGTTGATTCCATAACAGATGGGAAGATTGCTTTACCCGAAAAAAAATCTGGAGGTATTTGCGTTCTTTCGCAAACCTAATGTTGTGTTTTTCTCTCTCCCATCTCCCCTTATTTTACATTGTTATTTTTGCAATGTGTGGACTTAGTGATTGACTGTATATCTGTTGTCTTGAGAAGACCAACCTAATTGGTTGGGTACAAATGTATATTCCATACAAGTCTGAAAGACCATCTACTAAGTTGTGAAGGAATGTGGTATTCATAAGTGGAGAGGACTACTCATATTGTGGAGATCCCTTAAAGTTCTAAAGTATATTTGTATATGAAGTTTTAAAAATTTCCCCCTACAAGTAGGATCTATCTTACTCTATGAAGTTTTTACAGTTCATAGAAGTTCTTGAGGTAGTTTATCATATCAGATATAATTTGCAACTAATTAAGAACCCTTGTTATTTTTTTGATTTGAATTGAAACCCCTGAATTAGTAGTTGTGAATACAGGAATTGAATTTGTCGTGTGTTTGTTCTGAAAAGTGAATTATTTCATTTCTTTTTTTTCCTCAGAGGATACATACAAAAGATCTTTTCAGTCCCTTTATGATAATAGAATTTCTCCCTGCTTCTTATTTTCTCTCTGCAATATGTGTTTTTCTTCTTCGAGATTGCTAACAAAATAGTAGTTAGACCTTTCAAATGAAAGATGAAAACCTTAAGCTTATATTAACATTTTACCACTTGTCTAAGGCATTTTCCTTCCACATAGAGTAGCAGAACTCTGGTTGGAAAGCTGGGGGCTAAATTGATTGAAAAGTTTTGTCTTAATCATATACATTCTCTACAAACTCCTACTTCAAGGACTCATTGTGGTGAGGAGAGTGATGCAAGGTTCTGAAAGCATGAGTCAGTAGGATGCAGCTTCCCTTTGGCAGGTCTTCCCTTTGCTGACTCACTGCCTCACCCTTGCTGCAGAGTGATTAATTTTTCCACCAGAGCAAATTTAAAGACTGTTCACCAAAGGTTGTGATCTGCAGCTATGGAATAAGTACTCACACTGATGAAATAAATCACAGAGCCCCTGAAATAATGATTTTTAATTGGAGATCCTAAATTGGCTATATTTAATACTGTATGCTGAAAATATGACAATATTGTTTGTAACCAACCTTACAGATAAATTTGTAGTTTTTTCCCTGAAGTCTGTGTTTAACCATATCAATACCCTTTAAATTTTGGAAATTAAACACTTTGTAATCAGAGAGAACACATAACAAATTGAAATGGTAACTCTGTGTTTTCAAAGGAAGAACTCTTACTTTCAGAAATGAATTGGTTTCAGTCCTTAAACAAAGAGTAATTTGTTCAACATTTTTCTAATTTGTTTTAAGTGATTCTGCAATAATTGATGATTTTGTTGATGGTTTTTGTTTGTTTGTTTCTTTTAATTTCTAACTATAGAGGAGAGAAAACCGGCCGACTTCCTGATAGTTGAAGGACAGCCATATGCTGTTGTTGGGTAAGTTGTATTTTTTTTGCTCATGTCATTTTTATCACATTCTTAAAAACTGAAGTTCTTTTATTTTTCAGATGTAGTAGGAATATTTGGAAGGAAAGATTAATTTCTTCAACTCATAAAAGAAATTTTTTTAACCACCTTTCATGTGCCTCTGTTGTGGTATTTATTCATTTGATATCATTAAAAATTGTTTACAAAGATATAGCATTAGTTCATAAAATAAAATTTTAAATTTTGATTGAAATTCTTATGGAATGTCAGATAAAATAAATATTTAAAGATTCCTCTCTAAGAAAATCTGTGATGGCAATATTTGAATTAAATAATTTTTAGCAGAATAAATGTAAAAATATTTACATAGTAAATTCTTGATAATACATAACCTTTTGAACTTCCCTTTATTCTCAATCCTTTCCAAACTCAGAATCCACATAGATCCTGATACACCAAGATTAGAGCCAGAGTATGAGAGGGTTAAGCAAGGCATGTGCTCGTATTTGTATGTGCACCTCTGACTTGGTGTGTCCCTTAACTGTGAAGCCAAATACATAGAATTTTTGGATTGGATGTTTTTATTTTGTATATATTTTTATATCATATAGTTTTCTTCCCTTCTCCATTAGCACATATAACTAAGAATTATTTAAACATAACAACTAAAATTTTATTAACTCTGCAAAAACTGTATGGTTAATGGAGGAAATTTTAATGTTAAAAAACATTTTTTGGCCTACTACTAAATTTCATTCTTCATTTTGCATCAGTGTGACTTTACTTCCTTTTAAATAACACTAATTTGATTTCTGATTATTCCAAGGCTGCTTATCTAGCACTGCAAATCTTTTAATATTTAATAACTTAAAGAAGTCATTGCTTGTCTGGGTTAGGAAAATTAGACCTTCTTGTTTCAGTTGTCAACATCAACTTTAATAATAAATTTTGTGATATACTGATGTAATTAGTAGCATTATTGTGAGAGGAAATATGTAGGTAAATTTTTCCACTCCAAAATTTATGTGTATGTTTTTTCCACACAGTATTGCTACTGATTACATAAGTATATCATTATTGTGAGTATTTTCTCCACAAGTGAAGATCACAACATCACATCTTAGATATGTTCGTTAACTTACCTAGTAGCTAATTTCCCGTTAGTTAAATTTCTGAATTTAGCTAGACTGAGACTCAAAAGCAGACATAGTAGGTTGCCAGGCTCAGACTCAAGCCTTTCCAGGTTGCTGGCACCTCCTAGAGCTTGGACCTTGATGGTTTAATGTAGCTGATTAATGTATATAACCTTGGGGTTATTAATAAATTAATAAAATGACAAATTGTTAGGGAGTATCACTTTTTAAGTAAGTTTATGATCTTTATTGGATTTCTAATTTTATATGTTAAACTGGCTTGATTTTATTTTTGCAGTAAACTTTGCATCTTGGGTTATCTTTTTTTTCCCCTTCACAGAACGGTATTGCTATTGATAAGAATTATCCTTGAATATTGCCAATGTGTAGATAATATCCCATCTGTTACTACTGACATGCTTACTCGTTTGTCAGATTTATTGAAGGTATGTGTGATTTTTCATGTTAATGTGGAAAAATTGTTTGAATAGATTATATATTAAGCTTTGTATTTCCTTGCTTTTGTGATCCAATTTGAGTTTTTGAGTTCAGAGACAGCATGTCAAGACAGAGTAACTTTTTATGATCTTGGTCTTTTGACATTTAAATGCATTTGAATCACAACATGTTAAAAGGAAATGTTTGAAAGAGAGCAGCATTTTGCCTCTCATTCATCACTTAGTCATCAGAAGCCATCTAGCAGCTTTTTAATAACTCTGAAGTCTGAAGATTTGTTTATTAGCTGCTGGATGTAACTGGGGCCATGTTAGTTGTTTTCAATATCTTATAAAAGGGAAAATTAAAAGTTTGCTAAACTTTTCATAATTCATCTCGCCAAGGTAAAAGATTTTTAAAAAACAATGATTTTACCAAAACTGTGAAGTGAATAAAATGGAAATGTTGTAATGTTTTTCTTAAAATGAATGTCTTTTGACTAGTTTAAGCTTGGAATAGCCAGATTTCAGTCTGCAAAAAAGTTTGTATTATGTGTTATGCTTCTGAAACAGGACTTTTAAAACAGACTGACTTAAGATTGAGTTTTGAATGCAAATTGAAAATTTTATTTTAAAGCCTGAGAAGTCATGTAGAAGCCTTGATTATTTTTCTTAGACTTAGTGTTAAAGTTTCTTCCTTCAGAAAGATTTTTTTGGTCGGTGGATAAGAAAGAAATACTTTATATGTAAAATGTTTTTAATCTGTGTATTACGTTTTCTTCCTTCTTATCCATTAGTATTTCAACTCAAGAAGTTGCCAGTTAGTTCTTGGAGCAGGAGCTTTGCAGGTCGTTGGCTTGAAAACGATAACTACAAAAAACTTAGGTATGATTATCTGCATTTTAAAATTGTAGTTTCGTATTGTAAAGTTATAGCAATGTCCCTAGGCTGATTATGTTTTTATTGTATATTGCATTTGTATAATCTAACCATAGGCTCTTAAATTTAAGTGAAGGAAGGATGAAAAACATTTAAGAGTCATTTGCCAAAGGGATATAAATCCAAAAGCAAGACCACGTCTTTCTTCAAGGAAGAAGACAAATACAGGGAAGTAGTTGCCAGGGAAATGAGTTACGGTCTAGGTAATTACAATGATGGTGAATATAATAATTCAGCAATCAGTTGACATGCCTTTCCCAGAGGCAGTGGTATTGATATGAATACAATTCTCTGTATCACAGGTAGAATGTGAGTGGGAGTGGGAGGGTACTGGTGAGGAGGTAAGGTTGAAGATGGCTAGGGGTTGAAGATGAGGCTTACATGGTCCAAGGTGGGGCTTAGCTTTTCTCAGGCATGATAAAGGTCACCTCTTTTTCATTCATGATCATGATTGAAAACTAAGCAAATGGGATAAAGTAGAGAAGTATTGTTAATATTCAGGATAAATTATTTAGAAGTTGCACTGTTTTGGAAAATATGTTAAAAATATAACACGTATGGAGTCATTTAGAATGAAAGATACTGTCTAATGATAGATGGCAATAGATTGGTCAGTCATGGTGTTATACTGATAGAAATTAGAATTGGATTATATTGGGAGCATTATTTGGTGGAAAGACCTGAAGTAATAAACAGTTTATGGCCAGGTGATTGTCTTAAATGTGGTAGAATATGTTATTTTTGGCATTTCTCTCTTCAGTGACAAAATCAGCTGGGACTTGTATATAATTATCATATTTTGCATAATTAAAAAGTTATTTAATTAAAGTTAGTTATAGGGGTGGCTAGGTGGCACAGTGAATAGAGCACCAGCCCTGGAGTCAGGAGGACCTGAGTTCAAATACAGCCTCCAACACTTAACACAAAACTAGCCATATGACCTTGGGCAAGTCACTTAACCCCAATTGCCCTACCTTCCCCTCTCCAAAAAAGCAAAAAATAAATAAGTAAATAAAGTTAGTTATAACCCTTTTTTTTCCCCTCCTCTTGTCCATTCTCCCTGAATCTTACAGCCCTTTCTTCACGCTGCCTCCAGTTAATTGTACACTACATTCCTGTGATCCGAGCTCATTTTGAAGCTCGCCTGCAGCCTAAGCAGTACAGCATGCTCAGGCATTTTGATCATATCACTAAGGTAATTTTTTTTGTATTTTCCACTTGGGTTTTATAAAATTAATTTCTTAATTGTTAAATAAATGTACTTGGGGATTTAAAATCTAGACTTTATTTTTTCATTACAGGATTACCATGACCACATAGCAGAAATCTCAGCAAAACTTGTAGCGATCATGGATAACTTATTTGACAAATTGTTATCTAAGGTAATGTTGCATGGAAGTAATCAAACATAAATTTATTTAAAGAGCATAATGTCTTTTTAATTTAATTAGGATCTTTTGTATGTAACTTGAAGAGAATGTAAACCTTTTGAAGTGACTATTCTGGGCTTACCAATCCTGGTCACTAATTAGTAGAATGTTATTTAGGAAAATGGGGCTAGCTCTGCATCTGGGTATCTAGTACATTATATTCCTCAGACATTAAAAAGCATCAGAATAGTGTGCTCAAGGCCCCAAGGTAGGTGAGATAATCCATTAAGATAAAACAGAGAAAATATCAAGGATACTTAATATAGGACTTTGTATTAGTTTAGTAGGGGGAAGCACATTCTTTCTTCCAAGAGACAGATTTTAGTGTGAAATCTACAACTCAAGAATGTCCTAGAGGCAGTAGAAGTACCAGGTAATTCAAATTTAAAATTCAGTAAACATTTATTAAGCACAGTGCTCCACTGTATATATAGCTCTGTGCTAGACATTGGGTAAAATACAAAGTTTAGATAAGACAGGCACACTATACTCATAGAGCTAATGAGCACAGAATGGGAATTTGACACAGATAAATAATTAGAATACAAAGTAATATAACTATAAAAGAAGTATAAATCAAAGGCTGTATTAGGTTCGAAGTGGAAAGGGTTTTGCGGAGATTGAAGAATGCTTTCTGGAAGAGGTGACATTTGAGCTTTAAAGGAAAGACAGGAGTTCAAGAGGTAGAAAGAGAGGAGTAGATATTATGTGCATTGGGAATATCATGAACAAAGTCATAGAGGTGGGAAATTGTGGGATGTTGCAAGTAGGGCATTTGGCTGGAATATAGAGTAGGAAAGGAGTGTAAAAGAAGTCTGCAAAGACAGAGCAGTACCAGAGTATGGAAGCTCTGAATCCAGGCTAAGTAAGGGGTTTGAATTTTATCCCATAAAGAATCATTAAATATTTTTGTGTAGAGCAGTAACATGACCATATCTGTGGATAAAGAAGATTAGTCTGTTAGCTTGGTGGAGGTTAGATTGGATTGGAATGGGGGAGGGGAGGAGTAGGAATAGGGAAACCTGTTAGAATGTCACCGTAATAGTACAGGTGAGTAGTACTTAAGACATGAACTAAGATGGTGGCACTGGGCAATAATTGTGAAGCAAGGATAGATGCCAGAGACAGTGCAAAGACAGAATTTGATGGAATTCTGCAACTGATTAGATATAAGGGAGAGGAGAAAATCAATAATGATAATGTCTCAGGTAGAAGAGACTGCATGAATGGTGGTGTGGAGGGGGAATAGATGTTGTGGTTTTAGATGTGTTGAGTTTGACACGACCGCATTGCACTCAAGGAGAGTGTCCTGTAAGCATTCAGGACTGTGGGGCTTGAGCTCAGGAGAGGCCAGAGCCTAGCTGTAGACATGGGAGACATCTCTTACAGATATTAGAGTGGAGAGAGACAAGAGGCCCAAGGATAGGACTTTGGGGAATAACACCCACCTTGAGGAGTCAGAACAAGGATCAGGAGTCAGTGAAGGAGACAGAGGAATGGTTAGAGAATTAAGGGAGCCAAGTAAAAAGAGTATCTCCAGAAGGAGGAAATGATCAGTAGGGTCAAATGCTACTGAGATCAAGAAAGGATACAGACTAAGAAAAGGCAAGTGTGGTTTATGATCAGGTTCTTGGTAACCTTTGGGAAAGCAGTTCCAGCAGAGTGGTAGGTACAAGACCAGATTGCAGAGGATTGTAGAGAATTGACATTGATTGGATTTTCAATGGGTAGAAGGCTCAAGGAAACACTTAGATTTTAACTCTTAAAATCTGACATTCACAGACTGTTACTCAAGAATGAGGGCTTTAAGTATATGCCTGTCATCTGTTCTGCCTTTCCCCCTTAGGACGTAGTGATCTGTGAAATGGGAATGGGGTGATAGATAAAACTGTGGGCGTGCCTGCTCTCTGTCATGTTCTCTCCCCTTCACCCGTCCACTGTTGTATCTAAATTGGCAGCTGTGTCACAATGAGGAGTGTTGGATCTGGATTTAGAAAGACCTGAGTTCAAATCCTATCTGAAACACTTAATGGTCATGTAACCCTGGTCAGTCATTTAGCCTTTCTAGGCCTCAGTTTCCTCGGCTGTAAAATGGGGATAATAATAGCACATGCCTTGCAAGGATATTGTGAGGATTAGATGAGCAGCCTGTGTGAAGGGCTTTGGGAATCTTAAAGCATTATATAAATATTAGCTATCATTATTGTTATCAGTACTGCTGCTACTTGCCCAGACTTGACTTGCTATCTTCCATCATTGTACTTTCGTACAAGCTGTCTCCCATATCTGGGATGTGCTTCCTTTTTACTTAGAATTCCTGCCTTCATTCAAGGATTAGCTCAGATGCATTGTCTTGCAGGATGCCTTTTCTGATCCTTCTAGTTACTAGGACTTTTCTTCCTAAAATTACTTTTTATTTATTTATATGTATATGATATGTCCCCATATACCTTGAGGACAGAGCCTACGTCATTTTTGTCTTTGTATTCAAAGAGCCTGAGATAGTGCTGTACACATCATAGATAATTATTGTCGGTTAAATAGAAATGAGCCATGCCCCATAGTCCGTTGTTTCTATATATATTTATACACTGTATTTGTATTTTATATATATATATATGTATATATATATATACACACTATACTGTTCCCCTCTTCTTTCCCTCCTTATTTTTCTTCTCCCAGTGTCCTTGAATGGTTCAGCTCTGCTTTTAATCTCTGTCAAGTTGAAGCATAATGGAGTTTTCCCCCACTTTTCTAATTTCTAGTTTCATAGGAAACTTCATTCTGGGTTATAAAGGAACAACAGTAATATGAGAGCATCTAGCATGGCTCGAGTAAGCTTCCTAGCCAATAGTTATTATTTCAGTTACTTTTTTCTTTTTTTGTAATAAATTTTTATTGTTGCCATTACATCACCAAAATTTCTCCTGTTATCCCCCTGAGAACCATTCCATATATGTTTTTTTTTTAAAGAGGGGAAAAAATCAGCATGTTAGTACACATCAGAAAAGTGTGATTATGTGTCCAAATTACCCCACCCATGGAACTTCCACCTCTGTAAAGAAATTACTTTTTAAAAATAGAACACATGACTTAAATCGGTATAACATGGAACTATTAAAGAAATACCACAATTTTTATGACTTTTCTAATATTCTTATTCCATAATATTTGTTTCATTAGGATATAATATTAACTTTTCACATTTTACCAAAGCATAGTACTAGGTGTGAGTTTGCCAGATTAGTTAGTTAGAACCTTGTAAGTAAAATGATCATTTAATTGATTCTGAGTATATTGCAAATGTGGCCTAAAAATTATTATTTGGACTATACCAGCATTCTATCTTAAATCTTATTAATTAAAAAGTAGAATTTAGGTGGTAGCTAAAAATGTCTAGACCCACTATTTTGCCTTTTGATTACTTGAGGAAAATAAAAATGGTGATGTACATCATATACCAGTGGCTCTCAAATTTCTTTTGCTCATTACATGGTATTTTTTGCTGTGAGGAATTATGGTATACTGGACTAACTCTGCAATTGAGCTGGGAACAAGTATTTTTGTTTAATTCTTTAGAATTCAAGGTCTGATGTGTTTTCAGATTACTGCATAAGGGTAATAGGCCTATTTGGTTTATTTGATGATAGCTATATTTAGCATTCTGTACATTATGGGTAAGAAAGATTGACATTAAACAAAATTATTTAGAAATTTTTATTTTATCTTTCAGCAATGTAATATGTTAAATTTGGTTGCATACTCTTCACAAGTCTGTAAATATTTGACTGTGAAATAAAGCAGAGTTTAATTCCAGGCCAGCAAAATAAATGAATTCAGATCTGAAAATGCAGATACTTTCCGTAGCCCTTCTTAACAAAATAGTCTTTTTCAGTACTTCTTGAGGGGCTGGAGGGAGGATTTTAACATTTACCACATGACATTTGCAGCCAGTTATTCTCTAACATAAAAGAGCATGGGGATATTTGTAAGTTTTTAAAGATTTGCATAGAGAGAATAAGTAGAAATAGAGTTGACACATATTAGTAAGCCTAAGTGCTATGTGAGTTATGTAATAGTGTTATATTACTAATGATTGGGTTTTATATACCTCATACTTTAAAATTTGCAAGCACTTTATATGTATTATGTCATTTGAGCCTTAACGATAATGCTTATGTACTATAGGTGTTACTATTCCCATTTTACAGATGAGGAAACCTAGGCTCAGAAGAGTGACTTACCCAGGGTCACATGGCTAGTATCAGAGATATTAATCTAGGTCTTCCTGACTCTCAATCTAGGACTTTTGCCATCATACCATAATGCCTTAAGTTAGAGTACACAAAAAATATGTCCAGTATGGCCCTGAGTAAACTTACATTCAATCAAAGGATATGATCATTTTCTTATTATTTTCTGTTACCAGTATGAGGTGAAAGCTCCTGTTCCTTCTACCTGCTTCAGAAATATCTGTAAACAAATGGCAAAAATGCATGAAGCTATATATGAACTTCTTCCAGAGGAACAAACACAGGCAAGTCTCTGTTCTTAAAACCGCATTCATATACAGTCATTTAGTGCTTGCAGCTTCAGTGTATCATTACATGTTATTTTTGACCCAATGGAATGTTCACAGTTAAAATCTCTGCTTGTTAGTGTTAGGTTGTTCGTGACATTTATTTCAATTAATGTGTTGAGTGTTAGTTGACTAAAGATATAGTTTCTAAAGTCAAAGTGTGTCTTGATCTGATACGTCCATAGCAGTTGTAAAAAAGGAAGATATCATTAGTATACTGAAGTCTCAGATTATAGGGGTCACAGATTCAAAATTTTTAATCATTTTAAAAATCATAGTTTTAAGTTATTGAGAGGCATGATATATTTTCCCACTGTTACTGGAATCAAATAGAATATAGGACAATTTGGTGGTGATCTTTATAAAATAAATTCCATGAGACCCAGGCAATCTGGCCAACTCATTCAAGTAGCAAAATTCTCAAAATTATTCTTTGGCACCTTCTGACTTCCCTCTCTGTATTTTCTCTTACCTCTTGGGACTCGTTCCCAGATGGTTATGCCATTTGTTTTATTCAGTGTTTTTATGCTATGTACTGGAAAGCATTATTATGGTAAATCTATTTAGGCTTGTCCTCTCCTGAAGATCCTGTATTCATTTTTAAATTATTGATTCTTTTGTTCTTTCCCCAATCAAAACATCTATTTCCGGGGTGGCTAGGTGGCACAGTGAATAGAGCACTGGCCCTGGAGTCAGAGGATCTGAGTTCAAATCCGGCCTCAGACACTTAACACACACACACACACACACACACACACACACACACACACGCAAAAAAAAAAAATTAGATGTGTGACCTTGGCCAAGTCACTTAACTCCAATTGTCCTACCTTCTCCCCCTCCAAAAAAGCAAAAAAATAAAAATACAAAAATAAACCATCTATCTCCTTAGTGTCTCCTGATCTCAAGGGAAAGTAATATTGATGAGACCTTTCCATTGTCCTTTGTCTGCTGTTTCTCTTTTCATTACTCTTATTTCTTCCCCTACTGATGCTGTTTCTCCTTTTTTTACATTTTTCTTTTTTATTATGAACTTGATCAACACAAACATTTTCAATATGTGGAGAACAAAATAATACTACATATAAACCATTGATTTCTATTATATAGTTCATTTTTAAAGTATATTTTAAATTTTTAAAAGTAATTTGCTGTGTGATTATCTTTTTCAGAACTTTGTTTTCTTCTATGCATTTAAAAATATTTTATTGATTTTTTTTTTTGCATTTCTCTCACAACTCACTAAGTCTACATCTCTTCCCCTTCCATAGAAGCCTTCACTTATAATAAATAAGTGATCAAGCAAAGAATGCCAGCCAGTGGGGATGCTACTTCATTTGGTGATTTTCCTTGTGCAAGGGCATTGGCTTTTTAAAAACCTAGTTTCTTTTTCTAACATAAATGCATCTTACCTCCCAGGTACCCTGGGACTCACACTGAAGTACTCAAAATGCCAGGGAGCATTTGAAGTACCCCTTGTAGGCCCCTCACTGCTTTTCCTTTTCTTGATGGCCTCTCTTACTTCACACACAAAATCCCTGATCATTCTGCTAGTTGAAAGAGTATATTTGTCTCTCTGTGCTTTATCTTCATTCTTTTGACTTCTTATGGAATGGTACTTTCTACTATCAGACTGTGGTAAATTTTTATGTCATGTTGTCATCAATCCCAAGGATTCTCTTTAGATAAAAGCCATGCAGTTTTAGAGCAGAGAAAAGGGGAGAATGTATAACCCCACAAAATCTGTATGAGGAAGTACTTGACCACACGTGACACCATACCCAAACTTTTGTTTGTTTCAGCAGTAATGTAATATGACTTCCCTATAATTTCTAGTACTCTCATAATGGGTGAGTCTTTCCTCTTTTAAACATTAATGTTTAGTGCCTAAGTGAATGGATTTTAAAGTTCATTTCAGCTAACAAATGCGTGTTAGGAGCCTAGTATATGAGAGTCACTGTGCTAGAAAAGGGGAATGTGGAAGACAAGAAAACAACCACTCTGTGAATAGTCCTAGTATACTGGAAAGAGACAGTATGGACTTAGATAAGCCACAAAGCAATAGGGAGGGGGAAGAGGGAGACTGGGGAACTGGGGAAATCTTCCTGGAGGGGAGTGGCTTCAGAAATAGGTTGGAAGAAAAACTCTCCTAAACCATTTATCTCATTAATTTTTATCATCTGATCCAAACTGTGTACACCAGAACACTTCTTGTAAGAGGTAGGAAGTCAGTTGGTGCATCCAGAGAAGACAGTCACATAATGACGTAGCTGTGACTAATCTTTTTAAATTTTGTTTCATATTGCATGTTTTCCTTTAAGAAAAATCTGAATTGATGCTCATTTTATTTTCCTTTTCAGGAGAATGTCAAATGACTTTTTTCCTCATGTGTTTCAGATACTGTTTTTAAGAATTAATGCAAGCTACAAAATCCACATGAAGAGACAGTTATCTCACTTAAACGTGGTAAACGATGGAGGACCTCAGAATGGGTATACTTTTAATGTATTTTTCACTTCTGGATTGCTTTATTAATTTTTCTTTTAGGGCTCCATTTTTCCCTCCTGTAACTGTCATGCCTAGTGTCTGCACTCCACTTGTCTTTGACCCATAGTGTCCCCTTCTATTTAATGATGATGTCTTTAGGGAGCCAGTTCTGTTCTATCAAAATGGGCATTTTGGAAAAGATCTTAAAGCAGTTATTTTACCCCTTAGGATAAATTCATCTTATTATCTTCCTCTTTCCAAGGCAGTGAAATTCTAAGCCTTTTTCTTTAATTATGAAATTAAAACCTTTGTACCTTCTTAAAGGAATTTCAGACATCAGCAAGTAGGAGGAACAAGTATTTGGGGAGAGGATGTTGAGTGAGTCCTATGCTAGGAAGGCTGGCCTAAAGTAATATTCCGAAGATATCCTGCCAAAAACTGTTTGGAAACTCTTTACTCCCAACTTATCCCCAATTACATACAGATAATAGTTTTAGTTTAGGTGTTCTGCGTTGAGGAGGAAGAAGGAGAAGAGAAAAATCATGTAAGTTATCACATATCACATTATCAGTGTACTTCTTTTTGCACAAATGGTCGTTGGACTGATTTTACTAACTGGATTGAAAAAAAAGATATCACTAATTTGGGGCTTATAAAATATGTAATTTCCTCTAAAGGGAATATCCAGGAATAGGATTAAAAACTCCTGATTCCCCATTGGGCAGGCATCTCATTACTTTTATCCCCATTAATGAAATCTGGTTTGATCTTCAAGCATTGTCAGTTCTAAGGCAACCAAAGATGAGCCAGTAATCTTTGTTATGGATTGATTTCTTTTGCATATGACATCTTATAGCTACTTTCTGTCACACTTTTTCTGTATATTATTCAAGTTAGTCATTTCATGTCTATTAAGTTCTTGAAAGAACATCATCCATGAAATTGTAGGCTTTACGCTCATCAAGTACATAATAAACTGTGATATGGAGGCAGCCTTTGTCCTTTATATGAGCCTATAAAGTATCTATTATTTTCACTGCATTATTTTTGTGTACCCTGTTTAACTCAGGATATTTCTTAAATATTGGTATTGATACCTAAAAAGCATTTATTTCAGTTTAACTATTGCCCCAACAGGGCTGCAGAAGAAATGTTGCCAAACATTTTATGCTCAATTGCCACCCAGTTTCTAAGTTTATGTCTTCATATGGATATGATTTTGATCTTTTTGAATCACTGTTCCCTTCAGCCACTGTACATTTTGAGCACAACTCCACTAATACAGATTAGCAGTGCTCTGTTTAGAATTTAGAGTCAGTGTCCTTGAGGCTGAACTCAGGTCTTCTTGATTTTAAGGGTTGCTGCTATGTTAGACTGTGCTGTCTCACCTTTAAAAAATTTATTTCTTGAGCAAAAAACACTTTAAATCTAAAATTTTTCTTGAATTAAAAATGCAAGGCCTTTGTTGAACTTTGTCCCATGTTTAAAAATTCAGTTACTTTAGGTACATAGGACAAAGGGTATAATATGCAGTCACTATTGAGGGCCTTTACCATTCCTGTGACCTACATAACTGGTGAGGTGGGGACAAAAGGGAAGGAAGAGCCTTCAGAGCACAGGACTGTAGGATACAGCCAGCAGAGCTCTGGGCTTGGGGTCAGAGTTTTGAGTCCAAACTCTGACTTCAGCACTTAATAACTGTGTGACCCTGAGCAGGCAATATCACCTTTTTCAGCCTAAGTTTCCTTATCTTTAAAAAAAAAAATGAGGGACAGCTAGGTGGTACAGTGAATAGAGCACCTGCTTTGGAGTTAGGAGGACCTGAGTTCAACTCCAGCCTCAGACACTTGCCACACTTACTAGCTGTGTGATATTGGGCAATTCACTTAACCCCAGTTGCCTTGCCTGCCCCTCTCCAAAATTATTGTACGCATATTTTTTTCAACTACATATAAAGGACAATTTTTAACATTCATTTTTAAAAATTTTTCGTTCCAAATTCTCTCTTTTCCTTCCCCCTTGAGAAGGCAAGCAATTTGATATAGATTATATATATGCAGTCACACAAAACAGATTTTCCTTTTAACCATGTTGTGAAAGAAAACACAAACCCAGAAAAAAGGAAAGTAAAAACATTATCCTTTGATCTGCATTCAGGCTCCATCAGTTCTTTCTCTGGAAGTGAATAGCATTTTTCATCTTGAGTCTTTTGGAATTGTCTTACGGTCATCGTATTGCTGAAGACAGCTATCATTTGATTGATGATTGTACAATATTGCTGTTACTGCGTATGCTAAGGTTCCTTATCTTTAAAATGCAGGGAATAGTAACATCTCCCTTACAGGTTTGTTGTGAGGACCACGTGAGACAACATGTGAAGTGATTTGCGTACTTTCAAGTCCATATGAATACTATTATTATAGCTGAGATTAGGAAACTTGGAAAGTGAAATGAGAGCAGCCATGATGGCTGGGGAGAGTACTGAGGGATGGAAGTCATGGTGAGGAGGAATAATGATTGACTTAGGATGGATAAGGCTAGGGGAGACAGGATGACAGAATTATCTGACCATGGAAGTACACTTGTGAGTATTGGTGGGGTCAAAGATGTGACCATTCCTGTGCATAGACCATTCCTGTGCATAGCTGCAGTGTTTGAGGAGACATTAAAATGTACATCAGCATCCCCTAATTCAAAGGTGGGAATTGGTACAGAGGAGTCTGAACCAGGCAGTGACTGGGACTAAAAATAGTCCACTCTTTTCATTGTGGGAGGGGAGAAGAAAGGGAGCTGGAGTAGGAAGTGGAAAATGAGATGGCAAATGAACGAAACAATTTGTTGGTATCTCTAGAATTTAATAAATGCTTGATACATCCCTGTCCAGTTGTCTTAGAAAATTATTTCAGGACTGAGTTGTTAATAGATTATTTACAATCTTACCTATTTCCCCCTCCCTTCCTTCCCTAAGAAAAACACACCCAAACTTATTGTAGGCTTTTGTTTCATTTTATAAACTATAGGTTGCTGTTTTGGGGATGGTGCTTCAGGTATGGCTAAGGCATCACCCACCTGTAGCTACAGTTTTTACTGTAGCAGATTACACCAGTTTTTCAGCTTCCTGTCATTTACTTATTAAATCCTCTCCTTCTGCATAAGAGAAGAGGGCAAAAAAGCTGTATCTTACTTATGCTGTGATCTGTCATTAATAAGCGTGGTTGTTACCATGTTATCACTCTCCCAGTCCTGAAATTTGGGAGACATCTTAAGATCAAATTTCAAATGAGGTGACCTTTGGTTACTCTGACTCCTTATTTTACAGATGAGGAAAATCATTACCACAGATGTTAAGTGACTTGCCTAAGGCACAGTCAGGTGGCAGAGAGCTTAGAGTCCTGATTCCATCCATACCCAGTGCCTTTGACTTTAAATGCCCTGCACTTCACATTTTTTTTCAGATACTATAATATTTCATAAAGCAAAACTCATTAATAAACTAACTCCAGTATACATTGGTTTATTCCTTATTTAAATATCTTATGTGTATCTACATTATAGTAGTGTAATATGATATATTTTATAAGAGAGAAGTTGGCTTCTAATTGGATTTCCTAGATAAACAGATTTGGTTTACTTTGAGATGTTAGCCACGGGTCAGTTAATGTATTTAAATTTTTTTTTCTTCTTCAATTTTTAGATTGGTTACAGCAGATGTAGCTTTTTACACTGGAAATCTCCAAGCCTTAAAAGGACTTAAAGATTTGGACCTAAATATGGCTGAGATCTGGGAACAGAAGAGGTGATAATATACTGGAAAACTCTGTATTTGTGTCAGACCACAGGATGTATCTGAGAAGAATTTTGATGCCTGTCTCGAATATTTAAAGCAGAGCCCAAAAGTATGTATGTAGGGGGAAAGGGAAGGGGAACGTATCAGTGTTGGAACTGGATTCAGTGGGACCTGCAAGAAATGTCCTTTTTTGTGCATCCTCAGTGAGGGATAACTGATCAGGTGTCTATAACATTTTTCATTCTCTCTGGAAACAGACTCAGGTTTCTTTGGACCAAATCCAAAAGAACACATAGCTGTAACACAGCTGTAGTTGACTAGAATGCTCTATATACCTTTATATTAAAAAATGCTTTGCATTTCTTCCAGTGCAATGAAATTCATATGGTGTCCCACCTTATTTAATGATGGTACAATTTAAAATATTAAAATCTTAGTCAACCTCTGTAGAAAATGTTTTCTCTATGAAAGTAATGCTGTTTGAAAAATTATTTTTTTACAGATCTTTCTATAAAAAAATAAACATCTTTTGATTGCTTGAATTTAGGATTCCCCTTTTTGTTTCAGTAAGCAGTTTCATGTTTCAGGGTTTGTGTGTATCATACCTTCTCTTTATACTGCCACCAGTGCTGACTGAGTAAAACTTTACAGGTTAGTCTGACCACTCGAAATGCTGATCATTAGTGATGATTAAAGAATAAGGTGTTGGCATTAATTTATGAATCTACTAATTGAAGTACTTTTCAGTAATAGCAAGTAGGGCTGGTGTTCCATATCTGTATTTTTATATTTATGAAATGACCTATGAAGAATTTTTTTTTTGTCTTTCTCATTTCTGGCAGAGGTAAAAATGCTTATTTATACAAATCTGCCTACTTGTGAAAGTTTTCATTTTAAAATTTTGTATGTTACCTAAGCCCTCCAACCAGGGTTCTTAATTTTAAGTTACTTTGATGTGTGATGTCTAAAGACCAGAGAGAAGTAGAATTTTTTTTAGCAAATACAGTACAGGCTGCTACATATAAGCTGTAGTATTGGGGAGGGGAGTGTGAGCTGATGAATGGAGTTAACTTGTTCGGAGACTTTTTATAAACACTACCTTCAATACTAGGATCAGTAAGCGCTCTGCAAGTAACAAAGTGCCTGTGCTCCATCTCGCGCTAACAGTCTTACCTAACACAGGTCAGAGCGCCTCACCTTGCAATGACTGCGTGCAGCCAGATGGTCTGATGTTATGTTAAGGCTTCCCCAGAAAGGCGAGCCTGCCTTTTTCTTTACTATTATGAAGATGTCATCGGTTCTTAAACTGTCTAAAAAATAAAGCTATGAAAATACCAAGACTTTTAAAGACCAACTTCTTTGAATAGTTATATAGTAAGATACAGTTTAGTATTACTGTGGGTCTTAAAGCATGTGGCCTAAGAACAAGCATGGAACAGTTGGAAAAGTGACCATTATAACAAAGGGCACAGTAATTTAATGACAAGTAGACAACTTGCAGTGAGCTTTATTTTGCCATTCTGAGAAACTTGATTAATCTCTTTTCCCCTGAAGACCACTTCATTGTCTGATTAAAAAAACCCAACAAACCCAAAACCATAAAGGAGGGGTGCAATGAAAGGAAGAAGATAAGGGGAAATCATTGTTTACTCACCCCCACAGGAGAGGGGGAGGGAGGAAAAGAGGTGGAAAGGAGCCAAATCCAATCCAGTAAGTGATTCTCACCAAGCAAAAACACACACACGCACGCACGCACACACGCGCGCTTGAATAAACACATTCTTTGGAAGGAAATAAAATTGGCTAATCTACATCCTCACAATGAAACATGATGAGGTATTAATCCATTTTGTATGTAGATAAAACCAAACAAGATTCTTGTAGATGCAAAAATTTAAGTATCACAATTTCAAGCCTTTCCAGTCTTTTAAATATCTATTCTACAATAGTGAAAGATTACTTCATAAAAATGATATAATTGAAAAATTATAAATGTGCACATATATATTGCTTCACAGCTTTATTTTTAAATTACAAGCAGTTCAAAATGACCGGAGCCAAGCAGGCCTCTGTTAAAAGATCTTCCAGCACAGCCATTCAATCATTAAGACCAGCAATATTGCACTTAAAAGTTAATGACATACAGATCTCTTCAAAGAAGAAGTAGTATTGCTTTCCAATGTCCATCTGTGCTTTTAAATAAGAGCATACTGCAGAAAACTCTACTTTAAAAATTAATACTTCAAGGTACAGTGAAATAGTGGGTAAAGCACCTGCCTCTATTCCCAAACTTTATTGAACATTCCATTTGTGAAAAACAATTTAACTCATAATCAATAAAATATATGGGAGCATTTTTTTCTTCAGTGGTCCAAAATCCGAAGGTTACCAGATACAATTTTATTCTCTAACACAGCTCCAGGAGGGATATCAATTCTGTCACCATGGTTTGCAATGATGATAACTGTTCCCTAAATTAAGAGGAAAATAAAAAGATAATTAAAGGCAGCTTTATATTTCACTCTTCAATTATCACTGGTTTATTCTACTGACTCAGCAAAATATCCCAGCCTTGGGAAGAGGTCAGTCAAGCTGCAAACTGCATCTCCTCCCAGGGAAGTTCTAAAAGGCAGTCAGCTCATCATCACATGAACTTTACAAACATTACTATAAATATCAGACATTTGGTGCTTTCCATAGTTATGACATTATTCCTATTATAGCAGAACTGATAGGTGAAGAATGGATATGGCCAATCTGCTGCTCTGGTGTTCTGGATGATTCGTCTGTAATCATGCTCTTGCCCTCTGCTACGTATGCACAGGCTTGGGGAAAAGGCTGTGTCAGAGATAGCTAGCTGGCCTGGAAGACAAGAAGATCTGGGTTCAAGTTCTACCTTGGTGCTGTCTAGCAGTTTTTCCGACTATAAGTATCCCTAATACCAATGAAACTAATGGGCTCAGTCTCAACTCCTACAAGTAAAATGCTCCAAAATTTATATTTCTTTGGTAAGTCCAAGACTTCCTTTGCAGATAAGGAAACTGAAGCCAAGAGAGACTTCTTGCTAACCTGCTTAAGATTGTATAGGTGAGTAGCAGGAGTGGCACATACACCTATGTCTTCTGACTGAATCTACTGCCTTAAACAAAACAAGTCACAGATTTAGAGACAGAAAGGACATCAGGCCACCCTGCAACCTCATTTTACATAGGAGGAAACTAAAGCCCAGCTGAGGTGACATGATTGTCAAGGTGACCAAGTGTGAGAGGTGAAAGTGGGAGCCTAGGTCCTCTTTCTACTCCACTTAACTGCCTCCATCAAAAGCATCACAGGACCTATGACTGAAGATAGATAACAAAAATTAGCTAATATTTAAAAGGCTCTTTATTATCTCATTTAATCCTCACAACTCTGAGGGAGGTGCTATTATTAATCTATTTAATAGATGAGGAAACTGCCTGAGAGATTAAGTGATTTGTCCAGGGTTACATAGCTAGTAAGTGACTAAGGCTGTATCTGAACTCAGGTCTTACTAAGATTGGCACAGTGATACCATCCATATACAAAAATGAGTGAATTTTATTTGATTTTTTACACTTCTTTGAAGAGTACCTAGGGAACAATTTAGGGTAACCTTCTTTAGTAGGAGAATGTTTTGGTATAGACTAAAGCTTAAGATAAATTTCAACAAAGAATAATGTAGTTGATTTAATAAGAGGATAAAGTGTACTCTTAAAAGCTTCAGAGACAATTCCCAAAAGTAGAACAGGCATCTGAACTGCATTTACCTTTATATATTTCAACATTACCTGGTTTTAAGATGTTAGCATTAGCCTCAGCAATATTCACTACTGTATATGAAATAACTGCTGTTATTTTTACTGTATATATTTATATTTATATAAATACTGTATATATTTATACTTACTGTAATAACCGAACATCAGTGCATTAGTCAGTATGCTCATTTAGAAAATAAACATCATGCCTTCTGCACATTTGAACTTAAATCAAACATCTTCCATATGATAATAAAACTAAATACAAGGCTAAAAACATGAGGTCCATTTAAGTTTACATATTAAAAAACAACCCCCTCCCCACCCTCGACATGCCCTAGTTTCCAATATATTTTCCACACCTTTAATGAGACGTTCTTGCCAAATGTCACATCTCCAGACACTGTGAGATGATCCAGTTCAAGCATATCTGGTATACTTTCAAACCGCCTTAGGTAATCCTGGACCTTACATGAGAAAAAAACAAAATTTTATTAATACTTCATTTTAACAATATATGCCTAGCATGATGAGCACTGAGAATGCAAAAAACGAACAATAGCACTGCCCCTACCCTACGTAACATTTTAAAAAATGTTAAGTCATTATACAAATAGAAGTTGAAATCATGCCTTTATCCCACTTTAGTTCATCAGCAGTCACACAATTAATCTGAAAAATCTACAAACTGGTAAGCACTGTGAAGGAGAGGGGGGGGAAAAAACCTGCCCTCAAAGAACCTGCAGTCTAGTTGGAGATATAAGACCTAAACGAAAAGAAAGGTTATGGAAAGTAATAAGCATCTAAGTGCCAAATGAGCATGTCAGATAGCTAGTATAAGAGAGAAGGAGAGCTCACTGGGTGAGGACTAGAAAGTCAGATTTGTGTTGGGCCTTTAAGGACAGGCAAAGTCAGACAATTCAAACGCAATATGAGCTATTGTTCTAATTTTCAAGGATTAAGCAATGGCTTTTGACTACACACATTAAACATTTTGGAAATATAAAAGTATTCACCCATAAATAAACTGACTAAAGATCATACTCTAGATTAACAATGGATTTATATTATCAAATGGCACTTCGCTCATGTAGTCCTTTTACTGCTCTTAATCCCCAAACAAACTGTATTCAGTATTTTGAATTTTGAAACAGATTTGACTATAGAAAGTAACACCAAAAACAGAACAGTGCCTTCATAAGATTGTGAATGTTTTTTTCCCAAAGGTAACACGAAGTATCTCCACGTTAACATACCTTACCTACAAAGGTTTGTTATCTTAAAACTCTTAAAATGTACTAAGATCAAAATAATTGAAGAATAGAGATAAACACTTCATGCTAAATTAAAAGGCTAAAAAATTATACAAAACCTCATTTTTGCAATACGCACTTTCACTCACAGAATCAAATTTACACTTATTTTTAGAATAATACCTTCGTAAAAGAGCTTCCTAATTTAACCAAGGGCACTGTAGGAAACTCTCGCTTTTCACTCATTGTTAAGGATCCTGCATTAAGGCTGTAGAGATTTGACATCACAAGTAGAAGATCTGATGTAGTTTTAACAGGCAGAAAACGGCTTCGGGGAACATTAATGCCAAGAGAATTCTCAAAACTTTTAATAGCAGCTCCAACTGCAGTCTCCAGCTGAATAACATTTAGGCCTCCATCCAAGGTCTGAAAAAGGAAATATACTGGGCTGTATATACTTGTCAACTTGGCTCTGAGATATTAAAAGCCCCATGGGATGGTTTAAAATAGAGATCGACTGAAATTTCCTAGTGGAGATGTGCACAGAATACATGGACAGCCTAAACTACTCTTCCCTCTGTTCTTGCTCACCCACCTTTGGATTGACAATGATTTCCATATCAATGGCGTTCTGCTCCTGCAGTCTCTTGACTGCTGCTAGAGAGATCCACAGGTTGTTTGTGTTAAATATTTTGAATTTTGATACAGACTTGAATTCATCAACATGGGCTTTTGGCACTTGAGCAATTTCCACCAACCTCAATTTGCCTTCATACTGTGTAAGGGTACCACCCTAGAAAGGCAGGGGAAAAAAAGTAGTATTGAGAGTTTACATGAAGCCCCAAATCTTTGGGTTTTATACCTATACTAGACTTAAAAGAAAAGTTCTAAAAATAAAACATAGGAATGATTAATTTATGTATAATGCAAAGAACCACCTATTTGAAATAACCAGGAAATTATGATGGAGAACTATTATAAAATCTTATAAATCACTGTTTACTTCTACAACACCCTAAGTAAATGTTACTCTCTTCACTTTACAGATAATAAACAAAGACTGAACTATGTGACTTTAGGGTCACAGCAACATCATATTACAAACAGAAAGTTAACCTGGTTTTCTTAATGCAGGATAATAATGAACTCCCTCATCTTTACATGGCATTTTAAGGTTTAAAAAAAGTGTTTTTGTCATGACTCTATGTGATAGAATACAGTGGTTACACACTCATTTGAGTGTGGTTCAGAGAAGTTACTAGAGCTTCTCCTTACTACCAGTCCTGCCTCAAACGAAGTCACTTAAGGTGGCTGTGCCTCACCTTGCTTCTCTATAAAATAAAGAGGTTTGGATTCTGCTTTCTAAGGTCCTTTCCAGCTGTAGCAGGGACTTTTTCATTCATTTCATTGTATTTTTATCTCCAGTATATAGAATGTATTAGATGCTTAATACCGGGTGATTGGCTGATCCTATAACAAGCAGTAATGCAAAAGTCTAGTCTTTGTTCTCCTGGTGCTAGGTATGAGACTAATACTTTTCTCATCAGATTTCAACATATGTTATGAGGTCTGGTTATGGTTTGAACTAATGTATACTTATATATATTTGAATCTGGGTAACAAGTTATGCTAGAACAGCATCTTAACAAACAAGCTGTCTCCAACTGAAAAAAAAAATCTGTTAAGAATTCAGAAGGTATTTTTCAATAGGAAGGATTATATAGATACTGGTTAAGTTGCCAGCCCCACCTAGCTCATAATTACCCAATATCAAGATAAGAAAGTACAATGTTAACAAAACTTTTGCAAAAGGATATCCTTTGTTCTTTATTTGTACTCTTCTTCTCACTCGATTCCTTGCAATCTGGCTTCAAATCTTACTACTTAACCAAGATTGCTCTCTCTAAATTTACCAGCACGTTTCTCAAGTGCCAAATCCAACTATCTTTTCCTTTCAGTCTCTAATCTTCTTGAATTCTCTGCAGATTTGACAATGCTGACCATCTCCTCCTGGATGTTCTCTAGGGTTTTTCCTGACTGTGCTTTCTTGGTTTTCCCACCTGTCTGGTCCTTCTCAGTCACTTCTGCTCATCATTATCTGTGTCCTGGGCCCTATTCTCTCTCTTGACACCCTCTCCACAATCAACAGGTCCCTTAGGTTCAATTATCTCTATGCAGATGATTCCCAGAACTATAGATCTACACCTAATCTACTGAGCTCCATATCTTCCATCACCAACTGTCTACTGGACATTTACAACTGGATATCCTATAGGCATCTCAAAGTAAACACATACAGAATAACTCATTCTCTTCTCCCCCTTAAGCTCTCACCTTCCTTCCTAACTTCCCTACTTCTGTTGAGGGTAGTAGTATCACCATACTTCCAGGCATCCCTCAGTCATCCACATATCCAGTCAGTTGTCAAGTCTTGTCCATTGTACCTCCACAGAAGCTCTTGCAACTTTTCCCATCTCTACTCGGGCAGTCAGCACCCTAATTCGGACCCTCATTCTCTCTTACCTAGACCATTACAATAACTATATATTCTATAATGCAATAACTGCTTTCCCAGTCTCCTCCCTCTCTGCACAGCAGTCAGAGGGATACCCCTAAAGCACAAATGCCCTGTTGGTTCCTTATTGCCTCTAGGGTCCTTCACAATCTGGGTCAGCACTCTCTGCAGACTTGTTACACATGACTCTCCAGCTGCAGCCACACTTCCTCATGTATTACGCCATCATCTCCACTGTCTCCTCTCCTTTGGACCAGCTGTTTCCTATGCCTGGAGTATGTATGCTTCCCCCTCATCTTAGTGTCCTAAACTTCCTTCACGTCTCAGCTCAAGTGCTACCTCCTACACAAAGACTGCCCTGACTCCCCCCCTCTTCCCCTATGAAATCCCTTGCATCTACACTGTATTGTATGTGTACACTTTGCTGCTGCACTCCAGCCCCCCACCCCCACCGCGACAAAGGACAGAGGCTGTCATTTGCGTCTGTCTCCCAGTGCCTGGCACATAGCCGACATTCACTATATGCTTCTGGACTGATGCCATCTCTTAACCTGATTTGGGATTCAATAAAATACAGTTCTATAACTCAATTACAGTACCAACAAAGGAACCAAACATCAGACTTATGATCAATAATCCTGGGTTCAGTTTCTGCCCCCCACACTTTCTAGCTGTTGGCAAAGCCAGGGAGCCTTAGCTGGTAATACAACATCAAGATGGGGAGGCACACTTCACTTGAGACACCAGGAATCTGTGCAACACTCCCTTCTCCTTGGCTGCCTTAGAATGAGGGGCTCTCCACCAGCTTGGCAGTATTAACAAGGCGTTTCTTAACTCTGCCACAGAGTGAATCCTTCATGTAGGGCTGGAGCAGGCCTTCAACCCTTCATTTTATTCATGAGGGAGTTAAGTTCAGACTGAGTGGCAGAGCCAGGGCTGAGCCTAGGGCCTCATACCCCATCTCAATTGTTCTTTCCTCTGTGCCAAGGCTACCTGTGGTAGCTCCCAAGGCCTGAGGAAAGAGGATTTTTACGTATCAGCTCAGGGAGGCCTCCAGTATGAACCCCTCCAGAGGCACTACCAAGTCCTAGGATGGCTCTCCAGAGACGAGGGACAAACTGGCCTATGTATAAGAAGAAACTGGGGTGGGGGTTGGGAAGAGGAGAAGGCAGAGGGCAAACTCCTCTGGCCTTTACCTTTAGGGTCAGTTGGGGAAAAACAAAGGCAACATAGGTGATCTGGGGGTAAGGGGTTGCTACACAAAATAACAAAGGAGCCCTAATCTGCATTTCAGAGAAAACCTGAATGGGAGATAAGCATTGAGGGGCCTAAGAAGCTAAGAAATGGGAGATCTGGAAGTTGCAGTGGGATTTGAAGAAGTAGCTTTGAGGATTTACTTTCAACTTGTCTCTCACCACCTTAAATTGGATTTCCAGATTGAAACAAATTGAAATGATTAATGTGTTAGAATGCAAGGAGTGTTAGGGAGCAATAAGAGGGAAGAAAACGTGAAGGGGAACAGAGGAAAAAAGGAAGAGAGAGGAGGGAAAGAAGGAAAGGGAGGGAAAGGGAAAGGAAAAGGAGGAAGGGAGGATGGGAGTAAAGATTTCTGTGGACACCCTAGTAATTTTCGGTAGCTATAACAAAACACTTTGTGCCACCTGCCCTCATAGCCACCTAACTTCCTGCTAATTGGTACTGAAGCAATTACACTTTTTAAAACACAAGAGATAATTAACCTATGGAGAATCAAAGTGATAACAGTAAAAGCACACTGGATTTGTAGTCAGAGGTTGTGTGACCTCAAACAGGTCTCTTAGCCCCTCTGTGCCTCATCTGCAAATATCCGAGGGGTGGAGGGGGTGAGGGACAGGTAGTTGGCTGGAGGACCTGTGATGTCCCTCCTAGCTCCTCGTTCCAGATCCTAGGGTCCTGTGATTTCACAGGGTAGGATGCTCTCTTTTCCCAGGCAGAGGAGCATCTATTCTGCCACTTACATTCCTAGAACTACCTGAGGGAACTGAGAAGTCAAGGCTTACACAGCCAGGATGAGTCCAACGCAGGTCCTGAACCCAGGCCATCCTGACTCCCAACTCCCAGCTTGCTCTCTCTCTTCACTTCACTATAATACCTCTCAATTATGATCATAAACACTCTTAAAAAATATAACATATATAGTAGCAATTGTACAATTTTTGGTGAGCAAAAGAAAATGAAAATGTTAAAGAATTACATAACCCATCGGTCAAAACGAAATTAATTAGCAATTTCTTTTAGCCTTTACCTTTACATCTGCCCTTGTCTTGTTTGTGACTTCCATGACAAATTCGCAACGTTTTCCATTGGGTGGATTCATAAGATGGTTAAGAATATACAGATCCACTGTGGCGCCCAAATTATCTATGTTGGACACGAAAATGTACTCCTTTCCCTCTCCCATAAGAGTATCAAGCAAACCAGAATTGTAGAAACTGGCGTAAATGTCACCATGACCTGGAGGATACCAAGCTTCTGTATTTTCCCCTGAGTAAGACACATCCTTTGCTACAGGCAGTAAAGATTCTTTATTAATTCTAGGGTACCTGAAAAAAAAAATCACTATCAACTCCAAAGAAGGGCACAGACCTTCATATACATATTTAGATAGTACAGCTAAATAGAAATTAACCCCCTTTCAAGGACCATTTCTGACAAAATTTTAAACTGCAGATTAAATGAATTTGTATCCCTTTATGAAAATCTCCTGTGGAAAAGTTAAACTTAGAAAATAAGCAAATTCTGGGGAAGACATTTTTCTCTTACAAAAAGACTCACTATAGGGTTTTTCTAAATACTGTTCTTTTTATAAAAAGCACATAAAATTGCTAGGCACACAGGAAAGGGGCAGAGGAACATTAAGAAGTCCAAAACAAGTCAGAAATGAATGCTGTAAAAATCACTGAAGTGACATCAGTAGGAAAATGAATTCAGGAAAATAGATTTGCAGACAACCTTAGGGATACATCTATTGTATAAGCTGAGGCATACCCCAATCAATATTTAAATTAATTTTGTTTCTCAGGAAAACCTACAATACTGTAATAGCATTTTATGCCATGACCTAAGAATCTAAGAACTCTCTCAATCAGCTCCCCTTCTATGTAAGAAGTAGCCAAGGGATAGGACTCCTCAGAACTTTCACCAAATTGTTAGATGTCAAGTAAAATGTTTTTTCTAAGGGGTCAGAAGAAAATACACGAGTCAAAATAGTTTTCTGAGCAAGCCCATAAATTTTGTATATTTTTCTCTAAGCAACCCTCCTATATAAAAGTGGACAAAATGTAAAAAAAAAGAGCATTCTTGGTTGCAGAATCCTAACATGGATTTCTGTACTGTTCAAGGCCTAACAGGTCCATTCTGGAACCCATTTTCACTTATACTTTTCAGTAAAAACACAAAGCAACTTAAAAATTCACACTCTGAAGAAAAGAAGTAAATGCTCAACCTTCAATGGCAACAATCATTCAATTACAACACATTATCTCCTGGGGCTCTCCTGAAAGTGATGGAGAAGGAGAATCGCAAAATGAACAGTCTCTCAATCTCTCACTTCTTTGAATAAGTTAACACACTCCAAGTTGTATATCCATAGTACCTGCTTTGATTAAAAGTGTAGATTTTCACACGGCAATGACTGTACTTCTGAAGTATTTTTTTTGTATCTTCATCGGTGTTAAAAGAGTTCATCAAAACAAGAGGAACATCTGTGTTGTACCTTTTGTTCAAGTGCTAGGAAAGAAGGCATGAGTGAAATAAATATTACCCAGTTCTGCTTTTTGTCTATGAACTGCAAAGTTCCTATTCGTTCATAACTATAACACAAAACCCCTCTAAAATGTCTACCTATTTACAGTTTAACCAAGTGCACAAGTTTTTAGTGAGTACCTACTATGATGCTCAGAATCTGGGAGGGGGAGGGAGGAAGAAAGGAAGGGGCAAGTTTCCAAAGGCACAGTCCCTGCCCTCCAGATACTTCCTGGTCTTAGATATCTGAATTTACCTCCAATTTAAATTTTCATTTTAAACTTCTTAGATACACTTTGGGATTATGAAGGAAGATGCCCAAGAGTACCTTCACAACTAATATAAAAAGTCTAATTAATACCCCCACTTCCCCAATCCCATCAATGTAACTGGATTTGGAATCAGGGGACTTAAGTTCAAATTCCAAGTCTGTGGTTTACTGCCTATGTGAAATAATATAAAGTAATTTGCAAACCTTAAAGTGACACATAAATGTCAAATATTATTACTAGGATAGGAATTGGTCTGTGATTTCATTGATAATTATGATTACTTGATATGAACTGCCAGGTGAGGAAATTCTCTCTACTAATAAAGGTCAACTTGCACAGCAGGCAAACCTCGAACCTCAGCCTCTCTGGTTTGGAGGGCAGCTTTCCATCTATTATGCTCCGCTGCCTCTGATTACTATTATTAGGTAAATAAATAATTTAATTTCTCTGAGCTTCAATTTCTTGGTATGTAAAAGCAGAGAGTTGGTCTAGATGGCCTTTAAGGTCCCTTCCAACTTCCAATCAATCATCCTGGGACCTAAACTCTTGACAGAAATGCTGGTATTAATGGGAGCATACTAGCGAAGAGATCCTAGAATTCTAGTGACCAATTCTGACAGACTTCTATTTAAGAATGACAGCTTTTTAACTTAATTAAGAACTAAGATGGTGGGTAGTCAGACAATAACCAAATTAAAATACAATGGCTTCTTTCCTTTAACATGTGTAATAAAAAAACCAACAAAAACCACCAAAACCCAACCCCAAAACAACTTTTTTTTACCTAACTTTACTAAACTCAATTTTAACATAATATTTTATAAAATATTACTTACTTCAATTTGCTGAACTGTCAGATCCAAAAAGGTATTTTCATTCCGCACACCAATCAGACTTTTGGGGCCTTTACAGCCCATGCTAGTTCCCAAACCACCATTGAGTTTTACCACCACCAACTTATTCAGGACGGAAGATATATTATCAGGTAAGCCTCTGGCCTTTATCTTCTCATAAGGCTGAATCTAAAAAGGGGGGAAAACCAAAAACAAAAACCCTACTAGTTTAAAAAATTAAACAGCTTAAGTAAAGATGAACGACAGGTCAAAGTCAAATATTACGATCTTCCCTTGATGAGTTTCTGGTCATTTATTGCAAAGACAACAGAGTCATACCCATTGAGTTTCTTTCAATATCATACTTCTTGTTTTCCCTCTAGTTATAACGCCATCAATCTACACTAACTCAGTATCAATTAATTTCTAGTTTGTGTTCTGGCTATGTCAGTTCCCTTGCTCAAAAAACTTTATGGTACATTTCCAATCGCTATAGGAGAAAAAATCCAAACTCTTGGCACTGAAGGCCTTCTATAATCTGAATGAGGTGACCAGTGGCTCAATGGATAAAGCATTGGGCTAGGAGTCAGGAAGACTAAAGTTCAAATTCAACTTCAGATACTTCAGTCACTTAACCTCTGACTGCCTGACAAAATAGATCCAGTGGAGAAGGAAATGGCAAGCCACTCCAGTATCTTTACCAAGAAAGGAAAAGGATCAGTTACAACTGAAGAACAAACAATCTGAATTCCGTTTTTTACTCTTCCCCAATCTAACTTCATTCTACTTTTCTTCATGAACTTTCAGACACATCTTGCCCTGCCTGTTCCCTCTATGTGCACAGCTGTAGTATTCCCTTTCTCTTGCCATCTACTCTTTAAAAACTTTCCAGGGGGCTTCCAGATAGAAGGGCATCTTTGTCACATCCTTCTTAAACGCCCTATTAGTTAAGTTCCATGAGGGCAGAAATCGTATTATAGATCCTTAAAGTAATCTGCACCATCCCACATCTGTCCTGTGTAATTACTGAGTTTTCAACCGGAGGAAAAATGCTGTTTCCATTAGCGACAACGATATAAAGGTGTAATTCTTGGTAGTATATCTCTGTTAGTATAGAGAGTGCCAAATAAGGTATCAAGACTATTTCCTTCCCTGTAATATGTTTTAACTTCAAAAGACATGTTATTTTTCTCAGTGATTCCCGGCAATTCTTTCATTATAAAGTTTTATAAACTGTATTTATGGCTTAAAACACATATCACTCATTGATTGAATATCCAATGGTGACCTACCCTAATCTAACCTATGATGGTCATGGAAACTCTTCTGGCTTGGGAAGGACCTCCCAGAATTTGCCATCTGATTATAGTACGGTACAACTTTGGAAAACCTCCTTATTTACCACGATTAATGATCTGAATAGGACTGTGGGTCTTTGTTAAAGGTATTGCATTGTAAGGGGAAAAAAATCTTAAACAACTAAAACGAAATTTGACCAAAAGAAAATGAACCATATAAGTATGGAAAAAGAATTAGGAGACTAAACATCCATCTGTAATGTTCTGTTAATACCAGATTTAGATTCCCAACCAAATTTAAAATCTGAGAGTTATTTTCAAAAACACAAGAAAACTGGTTTAAGTAGAAAAGTCTTTTTAAAAATTAAAAGTTGGAATAGCCAGCATACAATGTAATGCAGCACATTAAATGAGGGCAGAGAGGGAGAGGGTGAGGGAAACAGAAAGACAGAGACTGAGAAAGAAAGAGAAGCAGACAGAGGCAGATTAGCAGACAATATGCAAACACACACAGACACACCACACACACACATCTATGGAGGGGGAGAGTGGAGAGCTCCAAAGGTCCCATAGCAAAATATAGACAAGACAGTTAATTAAATATTTCTACTGGAGATACTAGCAAAATCCAAGGTTTACTTTTTATTATGTTCCTTTGCAAAAGTTATTAGTGATTCAATGAGTTAATCATTAATTCAATTAATCAAATATTTATAAAGTACTTAGGATATAAACACAAACTAAAGCTAATAGGAATGACCTATTAAAAATAAATTTCAAATGTAATGAAATCCAAAGTACCTGGTGCCCACATAAGCAATCTGGGCAAAATGGGGGCCCCTGATTTTCACATACGTATTTCTGCAAAAATCTTACCATTTGTGACAGTGACAGTGAGAGAGGGTACAACTAATTTCATGTACCTCTGTGGGTGACTCTTTGCCCTCTCCCATCTTTTGCTTATCTGGCTTTTTCTTTTTTTTTTTTTAAGGGGGGAGGGCAGGGCAATTGGGGTTAAGTGACTTGCTCAAGGTCACATGGCTAGTAAGTGTTAAGTGTCTGAGGTCACATTTGAACTGGGTGCTCCTGACTTCAGGAGATGCTCTATTCACTACCTCACCTAGCCACCCTCCCCCATCTGGCCTTTTCTTAAGCTACACCAAAACTACTACTTTGTTTCCTCCTAAGTGTAATGTACCTTTAAGCAAATTTCAATCACCATTTTAAGAAAAGGAACAAAATATACAATTTTACAAAGACTTCTGAATGAAGCAGGTAAATTCCTCAAGAAAGGCTCCCAGTATGTCTTTTTCACATTTGTACTTTATGGGAGAATAAAGATGTGAAACTAATGGGGCTTTGTTTCAAGGAAAAGTTGAGGGTCATTAAAAGCACCCTTTGGCCCCCTCCCTTTCCTTCTATGAAATTCTGGGCACTTCTCTGAGGCGCTGTCCCAGTGCCTACCCAAGGTAATATGGAGCAAATCTAGGGGGTGTCCCTCCAGCTACAAACGCAGACTCACAAAATAAACTGGCAGTTCTCTTTCCAAAGTCTGATAAGGGCTTACAACAGTTCTTTCTTTCACATTACTGAAAAATTAAATACGCATGAAGTCATTTTCAGCTGGGCATGTCTGAGTTCTGTTTCCTAAACAATACAGATTGGGTCGCAATCACCTACTCACCAAGTTATGAGTTTATTTTTCCTTGGTAACTATGGCCACCAGAATATTTTTGGAACCAAAAATCAGTACACATAATGTGAGAGATATATTCCATTTGCAAAGCCTCATCAGAAATTAACTTTCCTTTCTTAAAATTGTGGCTGTCCCAGACAATGACACAAACTTACCATATTATGCCAATGGCCCAAATTTACGATACAGCTGACCAAGGTTCGAGGTTTACTCTATAACCACAGAACAAATTCCATGCTGGGGATGAATCAACGATTTTAACATAATTTGTACCATACTCCAACTGAAGAGGCTAACTGGCAATATCATCTCAGTAATACCTTGCAGTGCCACATGTTCTCCAACCCATCATTCGACATAATTTATGTTACTGCATTTAATGTTAGTTAAATTCCAAAGAGACTACCTACAGTGAGTGAGAACCATGAAGCCACCTTTTTGTTATTTTAGTCACAAGTCTCAAGCTGCCAGCTTTTGGGAGCCAGACTTGAATACTGTGTCTTTTTGTTTTATGAAGGAATGGGTAATGGATCTTTGCCATGTTCTTCCAAAGGAGTCTAAGTTCCATATTAAAACAGTATTCATGAGCTGAATTAAAAAGAAAGTTAACACACCCAACCACAGTTAGGATGCCACTATGCTATATGGGTGTAACTGGAGCAGATGCAAACTACAGTCTCCTTGCCTACTCATTAACCACAAAGTGGCTAACATGAAGTGCAAATCTAAGTCAAAGGGAAGAAGGGGAGTTACTTTTAAAAAGTATCTGTGTAGGGGGGGGCGGAGCCAAGATGGCGGTGTAGCAGCAGCAACATATCACAGCTCTTACTAGCCACCCCAAAATACCCATAAAATAGGACTCTAAACCAATCCTGGAACTCCAAAACGCACACAAAGATACTTCCCACTAAAATCAGCTCAGCTAAGAGGAACCATATCAGCACTGCCAATCAAAACCAGCCTGGCCTGAAGCCACAGCTGTGCCCCGGGGGCGGCTGGATGGGAGGAGCTGAGGAGCTTCAGGTGAGCGGATTAGCAGTAGCTGTGAATGGGAATTGTGAAAGGGGGAGATAAGCAGTCTGGCCTGAAGGCCTCCAGAGCGGAAAAGAGGTTTTGCACCCCCCTCAGTGTTGCAGCTTCCCACCCGCGGCCTGCAGGCAGCAGGGGGACTGAGTGATTCTTCTCAGGCCAGAGCTCTCGGGTTGAGCGGCCTGGACAGATCGCCGTCTTGGGCCTCGGTCTTGCAGTCCTCATTATCCAGTCAGCCAGAAGTATA
>CM053581.1:93192271-93262403 GCA_028627135.1 Pseudochirops cupreus | reverse complement strand
TGAAAGTATTTGCAGAACCTATACATGATTGCACGCCACCATGGGGGGGGGGGGGAAGGAGGGGAGAAAATCCGAAACTCAAGTGAATGTGGAACTGAATCTTGTAAATTAAAAGTAAATAAACAAGTCATTCAAAAAAAAAGAGGAGGTAGAAGATGGGAGGAGGTGTAAAAAACACGCTCTCTGACCCAGAAGTCACTTCCCAACATGTTTATACCCTTGCCTACTGACTCCACCACAATTACCTAGAAAGGAAGTTTATTCTCTTTGTTGTACTTCTGCCCTCCATTCATCAACCCACTCAATAAAAGTAAGTGCCTACTACATGTAGAGTTCTGTTATAAAAATTAGTTATTTTTGTTTAGGAATGGCCTACTAAAGAATTTCTGAAATAATATAACTTCACTCCCTAATTACAGCAATATAGAATTGATCCTCTTTGCTGTTGAAGAAAGTCAAAACTGGGCAAAGGTAATTAAGAATGAATAAAGAAGAGGCCATTAAATGAGATTAAGGTCACTGGTGACTTGAGAAGAATAGTTCTAATAGACTTGTAGGAATGGAAGGGCTGCAAGAGGTTTAAGAGGTTGAGAATAAGGAGGCAGTGAGCATAAACTACCCTTTCTAGACGTTTGGCAGTCATCTCATCCCTTATCCTCGCAGGGGCAGAAACAGAGGGCCAGACAGGTCAAATTTTATGCCAAATTTTATTAGCTATCTAGTACCACAAACTACGCTAGAAGACAGTGCTCTCAAGGCCTGATCAGTTCATTCTCTTTTCCCTATATTGGATAGTTTACTTCTTATTTTTCCTTAAACCTAGCTCCAATTAATTTATGCCCCAAGAACAATTCAAAACTTATGTTTCAAAAGTACTTCCTATCAGTACATGTAGATATGACCAAAGAATCAATCACAGCACTCTGTATCTTACAAAGTGGATGTGGCAATAGGTATTGGGAATCTGCTTCATCCATCCTCATCTCGATTCCTACTACAGATACCCTCACTACCAAAATCATGTCCAATGTACAAAGCTCATCATATCATTCCTAACCTCTAGAACAGTCAGCAGTTTCCTAGTCTCCAGAGTCAAGTTAAAATCCTTAAGACTTTTCACAACTTGGAGGCACCAACCTACCTTTCACTTCTCTCCATATTATTCCCCTCAATGTCCACTTCACCGCAAGTGAACAATTCTCTACATCTTTAACGACCTCTGTACTTTTATGCTCCTACTCCTATGTTCAAGTTCTTTGGTCCTCCCAACTCATGCTTTCAAGCCTGACTCCAATGTCACTTTCCCTCAATATGGACCCATCCACCACCTGAGTTGTCTCCTTTTATAAATTTTCAATGTACTTAATCTTGTGAATCTTAATTATGCTGGATATGTTATGCTAATAGGTCTCATGCTCCATGAAGGTAAGAATACACATTTTCTCTATACCTGGTCACTCCTCCACCTCTAAACACAAGGCTACACACACACACATAAGCACACTTTTTTTCCCTGATTGAATATATGGAATCTCCCACCTCTTTGACCTTATTGTCTATCTTCCCAACAAAATTGTAAGGGACTGTAGTCATTTTTCTTCATATCCCCAAAAGCTTGTATGGTGTCCTGGTCAAAAGAGATACTTGTTACATGTACACACACACGAATATGCACGTGCATATCTAAAACTATATACTCTACATATTATGTATAAACACTATCAATATTAACATAGATATCAATATGTTAATGTCATATCCACACAATAAAATATCTACTCTGTCCAGGGTACAATTATTTGCATCTGAAGCTACAAAGAAAACGACTATAACCTCTCCCCTTACAATTCCATTGGGAAGAACTCTGCAGACAATAAGGGCAAAAAAGCATGCCCACATATTCAGTCGAGAACTGTATTGAGAACTATACACAGAGTATATAATGTGTGTGCGTACAACTGCCCCAGCTGTTAGTGCCACTCGCACACATCGCACCACCTCGAACAAGGAGTGTTGTGAATACAAACACTCACCTCCCTGTGATCACGTAGTCAAGATAATTGTGGGCAGGGATTTTCCCTTCCAGATGTGTGTTTACCATCATGGGGCAGTATCTGACACACAGACGGCACTTACTCTATGAATGACTGACCTAATGCAATAAGGCACTTAAAGCAAAGGACTACATAAACGCTAGCTATTGTTATGTGTGATTTCCTGTACAATGGCATTTTTTTTTTAGTTGGGACACCATTGCCTCCTCACAGTTCTGTAGTGTGTAAGGGTTTATAACCTCACAACTACTGGTGAAGCAGGGAATACATTATGCCCATTTAACTGATGAGAAAAAGACTGAAGTCATTAAGTGTCAGAACTAGAAGGGAACCTAAGGGTCCTAATTCCAAACTGAGTGTAACTGTTCATCGAAAAACAATTTTTCTAATTTGAGGTAAATTGCAAACTAAAAAAACCAAAAACCCCCACAGGATTTATTTTCACTTTCATGATGCTTCCATTTCCCAATAACCATACCTCCCATCAACATCAAAGAAGTAGGTGGATAGTCATTTAATTTCTCTGGGCCTCAGTTTCTCCATATGTAAAGTGAATGGATTGGATATGATGACCTCTAAAGTTCCTTTTATCTCTAAATCTATAATGTTATGATTTTTGCATATCTTCAGGCTCATCAGACATCATTAGGTCTCAACATTTCAGGCAGGTATCAGTGTTCTCCAATGCCCTGATAATGGTACAAGAAAATTTCAAACTAACATTTAAGGTAGTGTTTACACTGATAACTGGACAGGTTAAGAACTGTTAGGTAACAGAAGAACAAGGAGGAGAAAAATATAATGCTGTTCCCCCGCGACATGAATGATCTGTTAAATATAACTCTACCCTTCTATCGGACCTGTTTGTTCTCTCCTCACACCACCAGGTCATAAAGAAATTTTTTAATGAGATCATTCTCATGGTAGCAACTGCTATATTTTGACCTGGCAAGAAAATCCAAGAATGTGATGATAGCTAAAATGTTCTTAAGGATACTGAGTGTCTTGGTTCTTGGCCTTTTGAAGCCCAAACCAGGAAGGTCTGTAGTTTAACATGAGTACCCAATCTGAACCCTTTAATCTGAATTAAAATATAATTCTGTCAGCACTATACTTTATGTTGTCTCTGAAATTTCCTGTTTCCAGGTATATCTATGCACTACGACTGAAACCCAGTTTGATGCTCCTCAGACCAATGCAGCCTAAGTATTACACACAGACAGTTAAATAGAGCAAAATACCTAGAATGAGTCCAATTTCTTCCCTATATTGGGGAGGGAAGTAGGGAAAGAATGATTATCTCCATTCATTTTCATTTAAAATGTGCATATGCCATTCATTTAACACTATAGGAAGGTAGGTAGAAGGGATAATACTGCAATCAAAAAACACCAGCTTGTGTAGAATATATCGCTATATGAATACAAACACTCATGTTCTTCTCCAAGATATTGGCGTACTTCTTTGAACAATTTTTGGTTGTACAAAACTTGGTGTTTACTGACCATGCCCTTTCCATTCATCTTTTATTAAAATGCCAGAAAAGAATCTATAACTAGGGTTATCAATTGTAGAGGAACTTAGTTTTTCAAAATTCAATCCACAAAAAAAAATACATATAATAAACTTGTCAGATTTTAAAGAAATACCCAATTACAATAGAAAAAGAAAAAGAAATAATGCAAAAGGGTCCAGTGCTTATGTCTGGAAGGCTGGAGGGTTTCGGAGGGAGGGAAAAACGTGTACAAAATTTCAAAAGGTCTATCAAAGAACATAAAAGTTTTGTGCTCTTCATTACAGCCAAAGCTATTTGTATACTGAGCAGAGCCAAATGTGGCACAGCTTAGCATCCAATCAGTTGAATAAGAGGAATGAAGGGCACTGAGTTTAAGCCAGTTCCAGATCCCAGGGCTCTAGAAAGGTCCCAAAGGCCTATTAAGACACTGGGGTGTCTGTTAGCTCAAGCCCTGAAGCTGAAATAAGGGTATTGAAATGTTGCACTGGAAGAAGCAATGCTTCAGTACAATCTTTCCACCAAAGAAGCCTGATGCTTGATACAGTAGAAAGGTGTCTAAAATGACAAAACGCTGGGAAGGCAGAGGGAAGACAATCAGGATTGGCTGTTTCTTGCATCCCCTAAGCCATTTTACCTCAGTCCAGCATTCCTCATTGTCATTCACGTAATTCCTGACTAAAAGCAAAGATCTGTAAACCCCTAAAAAGCGTGGTTTTTTCTTAATTTGATTTATAAGGATAGACTACCTCTGATGCTTTGAAAGTTACCATGGGTCAGACAAAAGATATTTAAATAAGGTTGCAGGTTTACCACTTTTATAATATATACCATCAATAATATGGATGAAAATAAACTAAAATTGGGCAAGAGTTTATGAACTGTTTGGTAACTGGAGAACCACAAATTATAAATGCCATTTATTACATTTTGTGTTCTTTCACCATTCCTTAAATATAGGCTGTCTTCTAAGCAAAGAAAAATAGATAAAAGCTTTATGTATCACAATAAATATTTTATTACCAAGACTAAGTATTTTTATCGTTGACACAAATGGATCCAAAGGCATTTAAATTGTGCACAGAACTGTAATATTTCACTTCCCTGCATTCTTTGAGAAGTTTTCAGATTCCAGACGTAAGTTCAACACAAAGGGAGCATCATCATAGTAGGCAATAACACTACAAGGACAGCAACTGGGAGAGGGGAAACACGGCTATCTGTCTGGCCAATTTTTCTTTGCAGTTGGTCAAGAATGCCTCGTCATGTGCAGGTCTAAGTCCCTGGATGATATCACCATCTTTTTACACATAATTTTAAAATTTAGTAGCTAACATGCAAAAAGGGAGTTTTGGAGAAATCAAAAACCTGAAAAGACATTAGAAGCCATTTGTGGATGAATAAGGTTCCAAGAGTTGACCTGGCTTAGGAAATGTCACCCAACACTGGAGATGGCTAGACCAGAAAACCTTGATCTCCTTTATCAGAGGCCAGTGCTCCCCTCCTGCTCCCATCCATTGTCTGCTCTTGCTTTTCAGTGACAGAGCCTGGACCTGTGATTCCACTGCTGTAGGGAACTCCTAGGTAGTGAACTCCCTCTTTCAATTTCTGTGCCTCCTTTGCCAATGTGTTAGAGAAGTGACTCCTCAAGCAAGCTGTTTTCAAGCTCTTTCATCTCAGGACCCCTTTATACTAGAACTCTTAAATTCAGAGTTTTTACACGGATTTATATCAAGATTTGCTACATTAGAAATTAAAACGTGTTAGTATTATTATGAAAAAGAGTTTTGGCCTCATAGAACCCCCTGAAGCAGTTTCGGACTATATTTGAAGGTGACTTGCCCAGGGTCTTACAATCAGTACACGTCAGAGGTGGGACTTCAACTCAGGTCTCCATGGCTTCAAAGCTGGTGAAATCCCAACCTACCACATCATGGCCTCTTAACTGCTTTTTATTCTTGGAAAACAATTACTTTCACTACAAAGTGGTATTTTAAAAGGTACATTGTAATTAAAGGCTACCACACATACTATCCTTTAATTAATTTAAATGCATTAGGAAAAAAACTGTTACTTTCTACATAATAGGGCAACTGTTACATACAATTATTATATTTCTACATAACAAGGTAATGCAATGGCCAATTTCTCTATTTGTTCTCAGAAATGGTCTAAAAATAGCTATATGCACAATAATTTTGAAAACCATAGTCCATAGCAAGAAAGTATACAAAAGTTTTTGAGGAGGCAGAGTTTTCTACTCAGTATCTTCCCTTATGGAAAAATAATGTTACTAGCCAGGAAAATGTATACTTAGTGACAGAATATGAATATTCCAAGATAAACTGTTTGCAACTCAGTTGGACTAGTTAATTCAGATCCACTTACCAACCTGAAAAAGTCAAGGTTCTCTTAAGTCATACCTCATGCTAATCTATATCCCTGCAATACATTATTTTAGAAAACAGTTTGCTGAGCTAGAGGGGATACAGCCTTTAGGACAGGTGTCTCGGTATTTCTTTTTTCATTTTTATTTTCATTAACTTCTGACTCAGGAGTTTTTAACCTAAAGTCTATGAACTTTAAAAATATGCTTAGGGTTAGGTGCATATTATAAGAACTACACAGTGTTCTCACTTTACATAAATGTTTATTTTACACAAATTTGACTTTATGTTGAAAAAATACACATTAAAAAAAAATCTGTTAACATCACTTTCCAGTACTGTACATGTCCTCTCTGCTCCTGCCCCTAGTGTGTAAGGTCTCAACTAGAGAGTTCTACTCTCTCCCCATATCCCTCCCAGCCAAAAATAAAACAAAACTCCTCCAAGGAAAAGCAGAATGAACAAGGAGATGGATCGATGCCTGCTACCTTTTCCTGGTTCCTGCTGCCTCCCACCCAAGTATCGGGTTCCTAAATGTCAGTCTTCTTTCTGTCCAACTCAGGTAATGCATGCCTGCCCCAGCTTCCTCCTGTCTGTGTCGTCCCCATGTGTCTGCCCCCTTCCCCTTTCCCCTACCTTTGGGTGTCCTCAAAAGGTGTGTTGTCCCTCATCCCCTCCCCCTCCACAGATGCAGAGCTAAATGGTCCACTGACATAGTGAGAATGTCTCTGTATTTCAATAGAATTGGTTTCCTTTGTAATTCTATTTAGCCAACTCTACAAGCATTTATTAATTATCTACTGAACGTCAGGGACAATGCCAAGGGCTGGGGATAAAAAGAAAGGCCAAAAAATTTTATTTCATGCAATTAAAAACATCATTCTGAGTAGTCCATAGGTTTCACCACTGCCAAAGGGATCCAGAACACACAAAAAAAGAACTCTTGTTTTAAATAAAATTTAGCATATCCTTCAATTATGAATTAAACAAAAAACATTATTCTGAAAAAAAGGTCCCTAGGTTTCACCAGATTGCCAAAGGGATCATCCTTTACATACACACACGCATGCATGCACGCATGCATACACGCACATATGCATACACTCCTCTGTTTCATAAAGATATTAGCTTAGCAAAAGCCCTAAACACTCATAAGCGTCAAGGCCAATGTAGTCAAATGATTTGTTTTCAACCTTAAACCCACCATTGGTCTCTAAGATAACTTTATTCTACTATCCTAAGAATTCTCTGCAATAAGATTTTGGTCGGCTTATGCGATTTCATTCTGCAGGGAGCTCCAACTGAGGCTATCGGTAAAGATCAATGACTCAACAACATAGCAACACAAGAAGTGCCTGTGACAGGAAGAGGTTAATGACTCACCTAGGTTCACAGAGGTCATATATTAAGAGATTGGCTCTGAACCCCAGTCTCCCTGATTCCATGGCCAGCTTCAGATATACTGTGACATGCTGCTTAATGTCGAAGAACTGTCATTTTGAAGCAATTTACATTATTATGTCATTTGATCCCTACCACCACCCTGTAGGTACTACAGATACCATTAACTCCTCTCCTTTTCCTCTTGGAATTCCTAACTCCCTTCAAGTTTCAGGTCAGATGCCACCTTCTATCAAGTCCCTCAAACTGCAATTTGTTCTATACACTTCCCCCTGAATACTTTTGTATTATATTGTGCTAATTTATGTGTATATATGATTTTTCATCTCATATAATATTCTTGAGGGTGAGAACTGTAGTACTGTACATATAGGAAATGCTTTTAATAAATCCTGACTGAATTAACTGAATCTCATTTTCCAGATGAGAGAACTGAAGCACAGAGTATTTTAAACAACTTAACAGTGTCACAACCAGTCAGCAGGAAAGAGGGGATTCAATCGCAAGTGTCTCCAAGCTCCAGGTCTAGTACTCTTTCCCATCATGCTCTGTTAACTTCACCTGCTCCTCTAAAGCCCAAAGAACTAATATCCGAAGTCTTCCCCTCAATATCAAAGACACCCCAGGTCCCCATCTTCAAAGATTGGCCTCAAACTAGCTCTTTGATTTTTTTTATCTCCAAATTAGGAATAACAATAATGCTGAATTTCCATTTTTATGAAGTCCTAGCAAAAGCAAGGTAAACTTGATCAGCCTAACCTAGAAGACCGTGGCTAGAACTTCTCCTTATAAAATCTTAATGTAGAAAACTTTCATAAAGTTTGTAATTATGGTGAAACCTAAGATCGGTGAACATACAGCCCTTTCTATAGTGTCCCATTCATGGCACTCCCTCAAGACTTAACTTGTAATTGTAATTTTATATGGAAAGCCTGGAAAAAAACCTGTAAATTAATCTAGACCTTTGCTGCACCATCCACAATCCTGAAACTCCAGAATTCAAAGAGGCTAAACACATCCTGGTCATCTGAACAAGCAATAAACTCAACTGGGTCCTCAGATTAAGGCCAAGGTCATGTGTAAAAGGCACCAGAATGAGTACAATAATGGCATTCCACCCCCATATCTTTCCTTGACCAACGCTGCTATTAAAGAAAGGCTGGTCAGAGTTAATTGGCTGCCTGTGAATCTGCTAAGCAGACAGAAACTAGATTAAGTAATAAAAAGGAAGTCTTTCAACTTGGTAAGAGGAGGGAAAAAAAAAGGCCAGTGATATGTCTATTTTTGTATCTTCTTCAGCACTTAAGAAATTGTGTGCAGATATCAGGTATTTAACAAACAAGTTACTGAATGAATTCTGTAAGACAGCTTCAAATTAATGTACATCTTAATGATATCTGGTGTACAGTATATAGACAAGTTCTTAGATCCTTAACATATAAGCAAGAGGCCTTCCAGAAGTGACCTCCCTAAATGGATACTGATGTAAATGCCTTTAAAGAGTAAAAGAGTAAAAAGAAATTATATAGCTCCCATTTAATAACTATTGTCTTATTTGATCCCATCCATCAATCAATCCTTTTCTCAATCCTCATTCTCTCTGACCTTTCTATAAAAAGCCACAGGCTTTGATACTGTTGACTACCCCTTTCTCCTTAGTACTTACTTTTTCCTAGGTTTTTAGGATACTACTCTCTCATTGTTCCCTTCGTATTCAGTGTCCTTTATTAGATCCTATCTAGAGGCTTCAGCCTAACCCTAGGTAGCCTTTAGAGTTCTTTCCTGGGATGCCTTTTCTCCCTCTATACTACTTGATCATCTCATTGGCTCCCAGGGATTTAATTACCATGTCTATGCTCAAGATACTCAACTCTCCCTATCCTGCCCTAACCTTTCTGCTGACCTCCAATTTCCAACTCAGGAAACAGATATAGTTGACGTCTTAAACTCAACATGTCCCAAACAGAACTCATCATCCTTCACCTAAATCCTCCCACTCCCTTTCTCTACTGCTATAGAGATAGTAATACCATCTTCCCAATCCATAAGGTTAACCACCAAGGAGTCATCCTGAATTCCACGTCTCACTGCTGTATTCAATTTGTTGCCAAGGCCCACCAATTTCACCTTTACAACATCTCCCAAACTGTCCCTCTTCTCTCCCTGATGATACCACCACTCTAGCACAGACCCTCATCACCTCATGTCTGGAGTACTACAATCGCCTGCTGGTGTGTCTGCCTGCTGCAAGTCTCTTTACACTCCAATCCATTCTCTATTTAGCCCCTAAAGCAGCAGTTCTCAACCCTTGGGTTATGTTCAATTTGTAACAATGAAAATACATCCTGCATATCAGATATTTACATTACAATTCATAACAGTAGCAAAATTAGAGTCATGAAGTAGCAATGAAAATAATTTTATGGTTGGGGGTGACCACAACATGAGGAACTTCATTAACGGGTCGCAGCATTAGTAAGGTTGAGAATCACTGCCCTAAAGTGATTTTCTAAAATGGATGCCTGATCATATCACCCCCTATTCAATAAATTCCAGTGGCTCCTATCACCTCCATGATTCAAATCAAAATCCTCTCTTTTACACCCTTCCATAACCTAAACCCTTCTTACCTTTCAGTGTTCTTACACCTTATTCCAAGCCACATATTCTTCAATCCAGTGACACTGGCCTTGTCTGTTTGGAACAAGATATTCCATCTTTTGGCTCCCAGAATTTTCTCTGGCTGTTGCCCATGCCTGAAACACTCTCCCTACTGACTTCCCTGGCTTCCTTTATGTCCCAACTAAAATCTCATTTCTCACAGGAAGCCTTTCCCAACACCTCTTAATTACGGTGCCTTTCCTCTCTTAATTATTTCCTATCTATCCTATGTGTAGCTTGTTTGTACATGTTTATTGTCTCCACTGGATTGTAAGCTTCTTGAGGGTAGGGATTATCTTTTGTCTCTTTATGTATTTCCAGTGTTTAGCATAGTGCCAAGAACATAGTAAGCACTTAAATATTTCCGGATTGATCTTAAAAGATGTCAGAACATGCATATACTAAATGCAATCACTCAAGTTCAAGGAATAATTTCACAATATCTAAATAGCTACTGGATAGAAATGGACATTAGCCTCTAATATGCACAATTACTCCACACACTTCAAAAACAAAGTTTCATCAATGTGGGCATCCATCCACCAATTTAAACTACATCTTATCCATGCCTTAAGACTGTTATATGGGTAGCCAGAAGAATTCATCCCCTTGTAGCCAACCTTCTAGGAATAAGCTCCTTCTAATTTAGCCAGGTTAGCCTGTAATCAGAGCCTTTCTAACTTAGAGGGACCTGCCAGACTCTGAGGTCTGCTGACATAAGCCTTTCATAATTAAGAATTACTGACTTCATGCACCAAGATATAGGAGGAGAGGTCTCCAAGGAGGAAAACACAGATAAGTTTTGGTCCTAAAATTTTATAAGACACTGACTTCTATGGTCAGGGACCTCCTCTAGTTTAAGGTTTCAGAATCTAAGCAACTTTCAACAACGATAAAGTTTCAAACTTTGGGCTCATTTTCATAATAAAGCAATTGGCTTATCTAAAGCATGTTTTGTAAATGACTACATAGTGACATTTATGCATCAGAAAATAATTTGGCTGGAAGAAGTTATTTTTTAATAGATTTTTATAGAAAATACTCAAGAAGTTACATTTCTACTGCTTCTATTAATGATAAAGTGCTAAACAAGATATCTAGCATTTACTATAAGCAAAAAAGTACATGATTTCTTTAATCTTTAGTTTCCTCGTCCAGTGATAATACCTATCTCACAGAGCAGTAAAAAAAAAATATTTTGTAAACTTTGAACATACTATAAAAACAATAACAAGAACTAATATTTCAACAACCCGGATTTCATCAGTGTGGCTGTTCTCTTTAATAATACTTACCTTAAACATCTCTACAATTTTGAGTTGCCGTGGTTGAAAAACTCATCACCCTGGAGTCAACATGGTGATGATTCTCTATAAATTTGGCTAGATTGGTCCTCAGAAAACAGACAAAATACCATCTCCCACTAGAGTCTCATTTGAAGACTTTCCAGTTTGGCAAGATCTGCCAGAGTTCCACTGGCAAACGCTTGGTGAACTCAGCTTTACAAGACATCGGAGTAGAAATTTAGTGGAGGAATAACTATTCTCTTATACTATTGCTAAAGATGATCTCCAACTGTTTCTTCATTCCTGACAAAAGGGAGGGGGGAGTGTTGGTGGAATTTTTCAAATTCTATAATACCAAACATTATAGTTACAAATAAGAGTGAATATGAAAATTTTCAAAATTTTAAATCAATTAATACTTGAAAATCAATCTCTAGCTTACTTGGTCAGCATTATAAAGTATCACTATTATTTGATAAATTCTAACTTAATGTGTTGAATCTTTCCCATGAACCTCCAGCTCTATACTTATAGAAGACCTGGCAGACAATGTAGGAAGACTCATAAATCACTTAAGAAGAAAAAAGTAGACTAAAAATTTTGCTATTTTAATGAAAAACAAAAAACAACAGAATCTTATCATCCCCCTTCTCTAAATCCTAGTAGTCAATTGAATATAGTTTCTTGGATCAATTCCTGCCACCTTGGTATATTTCCTTTAAGGTTATCAATTTTTGAAAACAGAGGAAAAGTACAGAATACATTTTATTTCTATTCCCTTCTGTGCACTTAACATTAGCATATTAACCTTATATAGTTTAAGTCCTAAAATTTTGTAAAGTTTCTAGGCTATGTTTGTAATAATTTCCTAAATTTAAAATGCTATTGGATTTCTAAGCATTAACTGGGTTGTTTTTATCACAAACATGTATTGAATTGAATTATACTGAATTATTTTGAAAATGTTGGGAGACAAAGATAAATAAAAAGAAAATGATGAAGCTTACAGTACCATGTGCTAGCGACAACTTAGTAAAGACAGTGTTACATAAACTCAAAATCAATTGGTTTGAGAGGATATAAGAATAAGAAATACAATGAAATTACATTCTTGCTTGAGCTAAAAAAAAATACAACTATGGAGTGAAATCATTAATGAACTCTATTAATGGAGCTAATAGTGAATTTACTCTTGACATATAAAATTTGAGCCCAGTGATAAACAATTTTTAAATGTCACTTTTTGTGCAGAATGACAAGTTGTCAACTTAAGAGAAATCACTTCCAAACAAGAAAGAATAAGATAATAGGGGCGGCTAGGTGGCACAATGAATAGAGCACCGGCCCTGAAATCAGGAGGACCTGAGTTCAAATGTGACCTCAACACAAAAAACTAGCCATGTGACCTTGGGCAAGTCACTTAATCCCAGTTGCCCTGCCTTCCTCCCTCCAAAAAGCAAAAAATAAAAAAAAAAATAAAGAATAAGATAATAGGAAGAAACAATGAAATGGAGACATCTATCTCATATACACATTACCTGCTATAGAACTGGAACTTGTTTTGGAGCCCACTAAGCACATTTATACAGACATTGAATTAGTGAATAAAACTCCTTGGGAACTAATCCAAAAATAGCCCCTAAAAAGCACTGGTGAAAAGATAATTACTAGTTGTATAATCAGGGGCAAGTGATTTAATCTAAGCTTTTGTTTCCTCATCTGCAAAATGAGGATTAACAATACTAAGACTACCTACCTCATACATGTAGGGAAAGTACTTTTGAAACCATAAAAAGTCCAATAGAATTATTATTCCAATTTAAGAGATTTCAAGCCCTGACCACTTCTCACCTGGACTACTGCAAGTTTTTAATTGGTCTCCCGGCCTCATGTGTCTCCTCACTTCAATTCATCTTCCATTCAGCTGCCAAAGTGATTTTCCTAAAGTACAGGTCTCCACTATGTCACCCTCCTAGTTCAAGGAGGGCCCAATAACGCCCTATTACCTCCAGAATCAAATAGAAACTCCTCTATTTGTGCTTCATAAAGGCACTTTGCTATCTTTTTGGCATTCTTACACTTTACTCCCCTCCACACATACACTAAGTGATGCAGACATCTACAACCTACTTGCTGTTTTGTGCACAAAACACCTCATCCACCATCACTGTTCCTTTGCCTGGCTGTCCCTTGTACCTCCACCACACTATCAGCTTCCCTGGCTTCCTTCAGGACTTGGATCAAATCCCAGTAAGTCTCTTACTGTCCTTCTCTTAGGCCTAGTACTCTTCTCCCTCCTCTTCCCAAGTCATTCTTGCCTTCCCCTTGAGATATTCCCCCTACCTAGCTCTGTATAAATCATGTTATTCTCCCACCCCCTTTAAAATGTTAACTTCTTGAGGGAAGCAGATTATTTTTGCCCTTGTAACCTTAATGCTTAGCATACAGTGCTTGACACATAGTAAACTTTCAAAATTATTCAATTGACTCCATTTTCCTTCTGGGACTTATAATGGTTTTACTGACACTTAATAGCTGTGTGACCCCTAGCAAGTCACTTAACCTGTCTACTTCAGTTTCAACTATAAAACGGGGATAATAATAGTACCTACTTCCCTGGGTTGTCACAACGTCTTAGCACAGTGTCTGGCACACAGTAGGTGCTATATATATATAAAATGCTTGTTCTATTCCCTCCCATCTTGAGTTTTTCCTATTTAAGATCAGAGACAGAAAACAACTAAGACAAGAATTTGAGGAGTTAAATTTGACATTCTACTCTGGAAGATGTATTATAGACATTTTTACTCAGGTCTCAAATCACAAGCATCTTTCACCATAAACAAGGTAAAACATGGTTGTGGAAATGTAATTACATGTGACATTTCTGGGCTTAGTGCTAAAGGCAGTCAGCTGGTTAAAGTATCCCATGTTTCAATAATAGTGAGACTAATTTCTACCTTAAAATATTACTTAAATCTAAAATGTTTTGAATAGCTAAATTAACAAAGTGATGTGAAATTTCATAAAGAGCTGATATTTCTGGCTGTGAAAATTACATCACTTTCCAACAAGGGTAACCATTACTAATAGCCCTTTTTTTTTCTTTTTGGAGCATCTCTGTTTATTCCAGACGTCATGTGAAGCTTGTGAAGTTGTGAACTTTATGGCTTTTGTAGTCTGCAAAAAATGGCAACAACTCTCACATTCAGAGGTCTGCAAATAAAGGGTATATTTAACTTGCATACAAAAAGTGTGGCAAACTAAGCACAACAGCCGGGTAACAGTTTTTAAAGACAACTCTAATTTTAATTCCTAAACTACACACCTCCCCAAAGCATTAATTACAAGGCTGTGTTTTGTTAAAGGATCTCTTTCTAATCAACCTAGAACACAGTGGTAGATCTTTAAATTTTAAAGAAATTTTAATTAATCTTTTTATACTTCAAAAAGAGAAAAATATCACAGCAATGCAGCAAAGTCATTTCTCCGGCTGAAATGACCTCCAGCTTCTATGTGGTAGTTAGTCCCTCTTTCGCAATAAATGAATCTGAAACTCAAACCACGTAGACACTCAGCGTGCAAACTGACACTGCTAAGAACAGTTCTTATCAAAATCCACCTGACTCCCGTCATCTCTCTCAGCTCCTTTTCCTGGTCCCCCTCCACACCCCCTTGTTGAGAATGGAGTTAAAGACCAGTACCTCTGGTCGCTAAAATGTTATTTCATCACTAACAACAGCCACCATCCCATACCACCCACAAGTGCTGCTAACCTGATTTCAAGGGAAATTAGGAGTGAAACATTAGGAAAAGGAAGAGTAATACAAAAAGAGAGAATACATTATATTCGCTACTAAGGCCGATCCATTTGCTCAGCTAACAGCTTGACAAGAATTTTGCAAAAGGTAATTTAAAGGAGTTATTTCCACTTCCAAATCGCCCACCAACCTCCCAACTGCCAGGACTACCAGCAAGCACAATGAAAGCAATTCAGGAAATAAGGAACGTCTTACCTTGTACAAATATCGACATTTTGGGGGTTTAATAAAATAAATACTCTGTAGTATAAATATAATTATATATATAAAAATTTTTTCAACAAGTCACACTCTACAGCAGGTTTTTCTTCCTTTGCAGTTTAACAACTCGACGTGGTCTTTCCACCCACAGTTGACAACTTGGAGGAATATTAATTCAGAGTAATAAAAAGTAGCTCTTAAAGGAAAAATTATACCGGGGGAATTACTCTTTTTCTACTTGAAAAAAAAAAAAGGCAAGTCGGTGGGATGGAGTCCGCTTTTTCCTAGTCTAGCCTGACAGAGCGCTCCAGTCCTAAATGAGAGCCAGCTGGAGACCCAAGTTAAAGGTAAAACCCCTCGAATTTAAATTTCATCAATGAAAGAGGCGGGTCTGCAGCGGCTTCACCGCCCCCTTGTCCCCCCACCCCCCCCCCCGAGGGAGGGATTGCAGCAGGACCGACGGAGCCTTCCTCCGCCTCCTCCCTCTCCAGCCTCCGGCCAATGGGCAGGTTCCCCGGGAAACCCTCCCGTAAACATGGCCCTTAGCCCCCTCCCCAAGCCCGGGTTGGGGTAAGGGGGCGTGAAGGCACGTCCAGGGCATCGCCCCAGCCCACAAATCCCGCGCGTGATTCGGGCGGCCCCCTCCCTTACAGCTGCTGCGGAACGAGCCAGCCCGGGCCTCGTCCGTCCGGGTGGGGGGCCTCTCCCCCGCCCCTCCACGGGAGGGGGGCACCAACCCACGTGAACACTACATAAAGCGGTCAGCCCCTTACCCCGGCTAGGGAAGGACAACAGGAGGCGAGAGAAAAGGAGCAGCCCCCTCTCCTGCTCTCCCCAGAATCCCCAGCCTCCAACCCCCCGGGGCGAGGCCCAGGCCAGCGCGAGGGGCGGGGAGAGGGGCGCGCCGCCGGAGCTCTCCAAGGACAAACCCTTCTTTCTCGCCCCTCCCGGAAGCGGCCGCCCAAACCCACCTTCCTCCACTCCTCAGGCCTCCGGGCTAGGGGACGTCAACGGGGCCCCAGGGAGAAGGCTCTGCACGTTCAGGGAGGATGTGTCTCCTCGGAGGCGCCCTCTTCTTTTCTTCTTCCTCCTTCTCCTCCTCCTCCTCCTCCTCCTCCTTCTCCCCCTCCTCCCCCCGCCCGCCCCAGGCCCGGCTCCGCAGAGCAAGCGCCACCTCCTGCCCTGAATTTCGGCCAGGCAGCTATGGCGGCGACGACCCTCTCTCCCCGCTTCCACTTCCCCATCTCCGGAACTGTCCACACACCCTAGTCATGTCTCATCCCCCAAGCCCCCGATAGGCTCCCCTCCCCCTCCCCCTCCGTGCACCCCTCCCCCGACCCCCACCTCAATGCGGAAATGTTCCGGCAGCTCTAGACTGGCAGCCGGCGCCCCCCAGTCAGAAACCAGAGCAGGCGCGGGAGCTGACCAATGAGCGCGGCGGAAGGGGTGGGAGCCTTCGCTGGGGCAACAGGGCGCAGCGCAGGCCGGGGTGAGACGGGGGCGGGGCCCGGAAGTTGGCCCCTCCTAGTAAAGGAGAATCCTGGGGACCTCCTCAACTCCCTACTCTAGGCCTTCCTACTAGTACCAGTTCCAGCCCTAATCTTGTCTCACTTGACCTACAGTCCTTCATCAGAGGCTCCTGGAGCTGGGATTTCGAGACCATCTAGTCTTAACCCTCCACCCCCGTTTTATAGATGAAGACCTGAGGTTAAGCGTGTAGCCAAAGGATACATAAGCAAGAAGGATCAGAGAGTGGAAGTGGAACCCAAGTCCTCCTTCCCACCAAATGGCTCCCGCTCCTCTCTGGCCATCTCCACCTTATGAACAAGAACTAACTTACCGCCTGCACCTGCCTCTCCTCCATACATGCCAAGGTCTGCCGAGCGCGAGACCATCCTGGCCGCCCTCGGAGCCCGCGCTGCAAGAGCTTCTAGATTGTTCCCCGCTTCCTCGTCCCCGGCGTCCAATCCCTGCTCATAGGCTTCGTCCCGTGGGAAGAGGCGGGTTCAAATCCAAGCCTGCCTTTGGCCCCCTGGTGGAGTGGCTCAGCCTCAGTTCCCTAATCAGTAAAATGAAGCGGCTAACGAGATCTTCCAGTCCAAACCCACAGTCCTTTATCTTCTCATTACCCCACATAATATCCTCCTCTCTCCACCCACTACCGAGCATCATCCTTGTTCTGATCTTCCTCCCCTCCCTCAAGGATTATGAAAAGGTAATTCCCGCTCTCTTCCAAACCATCCTTCACAGAGCTGTGAAAAGAAACAACTCTGACCAGATCACTCCCTCGCTCAGGAACCATCGGTGGCTCCCTGTTGTCTTTAGAACACGAGGCTGGGTCACATTTAAGGGTGTCTGTGAACTTGAATGGGGAAAAATTATATCTTTACTTCAATATGGTTGGTTTCCTTTGTCATCCTATCTACTTTGTTTCATATATTTTTAACATCCATTTTAACCGGGTTGGGGTAAGGGGGTGTGAAGGCACAACCAGGACATCTCCCCAGGCCACAAATCCCGCGCGTGATTCGGGCGGCCCCCTCCCTTACAGCTGCTTCGGAAGGAGCCAGGGATCTATAGAGGAAGCCTATAGGCAATTATCTGTCTTATCTATCTATCCATCTCTATCTCTCTGCCTGTCCCTCTACACACAAATACACACATATCCTATAGGCAACAGGGATTTAAAGCCCTGTTTTTATATTTAAGCACACACACATATCCTATAACTTTTGTATTCCTGTTGCTTATTGGATGTATATGTGTGTATAGAGCCTATATAGGCTTTGCACCCCATACACACACACACATATACATATACATACACACTATATATCTATATCTGTGTGTGTGTGTGTGTGTGTGTGTGGACAGAGAGAATGTATGGGCTTTACCCTGGTGTGTGTACGTGTGTAGAGTACCAATAGGCTTCACATCACACACACACATAGTGCTTACAGGCTTTGCACAACAGATAGATTTATAGGCTTTGTCCCTGTTGCCTATAGGATACACCCCTGTCAAAATGATCCATGATACAAAGAAAGGTTAAGAACTGCAATACCAACTCTTCAGCCTTTCACAGCGTGGTTCTGGACTGCCTTTCTTGACTTCTTTCCTGTTGCTCCCTCTTTCACCTGCTTAGGTTCTAACCCAGCTGGCATGCTTGCTGTTTCCATCCCTGGCTCCCCTCCTACTACACAGGCTGCCCCAGCACTCTGGGAGCCTGCGTTCCTCCTTCACCTCCTCCCTCACCTTAGCTTCCTTCAGGATTTATCTCAAGTGGTACCTCCTATGGGAAGCCTTTGTGAATTCCCCTGGTTGGTAGTTCTCTCTTTTCTCTCTCTCTCTGTCTCTCACTCTCTCTCACTCTCCCTCTCTCTCACTCTTTCTCTTTCTCTCTTTGTCTCACTCTCTTTCTCTTTCTCTCTTTCTCTCTCTCTCTCTCTCTCTCTCTCTCTCTCTCTCTCTCTCTCTCGCTCTCTCTCTCTTTCCTCCCTCATCAGATTATACTGTATTCATTAATCTGCTTAAAATGTGTGTCTTCCAGTAGAACATAAGCTCCTTGAGGTTAGGAGCTTTTTTTTCTCTCAATATCTCTGTACCTTACAGGAAGTAGGCCTTTGATAATCCTTGGCTTCATACCATTCTCTCTCTCTCTCTCTCTCTCTCTCTCTCTCTCTCTCTCCTCCTTTTGTTCTGATTCTTCTTTCCCAACATGACTAATATTGAAATATGTGTAATATGATTGCACATGTGTAACCTATGTCAGATTTGGGGAGGGGAGAGGGAGAGAGAAAAAAAAGTAGAATTCAAAATCTTGTAAAAGTGAATGTTGAAAATTTTCTTTGCACATAATTGGAAAAAATAAAATACTATCAAGTGGGGGAAAAATAAATCTTGGTTTCTTCTGTCCCAAAGAAGAGAACACTGCAAAACAAAGGAGGACAATTTTCACCTGGAAATGCAAGCAAAAGACAGCCTGAAGCAAGACCATTTGTATTTGTAACCTATAAAAATGTCCCAGCTCTTTTGTACTTAGAGAAAGAAGAATGGTTCCCCACCCCTGAGTTAGACTATCATTCTCCACCGGTAACTACCCCATGACAACACAGCTGGTCTAAAGGGGACTCTGTCTCTTATCACCACCACTGGCCTGAAGAGAGTGAGGAAAAGAGAATGAGAATAAAGGAGACCAATGCTTCAGGGCTACTAAAAATGTTTGCATTTTAGACTCTCAGAGAAAGCATAAGGATGGTCCACTGTCCTTGCTATGTGCAAAGAAAGGCAGAGCCAACAATAAACAAAATTGTGTAGTAGGTGACCCTTGTCCCTAGTGTTTTACACTTTCCTTCTGATGCCTCCTCCTGGGGCCCATCTCATATCAACACATCTGTCTGGCTCTCAGCCAGCTGTCACTAATGTCACTCTGATCCCCATATTTGCATTTAAATAAGAAATTCTTACAAATCTAAAAGAAAGAGAATCTGGAATGATAGAATTTCAAGCACCATGATGTGGGGTAAGGGAGATTTTTTTTGAACAACAGTCCTGGCCAAAGTTCATATCATTACACCACAGTGGAAAGAGCCCTAGTCAGGGAGCTGGGCCTCAGATCAAATACCATTTCAACAGTTACTAGTTGTGTGGACTTGAACAAGTCATTTAAATTTTCTGAGCCTATTACCTCACCTGAAGAATGAAGACAATATTTGTACTATTTGCATTGTCCTGTTTTTGTGAGGCTCGAATGAGATGCCTGAAAGTATATATAACACATCATGAACATATATATAAATATACACACATACACATATATACATATATGGGTGTGTATGAGCATACATGTAGGTGTATGTATGTATATCTATCTATCTATATACATATATACAATAAATATTTGATATATAAATACCAACTGTTACTCTGCTTTCCTCGTAAGACCAGTCCTGCCCATGAATATGAGTAGCTGTAGCCCATGCTTCAGATTTCACAAGACAGTTTGGTAAATGGCACTATCTACTCTAGGGTACAGGAGCCAAGAAATAATTCACATATGGACCAGGAAAGCTATTGACACTCTGTCACAAAGTGCCTCAAGAAATCAGGGCAGCATTAGAAGTGTGGAATGGTTATGATTTAACTAGGGCAAAGTGGAGTGTTTTGTTCAGCAAATTTAAAAGTTGAGGTGAAGAAGGGGGGATGGTAATCTTTAATTTTATAGTGCTGGATATTCTTTTTTCTCCTTTGGCCCTGTGATTTCATCAGTATAGAGACCTCCCTGGGTTGAAATTTCCTATACCAATGCAGGTCAACAATCCATTATAACTTACAGTCTTATAGTTGTCTGGAGGCACTAAAAAATTAAGAAACTTGCCCAGGGCTTGGCAGATTTAGAACTTGGACCCACATCTCCTTGACCCTAACATCTAACTGGGCCAAGCTGTTCTTTGCCAGGTGCTTTATTGAAATTTTGTTAGGAGGGAAAACATACACACACACATAAATACATATAGCAAAAAATGCCAGTGATTGATTTGCTGAAAAATAGCTACTAGAATTAATTACATAATGTCAAATTCAAAAGAATTATACTCCAGGAAACTCTCATTCAGCTAAAATGTGAATTTCTTAAATAGAAAAAGAAAGCCTAAAATCGTAATGTCTCCATTGTAAAGACAAAGGAAGTTGTAGGATTCATGATGTCCTACAGATGGAGAGGAGATGCCACTTGTAGCTTTCTACATCCTTTAAGTACTGTGGGCAGATATAATTTTTTAAAAAGTATTGCTAATACAATTGAAACAGCACATGGAAAAAGTGACGACTTAAAGAGACATATGTTTTTGGACATGAACACTATGAATTCATTTTGATTGTTCCAAGTTTTTCTTTTCTTTTCTTTCTTTCTTTTTTTTTTCAAGTAGCGGGATGTGGGCTGGTGAGGAAGGAAGGTTAGCAGTATGCCAGAAAGAAAAAAGAGGAGCCATTGCAACATTTTAAAAAATGCACAGAAAAGAACAGGAGGAATCACGAACAAGCAGGACAGTTTTGAAAGCAACATGTGGAATTTGTTATATCCAGAAAGAAAAAAAAACAAACTGTATGAAATGGATATTCATATTTTTATGTATAATCCTCTTTTTTTGTTATGCTATTTATATGGAAATATTCTTTTTTTTATGTTTATGTTCAAAATTTAAAAAATAAAGAATCTCAACCCACAATGAGGGCTTTGCACTAGGGGAGTACCACAGTGGTCCAGCCCGCTCCTACCACTCAGGCCCAAGAAATACTCAACAGTCATGGCAAGAAATACTCAACAGTCATGGAACTATCTGCAGACCAACTCACCCACCACTAAGGAAGACAATCAATTAAGAACACTTATCCCAAGCTGGCCAAGTTTGCATGCTGCCCCACAGCCCACCTATTTCTGATTGACATCTAATTCCCAAACCATCAAATTTTGCAATCCTTTCATTAGAGGGAAGTAGAGCATCTAGGTGTCACTTTGGATAAAGTCAGGAAAGCTCATCTTCCTGAGTACAAATCAAGCCTTGGAAACTTACTAACTGTGTGATTCTGGGCGAGTCACTTAACCCTGTTTACCTCAGTTTCCTCATCTATAAAATGAGCTGAAAAAGGAAATGGCAAACCACTCCAGTACCTTTGCCAAGAAAACCCCAAATGGGGTCACAGAGTCAGACGTGACTGAAATGACTGAAAAACAACTAAGCAGCTTGCTGAGATTATGGACCTTTTACTGGAGGACAGCCTTCATGGGGATAGACATACATCCTATACCCCTGCTGAAAAAAATGTAAGTAACCCCTCTGAGTGGTCCCTAGTAACTAAGACCATCTTCAAGATGACTAGGGATAAAGAAGGAGGAGTGGGTTGGACTCTTGTCCAAAGAATTCACATTATAAGAGAAAGTGATCTATAAGACAGAGACACCAAATGCTTTTGCCTCTTTTTCTTGTCCTTAGATTTTTAGACGAGTAGGGATTCCTCCACCTCCAGGAACAGAAGTGACTTGCAGGAGAAACAAGCAAAGGTGAAATCTGAGATTGGAATTCCTGGACTTCCAATTCCTGGCTGTCTTTTTCTGCCTTTCTGATTCCTTATTTGGAGCAGAAGTCAAAGCTAATAATCCTGAGAATAGATGTTTCCAGGCTATGTATGAGGTTACCTTGTGAATAATCTTGAGTTAAAGAGTTCTCAAAATTGAGAATTCTTGATTTTGAGAGTGGGGTACCCCCAGTTTCTCAGAATGAGATTTCTTTAATAGCATGCTTCCTGGAGGAGGAGGGTCCTTCAAAGAACTGTAGCGTAGAACTGAAAGAGTAAACTGCCATCAGAGACCAAGAAATTTGGACCTTGCCAATCCTCAGTGATACTGCTATATATTCTGATGGTAAAGGTCTGAGGGAGAGGAGTTCAGCAGTCCCCCAAAGTATCTTTTTCTTCAATGGGGACAGTCTCTACTGTCCTATACAAATGCTTTATGTTTCTATATTTGTACATGTTGTTGTTCAGTCATTTCAGTCAGATCTGACTCTTTGTGACCGTATTTGGAATTTCCTTTGCAAAGATACTGGAGTGGTTTTCCATTTTACTTCTCCAGTTCATTTTACAGGTGAGGAAACCAAGGCTAAGTTAAGTGATTTGCCCAGGGTCTAGCTAGTAAGTGTTTGAGGCTACATTTGAACTCAGGTCTTCTTGACTCCAGGCCTGGTGATCTATCCACTTACAATTCCTTTGTGCCTATACAGTTTTCCTGGTAAAGGAAATAAAGACTGTCTTGTACCTGGTACTTGTATTTGTGCATTAAGGACATGTGTGGGAATGGTTTCTGGGAAAACCTAGTCACATGACCATACCTAAACTTTATTTTGAGATTTCCTTGGAGTTTTCCTACAAGGTGGGGCCAAAGAGCCAAAGTAAGAAATTTATTCCTTTGGGAATCAGGCCTTGAGATTTTAACCCTGCTTTATGTAAGCCCAGAGTCCTGGGAGTTGTGGAGAGGAGTGTGAGGGCATGTTTGGTCCATAGATGATATTTATATCATACTTAAATTTTCCACTTTGCAATTTTCTACCCCTTTTCTCTAGTTCCAGCCTATGGGGCTAATCCTTCTGACAAGTGACAGTTGCCTTTGAAACACCTGAAGAGATCAATCTCCTGTCCCAAGTTTTCTCTTCTCCAGGTTGAATACAAGTTCCTTCAAACAAGTTTCATATGGTGTGAACACAAGGCCCTTCAACATTGTGGTTGCCCTTCTCTGAACATTTTCCAGGTTATTGATTTCCTTCCTAAAATATGGTACCTGGGATTAAATACAATCCTTCTGTAACCAGGCTGTTCCCCACGTGTCACATGAGGTGTATCATTGTGTGGCTCAGAGGAAGGCAGACATTTCTAGCTTCTTCTCCTCCTACCCTTCTCTGAGGGACACTTTAATTCCTGACAGGAGGGCAAATAGGAAGTTGGGCCAGAAGCTTGGTCACTCTTCTCTTAGGAGAGAGGGAAACTGGGCTAGAATTATCTCTATCTGCTGCTTTAAATATTATTAGTCTAGGGAATGTGGTTTTTAGGTTCAAGATTAACTGCTGATCACTGTTTCTTAATGGGGAAAGGAAGATGCAAGGCTTGACTTCCTTCTCACCAAATGGCAGTTCTACAGTGAACATAGGCATAGCAAATAGCAAAGAAACCCACTTATCCAAGTTAAAAGCAGAACAGAAATCAGAGAAAGTATATACATAGGAGAATATGTACTAGATAATACAGAATTAAGGAGTTCTCCCATTGGGAGTAAGGTAACTCAGCTCCACCAAGAGAGAGAGTCCCAAATCTCAATCAAGGGTAAATTCTGGAAAGTCTCTAGTGTAGCAAGCTGGGGATAGGGACATAATGACTAGCTCTTCTCATGTAAGCCTCTTTCCAGAATCCTATTCTCCTTTCAGCAACCTGAAGTGAGGTTGGCATAGGTTGTCTTCTCTCTTGAAACTGGAAGCCAGATGTGCTCAAAGGGACTCAAAGAAGGTCAAGAGACTGACCCTTGTCTTTGCCATGCTCTTGCCAACCCCACCCTATCCCCTCATACAGGCTCATGGCATTGATCTCCACCAATGAAGAGGTGTAATGCCAAGCAAAGGCAACTTCCAAGTTTTGGAATACCAGCATAGTAACTCTCCATTTTATTCAGTGACAAATTAAGGCAAAACATTTACAGAAAAGAAAAAATCAAAATACAGTATTTACCATGTGTAATTCAATAATTTAGTAAGTCCTTAATTCAATCCAAGTACTACTCCACCCCTGGGCAGTACATTCATTTAGTCAATAACAAAGTCTCTCTTCTCAAATGGAGATTAGTTAATTCTCCTCTCTCTCTGCCTCCATGATACTGCTCCCCAAAAGTTCTTCTACCTTTCTCTGCTTGGGCCTTCTCTCTGCTTGAGCCTTCTCTCTAAATCCACGGCACCAGCTGCTCCCAGTTCAGCAATCTCTCTTCACCTCAACAAGTCTGTCCCACAAGTGGGATTCACAAGCTCTGGGTTTTAACACTTAACCCCAAACCAAGCCAATACAAGGGGATCTTTAAATTCCATCACCATTACAGGAGGACATCCCATACCAATGGGTTTTGGACCTACTATTACACTTGAGATATGGTCTAGCCAGGACAGAGTAGGGGGAAGTAGTCACTACATTATTCTGGGATACTGATGCTATCTTTTGCATAAAAGAGCCTAAGATTACGTTAAATTTCTTGGCTACTATATCATGGCGTTGACACATATTGAACTTGTAGTCTTCTAAAATCCCCAGATATTGTCTAGATTAACTTCATTGGTCATATCTCCCCTACTTTGTACTTATGAAGCTGATTTTTTTTTTGGCCAAAGTATAAGGCTTTAGATTTATGCTTATAAAATGTCATTTCTTAGATTTGGCTTATGTTCGGTGAGCTGGTCAAGATTTAAAAAAATCTAGAGTGGGAGTTCTCCCTCCCCACCCTATGTCATCTGCTAATTTGATAAATTTACCATCTATACCTTATCCAAGTCAGAGATAAACAACACACTGCCAAGCAAGATCCCTGAGACATCCTGCCAAATTAATATCAAGTCATTTGTGATTACTTTTAAAAATATGAATTACAATGTAACTTCTTACATTTGTTTCAGGGTTTTAACTTTTCAAAGCTCTTCCACATCAAGTACCTTATTTGATCCTTGCAACAACCCTCAAAGTAGATTGTTATCCCTGAAGGAGAAAACTGGGGTCCATAATAGTCAAGTTAACTACACTCAGTGAAATAATGGGAGAAAAGAGACTAGAACTTTATCATTATCAGTTCTGTGCAAAAATCAGTATTTTTGATGCTAGGATATACCATGGGAGTCTTCTTGGAGCAGAGCAGCTTAACACGCCTGTATCTAATAGAAGTCACTCATGATTATTCCAATCTTTCAACCAGCTCCAGGTTGAGCCCCCAATGGCGCTCATATTGAGCCCACATCTTTTCCTCAAAAATAACTTAATAGACTTTGTCATATGTGCCATTAAAATATTAGTAAACAGTGTCTACAGTATTCCCCTGATCTACTTGTTCAGTAATTGTCCCAAAAAGTTAAGTTTGCTCTGACATCATCTAACCTTGTTAGAGCCACACCAACTCTTTGTGATCACTGTTTCCTATTCTAGGTGTTCACTAACCATCTCTTTGATAATACATTTTAGATTTTTTCCAAAAATCAAAGTCAAACTTTGCTGCCCCATAGCATGCAGAATTTATCCTCTTCCCCTGCCTCTACCACCTTTTTTTTTTTTGTAAACTGATACTGCATTTGTTCTTCTCTAGTCCTATGTCTCTTCTTCCATTTTCTACCGTCTTTCAAATATCATTGATGGTAGTTCAGCAATTATATCTGCTAGTTCTTTCAATACCCTAGGACAGTGATGTTACACTCAAATAGATTCAGGGTCACTAAACCATACATAAGGATTCCTGCAGGCTGTATATTGATTCAGAAAACCACATATGAACATTGTCTATATTTTATTGTATTTTTATTTAGTTTGTTAAATATTTTGCAATTATATTTTAATCTGATTTGGATCCCATTCAAGAGTGTTGTGGGTTGCACTGGCTGTATGATTGACCACTCTGCACTAGGAAGTATTTTATCTGGCATGAGTGTTTTGAACTCATCAAATGCAGCTAAGTCAGCAGTTCTCAACCTGTGGCTTATGTTCAATTTGTAACAATGAAAATATATCCTACATATCAGATATTTATATTACGATTCATAACAGTAGCAAAATTACAGTTATGAAGTAGCAACAAAAATAATTTTATGGTTGGGGGTCACCACAACATGAGGAACTGTATTAAAGGGTCACGGCATTAGGAAGGTTGAGAACCACTGAGCTAAGTGATCTCAGATTATATCCTTGTATATCCTGAATATCAAGTCCTTCCTAGTTAGTTTTGTTCTGTCTTATAGGTCAAATGTCCTCTTTCGCAAAGAAAGGCGTAGGAAAATAAGAGTTGATCAACTCCACCTTTTTTCTGTCATCATATATCATCCCACTCACCCTGAACAGTAGTTCTAATCTCTTCTTCAATTCTCCTTTTTTTCCCACAATAGATCTAGTAAACCCAAAACAACCCTTATTGTCCCTTTTATCATTCCTTACCAGACTCATTCTGAGTTTTTTTTTCTTTAAGCATTCCTGACACTACTCTTAAAAGATTCTGCTGTTCTCTTGTTGACTATTTTCAAATGGAAGGGACTTTAGAATCATCAAATCTCACCCTTTTCATCTTGCAGATAAGGAAACTGAGTTCCATAGAAGTTAAATGATTTGTCCAAGGTCACATCATTAGTAAGTGTTGGAAAGCTAGGATTTAAGCCCAGCTTGTTTGACTCCATCACAAGTTCTTTCTGCTACACCATAGTAGTGCCTGTTTTCCATTAGGATTTTGAAAAGGACATTGAGAAGGCTTCTGCCCAAGTCCTGAAAGAAAGACAAATCTGTAATCCCCCAGCTCAACCAGCAAAGATCCAGAAATCCATGTAACTATGCAAGGTTCTGTGTCTAGAGGCAGCAGGAAGGGATGGCTCCTCCAGGAAAACCCTAGAGTAAAAGCAGAGTAGTGACTTTGAGAGCCCTGGAGAGCAGTAGATGCCAATGAGGGCACTATCAGGACCAATGTGGTACTACCACTGTGTTGTGGTTCAAACTAAGACAGCCCAGAGCCTTCAAGATCCAACTCTCTGAACCTCAAAGATCCAGGGATGTTAACTGCAAGAAGTGGAAGTCAGTGTAGGACCCTTGACTTCGGTCAAGACCAATTAGAGCCAACCACCACACTCAAATGTATAGCAGAGAATAGAACCTGTTGTTAATACAAACTTCAATTCAGGAGCTAAATTTGGAAAGATAAGTAAACCAATGAAAACACTGACCAGCGTAAAAAAAATTTTTGTAGATGTAACTGGCTCATAGAGGAAAGAGCAACACCATATTAACTGCAAGCAGAAACTCAAAGGGAAAAGGGGATTTTCCATAAGAACTAAACAAATACTTACAAGAAATTAAACAAGAGGTAAAAAAATGAAATGAAAGCTCTGAAGAAAAGAATTGGAAGAAGAATAAAAAGCTCGAAAAAGAGAAAGTAGGAAATTTTACCCAAGTAATAAACTCCTTAAAAATTAGCATAGGCCAGATGGAGTCCAATGACTCTATAACAGCAGTTCTCAACCTGTGGCTTATGTTCAATTTGTAATAATGTAAATACATCCTTTGTATCAGATATTTACATTATGATTCATAACAGTAGCAAAATTACAGTTATGAAGTAGCAATGAAAATAATTTTATGGTTGGGGGTCACCACAACATGAAGAACTGTATTAAAGGGTTGCAGCATTAGGAAGTTTGAGAACCACTGCTCTATAAGATAGCAATAAATATTAGAACAAAATCAAAAGATAGAAAAATAGAAAAAAAAATTTAAGATATCTAGTATCAAAAACACCTGACCTAAAAGGAAAGGTCAAGGAAAGATACCTTAAGAATCACAGGACTCCCTAAAAATCATGATCTTAAAAAAAAAAGGCTAGACATTATACTTTTAAAAAATTAAAAATTAGAACTGCCCAGATATATTATAACTAGAGGACAAAATTAAGATAGAATGAACCAATAATCTCCTGAAAGAAATGGCAAGAGGAAAAGTGTCAGGAATGTCATAGATAAAATCCAAATCTCCCACGTCGAAGAAAGAAAAATACTGCCAGCATCTAGAAACAAGCAGTCTAAGTACCAAGAAACCATAGTCATGATTATACAAGACCTAAGAGGTAGAAGGAGATCATGGATTGCAATGTTCCAAAGAGCAAAGGCTATAGGATTACAAAAATAGCTTTCCCTAGAAAGCTAAATAAAACAGCTGCAGGGCAAGGGTGGGGAGGAATGGATTTTTAATGCAATAGAGAACATTCAAGCATTTCTGATGAAAAGACCAAAGCTAGGTAGAACTTTAAAATGCAAAAACAAAAATCAAAAGCAACTTAGAAAAAGGCAAATTTGTTTGTGAAATTAGAAGGGACTGTATGATGATGTAGTTCTAACGATCTAATTAGGATGGAAAGAACGATGCCCCTTCAGAACCTCAATGTCTTCAAAGGATATTAAGGGAATAAAAGAAGAAAACCAGAAGAATTTATGTGTAGATTTTTTTCTATTCTGAAGGTTTTAAGAGGGGAAAAGGAAGGGAAAATAAAAGAAATACAGTAAAGGAAAATGAAGGAAGAAAGAGGTAGAACCTGCTTTTTCTCATAATTAGCATATGGGGAAGAAGAGTATATAAACATGGAGAAAGGAATTGGGGAAACAGATCAGCTTCACTTATCTAAATAAGATAAAGGAGTGTTGAACATACAAACATTTTGATGTAGAACCACATCAAACAATAGAGAAGCAAGTAGGAATGGGAGTAGAGTAGATGTTAAGAAGGAGAATAATACTGGGAAGGGAATACTCATAAACAAACTACCTGATCCTGAAAGGGAACGGGAATTTTTTTTTGGGGGGGGGGGAAGAAAATCAGAGAACTCAAATCTAAGAAAGTGATTATCAATTTGAGAATGGCTGAAAAAATTGTGATTGAAGAATGTAATGAAATATTATTGTGCTGTAAGAAATAAAGAGAAAATTTCAGAGAATCCTGGGTAGTATGAAGTGATACAGCATGAATTGAGTGGAACTGGAATTTATACAAAAGCAATAATATTCTTTGAAAGACTTAAGACCTCATTGATACAATGACCAACTGTGCCTCCAGAGGCCCAATGATGAGGACTCAAGGTACAGAAAGAGACATAATTTTGTGCATGGTCACTAAATGGCCTTGTTTTGCTCAACTATGTTTAGTTGTTACTCTTTTTTACACTCCACCCCTCTCGGGTTTTTTTTTGAAGGGAGAAGGGGTTTAGCAACAGTCATGTCAAAAAAAAAAAGTGAAGGCCATTGAAACATTTTTTAAATTCATGAAAGAGAACAGAAGGAAGTTCAAAAGGAAGTGTAGATAAGCAAGGAAGTTTTGAAAGTAGCATGGAATTTATTACATGCTTTAAAAAGGCTTTAAAAAGTATGAAATGGGGATTTAAAGTTCCATATATGTTTCTCTTTTTTGTGTTCTGGTATATATATGAGAACACTTTTTTGCGGGGAGGAGGATATTTAAGTCCAGAATAATAAAATATTGACAGTTCTTTCTTTGCCCAGTAAGTGTTTTTGTTGTTTTTATCATTATTTTTAATATGGATCAGTTACATTTAACAGGATTCTAAAGGATAAAACAGAGGACACCTTCAAGTCATTTTGAATAGTCCTTATTGGAATAAATGTATTGATCCATCTGCATAGAACATATCTTTATTATATTCTAATGGAAACTTTTTTCTGTTTTTCTATTCCCTTTATTTTTTTAAAATTTGGATTCTTTGAAGACTCTTCATTAATCATTAATATCTATTAACTGACAGTTGCAGGAATTATGAATGTTTAGCCTAGGGAAAGAGAAGACTTGGGAAAGACATTATGGACTGTGGTGTTAAAGAACCATTAGAATTGATCTGCTTCACAACCTGGAAAACAATAATACAAAATGATTGCAGCAATAGAAATAGAAAGAGTAAACAAATACGAAAATAAATTACCAAATTTGCCTGTGAAATGACTTGAGAAAATTTACCTCCCTCACTTAATGACATAGGGAACAATGGATGGGTAATGTTGTGTGTACTGTCAGACTCATCAATGGATGAGTGGCTTAGTTTTGCTGAACTGCTTTTATTTATTATTTTTTTGAGGGGGGAAGGCAGGGCAATTGGGGTTAAGTGACTTGCCCAAGGTCACACAGCAAGTAAGTGTTAAGTGTCTGAGGCTGAATTTGAATTCAGGTCCTCCTGACTTCAGGGCCAGTGCTCCATTCACTGTGGCACCTAGCTGCCCTTGAACTGCTTTTTAAAAAATTGTATTTGTTACATGAGATGACTCTCTGGGTAGGGTAGAGGAAAGAGATACATGAAATGTAATAATGAAATGTGAAATGTAATAAATGAAAGAAATGCAAATGAATGGGATGTAAAAACAAAGGGTATCAATACAAAATAGGGTACTTTAAACATAACTGTTCTGCTTGGATCTGGATGTCATAACTAGGAAGAGTAGGTGGAAGTTGCAAAGAGAGACAGGTTTCAGCTTGCTAATGAACAACTTAGAAGTTGAGCCATCCTCTAGTGGGATGGGCTGGCTTGGTAGATTTTGAGATGCTGCTCACTTCCTCTGAAGTCTTCACATTCAAGTGAGATGGGATGCTAGAAAGAGGACCCTTATTCAAGGATGGATTGGACTAGAGAGGTGGGTGGCTCCAGAGGCCCCTTCTAACTCTGTGATTCTATGATTTTGTGGATTATTTTGTGTAAGAACAAATTTAAAATCTAGACTTCTAAGCAAAATTTTGTAAGAGTCTCACCTTCTCTGAAGCCCCTAAGAAATACCCTGACTTTGTTACTTAAGTGTTGAGTGAGAACAAAAAGGGGGTAGACTCTTTTATGTACCCCCAAACATTACAGAGGCTATGCTGCTTTTGTGTCTCTACCACTCTACCACTTATGACCTGTGTGACCTTGGGCAATTCAGTTCATTTGTCTCTGGACCTCAGTTTCCTTATCTATAAAGTGAGGGGAGTGGATTATATGACTTCTGAATTCTCTTTCAGCTTCAGAATTATGATCCTATGACCTATGTTTCTCTGTGTGTGTATATATGTATGTATTTATGTGTATATGTATATATATGTGTGTATATACATATATGAAACTCTATCCATACACACACACACACACACACACACACGTATTTATACATGGTGAGAAAGAGTTTCATCTCTAAATGTAGTAGCCATCCCTGTTTTTTTTCTATTTTATTTTTTTTATTAATTTATTTGTTTACTTTTAGTTTACAAGATTCAGTTCCACAATCCCTTGAGTTTCAAATTTTCTCCCCGTCCTTCTCCTCCTCTGTCCATGGCACTATGCAATCAAATATAGGATCTGCAAATACCTTCACATTAAACATTAGTCAGGTTGTAAAGAAGGATTATAACTCATGGATGGAACAAACAATTGGAAAGAGGAAACAAAACAAGAAAAAGAAAGAGAGCAGGTAGTTTGCTTCAATTTGTGTTCAAACTCTGTAGTTCTTTCTCTGAATGTGGATATCTCTCTCCATCACGAGTTTTTTGGAGTTGTCTTATAACCTTGCATTGCTGAGAAGAGCCCAGTCTATCAAAATTGTTCATCAAACACAGGTTGTGTCTGTAATTGTGTACAATTTTCTCCTGGTTCTGCTCTTCTCATTCAACATCAGTTAGTATAAGCCTCTCTAGGTTATTATGAAGTCCGTCTGCTCCTCATTTATCATAGCACAATAATATTCCATTACATTCATATACCACATCTTGTTCAGCCATTTCCCAATTGATGGGCCTCCCCTTGATTTCCAATTCTTTGCCACCACAAAAAGAGCTGCTATGAATATTTTTGTACATACAGGGCCTCTTCTCACTTCATGATTTCTTCTTCTATTTAAAAAAAAAATCTCTCTTCCCTGTATGATGATTGAATTGATTGAAGTTATACTTCCCTTTGTATCCACACTCCTCCCCAACTTTTTTTCTACCAGAGAGGCACAGAAATTTGACTTATGGTACTACTGACACCTTGTCTTGATTTTCTTCTTACCCAACTTGCCTGGCTAAAGAGGATACAGTCTAGGCCTTATCCTTTTGTCCTGTTCCCTGAAAAGAACTCCTTTTTTTCTTAGGTTTTTCCTACTTAACCCTATGGGAAAATATATAGGTGTTAAAATAGCAAACAAGGGAGAGGAAAATTCAGAACTTTGTAAGTCACAATCTTCCCCTGGGCTTCAAAGACCTTTCAGGCACAACCTCCCCCTTGAGTTTGCCATTCATGAGCTAACCAAACACCTGTGTTTTCCTCTCTCAATAACATAGACCCTTCCCCTTATGGGCGCCCAAATTTTCTTTTTTGGACTTCAGATATTTTTACCCTAGAATCTAATGGTTGCCTTCCTTGTCCTTCTGGAGATCTCAGTGGTTCAAATGGCCTGGAGGTTCACATTCTCTTCACTTTGGATTATTTGGAACAATGTCCTCTGTTCTGGTAGGATTGCCTGAACCAAATGTGCTTGCCAGATAAAATGTCTAGTTTGGCCCTTTAGGTGAAGTTTTGGCTTCTCTACATCCTGATGCCCTTCTTCTCTGGGAGCTTTATGGTCCAGGACTATGAAGTTAGGCCTATACATTCTCCTTCCCTAATTTTCAAATCCTCATGCTTTTTTCAATCTCACCAGATTAATTTAATTTTCCTTTTCTTGCTCACAGATGTGTTCCATAGTAGATCTCCCACAAAATTCCTATTTCTAATACTCACCTGGCTCTCAGCTCACTGGATAAGCTGAAATAATAGACATATGTTACAACCAATGGACAACTGACAGCTTTCCCTGGCATTCTTGCTTCAACCTGCCATGATCTGGTCAAGCCTCCATATAAGGAGAGAGTTATCTCCTCTTTTCTCACCTGGCTGCATAACCTTGAGATTTCTCTGACTGACTTCTCGACTATGTTCTGAGAAGTTCCTTATTAGTCTAACCTCATCATCCTATAACATCTTCTCAGCCTTGGTGCTCCATGTCATCACTACCCTCTGTCTACCTAGAGGTATATGGGATATTCCAGGAGGACTAATTCCTCTGGTGCAAGGGCTTGCTGAGCCCTTTTCAGGGCTTCTCATCTACCTCTGGTGTCCACCTTTCACCTGTCTCTCACCTGTGGCTCCAAGAAGCTGTAACATGTAAAATGGCCACACTCTGGTGGTTGAAGGCAGGCCTCAAACACCTCAGTGAGTTAGGGGTATATCTACCCCAAATGTGTGAAGACTTTCCCCTGGTGGAGTGGGTGGATGAGAACAATTGTTCCAATGGCCATGAAGCAGGTCCTGTGGAGTGCTCTAAGAGCTTGGTCAGTCACTGAAGACACCAAGATCCATCCACTGCACCCCAGGCCATCTCCATTGTCTTAACTTTTGTCCTGCCACTGGAGTTTGATAACTCTGGAAGAGAGCGAGGTTGATGACTTTGTGCGACTCTGCTTCACTTAAATACAATTCACCCATGAATCAAGACATCACCCATGATGTCATTGATCCCTTTCTGAAAACAAAGGACAAAAAACAATACCCTCTGTCTCACTGATTGGAGGGTGGGCCCATGGACAGCAAGTCTCTACACATCTCATTTTTTACCAGGCTGTACTACTTTGGGACTTCTCCCTTTCCTCCCCCATCCCTCACCATTGTTCAGCTTCCTTGTGTTGGTTGTAAGCAGCTAGGTGGTACATTGGATAGAGGCCTTGACCTGGAGTCAGGAAGACCTGATTTCAAATTTTACTTCAGACAGTTGTAAGCTGCGTGACCCTGGGCAAATCACAAACCACTGCTTGCCTCAGTTTCCTCATCTGTAAAATGGGTGTAATAATAGCACCTACTTCCTAGGCTGGTTGTGAGGATCAAATGAGATAATTACTGTAAAACTCTTAGCATAATGCCTTGCACATAGTAAGCACTATATAAATGTCAGCTATTTTTATTATTAATATTATCTTCTGCTGTTAGATTATAAGCTCCTTGAAGGCATGTGATGACTTTCTTCCTTCCTTCTTTCCTTCCTTCCTTCTTTGCTCCCTTCCTTCCTTCCTCCCTTCCTTCCTTCCATCTATTTTTTTTATCCCCATAGATTAGCATAGGGTCTGGCCCATAACAGGCACTTTATAAGCGTTTATGGACTGACTGGTTGGGTTCAGATAGTCATAGCCAATGGTCCTTCCACAGGAGAATGGTTTCAAAGAATACCGGTTAACAGTAAAAAACAAAAAACCAAAATCTATATAGTAAATATTTTCTTTGGTTCTATCATATTTTACCTTGTATTAGATTTATTTATATTTCACACTTTCCCCTTATTAATTGTCAGTCCCTTAAAAGAGTAGACTTTGTCTTTTTCCATTCTTGTTTATCTACATTTTGTATTGTTATTAATTCATTGTTTATGTTACCTTTTAGCAAAAATGTAGTTTCCCTCTTTATAGCTTTTAATTAAGTCTATTTTCACTGTTGCTCTACCAAAGTATTCTTTTTCTTTTTAAACCAAGTCCTGGTTTGAGCAGTTATTTAACACTGTGACCAAGGCACTATCTCACTTTAAAAAATTTTCTTAATGAAAACCTTTCAACTAGAAGACAATGGTTACTATCCATTTATAATCTTCAGTTTCCAAGCACACACTACCTAAACCTATTTGGCAATTATGAAACGAGAAAAGAAATATAACGTATTTTTGAAGTCCTTGTTTCCACATAGATCAATCAGTCAATTATTTATCAAATGTCTACTATATGCCAAACAGTCTCAATACTACATATATGACTAGAACAATTCCTGCTCACATTCTAATGGGCGAGGTGACAAGTCTACACACATACACACACACACACAATATAGACATATAGAGATCCATACAGATAGATTTGTATGCATGTAGACTTGTCATCTCCCCCATTAGAATGAAAGGTCATACATACCCACATACACATAGAGAAAGAGAGAGGAGAAAGAGCATAAGTATAAAGTGAGTAACTACAAATGTACACAAAGTATTTAAATATAAAAAAGTTTGGTAAGTGTGGGCACTAGTTGCTAGGGGAATTAGGAAAGACTTCAAGCAGGAGAGGGTGTATAAGTTGAATCTTAAGGAAAGAGAGGTGAAAGTGGAGCAGAGATAGAGATATACTTTCATGAGGTAAAGGTGAGGAAGGGGCTCATTCCAAGCCTATGAAAGGGCCAGGGCAGAGGCACAGAGAGAGAAGACAGAGTATTCTGTCTGTAGAGGAGAGAGAAGACCAGTTTGGCTGAATTGCAGAGCTGAAGGGGGAAAGTAGTATCCACTGTGCCTGGAAAGCTAGTGTGGGGTAAGGTGGCATAGGACTTTAAAAGCTAAAGAGGAGTTGATATTTGATTTTTTCAGCAACAGGAAGTCACTGGAGTTGATTAAGTAGAGGAATCACATAGCAGCATGGAATTTATGAAAAATAGCCCTGTGACTAGAGGAAGGGTGAAATTGTAGTGTCTGTGATAGCCACTGTGGGCACTTTCCTCTAATAGGCCCAGTTTGCCCAAATACTGCCAAAAATGAGCAATAGTCGGATTGTCCTCATCCCTTTATCCTTCTCTCCTTAGTCTTTAACTGATCAGATGGAGGGCATTTTGGCAAGCCAGGGATGGAGAGCATTTATTAGTCACGTAAATACACCCCAAGTGTATGGCCAATAGAACATCGCTATCTAGACTGTAGTGACTTTGACATTGGCTCTCAGCAGCACCCCTCAACTCCTAGGCCATCCACATTTGTTACAAGTAAATTGAAACAAAACTCAGAACACCTAAGATAGATTCCAATGAAGCAGAATAATTAGTATTTCTAAGAAAAAAAAAAGCTACACTTTCATGATTGAATATTCAGGCACGGTTCATTATTCAACTTGCAACCATCCTATGCATGTGAATAGCTACTTGCATCTACCTTCCATTCCCTTTATTCCTTCTCTCTTCCAGGCTATTCAGCTACTCCGTCCCTGCTGCTTTTTTGAATAGCAGTTAAGTTGGTGGGGAAAAGAAAGGAGCCCACTGTTCCTCAGGTCAGAGACAATTGCCAGATACTGACTGAATCCAACAATGGTGTATTTCACTTGTGACAAGAGGTGACCAAAGAGGGTTAACTAGAAAGAAATATAAAATAATATCAGTGAGACAGATGACTAATGGATGAGGAGTCTCAAAATAAGTGAGGTTTCCAAATCCTTGAGAAAGAGAAAGACTTCATTCTTTCCTGCTGCCAACACCCTATTATTAAGGAAACCGGAAGTTTGCTGAAACCAGCCATGAATTTAAATTGGGACATATCCTTTCACTGAATCATGATAATTTTAAAAGCTTTTTTTTATGTTTAAGTCAGAACAGTAGCAATAGTTTCACTTGCCTGGGAATCTTGTAGAGATAAGAGAATTGAACCGTGCAAATACTTTTCAAAATAAGACAAGCCAGCCTTGCAAGTAATTTTCAAAAGCCATCAGGCCCACAAGACTGAGACTTAAAGGGATGGGAATAAACATTTATTAAGAGCCTACTATATACTAGACCAGGGGTGGAGAACTTGAGACCTTGAGGCCGCAAGTGACCTTTTAGGTCTGCAAGTATGACCCTTTGACTGAAGAAGTTTTGATTCAGTCAACGGGCCCCACGTTAGGAACTAGAGGGCCATACCTGGCCTTGAGGCCACAGGTTCCCCACCCCTGTGCTAGGCACTATGCCGAGCATTTTATAAATATCTCATTCCATCCCTACCACAAACCTGGGAGGTATGTGCTGTTATTACCCCCATTTTACAGTTGAGGGGGAGACATTAAGTGACTTGTCCAGGGTCACGTAGCTAGTAAACGTCCTAGGTCGACCCCAGGTCTTAGGCTTGCTCACCTTTGTCCTGGTAACCCTGCTCTAAGCATACCTTTGGAAGCCCCGTAGTTCCCTGGCGGTTCTTTCACTCTCTTCATTCTGTACACTTCCCAGACCAAGGGAGTGGTGATCTGTTTTGAGGTTTATCTGTCTGTCAGATCTGAAAGTTCACTAGACGTATGACACGAAGATTTCCACAATGTGTGGGGCCATGTCATGTCACCCCTCCTAGTATCTTGGGACAGAAAAGGGTAACACTTTTCATAGCAGCACACTAACCTTGAGGCTTGACAGAGCTACCTCAGAGGCAGTAAAATGATATAATTGGACCAGTGGTTTAAATTTTAAAATAAAGCAGATAACACATTTCTAAAAATTAAAAAATAAAGCAAAACTTAATGAAATTAAAGCATTTCCTATGAAACCATTTAGTGTTACACGTGTTGATATTTGCAGTTATTTTGCTTGATTTCAAAATCTTTAGTAAGGAGGGATGATGGGATACAAAGGAATCCTGATTTGTATCCCCTTTTTAACCTGTGCTGACACAAGCACACTGGTATGAAGAGCCATGGGTTTAGAGTTAGACACTTTTGGTTCAAATCTCGGTTTGGTAATGTTTCACCCTGTACAATCTCAAGCAAGGCATTTAATCAGTTTAGGCTTCAGTTTTTAAACTTTGGGCAATTCACATAACCTCTCTGGGCCTCAGTTTCCCCATCTGTAAAATGAGGAAATTGGATGACTCAATGGCACCTAAAGTCCTGTTGAGCACTAGAAGCAGGGACTATGAACCATCCTATCATGCACCTGCTCAAGACTTTTTTTCACTGGTTTTCCAGACTTTGCTGCAGAGCAGCATCTCTGCCTCTGATCTGGGTTATTGGCTTTTAGATAACATCTCCAGCTAAAGTCTGTAGTGGGAAAGAAAAGAAAAGGTAAAAGGTCTTTTGTTCCCTAGCATTCCTTAAGAACTCATTACATATGCATTACACTCACTACCTTTATCAAAAACTAAGAAGATTCATACCTTGGGGAACTTTCTTTGGAAAAAGTCTGAACTTTAGGACTATTAGATGCCATTAAATGAGTGACATTGTTAGAAAATTTTGAAGTAACCTTTCTTCCCCCTTTTCTGTAACTCCTTGATGGAAAAGGTTGAGAAATACATCAAATTCATGTGAGCAATATTGCCATATCCTAGACCCAGTGGAGAAAAGATTGTTTTATATGCCTTATTTAAGATGATCAAAAGGATATTGATGTGTTAAAGTTAAACTACTGCGGCTTTTACTTTCTTTTTTCACTGGGTTTGTGATCTGACTGATGAAAGTCCTCTTTCCACTAGTGTCTATTACCATTAAATCCACATCTTCTCAGCCTGGGTGATTCTTGAGTGTATTGTTCATAAATTCTCTATAGATGCTCTATCCCTGGCTCTGGTAGCCTTCCAATAAAACTTTTGATATTTTGCGGAAACAAGTGAAACTCTTGGGCTTCCTGTCTGATATCGTTCTTTTTCATTATGTGACCAGCCCTCCTTTTCTGATCATACTTTTCCTGTATATCTTTTGCACTACTTATTGTGTGAAAATAATGTGTAAGTAATATTTTGTAGCCTACTCATGCCTGCCATATATCTCTCCATTGCACTCTGGGTCATCTGCAATTTTGATTTTTTTGGATGATGTACCATGATGTCCCCACCCCCCTTTGTATATTGTATATATCCCCCCATTGTATATAAGCTTCTTGAAGTCAAAGACTATTTCATTTTTGTCTTTATATCCTTGTACTAGTCCAGTGTCCAGAATAAAATAGACCCTTTCAATAAAGGCTTTCTTTTAAAAAATAGATTTTATTGGCATCTTTAGTTCTAATATCACCTAGATTTTCCTCCTTCCAGAGGGTCATCCTTTATAACAAAGATTTTCTATTAAAAACAAGAAGAAAAAAGATTCAACAAAACCAATCAACATCAAAAAAAAAAACCTGACATTTTGCAGTGTTCCACACCTGTCGGCCAACCTCAGCAAGGGAAGGGATAATGGAGGAGGGATCTTCTCAATCTTTTCCTTGAGACAAGTTGGGTCTTTATGATTTTGCAACATTCTGTCTCAACTGTGTTGTGATAGTCATTGTGTGTATATGGGTTTCTTGTCTCACTTTGTGTAAGTTGATATAAGTATTTTCATGCTTCTCTGTATTCATCATATTCATTTCTTATAGCACAGTAATTATATTCTGTTATAACCATATTTCACAATTTGTTTACCACTCCCAAATTGATGGGCATTTACTTTGCTTCCAATTCTTTGCTACCACAAAAAAAGTTAAATAATGCTTGTTGATTGATTCTGATTGATATAAAAAGATGGACTATTGGATCAGGCATCTTGGGGTCATTGTAAGTCCTGTGTATATTCTCAGATATCATCCAGGTAGGCTTTCACAGTTAATTTTCCATAGTGGCTTACATTTTCATAGTCAGTCAATGAATATTTATTAAGTGTCTGCTATGTGCCACGAACTATATTAAGTGCTGGGAATATAAAAAAAGGCAAAAGATGGTCCCTGCCCTTAAGGAACTCACCATCTAACGGGAGGGTCAATGAGCAAACAAATATGTACAAATAAACTACATACAGGATGAATAGAAAGTAATTAACAGAGGGAAGGCCCTAAAATGAAAAAGGATTGGGAAAGACAACCTATAGAAAATGGCATTTTGGGAACTTAAAGGAAGTCAGGAAAGGCGATAGGCAGAGAGGAGCAGGGAGAACATTCCAGGCATGCAGGACAGTCCCAGAAAATGCCCAGAACCTAGAGATGGAGTGATTTCTTCGTGGGACAACAAGGAGGCCGGTGTCATTGATTTGCAGAGTATATGGCAGGGAGTGAAGTGTAAGAAGACTGAAAAGGTAAGAGGGGTCTAGGTTATAAAGGACTTTGAATGCCAAAGAAGGGTTTTGTATTTGATCCTGGAGGCAAATGGGAACCATTAGAGTTTACTGAGTAACAGAGTTGATATGGTTGAATGTTTTAGGAAAATGACTTTGGTGGCTGAATGGAGGATGGATTAGAGAAGGAAGTGATATGAGCACGGAGAGGGGGCAGAGGCTGGCAGACCGACCAGCAGTCTATTGTGATAGTCTAGACATGAGGTGATGGGATCCTTCACTAGAGTAGTATCAGTGTCAGAGGAGAAAACAGGGTATATTCAAGAGATGTTGTAAAGGTGAAATCAATAGACCTTGGCAACTGATTGAATAAGGGGGATGAAAGACAGTGAAGAGTTGAAGCTGACACCTTGCTTGAGAGCCTGAGAGACTAGGAGAATAGTTAATTCTCAAGAGGAGTAGGAAAGTTAAGGTGGAAAATCAAGATTTTAGGGGGAAAGATAATGAATTGAGTTTTGGACATGTTGAGTTCAAGATGTCTGAAAGATAGCTGGAGATAAGAGAATAGAGGCCAACTGAAAGGATGGGTCAGGATAGATAAATTTGAGGATCATTGATATACAGATGATAATTAAATCCATAGGAGCTGATGAGATCCCTAAGGAAGTATTACAGAGGGAGAATAGCAAGCAAGCCCCAAATAGACCCCTGTGGGACACCTAGGGTTAGGGAGTACGACCTGGTTGAGGATCCAGCAACAGAGACTGAGAAGGAGCAGTTAGATGGATAGGAGGAGGACCAAGAGAGAATGGTGTCCTCAAAACCAGGAGGGAAGAGAGTATCAAGGAGGAGAGGGAATCAACAATGTCAAAGCCTGCAGAGAAGTCAAGAAGAATGAAGATCAAGAAAGCTGGATTTGGTAATTTAGAGATAATTGGTAACCTTGGAGGGAACAGTTTCAGCAGAATGATGAGGTCAGAAGTCAGATTATAAGGGGTGAAGAAGAGAGTGAGAGAAGAGAAAGTAAACCCTCTTAGATGGCCTTTGCAATGAGTTTAGCCCTCAAAGGAGAAGAGATAGTGGATGATAGCAGAGATGAAAGGATCAAGGGAGGGTTTTTTTAGGGTGGGCAAGACATGGGTATGCTTGTAAGGTAGTAGGGAATGAGCCAGTAGAGAGGGAGAGATTAAAAATCAGTGATAGAGTGGGGATGGCTGTGGATACAATCCATTTGGGGACACAGAATGTAATAGGAACGTTTGAACAGGTAGAGGCATTAGCCTTGATAAGGTAGAAAACCATTTCATCAGATGAGACAAAGGTGAAGGAGCAGAGAATCTCAGAGGCACAAGACACCTGAGTGATGGGAGATGATGAAGAAGAGAGAAGAGGAAGTTCACAGTGATTGGCCTTACTTTTTTCCTATGAAATATGAGGCAGAATTGATTGAAAGATGTAGAGAATGCAAGATCTGTTGTTTATACTTGTTGATTATCGTTCCCCACCCCCTTGACCTCAAGTTGCATGTCATTTAGTAAAACAAACACATTTTAGTGCATATATATGAGTCTTCTGTTAATCAAGTTTATCAATACCAAGAGAGGCATAAAACAAGAAAACCTACACCTTCTACTCAGGTCCACCAGTGTCATTGAAAATGTCATATTTAAAATTAAATATAGCCTTAGTTAATGCATATGATACTCCTAATTCTCTTTACATTCTTTGTCATTCTATATTATATTCCTCCTCATGGCCTTTTTAAAATAACTACAATAATATTTCATTGCATTGATATGCCATTGAGAAGTTGTTTTTAAGTTTTTCTATAATTACAAATATGTTCTATATTATTTTGTAAAAAAGGATCTTTTTTTATTTTAATAATATATTGAAGACATGTTTTTATGATGAGATCACAGGATGGAAGAATATGATCAATGTTATGTTTTGTTATATTGCTAGACTGCTGTATAAAAGATATCAGTTTAAATTCTATCAATAAAGTGACGGTTTCCCCATTTCCCCACTTTATTTGTGTATGTGTCAATTTGAAATGCATGAGGTAATTCCTTAAAAATTTTAAAATGTTTATGTTTTTGGTTATTGAAAAATTCACAAAATTTTCAGGTGACTATTTATAATTTGTCTTTCCTCTTTTGTAAATTGTCTGTTTGTATACTTTGGTGATTTGTTTCTTGGGGACTGAGAATTACTGTTATATATTTGTGTCAGTTCCTTATAGGTTCTGGATGTCAGACTTCTATTAGATCTATTTACTACAACAACAACAGCAGCAACAACAACAAATCCCAATCTGTTATTTTTTTTTTTAATTTGGTGATACCATTTTTTATTGTAGAGGATTTGTTTTTCTTTTTACATAATCACATAGATCTATCTTGTCCATATGTTGAACAGATAAACATAAAATGATTTGTTTCTCCTCAAAAGTAGTGATAATTATATTAATTTTTCTCCTGACTTCTTATGTACTTAAAAATATTTAGTTCTCTAATTTTATTCATTATTCATAATCTTAATCATATTCATTCATTACAGTGTGTATTACAGGGATGACTCTAAACTCATTTTTCACCATATTGCTAATCAATTTTACCCGGCAGTTGTTGTGGAGTACATGATTTTTCTCAAATTGTGACGATAATAATGACAGCTAGCATTTACATAAGAGTTTGAAGGTTTGCAAAGTGCCTTTCAAATATTTTCTCATTTTATCCTCTCAGCAAACCAAGGAGATAGACACTATTATTATCCTGTTTTACAAATGAGGAAACAGAGGCAGGCAGAGGTTAAAGAACTTACTCAGAATCACACTGTATTTGAGGCCAGATTTAAACTCCAATTTTCCTGACTCCAGTTTCAGTGCCCTTTTCATGATATCACCAAGCTGAAACTTTGACCAAAATTGGAGTTCCAGCTTTTACCAGATCTGTGACCTTGGGCAATTCACTTCACATTTTTCAGCTTTGGTGTCCTTATCCATAAGATTGGGGTGATAATATTTCCACTACTTATTTCACAGGGTTATTGTGAGAAAAGCACTTTGTAAACCATAAAGCATTATGTAAATGTGAGTTAATATTATTCTATATACTTTTGACATTTATTTCTGGAATCCCAAGTCTGTTCCATCAATCTATTTAATAATATTTAAAAACTTTTAATGTCTTTTGCTTCTTTACATTAGAATCATATCACAATATGTCCCCCCTTCCCCATGAACTCTCCTTTGTAAAAAAGGAAAATAGTTAAAACCACAAGTGACAGTATATGCAACATTTCACCCCAATGATCCCTCTATTTCATTACCAAGAAGGAAGAAATATGTTTTGTCATCTGTTGTCTAGAACCTAAATCAATCATTATAGTTAATCTGAGCTCGGCTGCTTTTAAATGTTGCTTTTATTTTTAATACTGTTTTTAGTTTTGCTTTTTTTTTTGCTTGTATAAGTTCAAATAAGTGTCCCCATAGTTTTTTTAATCCCTCCTAATCATCATTTCTTATGGCCAAATACTATTTCGTTACATGAATATTCTGAAATTTATTCAGCCTTTTCTCAGTCTATGGGGCATACTCCTTGCTTCTAGTTTTTGTCTACCACAAAAGGGCTCCTACTATTATTTTTATTATTTTGGTAGGTGGGCAAACCATCTATCTTTTACCACCTTTGGGTGTATACTTAGCAGTGGCGTTGCTGGGTCTAAGAGCATGAGCAGCATGAACACTGCAATGACTTTTCTTCCACAATTCCAAATTGTATTCTAGAAAATTAGACCAATTTATGCCTCTATCAAAAACGTATTAGTGATGATCTCTTGCCTCAACCCTTCAGGCATCAATTGTTTCTACCCTTTATCATATTTGCCTATTTCATGGGGGTGGGTCAACCCTTGATCTATTTTTCTAATATTTGTGTGTTGCCAAATAGATTCAATAATAACCACTTTATGACATCTTTTATAAAGGAATTAGACTTGTTCAGCTTGGCTGCAAAAGTCAGAAATAGGAACAATCCTGGGAGCATGTTATGTGTGGTGAGCCTGCTTCTAGATGAGAATTGTGATGTAGAATGGAAGGGCCCACTCTCAACCTTGCTATTCTGTGACTGTCTACTTATCATGCAGTAACAATAGCCTTTTGACTGGTTCCTGAGCTATATAGTTAAGAGTACCTTTAGAAAGCATTGACCAAATTCTCTCTCTCTCTCTCTCTCTCTCTCTCTCTCTCTCTCTCTCTCTCTCTCTCTCTCTCTCTCTCTTTCTCTCTCTCTCTCTTTCTCTCTCTCTCTTTCTCTCTCTGTCTCTTTGTCTCTCTCTGTTTCTCTCTCTCTCTGTCTCTCTTCTTGCTCTCTGTATGTCTCTCTGTTTCTGTCTCTGTCTCTCCCTCTTTTCCTGGCTGCATTGGAATGAGGAGTACAAACTGCTGTGGACTTCCAGGTGAGGGAGGGGCCTCAAGCCCTACAGAAAACATCACCCCACTGTTGTTTCTGTCTCTGTGGTATTAAACCTGTCCTGCTCTTAGGTGAAGGAATATTGGAAATAGCTTTGACCTTGTCAGCTTGCTGGTCTCTGGGATACTTTCCAACTTTAAGATCCTCTAAAGACCTTGATGAAGACAAATGTTAGGTTTAGAAAGTGTGAGGAAAAGAGAGAGCTGGAAGAATAGGTAGATATTACTAGAGAGAAATTTCAAAGTTCTTGATCATGAAGTGGCACCATTATGGATGAGGATGACATGAAGAATATTACCATGCCTCTGTATCTCTAAGGTAAGGCTGTCCATCATAGGAGTTGACAAGGTTGATAAAATAAGGAGCTGAAGTGTGCAAAGAGACAGAGGGAGGTACACTCAAGTCCTTGAGTATTCAATCAGAGATAGGGATGGAGAAAATTGTGATCTAGGTTCAAAATTCCTAGAGAAAGGGGAGAAAGGTACCTGGAAGCCCACAGATTATTGTGACAAAAACTTGGATAGGGGGATATAGACAGATGGAGTTAATCTCAAAGGAGAAAACATTGCTAGATAATGAAGACAAAGGAACATTGACTGGAAGGAGCATTCAGGAGCAAAAAATGTATACTCTTTCTCCTCTTGTCCCAGTGTGTTGGGCGGCATGAGATGAGAATCCAGTACTGTAGAGGATGGCCAAGGATTCAATATTTTTTGGAGAGAGCTAGGCATCCATTATCATTAAGAAGGCCTGGTGAAGTAATGAGGCAGGTGACAAACAGGAGGTTTAAAATTTTTCTTTGATTTTTTTTATTATTCTGAACTTGATGAACAACAACGTAATGAACACTTCATATACAAAGGACAAAAAAAAATGAAGATCAAAATGAAATGCCAAATGTCCATTGTGTACAGCTTGTTTTTTAAAAGTATATAATAAATTCAGCACATTAGCTTCAAAGCTGTACTGCCTATCTGTGTTTCTCTACAAACTTCCTTCTGTTCTTTTCCGTGCAAAAAAAAATCTTCCCCCCAAGCCAAACCCCTAAACAAACCAAACCAAAAAACTTCATCAATGTTTTCTTCTCCCTCTCTCTCTTTTTGGGGGCATCACTATCAACTTTCCACCCTGTAATTGTCCCCTTTTCCCCTACCCAATCAAAACAACCCAATTCCTTTGCAGTAAGTCAGCATAGTTAAATGAAATGAATCCACAAATTAACCATTTCCAAAATTGTATGTCTCATTCTGCACCACTAGTCCGTGAACTCTCTGTTCTCAAGTGGGAACCATGATTCATCATTTGTCCTCTGAAATTGGGTTTGGTCATTGTATTCACTAGGGATTATAGCTGTTTTTCTTTACAGCATTATTGTCACTGTATAAATTGTCCTCCTAATTCTGATCAATTTACTCTGCATCAATTGATAGGTTTCCCCAATACAATGCTTTCATAATTTCTTACAGAGCAATAATAGGAAGGAAGGAAGGGAGGAAGGGAGGGAGGAAGGAAGAAAGGAAGGAAGGCAGGAAGGAAGGAAGGAAGGAAAGAAGGAAGGAAGGAAGGAAGGAAGGAAGGAAGGAAGGAAGGAAACATTTATTAAGCACTTACTAGGAGTACCTCTCTGACCACTACACCACCTGTCTGCCTCTGTAATATTCCATTATATTCATATACCATAATTTGTTCAGCCATTCCCCAGTTGATGAACACTCCTCTAGTTTCCAGTTCTTTGTTGCAATGAAAAGCACTGCTATTAATATTTTTGTACATATGGATCCTTTTTCTCTTTCTTTTATCTCTTTTGGTTATGTGTTAGTAGTGGTATTACTGGGTTAAAGGCTTTAGTGATTTTCAGGGCATAGTTCCAAATTGCTTTCCAGAATGACAGCATGAATTCATAGCTCCACTAAAAGTGCATTAGGGTGCCTGTCCTCCTATATCCCTAGAACAGCTATTTTTTGTTAGCATCCTTTATATCACTCCCTTCAAGCACTATGCCTTCTAATAGCGTGAATGTGACTTGTAGCTCTCTGTTTCCTAGTATTTTCTTTTCCAGGGGGCAGAAAATAAGAATCATAGATATATGATTGAGTTGAAGATGATCACCAAAATCACCTGCCCTAACCCATACCTGAAGGTAGAATACCCTATAGTATTTCTGACAGGTGGGGAAGGAGCCCAGTGCAGTGGAAAGACTAGAATCAGACTGCCTGGGTTCACAATCACCTCTCATGAATACCACATTTGTGACTTTGGGCAAGTCAATTAATCGTCTTGGACATTGGTATTCCCATGGGTAAAAAAGTTCATTAGACCTGGAGTTCGTTAGACCTCTGAGGTCCAGTCTAGGTCTATAATCTGATCTACCCTTAATTGAAACAGCTTTAGAGATGGCAAACTCAATTCATATCCTGAGGCTGCCCATTCCATTTTAGGAAGTTTTTCTTTACCCTTGCTATTTAAGCAAAACATGCCAAAGCTAAACATACCTAATCTCTCCTTCACATAACAGTCTTTCAGATATTTAAAGACAGCTATCACTCCCTCCAAGTCTTCTCTAAACTAAATATTCTTTTTTTTAAAATTATTTTTTGTTTATTTTTTGGTTTACATCATTGATTTCCACAAGATTTTGAGTTACAAATGTTCTCCCCATCTTTCCCCTACCCACCACCCCAAAATAGCAATCCCACTGTATACCCCCTCCACCAATCCGCTCTCTCCTATATCCTCCCCCATCATCCCTCTGACTTTCTGGTAAGGTAAGATGAATCTCCCTATCCCAGTGCCTCTCTATATCTTATTTCCCAGTTGCATGTAAATAATAATAATATATACATTTATCATTTGATTTTAGAACTTTAAATTCTAGATTCTTTCCATTCCTTCTTTGTCACCCACCCCCACTGGAAAGACAGGTAATTCAATACAGGCCGCACATGGGTAGTTACACAGAACATCTCCACGATGAACATATTGTGTAACACTGACTATACCTCCTTCCTTTCTATCCCACCCTCCACTTGTTCTATTCCAGTGGTTCTCAACCTGTAGGTTATGTTCAATTTGTAACAATGAAAATACATCCTGCATATCAGATCAGTAGCAAAATTACAGTTATGAAGTAGCAACGAAAATAATTTTATGGTTGGGGGTCACCACAATGTGAGGAACTGTATTAAAGGGTCACAGCATTAGGAAGGTTGAGAACCACTATTCTATTCTCTACTTCGTACCTGTCCCTTTACAGAAGTGTGTGCTTCTAACAACCCTCCCCACCAACCTGCCCTCCCCTCCATCATCTTCCCTCTCATCCCCTTCCCTCCTCCTCTCCTGTGGGGCAAGATACCCAATTTAGAGTTAAACTAAATATTCTAATGCCATTCTTTGAATGGTGTGGTTTCTTCTTCCTCTTCATTCAGGTTATCTTCTTCAATATATCTTGGACAGGTGTTACATGTGAACAGTAATCTGCACCTACTCCAATTTGTTGATATTCTGTCTAAAACATTGCACTCCAAACAGACCAATATTGCAGAAATGATCAACCTGGATCAAAGTTTGGCATGATTATACCCTTCCTCATTCTGGATACTGGTTCTATTTATTCAACCCATGTTTGGAGGCTGCTTAACCTACTATTAACTGGTATTTAACTGAAAATATCGGGCAACTAAATGGTGCAATGGGAAGAGTTCTGGGTCTGAAGTCAGGAAGGTCTTGAGTTAAAATCTAGATTCAGAAACTTAATAGCTGTGTGACCCCGGGCAAGTCGCTTAACCTGTTTGCCTCAGTTTTCTCATCTGTAAAATAAACTAGAGAAGGAAATGGCAAACCACCCCAGTATCTTTGCCAAGAAAACCCCAAATGGGGTCACAAAGAGTTGGACATGATTGAAAAGGCTGGATAATAAAAACTAAAAATTATGAACTGAACATAGTTATGAATTTAAACTTACATTTACAACTAATTAAAATTTCTGGAAGACCTACAGAAATCTATAAGAACAAATCAGTTGCTGCTTCGTTCCATTTTCTTTTTCAACTAATTTACTCAGAAATGTCTCTCTATATTTCCCTTTTCTATAGTTAGTCATTGTCAATGTGTATGCTGATATTCTGATTCTGTTTTCTTCACATTTTATTATTGCATCTATATCTCTGCATGTTTCTTCATGTTTCTCATACTTGTCATTCCTGCTTGCATCATTAGTTTCCAAATGTTCATCCACTCCCTAAGTACTTGATATCATATTGAGTGCAGATTTTTGTAATTACATTTCTCTCCTAAATCTTCTGCAGTCTGGCTTCTGACCTTCTCATTCACCCAAGACTCTCCTCATTAAAATTATCATTGATCTCTTAATCATTTAATCTGATGGCCTTTTCTCAGCAGTACTTGACATTTGGCCAATCACCTCTTCCTGGATCTTCTTTCTATGCCAGTTTTTCAAGACGTTACTTTCTTGGTTCTCTTCCTTTCTGTCTGACTGCTTCTCATTCACCTTTGCTGGGCCTTTATTCACCTTACACCTACTAATTTTGAATGTCCCTCAAGATTTATCTTGGCCTCTCTTTTTTCTTCATGTTCTCTCTTCTGATCATCTCATCAGCTCCCATGGGTTTAATTTTTATCTCTATGAAGATATCTCTTAGCTTTAGGTATGCGTTTCTAGTCTCTCTCCCGAGTTCTAGTCTTCTCTGTTGTACCTTTTTAATCATATATCCATTGACATCTTAAACTAAACATGTCCAAGGAGAAATCATTATTTGTCCTCCGCCCATTCTCCTCCCCCCATCCCATTCTCCTCTCTTTCAAACTTCCCTATTACTATCAAAGACATCAACACGCTTCTGGTCATCCAGGCTCCAAACTTCAGCGTCATCCTCAACCACTCACCCTTACCCTCTCCACTTATGTAATTCATTGCCAAACATTGTCCTTTCTATCTTTACAGCCTCTCTCCTGTGTATCCACTTCCCTCCAATCACACAGACATGAGGCTGGTTCAGGCTGTCATCATTTCTTTCCTGAACTGTTGCGATAGCTGTCTAAGTGACTTCTGCCTCAAGTCTCTCCCCACTGCTATCTGTCCTTCACTCATCTGCCAAGATAATTCTCTAAAGTAGAGGTTTGACCATGTCACCCCTCACACCCCTGCTCAGTGAGCTCCAGTGACTTCAATACATCAGGGAGCAAATAAAAAGGCCTCTGTTTAACTTTAAAAGCTCTTCCTAACCAAGTCCCTTCCTACCTTTCCAGTCTTCTTGCCTTTTATTTCCTTCTATACCCTCTAGTGTCCAGTTACATCGGTCTACTTCCTGTTCCTCATCCACTATGTGTATATCTATCAATATTGATAGGTCAACATAAATATAATCATATATATTATCATGTATAGTACATATATATATATATATATGTATACACACACACACATTATGCAGGAGGTACCTTTAAAAATACATTTATATGTTTACTATAAACCGTTTTAATATATTACTTTACTATAAAATGTTTACCAAAAAACATATAAATGTTTACTATATCTTTTTACCTACTTACTCATCTATCTATCTATCTACCTATCTGTCTGTCTGTCTAGTTACCTATCTTCTCTCCCTCTCTCTCTTTGGAGAGGTTCATCCAACAAATGTCAATCTGGCTAATATGTGTGTATGAATGTACATATGAGTATATATATGTATGGGTATATATGTGTATATATGTGTGTATGTATATGTATATATATTATATATATATATATATATGTATATATATATATATATACACACACCTGTAATATATAAATATATACTCACTAGTATATATTGGTGTCATAGTAAGAGTGTTGGACTTGGACACAGGAAGACCTTAGTTCCCATCATACCTAAAACACTCACTAGCTGTGTGAGCAAGTCACTTAAACTTGGTCTGCCTTAGTTTTTCTCATTTATAAAACAGGAATAATAATAGCATCTCCCTCCTAGGTTTGTTGTGAGCATCAAATGAAATAACATGAACAATGCTTTGAAGCCTTAAAGTGCTATATAAATACTAGCTTTGTATACTGTAATTGATCATGTTAAATATACATATATACATATATATTTACTATATAGAATTAGTGGCCATTTTATTGGACTGCCTGTCCAACAAGATGTCAATCTGGGAGGTTTTTATGCACTGTTTTTCTAGTATAAATGGTTAGACCAATCTATTTCGAATGACTGGATTTCACTGAGTGTGCTTGAGGCATTCTGTCATTTATAAACAAGGGCTCTTGGAAAACCTTGTCATGGAGGCTCCTTCTTTGGCTTGTATTTTGTGAAGGATATATGTATATATGTATATGTGTATATATATATATATATATGTATATGTGTGTGTAAATGTATATAATACACACACACACACATAGTCAATCTCCATATGAACTCTTTAGGTGATATATATATATGTATATGTATATATGTGTATATATATATATATATACATACACACACATACATATATACATACTATATATATACATATATATGCTTATACACACATATAAATGTATGTGTATGTATATGGAACAGCTAGATGATACAGGGGATAGAGTGTGGGGTCTGGAAGTTAGTTAGGAACTCAGGAAGACCTGAGTTGAAATATGGCCTTAGACACTAGTTTATTCATCTGTAAAATGACCTGGAGAAGAAAACCATAAACCAGTATTTTTGCCAAGTAAACCCCAAATGGGGTCCCAAAGAACTGGACAGACTGAAATGACTAAACAACAAAACAACTGTGTGTGTGTGTGTGTGTGTGTGTGTGTGTGTATAATACGTGCATATACATTTACATGTACATCACCTAAAGAATGCATGTATGCCACCTAAAGAGTTCATGTGGAGATTGGATGTCTAGTATTTCCCCGATTTTTGCTAGATGTTAACAGTTCAGCAGTGTGTTGAACAGCTATCTCCATGTTCGTTTCTGTCACAAAATCTTGAACAAACTTAACATTTGACATATATTGTTTGAAAAAAGCCTTTGAAGTTTTTTTTTCTTCCACCAAGTCAAATGCTTTAAAAAAGTCAACCAACAATAGGCAGAATAAGATCTTTTATTCTCTCGACTTCTCAGGCAGTTATGTGATTGTAAAGATGGGGGAAGTCGTAGAAATTCATCTGAGATATCTTGCCTTTTCCTCTCTCACATTTCCATCAGCAATTGATATTATTTCTTTTTCTTTTGATTTTTTAATGGTTCTTTATGGTGAAGACTTTGATTCGACTCGAATTACGTTGGAGTGCTGGAAAAGGGTGACAAAAGGTGCCAAGAATCAAATGCCTCCAACTTTTCTGGGCTTTGCTGAAAAAGTCTGGCAAAGATTTTGTTGGTATCTCCCTAGCTTTAATATTTGGTGATGATGGTATGCTGGGTTGAGCATAATTTTTCATTTCTCCTTGTCGGAATTCAGTGGAATCTTCTTATTTTCAAGGTGGAACTTGTTCTTTATAGTGAGGGAAATTGCCTTTAATGATTTCTTAAAGCTTAATAACCTGCAGGCTCTCTTATTATTCAATGTGGCCATTGATAGTTCTGAGATCAAGTAGATCTGTCTTGCAGCTCTCATTCTTTTCCTGTGTCGCATCCAAACATTTTTCTAGTTCAATTCTTTCTTGATTTTGGTTCTTCTTATAAGCTAGTGTTGCCATCAGTTGCTGACCTAGAATTAATTAAATTAATATTGCTATTTTGAACTTGGAATTCCTGAAAAGGGCTATGTTGAAGTTTCTGAGACCTTTTGGGGGATATTTCTGGAAAAAAAGATTCTGGAGAGGAGTAAGAATGGAACGTTCAGACTTCCTGTGGTGTTCCTCCATCTTGGTACCATGTTTATCATTGACTGACCGGGGAGAGACTAGTGCACAAGCATTTGGTCCCCCTTGCTATTCTTTTGTAGACTTTGATAATCCACTGCTGAGGACAATGAGGATGTTTTGTTGCACTGATGAGGACAGTGATTGGTGAGCAAACCCAAGTACCCCTAGGAGATGTTATTCTTGTCCCCTGCCGCTGAGTCAGAGAAAGATGCTATCCTTCTAAACTGAACAATTTCTCCAAGATCTCCAAGGTCTATCCCTTCATCCTTCCCACAAGAAAGAAAGTGTCCAAGTAGGAAAAGCCCTTTTCTGTGGGACAGAAGCATGTGATCACTGTTAAATCCACTGAACAAAGAGTGCGTCTCTACCCTTTTACTGTGTCCCCATTACTGTATTGTCTATTTTCCTCTATATAAGAGATATTAGTGGACACTAATCCTTGTTGGGTAATCTATATTAGCATCTTTGCTATATGTTTAGGGAAACTGAGTAGTCTGGGTCCCAAAATATACCAAAAAATTTTGTAAACCCTTTACGACTTTATTTTTTGAGTGTATTAGTATAGATATGCTATGGAAAGGAAATCAGAGGAAGCAGAATCTAGAGGAATGTAAGCCTTCGGTCCTTCAGGCTAAGAAGGATCCAATGAGATAACACGCACAATGCTTTGAAAGTCTTAAAGTGCTATATAAGTACTAACTTCATGTACTATAATTGATCATGTAAAATATACAGATATATATTTACAATATAGAATTAGTGACCATTTCATTGGACTGCCCATCCAACAGTATGTTAATCTGGGAGGTTTTACGCACTGTTTTTCTAGTATAAATGGCTTACCAGACAGGCAGGTAGAGACCAGATCAAGATAACCAGAGAATGAGTCATGTGAGTATAATGTGACTGTTACCAATCTCCACACCCATTACCTCCTTAAATTCAGACAGGTCAAGTGGGAAATATAGGACTTACATTTGGATGACATCTGGGCAGGGGCAACTGAAGAGTGACACCTCTGAGAGTCATAGGAATAGGAAGTGAATGGAATGACTAAGAATATGAAGAGGAACAGGTGGAAAATGACAGAAACAAGGCACACAAAAGGAGTACTAGAAACAAAGTATGAAATCCTAAGGGATTAACTTCACGGGATAATAAAATCCCTCAACAAATTAAAGTCCAAGCTCAGCAAAAAATAAAATAAAATTCTCAGGAGGAATTAAAGTACTCTAGGTACTTCTGTCTTCTCTTCTCCAGATTCGACATCCCCTATTCCTTTAATGAATCTTCATATGGCACGTTCTTAGGTCCTTCACCATCTGACAGCCTTCAAGCTCAGAACTTAACGAAGTTAAACTTGCTCCTACTCAATTTTCTGCTTTCCTGTTTTTTAATGCTAGTTTTAGCGCAGTGTTGGTTTTGGTTGATTTTTATTGTAAATGATCAGCTCTAGCATTTGCTAAATAGGCTTTTGTCAACTATTATGGCTAATAACTAGTCAATAATTAAAATACTATTTCTAATAAAAAATAGATTCAGAATTCTGACCAACTAACTTTTGAAACCTAACCTATATCTCAAGGCATTTGTGATATGAAAACTGTATTTTTTCTTTAAATTAATTAATTTAATTTTAGTTTTCAACATTCACTTCCATAAATTTTTAAATTTTAAATTTAAGTTTTAAATTCTTTCCACCTCCTTCACCTCCTTCTCCCCAACTCTTTGTATTTTAAAAACAAAACCAAGATACCTGCTTCCTTCCCCATTGATTTAAATCAGTCAATCAGTCCACAAGAGTATAAATGACTACTACGTGTTAGGCACTGTACTAAGTGCTGGAGATACATGGAAAGGCAAAAACAAAACTAAAAACAGTCCCTGCTCTCAAGTAGCTCACCATCTAATGGGGGAGACAACGCATAAATAACTACGTGCAAACAAGATATATAAAGGATAAATTAAGGGTTGTTGTTGAAGTCATCAGAGCAAAGATTAAGGAGGATGAACAGAGGCTTCTTGCCTTGAGACTTTAGCTGAGACTTGACAGAAGTGAGGAGATAGATATGAAGAAGGAAAGAGTTCCAGGCAAGGGAAACAGCCTCTGAAAATGATCAAAGTTGGGACACGGAATGTCATGTTTGAGAAACAGCAGAGAAAAGAGCCTAAAGTTAGTAGGCAACATTATGATAAAAGGACAGTGTGGTTTTCTCCAGTGGTGTTTAAGAATCTGAAGGCTCAGCCTCCTTACAAATCTTAGCAGGTTGCCCTTTATACTAAGGTGTCTTGGTCCTGAAGTCATCTTATTCAATAGAAAGACATATTTATACATACCCTTCTCATTGGTAAAAGGGGAAGGGGAGGCTTAAAATTAAATTTAAATTAAACTAAAATAATTAATAATAAATTAAATTAAATTTAAATTAAGAATTTGGAGCTGAGCGTGGTGTTCCACTTGTATAGTCCCTGTTACTGCTATTGGGGAAGCTGAGGCTGATAGTTTATTGGAATTGGGAATTCTCAGCTGCTGTAGGGCTAAAGCTGACCAAGTATCTGTACCTGGTTGAGCACCAGTATGGTGAATTAACTCCCCAACCCACAGCAGAAGACCACCAGGTTGCCTAAGGAAGGGTGAACTGGCTCAGGTATGAACAATGGAGCAGGTTCAGTCTTCCATTTAGATCAGCATTAGGACTGGCCCATGAATGACTGCTTCCCAATGCAGGTTAAATAGGGAGACAGTCTCAAAAACATCATCATTAACAAAAGAATTTAGATAGTAAAATCTTCCTTAAACAACATTCAGTTAAAAAATAAAATGCAGTTCAGTCTGAGATCTATCCTTAATCCTTTCTCATTGTGTATATTTCTCAACCCACTGAGAAAAATGAGTGTATTCCCCAGACCCACCTCAGGACCAAATTTTGCTTTTGCTTTTCTCTGCTTTGTCCTCTGAGTATAGGACCTGAATCTAAGAAATTTGCTTTTCAGATGAAATCTAGCAATAGGGATAAAAAAAGAAAACAAACCAATTTTCCACTTTAAATAAATGTTTGAACATTAGTAGAAATGGATTGTTTTTGTTTTTTCTTTAGTAAATCTGAGAGCATTTAGTCCCCTGAAAGTTCACAAGCTATGAGTTGATTACAGTGGATAGATGCCAGACTTGAACTCAGGAAGAGTTAAATTTGACTCAGATACATCTTAGCTGTGTGTCTCCAAGAAAGTCACTTTAATCTCTTCCAGCCTCAGTTTCTTCATCTGTAAAATGGGAATAATAACAGCATCTTTATCTGCCAAAGTTGTTATAAAGATAAAATTAGCTAATATTTGTAAAATGCTTTGAAAATCTTAAAGGGCTTATGTAAATGTGACCTGCCATCATCATCAGCATCATTAATATGCTTCTTAATTGTATCTATTTACCCAAGCAAACACTTTTATCCTATCAAAAGGGTTTTTTTGTGTGTTTTTGTATTTTTAAATGCAGCACATTCATTTTTTTAAAAAATTTACTTTTCTTTTCAATTCCAAATTCTCTCCCTACTTCCAACCCTTCTCCCACACATTGAGAAAACAAGAAATATGATACTCAATATACATTTGAAGTTATGTAAAATAAATGTTTTTATTAGACATGTTCCCACTCATTTGCTGTCCCCCCTCTCCTCTCTACTCCCCTCCACATACAAAGGCAAGAAAAATAAGGAGAGGAAAAAAGATATGCTTCAATCAGCACTGAGTTCATCAGTTCTCTGTATGGAGGTGCATAGCATTTTCCATCTTGAGTCCTTTGGAGTTGTGATAGATTATTGTATTAATCGGAGCTACCTAGTCTTTCACAATTTCACAGCTTTACAATATCATGATTACTATGTAGATTTTTTTTCCTGGTTCTGCTCACTCATTTTGCTTCAGTTCATCAGTAAATCAGGTCAATGTAAATTCATCTAAGGTTTTTCTGAAACCATTCCTTTTATCATTTCTTATACTATAATAGTATTCCATCTCACTTATATACCATAACTTGCTCAGCCATTCCCCAACTGATGGACATCCCCTCAGTTTCCAATTCTTTGCCACCATAAAAAGAGCTGCCATCAATATTTCTTGTATATACAGGTCCTTTTCCTTTTTCTTTGATCTCCTTGTGACAGGGGTGGGAAACCTGAGGCCTCAAGGTCACATGTGGCCCTCTAGGACCTTAAGTGCAGCTCTTTGATTGAATCCAAACTCCACAGGACAAATCCCCCTTAATAAAAGAATTTGTTCTGTGAAGTTTGGATTCAGTCAAAGGGTTGCATTTGAGTACCTAGAGGGTCAGATGCGGTCTTGAGGCTTCAGGTTCCCCACCTCTGCCTTGGGATATAGATCTAGTAGGAATATTGTTGGGTCAAATGATTTTCATATTGTTTTTGAGAACGGTTGGACCAGGGGCAGCTAAGTGGTGCGTGAATAGAGCACTGGCCTTGGAGTCAGGAGGACCTGAGTTCAAATCCAGCCTCAGACACTTGACACACTAGCTGTGTGACCTTGGGCAAGTCACTTAACCCCAATTGCCTTGCCTTCTTCCCATCCAAAAAAAAAGAATGGTTGGACCAGTTCACAACTCTATCAACACTGCATTAATGCCCCTATTTTTTCTACACCCCCACCCACACTTATCACTTTCCTTCTCTGTCATCTTAGCCAATCTGATAGGTGTGAGGTGCTACTTTGGAGTTGTTTTCATTTGCATTTCTCTAATTAAGAGTCTTTTTATTAAGTGCCTTACATCATATTGCTGTAACAACTTTTATTGATGTATATGACTATTGATAGCTTTGATTTCTTCTTCTGAAAGCTGCTTGTTCATATACTTTGACCATTATCCAATTAGGTAATGGTTCTTGTTTTTATAAATTTGGTTCATTTCCCTAGATATTTGAGAAATGAAGCCTTCATCAAAGAAACACGCTGTAAAATATTTTCCTAGTTTTCTATTTTCTTTCTTTTAAAAATTATCATTTATTTATTTTTAGCATTCTTTTAAAAAAAATTTGAGTTCCACATTCTTTCTCATGCCTTTTTTATTTCAGCTGAAAATAAATTCTGCTCTAGTCTATTTTAACTCTGTGCGTCTTTCTGTTTCAAGTGTGTCTCCTGTAAACAATTGTTGGATTTTAGTTTCTAATCCATTCTGCTATCCATGCCCATTTTATGAGTGAGTTTATCTCATTCACATTCAGTTATAATTACTTGTATTTCTCTCTATCCCATCTTTTTCTATTTATCCTTTTCCCTCTCTTTTTATCCTGTCCTTCCTCAAAAGTCTGTTTTGCTTCTGACCACTGTACCCCTTAATCTGCTCTCCCTTTTATTACTTGCTCTCCTTTCTTTTATTCTCTTCACCTTCTATTTTCCTGTTGGGTGGCCAACTGAGTGAGTGTGTGTGTGTGTGCACGCATGTGGGCATGCATGTGTATATTATTCCTATTACAGATAATGTTTGCTCTTGCTTTCTAGTGTTTTTCTTTCTTTCTTTCTTTCTTTCATTCTTTCTTTCTTTCTTTTTTTTGCTTTTTGGAGGGGGGAAGGCAGGGCAATTGGGGTTAAGTGACTTGCCCAAGGTCACACAGCTAGTGAGTGTTAAGTGTCTGAGGCCGTATTTGAACTCAGGTCCTCCTGACTCCAGGGCCAGTGCTCTATTCACTGTGTCCCCTAGCTGCCCCTAGTGTTTTTTTTAAAATAGGAATGGGTGTTACGTTTTGTCAAAAGGTTTTTTGCTTCTATCTATAGAACATAATTTTTGTTGTTTTTGTTATTAATATGGTCAATTATGCTTATAGCTTTCCTAATATTAAATAGGCTCTGTATTCCTGGTATAAATCTAGCCTGGTATATGATCTTTGTGATATATTGCTATGATCCCCTTGCTAATATTTTATTTAAAATTTTTACATCAATATTCATTAAACAACTTGGTCTATAATTTTCTTTCTGTATTTTTGCTTTCCTAGGTTTAGATATCAAAACTATATTTGTGTCATGAAAGGAATTTGGTAGTATTCCTCCTTTACTTATTTTTAAAAAATGATTTGTATAATATTGGAATTAATTGTTCCTTAAATGTGTGGTAGAATTCACTTTTAAATCTATTTGGTTTGGGGATTTTTTTTAGGGAGCTCACTTAGGATTGTTCATTTCTTTTTTCTAAGATAGGGTTATTTAAGTATTGTATTCCCTCTTCTGTTAATCTGAGCAATATGTACTTTTGTAAATGTTAATCCATTTTTTTAGATTGTTTATCTTATTGACAAAGAGTTGGAAAAAAATCTCTTAATAATTGCTTTAATTTCATCTTTATTGGCTGTGCACTTTTCATTTTTTATACAAATAATTTGTTTTCTTCTTTCTTTTAAAAGATCAAATTAGCCAATGATTTATCTCTTTTACTGGTTTTTCATAAAACTAGCCTCTACTTTTATTTATTAGTATTAGTTCAATGTTTTCTTTTTACTTTAACTTTTATGATTTCTATTTTGGTGTTTAATTGGGGATTTAAATTTACTCTTTTTACAGTTTTTTTTTAGTTGTGTGTTCAATTTGTTGACATCTTCTTTCTCTGTTTTATTGATGTAAGTATTTAAAGATATAAATTTTTTCCTAAATACTGCTTTGGCTGCATCCCACAAATTCTGGTATGTTTTCTCATTGTTGTCATTCTCTTTAAATTATTGCTTGTTTTTATGACTTATTCTTTGATTTGCTATTTCTTTAGGATTACATTATTTAGTTTCCAATTATTTTTTAATTTATGCTTCATAGGTCCTTTATTGAACGTAATTTTTATTGCAAGATAGTCTGAAAAGGGTGAATTTAATATTTCTGCTTTTTTGTGTTTGTTTGTGAGGTTATACTCTAATACATAGTCAATTTTTGAGAAGACGTCATATCCAACCAAGAAAAAGGTGTACTCCATTCTATTCTCATTCAGTATTCTCCAGAAGTCTATCATATCTAACTTTCCTAAAATTCTATTAATTTCCTTAACTTTTGTCTTGTTTATTTTGTGCTTAGATTATCTGTGTCTAAGAGGGATAAATTGGGATTCCCCACTATTATAGTTTTACTATTTACTCCTGTAACTCATTTAACTTCTTCAAATATTTGGATGCTATGTCATTTCATGCATACATATTCAGAACTGATATTAGTAGATTGTCAATGGTACATTTTAGTTTCCCCAATTATTTCTTTTAATTAGGTCTATTTTTGTATTGTCTATGATTATGATTGCTACCCCTGCCTTTTTAAATTCAGCTGTAGCATAATAGTGTGGCTCTTATAATCAACATGTTTTTAGATTTTGGTTTCTAATCTATTTTGCTAACCTCTTCTATTTTATAAGTAAGCTCATCCCATTCACATTCATAGTTATGGTTGTTAATTCTGTACTTCCTTCTATCCTATTCTGCTCTATTTGGCCTTCCCTATTCCCTCCTCAAAAGTCTATTTTGCTTCTGACCACTGCATCCCCTAATCTACCTTCCCTCTTTGAACCTGTTCAGATGAGAATGAGAGTCAAGGGGGCAGAGCCAAGATGGCAGAGTAAGAATAGGGACTTGTGAAGATGGTGGAGTAGAAGTACAAACTTGGTGTGAACTCTTGCTCCATCACTTCCAATACATGTAAAAAAATGACTCTAAACAAACTTGAAAGCTACAGAGCCCACAAAGTGAGAGAGAGAAACAAATCTCCTGCTGAAGGCATCCTGGCAGGCAGACAGGAAGGGTCTATTGCACCAGACTGGGAGCTGAGCACAGCCCCATATAACTTGAATTGTTCTGGCCCCATGGTGACCCCAACCAGCAGCAGCCTGAGCAGACTTTAGGAGAGTGAATCACCAGCAGCTGTGGCAGTTTCTAGACTTCTCAACCCATAAATGCCAAAGACAAAGTAAAAGGTCAGTGTGGAACTCTGTTTGAACAGGGGTGCACAGAAAATCAGGGTCTGGCCCCTGCCCCCAAGGCAAGAAGTGGCAGAGTCATGGTGGCTGTGCAGCCACAGCCCCATGGCTGCCTCAGGAGCTCCTGGCCTGCAGACTATAGGAGGACTAAGCAACCATTCAGAGGGTAATCACTCTTGCTTTAACCTGCTTGCATGTGGATTGCAGTCTTGGGTGTTGGTCCTCGGGTGTGTGGCTAGTAAGCCACAGCTTGTGGGGGCTGTAGATAGGGCACCCTCCTAATACCTCCAGCAGCTGCAAAAACCCCAGCAATTTGGGACAAAGCTCTCTCCATTCTGGAAGCAGGGTTATACTGTGGCAAAGAGGTTCAAAAGCCAAGTAATTGACTGGCAAGATGAACATGCAGAGGAAACATAATCAGACCATAGATTCCTTTTTTGGGGACGAAAAGGATCAAAGCATGGAATGGGAGGAAGACAACCAAGTCAGAACTCCTGCATCAAAAGCTTCCAAGAAAAATATGAATTGGTTACAGGCCACAGACGAGCTCAAGAAGTGTTTTGAAAATCAAGTAAGAGAAGTACAGGAAAAATTGGGAAGAGAAATGAGAATGATGCAAGAAAATCATGAAAAGCAAGTCAATAGCCTGCTAAAGAAGACCCAAAAATACACTGAAGAAAATAACACCTTAAAAAATAGACTAATTCAAATGGCAAAAGAGGTCCAAAAGGCTGGTGAGGAGAAGAATGCCTTAAAAAGACAAGTTTGTCAGATGGAAAAGGAATTTCAAAAACTCACTGAAGAGAATAACTCCTTCAAAATTAGACTGGAGCAATTGGAAGCTAATGACTTCATGAGAAATCAAGATACTATGAAAGAGATCCAAACAAATGAAAAAAATAGAAGGCAATGTGAAATATCTCATTGGAAAACCACTAACCTGGAAAATAGATCCAGGAGAGATAATTTAAAACTTATTGGACTCCCTGAAAGCCATGATCAAAAAAAGAGCCTAGACACCATCTTTCAAGAAATTATCAAGCAAAATTGCCCTGATATTCTAGAACTAGAGGGCAAAATAGAAATTGAAAGAATTCATCAATCACCTCCTGAAAAAGATCCCAAAAAGAAAACTCCTAGGAATAATATAGCCAAATTCCAGAATTCCAAGATCAAGGAGAAAATACTGCAAGCAGTCAGGAAGAAACAATTTGAGTATTGTGGAAACACAATCAGGATAACACAAGACTTAGCAGCTTCTACATTAAGGGATCAAAGGACTTGGAATATGATATACTGGAGGTCAAAAGAGCTAGGACTAAAACCAAGAATCACCTACCCAGAAAAATTGAGTATAATGCTTCAGGGAAAAATATGGTCATTCAATGAAACAGAGGATTTTCAAGCGTTCTTGATGAAAAAATCAGAGCTGAACAGAAAGTTTGACTTTCAAATACAAGAAGCTTAAGAAGGTAAACAGGAAAAAAGAAATCATAAGGAACTTATTAAAGTTGAAGTATTTACATTTCTACATGGAAAAATGATCATTGTAACTCGTAAGACTTTTCTCAGCATGAGGATAGTTGAAGGGAATATATATGTATACATGTATATATATATATATATACACGTATACATATATATGTATAGTAGGATGTATGTGTATATAAATACATATGTGAGTGTGGGAATATGTATGTTCATGTATACATAGACAGAGGGCACAGGATGAGTTGAATATGAAGGGATGATATCTAAAAAATAAAATTTAGAAGTGAGAGAGGAATTTATTGGGAAGGAGAAGGGGAAAGATAGATTAGGGTAAATTCATATAAAAGAGGCAAGAGAAAACTGTTACAATGGAGGGGAAGAGCAGGGAGGTGTAAGGGAATGGGACAATCTTACTGCCATTGAATTTGGCTTAAGGAGGGAATAACATACACACTCAATTAGGTATCTTACTCTACAGGAAAACAGGGGGTAGGGGATAAGAGGGGGAATGATAGAAGGGAGGGCAGATTGGGGGAGAGGGTAGTTAGAACCAAACATTTTTGAAAAGGGATAGAGTCAAAGGAGAAAATAGAATAAGTGGGGGGCAGGATAGGATGGAGGGAAATATAGTTGGTCTTTCACAATATAACTACTATTTGGGTAAGTACACACGTACAACCTATATTGAATTGCTTATCTTCCCAGTGGGGGTGGGTGAGGAGGGAAGAAGGGGAAAATATCTGGAATTCAAAGTTTTAAAAACAAGTATTTTTAAAAAATTGTTTTTTTTACATGCAACTGGGAAATAAAATATACGGGTACTGGGGTATAGAAATCCATCTTGCCCTACTAGAAAGTTAGGAGGATGGGGGAGGATATAAGAGAGAACAGATTGGGAGAAGGGGTATTCAGTAGGCTTGCTATTTCAGGTGCCGGTAGGGGAAAGATGGGGAGAAAAATTGTAACTCAAAATCTTGTGGAAATGAATGTTGAAAACTAAAAATAAAATAAATAAATTTATTAAAAAAAAAAACAGTGACTTGCTTGAGCTCACCCCCAAGCCCCTCCAAATATCTGTAAAAATGATTCTAACCAAATTCTAGAACTATAGAACCCACAAAATGACAGAGTGAAGAAAATCTCTAGCCCAAGGCAGCAGGGAAGGCCGACAGGAAGAGTCTATCACACCAGGCTGGGAGTCGAGTAGGTCTGACATGGACTATGTCCACACAGACAGGGCTGCAGCTGGCCTCAGGGCACTGAATCACTGCAGCTGCGGTGACTTCCAGGCTTTTCAACCCACAAACACCAAAGACAGGATAGAAGGTCAGTGGGAAAACTCTGTGGGACCTGGGTGAAAGAGGAGCAGCAGCAGCAGCCTGGTCCTTCCCAAGTTATGGTCCCTGCTCCCTTTCTACCAAAACAGCTTCTCTCTACCTTGGAGCTGTGCTGCAGAACTGGGTAATGGGCAATGGAGTTTCCAAATAGTGCCTGATTCTGAACCCAGTGCTAGCATAGGAGTTCCTTTGAATTGTTTTCTGACCAGGTTCAGTCCCCTTACTTTCCTTGTTTGCTAGGCACTCATGGTACCCTGCCACTTCTCCCAAAGCCCTTGGTGCCACTTTTTTTTTTTGCTTGTTGGAGGGCAATTGGGGTTAAGTGACTTGCCCAGGGTCACATGGCTAGTTTTTGTGTTCAGTGTCTGAGGCCGGATTTGAACTCAGGTCCTTCTGACTCCAAGGCTGGGTGCTTTATTCACTGTGCCACCTAGCCGCTCCAATGGTGCCAGTTTTGCTGAGCTGTACTCACCGCCGACCTCTACCCCGTATCCACACGCTTCTACTTCTATCTTCCTAAGCGGCCCTGGGCTAGAAAAATGACTCAGAATGGTTTTTCATTGGTTTTCTTACTTAGAATTCAGTTTCATGTGCTTTTAAAAGTTGTTTAGCAGGGTATATTAGGAGAGTCTAGAAAAAATGCTCAACTAGAAGAACAAATTAAAAATCCCCAATTAAACACCAAATTAGAAATCCTAAAAAAGCAAATGGCGGGAGGGCGGCTAGGTGGCACAGTGAATGGAGCACTGGCCCTGGAGTCAGGAGGACCTGAGTTCAAATCTGACCTCAGACACTTAACACTTAACACTTAACACTTACTAGCCATGTGACCTTGGGCAAGTCACTTAACCCCAATTGCCCCACCTTCTCCCCTCCAAAAAGCAAAGCAAAATAAAATAAAATAAAATTTACTGAGCATAAAACAGGTGGAGGACAATGAAAGGAGGGGGATGTTATAATGGGGGGCAGACTGTGGTAAGCAAAATGAAGGAGGATGCTGATGGGAGGCTCTGGCAACTACAAGGTTATCTCACTGGTACTTGGTACTTGTCCTATAGGAGGGAATTCTCCTATTTATATTTTATCCTCAGCTAATAAGAATACCTAGCATTTAGTTAACACACTTCACTTTTGCTCATTTTCCTCATCACACCTTGGTGAGGTAGGGAAGGCAGATCCTGATACTTTTAGTTTATAGATAAGGAGGCAAACAGGAAGTTTAGGTTTTTATGTGGTTCAGACTTGCTTAATTTGTTATTGGAAGGACTGAAACTAGAACTCACTTCTCTTCACTCCTAAAATAAGTAATATTCTTTCTATTGCAACTTTGCTGATCCAGAACCCCTCTTTCTTATCTATTTCATTTTCCCCATGAAGGTCTGCCTCCTATCCTTCTAACAAAATGCACCTTGCCTCAAAAAAAAAAAGATGATGAAAACACAGGACAAAAATCTGAGTTGGTTTACAAACACTTGTTTCCTGTGAAGATGTCCTAAATACTGGAGACTTCCACAGTCTGCCTCCCTCAACTACCTTCCTCCCTTTCTGTACTTTCTGATCTTGTCAAATTGGCCTGTACTTACCCCATTCTCTCACTGTTACTGCCTTCTCTTTGAGCTTACCTTCCATTTACATTGCATATGTCTTGCATATACAATTTTTTGCCTGTTCCTGCTCCTATTAGAATGTGAATTCCTTGAAGGCAGGGTCTGTATCTTTGCCTTCCCTTTTATACTCAGCACAGTGCCTGTCATAAAAGACAGTTCTAGCTCTACATAAATTCATATTATGCAAATTTGCAAATTCAACTCTAGCAAAGAATTTTTTTAAAGTAATCTACATCCCAAAACCTGTTAATTTTTATTATTTATTCACATTTATGTTTTATTTATTATTTATAGTTGTTTATTATGTTATGATACATTAGATTATATATAATATACCACATAATTTCATATGTTCAGCCCCTGGTGAACATGTATTATATCTTGGTCACAAGTGCTAGTTCATTTCAGTATCATGGAGATGTTAGATGCTTATGCAAAGTTGGCTCCAGTGGCAATCATGTCACTTTTCCCTAGGGTTGAGATACTTTTTGTGGCATTATGGACTGGATGGAGAAGTTCTGGTTTATTTCAGCATTCTTCTTAGCTTAGAATGCTCCTCCTCTTCAAAGAGGTGATTTTCTGGATTCTTGACAGATGCTCTGGTTTTTCTTGTAATCTGCAGGGTCACAGACTGAGAAAGGGCGGACACATGTTTTTCTCATTTTCACACCACGTACAGATCCCACCAACACAGACTGGGCATTCTCTTAAAGATGAGCGGTTGGTGAAGTTGAATCTTTCTGTTAAACTCCAGGAGTCAAAAGTGAGGGATACACTGATAGCTAAGAGATCTTTGTCCATTGTTTTGGTGAGTTTTATATTACACAAGCAGGTCCCATAAGGATGGTTTTGAGCCTGACAAAGTTCCTTGTTGGTACCTGCATTCTTCACCAATTCCATGAACACTTTGTGGAGAAGCTTCCCAACGTGGACATAGAAGTCTGGTAGTAACTACTTTGAGGGATCTGGAGCTTAGGATACTTGGGGCCTCTGGATGAAATGTCCAACCAGGTCTGAGAGCTGCTGACTTATTTACAATCATCTTGAAAAGTACACCTTTGGAGAGAATGGTAACAACCACAGTGGGGATGCATTGCTGTTAAGCATGCTGTACTGGATCGATAATTATTGTAGTTGTCCACGTGAATTCTTCTAATCTCTTTCCCAGATGCTAGATAGACATAGATATTATTCTATGGGTCAAGAACAAGTCTGTAAAAACAGGTTTCTCTTCTTTAATATAGATAACTTAGGGGTAATTGGAAATTAATATAAATATTATAAATATAAATTTTACACACACACACACACACACACACACACACACACACACACACACACACACACACACACACACTACTGTGCTCTCTCTCTTTCCTACCCCTTGGCTCTGCTCCAAGGCCTTCCACCTCCCACCAAAAAAACCAACCAAACAAACCTAAAAAAAACACCTTCCAAGTGAAAGCAGAAGAGGGGATGAGTGGAGAGACCACCACCTTCATGGCCTTGGCCAGATGGGGTCTTGGCTTGAGACCTCAGGTGCAGAAAGAAGACACCTTTGCCTCACTCGGCCCACCTGCCCCTGTCTGGTCCCAACATGGCTGTTTTCCATCATTCCTCTGGTAACTTGTGTCTGTCCCTGCCGCTGCTTGTCACCTGTTCTCTCCTGTGTCCATGTCTGGCTGCCATGTTTTTGCACTTTCTGTTCTGACCAGGCCTGCATGTGGCTGACCCCAGCCTATGTTTTCTTCCTCCTTCTGCTCTCACTTCTCTGTCTTTGAACCTCTACAAGCAGTTGTCCCCTCCCTTGCTCCCTCCCTTCCCCACATACCAGGTCAACTTTGCATTATGTAAAACTCACTTTACAGAGGTCTGAAGAATGGTTCATGTAAAGTGAGAACTGTCTATAGTAAGCCCTTAATAAATGCTTTGTTGGCTGACTATTAGGTGTTTCTAAATTAGACATTTCATCATCTACCTCTCTAGCTTTGCAAGGGTGGTCCCAGGTGTCTGGAATACATTTTCTCCATCAAAGCCTTTCTTGATCCTTCTAGTCCTTGTTTCCCCTTGAAATCACATTGGAAAGCATTGTATTTACTTATCCATATACGTTATATTCCCCAGAAGAATATTATTTCCTTGAGAACACAAAATGTTCCCTTTTTGTCCTTTTATCCCCAACACCTAGCACAGAATTTGGCACATAGTATGTACTTCGTACATTTTTGTTCAATTAAATCAACAATGTAATAAACATGGTTAATGAATGAACAACAGTAGGCCATAAAAGGCCAGAAGTGCACCATCTGCATTTTCCCCCAGTGAATTTGCTTCAGAAGTTCAAAAGAAAATAATTCCAACTGTGTATGATCATGGGGTTGTCAATTTAGCAAAAACTTAGCAAAGCAATGAAAGCAGTCTTAGAGATCATATCATTTCATTCCATCCAAATGAGAAAATGGAGGACACGGAGGGAAGTGATTTGCCAAAGGTCTCACAAGTCAAAAGTAGAACTGGGTTCAGAACCTAATTCCTCTCACTCTAAATAGGGCACTCTTTCTAGTACTTTATTGTAAGATAAAACGTATCAATTGTAGACTGGGATGTATCTTCCAATTCATCTGTTGGTCTCTTCAGACAAGATACTGGAGACACAAGGCAGTTCAGAAGCCCCTATTAATAGGTTTTTATTTTCTAGCCAAATAGATGATGCAGGCATTTTATGAAATCATATGGTAAGAAAGTAACAATATCACTTTCCTCCCTTCTACCATCTACCTGGAGCACTGTGTTGTTGTTTGGTCATTCAATCATGTCCAACTCTCTGTGACCCCATGGACCATACTACCTATGAAGTTTTCTTGGCAAAGATATTAGAGTGGTTTGCCATTTCTTCTCCACCTCATTTTACAAACAAGGCCCAGCCTAACATAGATATCAAGTATCTGAGACTAGATTTGAACTCAGGTCTTCCTGACTCAAGGCTGAATGCTTTATCCTCTGAGTCACCTAACTGCCTTTCCCTAGGGTATAATCTCCAATAAATATGTCTATCATCAGTGGGATGAATGGGCACATCACATAGGGAACACATGGGGTCAGGGCATACGTGGAGCTGTCAGACATAATGAACATGTATGACCAAAGTATATACATGGAAAAAGCAACTTCTGCTTCTGTCAGTGTTATCCTACTGCTTCTTCTCTCTCATGGTGTGTAGTGTCTGCCGTGTATATTGTCTCTGATCAATGTATAGACATGGTATGAAGCCTCTACCCACTTCTAGTCTTGTGCAGCTACTGTTCGACAATGTTTCTCTACTCTTGAGGTCACTGCTGCTTGCTGCCAGAAATGGTTCCTTCAGGCACAATATTTTGGAGCTTTTCTGTTTCCAGCTTTTGCTTTCAGCTAGAGTCCTCAGCATATGTGCCACTTCTTTATTAGAGAAAGAATGAACTCGCTTCTCCTCTTCTTCCCTTCCTCCTCCTCCTCCTCCTCGTCTTCCTCGTCCTCCTTCTCTTCTTGTTCTTGTTCTTGTTCTTCTTCTAATCCAGTTTAAGTGACTTGCCCAGGGTCACATAGCTAGCAAATGTCTGAGGTCAAATTTGAACTCAGGTCCTTGGCTTCAGGACCTGTGCTATATCTTTTGCATCACTTAGCTGCCCCTTTGGACCACCTAGTTGCCCAGCTACAGATTTTTAAGAAAGGCAGAACCATCACACTCCCAGTCTCCTAGCAGGAAAACAAAAACAAAAATTTTAGCAGCCTTTTGTCCTATGAAGAAGGTCTTTCTGTTCTCAAACTTTGGTTGATAGGTGTTTCCTCTCTAGGGGAGTCCTCTGCCTAGGCACCAAGCTCTTTGAAATAGAGATTAAACCTAGCTAATGATTGCTATTAGACTTTGTCTACCTTTTTTGCCTTATTTTCCTAAGGAGAGTGTCCATGCCTGAAGTCTTTAACCTGACTTAGGGTCATAAACTTCTTATAACTCCCTGCTTAAGACCTTAATGAGAATCCTGTGACTTCATATCCATTTTGAGGGCTCTGCTAAGGAAATTCCATAGAGCAGTGGTTCTCAACCTGTGGGTTGCAACCCCTTTGGGGGTCAAACGACCCTTTCACAGGGGTCACAGGGGTTGCCTAAGACCATCAGGAAACACATATTTCTGATGATCTTAGGAACCTAGACACCGCTCCTCTATCTGTCTCCAGGCGGGTCTGCCCACATGCATGTATGCCCACATACAAGTATTAAAGGGTCGTGGCATTAGGAAGGTTGAGAACCACTGCCATAGAGCTACATAAGTCTAACAATTTAATATTATTATTTTTCAAGTCCCCAGAATGCTTTGGATCTAACCAAAGTGGATCTCTCCAGCATGGGGATACTTTGTCTCTGTCTGTCTGTCTGTCTGTGTCTGTGTCTCTCTCTGTCTCTGTCTCTCTCCCTGTCTCTCTCTTTCTCTCTGTTTCACTCTCTTGCTGTGTCTCTTTTTTCTCACTTGGTCTGTCTCTGTCTCTCTGTCTCTGCATCTCTGTCTTTCTCCCTCTCTCACCAGAGCAAGAAAAGTTTAGTACAGTGCAGGGCACGTAGTAAACACTTGATAAATAAAGACTTTTTGACTTTCTGAGCACAAACAAAATCTGTAGCTTGAAGGTAAGTTCATTGTCTTCCTGGTACATAGCAATCTTCCTACTTTTAATAGGTTAAAATAGTAAGAGACCTTTCATAATTGACACCTACAAAATTGCATCCTTAGCAATCCCCCAAACAGTAGATTCCGAAGCCCATCAATTTAATGACGCTGTTGCACATACTGTACTTGCCCTACACTGTGCACACACAGGGATGGGCAACAGAGATGTACTGATGGCATTTTGGGCTGCACGTTGTACCACCTCTTCCTCAGGCTTAGGAGCTTCAAGCCAGAGAAAGCTGGTCAGAAATGTTCAGAGAAGCAGTTAAAAGATTGCAATGGGGGGGGGGGGGGGG
>CM053581.1:93160199-93191771 GCA_028627135.1 Pseudochirops cupreus | reverse complement strand
TGGGGGAGGGGGGCACACTGGGATGGCTGTTTTGGCGTGGTGGGTAGGGGAAAGACGGGGAGAAAATATGTAACTCAAAATCTTGTGGAAATGAATGATGCAAACTATAATAAAATTAAAAAACAAAAAACAACAACAAAAAAAGATCGCAATGGGCCACTTTGATGGTAATAGTATTTGCCAGAACAGTGCCCTGGGACATTCTATAACACTGGTACCTGGAATGAAAAGTACTTGAGAGTCTCAGCCTTGTTTCTGTATATATTCTGCTTTTTGTAGGAAACAGTCTCATTCAAACCTTAAAATAATAATAATAATGAGGGCAGGGGTACTTTCAGACAGTTGTTTATTGCCATACTTCTTGGAGGATCTTGGTGTTTATGTAAAAGGGCACGGATAGTGTTACTCAAGATAAGTTCAGTTTGATCTATGCATTTTTAAATATGATACCAAACCTACAGCAGAAATGTATCTAAGTAGAGTTCATTGAGGAGATGCCAGTCTGGCCATAAGATTAGTTTTCTGTGGTTTTTCCTTTTTCTTTTTTCACACGCAAAAACATTTTGTATTAGCCTGGCTTGAAATCAATTTCACAATCCAAGGTACTCAAATATGAAGGATATGTGGTATAGTTAGGGTTGGGACCCCTCTTTACTAACAACTTAACTGGATATATCTTAGAGAGTTTCCTGAGACAGAGATGACTATCCAGGGTCACGTAGTTAGTATCAGAGTCAGGATTTGGACCCAGGTATTCCTAAATCCATTCTGTCCCCTAGCATATGACTTCTAAAAAAACTAAGTTACCATGATTTAAATATATACATTCAAGAGAGATTAGAAAGCCAATTGTAGATATTAATAGTAGAGTTAATGAGGTTTTCATTTTAATGTTTCTAATTTAAATTCAGTCTTATTCATGTGACTGTTAAGAAATGGATATTAAGTACGATGTTATACAAAGCTTGTTTCCCCATAGCTTAGATAACAGACTAAGCTGATTCCAAGGTCATTGAGTCGTCTTTTCCCAAGGCTCTAGTGTACCAAATACAGGGTGATAGGAGCTGTCCTCCCTGGGTGCATTTCTGTAGAGAACTTAATAACAGAACCAAAGAGTCTGTTTTTTACCAACACCGTGCACCAGCAATTCTAAACAATGTCAGCAATAAAATATTCCTCCCTGAAAAAAATCTTTTGTTGGTCTAAGTTCTAAACAATTGCTTTGTGATCCTAGTGAGCTCCCGTAATGGGACTAAGCTTACGCACCTGCCTTCTGAGAGTGAATTTATAACCGTTTGGAATCGTTTGAGGTTATTTTGGCCCTGTTCAAGCCCCTAATCCCTATGGTAATACATATTCCCAAATTTCAATGGTAGATTAAAAATGATCAATGATATCATGGAGATTTTAAAAGATAAAGAAATGGAACTAGAACTTCTTTCATTCTGTCATTCTATGAGACCACCTGTAGTGTTTTAATTTGTGTTTAAAATTTAAAATAGTAAACAAAGTATAAACTGTTATATATAATACTTTTGTCTGGTGAGTGCAACTTTTATATCACGGTGAAATAGTTTGCTGAACGTGAATAATAGCTTTAAGAATGAAATGTATTGTTTTTATTCATCAATTATTTTAATTGATTGTATCTCCCTCCATTAGATTGTAAGGTTCTTGAGGGCAAGAACTGTCTTTTTTCTCTCTCTCTCTCTCATATTTGTATCTACTATATGTCAGGTGCTTAATCCAGTTCCTGGCACATAGGAGATGCGTAATAAATGTTTATTGAGTATTATTATTGAATGAATCAAGAAAACAAAACATTTTTATCAGTGGCACAATTTGGTAGTTGCCTAAATTGTACCTTTTGCAGACATTCAATTTTACTAAAATTCAGTTGTGAAATGGAATTTTTATAAATCACCATTAAGCTTATCCTTTTGTTTAAGAATTTTCTTAATTATTTGCACAATGTATCTGTTGATTCATGTGAAAGAAAATTTTCAAAATTAAAATTAATAAAAAGTGCTCTTTAATCAACTTCTAGTGAAGATATATTGATAAAACTGGCTTTATTGTCTATTAAATATGAATATATGGAGATGATCAATTTTGATAAAGTCATTGTCATTTAATAAAGTTATTGACAAAATTGAGGCTTGAAAATGGAAACTGGAATCTTATTGCTGCAGCAGACTACTATGTAGGTAAAAGTTTTTCCCCCTTTGAAAATATATTAATGGAACACAAAGGTCTTAATCCATAATTTTTCCTTTTTCTGTATTGTAATATTTATTTGATTTTTTTTACTGACATGATTATGCCAGTGCAATAAGAGAAAATTTTCAGGCTCTGCATTTTTTCTGGCCATTATTATTATTAATTTTGTTTCATGATTAAGGCTGAAAATAATTTCATTCTATAGAGAGTGAGAATGTTAAAAATGATCTGCTTGGGGTGCCAGTTCCTCAGAGTGGCCCCAGTTAGCCATTACTTCATAGGTCTGTCATGAGGACGTGTTCATGTCCAAATATGGAAGGATTCACACTTATTTTACCTACTTGAAAGTTCTAGCCATTTTCTGGGGGGTACATAAGCTTTGATTCAGGGAATGGGATGTGGTATCAGTGGATTACTCAGTTTTTTATCATTGCCCTGAATGAGACTGAACATGTCCTTGGGATATAATCTGCTGTGCACAGTGGAGTTGGAATTGTTGGGGTTCAAGGTGACTTGTGACTGCGGTGCCTGTCTCTTGAACCTATGTGTCCTCATAATAAGCCTCACCAAAAACAACATGAGTACGTTACATTGTCACCTACTTAATTCTAGGCTAGATGATTGACCCATAAAAAGGACAAATACCCTACACAGGAACCACTATCCAGAACTGAATCTTTATAATTTTTTTTGTTGTGCTTTGCACTAAAGGATGAAGCAGCTGATGGTGACTTACCAACCATTCATTCACTAAGAAACATTTATTGAACCTACTATGTGCAAAACACTTTCCTAGGAATAAGAGCAAAAATAATCTTTGTCTTTGCTGAGTTTGTAGTTTACTAGTAGTATATAATCTGCACACATTTAACTATCAGAGAGTTTAAAAAGGGAGAGAATCATCTGTATAGAGATAATACTTGTATTAGAATAGAGTTGATTGATATTTTATTAAATCAAGTCACTTCACTCTACTTGAAGTAAATGATAAGATGCCCAGTCCATCAGTTTCAATGACAGTTCTTACGCTATGAACATATTCCATTCTTTAAATGTGAAGTGTCTTTGAAATCCATTGGATGAAATTAAATGATGCCAGATAGGAAGCATATTGACTAGGGAATGTAATTTTGCATTTCTTTGTCCTGTTATAGAGTTAGCTGGGGTGGAAGAAATCCAGAAGTTGGAATGAGTGTGTCTTTCAAAAATTTTTTCCCCTTTTTTGTCAGTAGTTCTGCTTGGTTTTTGACTCCACATCAAGCCTCCCATTAGATAAGATGATCACTTGAAATCTCATCACCATGCAGATTGACTTAGCTTTTGATACTCAACCCCTTCTCAGTTCCTTTCAGTTGCCTCTTCCCTCTGATTAGAGTATAGAGCCATAAACTCCTCCTAAAACTACTCCTAAAGTCTTTTTTTTAAATAGAGAGCTCAGAACTTTCCAGGTAATTCTTCATTTTCTATCTTCTGCTCTGCTTGGTTTCAACTCCAGAAACATTATGCCCCATTCCAGTGCCATGATCTGATACCCCCTGGATAAGCCCCCTCCCCTTCAGCTTCTTTATGTGTGTTGTTCCCCCCATTATATTGTAAGCTCCTTGAGGGCAGCTACTATCTTTCTCTTTTCTTATTAGTATCCCCAGGCTTAGCACAGTGCCTGGCACATTGCTGTTTATTATTCAGTCTTGTCCAACGCTACAGGACCCAATGGATTTTGTCTGTGAGGTTTTCTTGGCAAAGATTCTGGAGCGGATTGCCATTTCTTTCAGTATATTCCCATTTTACAGATGAGGAGCTAAGGTAAATAAGGGTTAAGTGATATGCCCAAGGTCGCACAGCTAGCAAGTATCTAAGGCCAGATTTGAACTTTTTCTGACTCTAGGTCTAGCACTCTATTCACTGCACAGCCTAGCTGCTCCTTCCTGGCACACAGTAGACACTTAATACATGTTTATTGAATATACCAAATTGAAGTTCGAGAAGAAAAACATGCCTGGGGGGAGGGAGGAAGAATAGGTTTCAGTTTCAGTTCTGGCTTGGTCTCCTTTCCTTCATGCACTTTGCCTGGGGAAGGATCTTGTGAGTTTCAAAGGGTCATCTTTCTTTCAAGTGTCCTAGTCTTACCCTTCCACTCCCATTCTCCTTCTGGACGAAAGATAGCAGGAGCCAGACCACCCTGTACTCAAAGCTCATTTAGGAAGCTCAGCAAAGAAACTATACCATGCCTGAGGGGAACTTCTTGAGCACCTGCAAAAGGGAGAAAAGAACCTGTAGCAGCTAGGAGCTGTGAGTTGTCCTTTTGTGGATGTGCTTTCTAAGCTTGAGCTCATCTTCCCTTGGCTTTTGTACGTACTTGTAAGATTATTTGTTACAGACACTTGGGGGAAGAGATGCAGACAAGGCAGCTAGGTGGCTTAGGGGACAGAGCACTTGGCTTGGAGTAAGGAAGACTTGAATTCAAATCCAGCCTCAGACACTAGCCCTGTGACCCTGGGCAAATCTTTTAACCCTGTTTGCCTCAGTTTCCTTATCTGTAAAATGAACTGGAGAAGGAAATAGCAAATGACTCCAGTATCTTTGCCAAGAAAACCCCAAATGGGGTCATAAATTGGACACAACTAAACAACAACAAACAACTGTTGTGTGCTATCCTGTTTTTTCTGTTACCTTAGTAAATATTCTTTTTCCAAAAGCTACTTCAGGCTGGCTGACTAAAGTGACTCTCTTTCTATAGTCTTGAGATGAAGCACAACCATGAAGATTCCAGTCAATGGAGTGAGATGAATCACCTGTGAACTCCTAGAACCCTGAAGGTTCGATGTTGCCAGCCTAATGCTGTGAAACCTGGCTCTTCAGTGGGAGTGGAGGTTGGAATAGGATCCTCAGAATTTCCGTGTGCTCCACTTGAATCACTGGTTGCTGATGATATCACTAAGGAGGAGGGCATAAAGACAAAGAAAAAGAGGAGCTAGGACAGTCTTCCAGGACACTCATGGTCAGAATCTGAGAGATAGATGAGCAAGGAAAAAATCTTAGGGAAAGAAAAGGAAGATTTAATATTGTTTCAGCTTTACTAGTCACACCTCATTAATATCCTTTGTTGGGGCAAAGAAAAGACCTCCTCTGAACACCTCTCTTTAAAGAGGGATCCCAGACCAACCATCTCTGCATTCCCAACTTGCTATTGCTCCTTTGGGCCAGTTTACATCACACTCCCAAGCCAGGTACCTTCTCCCCCATGCCTGCCATGTCATCTTCCTTTTATATCTTGTTCTCCCCCATTAGATTGTAAGCTCCTTGAGATCAGTGACTGATTTTTTCTTATTTATACCCCCAGTGATTTGCACAGTGCCTGACACAACAACACTGGTTCTGGAAGAACTCTGCAACCAAGCTGGAGGAGAGCTAAGAAATAGGCAGGGTCTGAGTGACAATGTGGAAAAGCAACCTGGACCTTGCTTTTCCTTAGGATTATAAATTAGAAGGGGGTTCACTCACTAGTGTCCTTTAGTTCTCTCTCTCTTTCTTTCTCTCTCTCTCTCTTTCTCTCTCTGTCTCTACCTATCCCTGTGTGTGTGTATGTGTGTGAGAAACAGAGAGAGAGAGAGAGAGAGAGAGAGAGAGAGAGAGAGAGAGAGAGAGAGAGAGAGAGAGAGAGAGAGAGAGAGAGAGAGAGAGAGAGTACTTTGAGCCCATAGTAGTGCTATAAGTCTGAAGGACCATGTAAGTCTCTGGGGGAGTTAAAATTCTTTTTAAAAAATTTAATTTTTTTTATTTTTGGGAGGGAGTTAAAATTCTTTAGAGGGAGGGGGTCCTTCTCCTTTCAAAGAGTACTCACCCTAAGGACGTGTTATAAGTCTGTATAGTTTCTAGGAAAGATGTGGCCCGCAACAGAGGGAAGGAAAATTGTCTCAAATGTTTGATTTAATGGTTTATATGTTAGTTTTCCATATTTTTTATTCTCTGTTGGGTGAAATAAAACCTGTCCTGCATTCAATTCATTGTTATCAAATGGCTGCATGGGTATTATGGGATGGCTAATACACTTTTATAAAAGAATGGAGTATCTAATTTCCTCATGTCCTCATCAAGAACAGGTCATTTCAGACTAACCTCATTTCCTTTTATGACAGAATTGGTCTTCTAGGTGGGTAAGGTAAGTCAGGGGAATGTTCTAGAAATAAGGTAGCCCAATTACTAAAGGCTCTTGACAAAGTTTTCCTACTATTCTTGTAGATACAATGGACAGATGTGGATATAACAGAGTTAGGTAGATTTAGGATTGGTTGATTGACTAGATGGAAAGAAAAATTATTTGATGTCATCCTGGAAGGTCTCCAGTGTAGTATCCCCGGGGATATGTGCCACATGGTACACTGATGAACAGTTTTACCCATGACTTGGATAAAGGCAGATAAAGGTGTCATGCTTATCAAATATGAGATAAGACAAAAACTATGGGGAATAGCTAACAAACTGGTTGACAAAGTCAGGATCCAAAAATATCTTGGCAATCTAAAACATTAGGCTAGATTTAATTAAATTAAGCTTAAAAGAGGTATGTGGCATGTTTTACACTAAAAAAAAATCTACTTCGGAAGAACAAGGTGGGGGAGATATGCCTAGACCACAGTTCAGCTAGATGGCTCTGAGTTTCCTTCCTATTCTAAGATTCTGTGATTCTCTGGTACACCTACACTTAATGGTACAGGGGGAATAATAAGAGAAATAGCAAAAGGAACTGAGAAAGTACAGTCAGACAGGAGGAAGAGATGCAGAAAAAAAGTAATGTCATAGACAAACCATAAGAAAGGGATGGGCAATGATGTTCAACGCTTCAGAAAAGTCAAGGAAGATGAAAGTCTAAGAAAAGGATCCCACCTAGATTTAGCAGTTAAGAGGTCTTGGGTGACCTTTCTGTAGATTTGAACAGAAGGAGACTGAAGACTAAGAAAAGATCCCCAATGGGTGAAGTCTGAAATGTATTTACCAATGTAAGAGAAGTAGAGGACAGTACATGATCAATGCTAGAGAAATCTTTCACCACGTATAGTACTGGATGAAGCAAGAATTTGTTAGAAAGTCAGTTTTAATAGCATATCTCCTTTTATTATCTTTAAGAGACAAGAAAGTACCAATATCATGTGGTTATCATTCACTTCACTAATGCTTTACTTTAACTGAATATTTCCCCCAATTGTTAAAAAATTCTCAAAATGTTTTTATTTTAATAAATAATTAAAAGCTATTAAGAGGTCATTAAGAGTGGGAAGCTAAGAATTTGGCTCTAACCTTGAACAGTTAAGGCATAAGGAGGTGGTAATGAAGTGATTGTAATTTAGGAAGGCTAACAATGAACAGTTTGCCTGAAAAGAACTTGTATTTTTCTTTTCTTGTTCTAAACTAAGACCTTAATGAGATATTGTGAAATAAACCCAATAGGGAGCCTAGGACAAGGTTCAGCTTGAACTTTATTCAGAAACTTTGGAAGTTTATATTAAAAGAATGAGAGAGGGGTTTGTAATAGAATCTCTGCCACAGTATATCACAAGCTTAGCATGTGCATACCACCTGGCCATGAAAACTTGGGTCTGGGAGCCAGCTTGCTGCTAACATTTTGTGTGTGTGTGTGTGTGTGTGTGTGTGTGTGTGTGTGTGTGTGTGTGTGTGTGTGTGTGTGTGTGTGTGTGATTCTAGCTTGGTAGTTTGCAAAATAGGTCAGATCTCAAGCTCACAGGGAGCTCTTAATATTGTGTCATAGTTTTTCTATTCCAAATGTCTCCAGTTCACAGAAATTCCCTAGATTCAACCGTGGATCACAGTAATGGAAGAAAAAGATGAGAACTCGGTCAACTTTTGGTTCTCTGAGATAACTGGAAACAAAGCATGCATTATTAAAGTTTACAGAGAATCCAGTATCTTATTTTAGCAAAATAGTTATAACCTTCATTCCTACCATGCCTTTGGCCACAACTACTATTAGTAATTAGTAGCAAAAAAAGTACCTCCTTGACCCCTTATGTTTAGAGGTGGTCATAAATGGAAAAAGATCTAGATAGGCAACTGAGATACGGAATAAAGAAAAGAAACAAATTGGAAATTTTTGAATAAGTTACATTTAAAAAAGAATAGAAATTTTTTCCCCCTTGCACAAGGTCAGTTAGTGCAGTAAGTCCTGAGACAAAAGCTTAAATCTACCCATTACGGTCCTCTTCTCATCATACACACCATGCTGATCATCTCTCTGAATGAAATATGGTACCATGGAAGAGTGCTAGATTTGGAGTTTGGGGAGGCTGGATTTCAATCTCAGCTGTGGCACTTACTACTTGTGTGGCCTTCAGGAAATCCCTTACTTCTCTGGACTTCTTAGCTCTCTTATTTGTAAAATGAGGGGTTGGACTTCTAAAGATTCCTTCATCTTCTAAGTCTATATTTATGAAGTATTTAAAAACAAAAAACTGATGGGTGAAATCTGAAATTGTATTTGCAAATACAAGAGAAGTAGAGGACAGTACATGATCAATACTGGAGAAATCTTTCGCCACATGTAGTGATGGATGAAGCAAGAATTTGTTAGAAAGCAGTTTTAATAGCATATCTCCTTTTATTATCTCTGAGACAAGAAAGTACCAATCTCGTTCACATTACTAATGCTTTATTTTAACTGAATATTTCCCCCATTTGTTCAAAAACTCTCAAAATGGTTTTATTTTAATAAATAATTAAAGGCACAAAATGATAACATTTGAGTGATGATGATTTAGCTCCACTCCCCAGTCTTTTGCAATAATTTATATTATAAACTTGGTTTGTTTTTGACCAAATGTAGGCAAAACATTTGTTACTTTGGTATGTAAATACCTTGAAACATTTGGACAAGAAATTAATGGAATTTCCCTCAATCATGGCTTTTCAATTCAATTAACATTTAGTCAGTCAATAAGCATTGATAAAGAACCAATTATGTGCCAGCCACTGTGTTGGGTCCAGGAGATATAAAGAAAAGTAAAAAAGAGTCCGTGCTCTGTAGGACCTCACAGTCTAATGGTGGGGGAGACAGTATGTGAACAACCGTGTACAGGTAAGACATAGAAAGGATAAATTGAGATGATCAGTGGAGGAAAGGCACTAGAATTAAGGGAGATCTGAAAAGGCTTCTCATTTAGGTGGAATTTTAGCTAGGACTTGAAGAAAGTCAGGGAAACCAGGGGATGGAAATGAGAAAGATTATTCCAGGCACAGGGGAACAACTGGAGAAATGCCTGGAATCTGGGGATGGCTTGATCAGAGCTAACTTTCAAGACTGTTTCTACCTATCAATCAATTACCCAATTATAAAACATATGTTAAGTGACTAATATGTGCCACGCACTACACACAATCCTAGGGCCTGGAACACAGCAGGTGGCTTAAATGTGTTTGTTGACTTCATTTGACTGGACCTTGAACTTTGTCCTAAAGGAAGAGAAGGATTCTATGCAGCTGAGATGCATTCCAGGCATAGGTGAGGGCCACTCACTACAAAAGCAAGAGGAGAAAGGAGTATTGTGTGGGAGAGAAAGAGAAAAGACCAATTTTGCTGAGTTTTAAGAGCAGAGGAAGAAGAACAACATCCAATGAGGTTGGAAAGATGGGTTAGAGCAAAGTTGCAAAGAGTTTTAAAACTGAACAAGAGTTTATATTTGATCCTAGAGACAATTAGGAGCTGTTGGAGTTTATTGCACAGGGCTGTGACATGGTTGGATGTGCATTTAAAGAAAATCTCTTGGGGCTGCTAGGTGGTGCAGTGAATAGAACACTGGCCATGGAGTCAGGAGGACCTGAGTTCAAATTGGCCCTCAGACACTTAACACAAAACTAGTGTGTGACCTTGGACAAGTCACTTAACCCCAATTGCCCTACTTTCCCCCCTCCAAAAAGCAAAAAAAAAAAAAAGAAAATCCCTTTGGCAACAATGAAGACTAGACTGAAATGGGGAGAGAACTGAAGCAGGGAGCACAATTAGAAGGTCAATGCAATAAACCAGATGAGTAGAGATGAGGGTCTGACCTGAACTCAGGTGGTATTGTATGAATAGAGAGAAGGGGTCAGAAATCGGTAGATGTAAAAGTAGAAAAAGCTGAATTTAACGACTGATCATAGCTGTGGGATGAGGGAGAAGGCACCACCATTTTTCTTGTCTTCTAGGCTCATAACCTTGGTAATTCTTTCACACTTCGTCATCTCACTCTTCAGCTAAGAGAAAATACAGAAAGAAAAGCATATTTGGAAAAACCAAAGGTGGTTAAGCTTCAACCTAAAATCATATTTACAACAGACCTGGTCTTAATCATTGGGAAAAAGATGAACATTCAACCATAGAAATATATTTCTGCAAAAACAAAAACAAAAACAAACCATGAGCGGAACATTTGACTTACAAATACCTCAAACAACAGACCCTCTGGAAAGGTTTTATTTTACTATTTTACTATTATCAAGTGTTTAGGTGGGGTTGCAATGACTTCATCCCATTTAGCCCTCATACATTTATTAAATCAAACAATTCAAGATTTTAGATTTAGTTTCAAAAGTCATAGAATAAACTAGAATTATACTGACTGAAGAAACTTAGGTGGATTATTTATAATACACTGAGTCACTTCAGGCCCTTAGAGATTCAAGCAAGTAGACAGATGGATACTCCAATTGAAGTCCTGAGAATGAATCTGTTTTTTGAGGCAGGGCAGGGGAGAATGTATGAACAGAGCCTTTGTCTTGGTCTTGGTCTTGGTCTTGGTCTTGGTCTTGGTCTCGTTTTGACCAGAGGAAGACCTTGTAAACTCTAGTATTATGGAGGACTCCCTCTCTTACCATTGATATACTAGCAGCATCAGCTGATGCCAATGACTGCTGGAAGCCAAGGACAAATTGAAAGAAGATTCTAGGCCAGGAGGGGGAACCTGCAGCCACATGTGATCTTCTAGGTCTTCAAGTGCAGCCTTTTGACTTAATCCAAACTTCCCAGAACAAATCAGGTTGCCCACAGCTGTTTTAGACGCTACAGAAAAAAAATCAATGCCATCCTTTTTTCAAAGGAAGTATTTTAAATGATATTTTCTTTTCCCCCAGTTACATATAAAGACGATTTGTAACATTGATTTTAAAAAGTTTTTGAGCTCCAGATTTTTCTCTCTTCACTCCCTCACCTCCCCGCTCTCTGAGACAGCAAGCAATTTGGTACAAGTAATGCATGTTCAATCATGCAGAACATGTTGTGAAAGAAGACACAGACCCAAAGGAAAAAAGGCACAAAAAAAATTATAGAAAGTGAGAAATAGTATGTTTTGATTTGCATTCAGACTCCATCAACTCTTTTTCTGGAGGTGGATAGCATTTTTTATCATGAGTTCTTTGGAATTGTCTTGGATCATTGTATTGCTGAGAATCATTAAGTCATTCACAGTTGATCATCATATGTTATTGCTGTTATTGTGTACAACGTTCTTCTGGTTCTGCTCACTTTGTGTCAGTTTCTATGTGTCTTTCCAGCTTTTTCTGAAATCTGCCTGCTCTTCATTTCTTATAGCACAAGAATATTCCATTACATTCATGTTCCACAACTTGTTCAGTCATTCCCCAGCTGATGGATGGGCATCCCCTTGGTTTCCAGTTCTTTGCTACCACAAAAAGAACTGCTATAAATATTGTAAACTTTGTACAAATAGGTCTTTCCCCCTTTTTATTATCTCTTTGAGGTATAGACCTAGCAGTGGTATTTCTGGATCAAAGGATGTACATAGTTTTATAACCTTTTGGGCATGGTTCTAAATTTCTCTCCAGAACGGTAAGATCAGTTTACAACTCTACTAGCAGTGTCTTAGTATCCCAATTTTTCCACATCCCCTGCAACATTGATTATTTTCCTTTTCTGTCATATTAGCCAATCTGATAGATGTGAGGTGGTTCTAATGTGCATTTCTCTACCCAACAGTCATTTAGAGCATTTTTTTCATGTGACTATAGATAGCTTTGATTTCATCTGAAAACTGCCTGTTTGTATCCTTTAGCCATTTATCAATTGGGAAATGACTTGTATTCTTATAAATTTTAATCAATTCTTTATAGATTTGAGAAATGAGGCCTCAAAGGGAACAACTTGAGGATTCCAGGAAAAGGGTTTCTAAGATCTGTGAGATTATTCCTTTTCATACACACTCTCTAAGCTTGAGACTTTTGGGAGGATGTTTTATACCAATTGCTCTTACTGTACCACTTTAATAAATACTTTTGTTACCTAAAAGTTAATTTTATCTACTCGATTAATCATAATTAAATGATAATTGTGATAGAAAGGACTTAGGTGGGGAGCTCATCAGCTATATCATCAGTAAGATACTTTCCCAAATGTAGAAGCCTCAGTCTGGGGACCTACTCATCTATGTTAGTGGGAGTTGGGAGAAGAGCTCTTGAACTCACTTTTGATACAATAAAAATAAGGTAAGGGATGAAATCAATTAGCCCCAGTTTGGATGCTTAAAGAAGAGTAAAAGAAAGATTAACTAAAGCAAGAGAATGAAGGACTAAAGATTAAAAGAATAGTTGGAAAAGAATCTAGTAACTTATCCCTACTAGTAATAGAAAAGTTGAAGTTAAATATTCAGTCGTGGTTGGGACTGGAGAAGGACTGGGCCACACAATTTGGAACACAGGTAGCTGTGTGATACTATTTCTATTCAACATTACTTCCATCATGAATTAATACTTCTAAGAGTGAGACACAGTAGATAAAACAGGATGATGGGGAAAGGTCTATGAAAGCAATGACATGGAAATTGGTTAGAAGAGGGAATTCAGCCAAGTAAAGCTCATGTTAGTAATCCCTGCAACTGGGGAAGATGAGGCTGGTGGATCTCTTGAGTTGGGGAGTTCTGAAATGGGCTAAGTGGATTGAGTGTTCCCATTGGCATGAATATGATGAATCTCCAGGTGGGGAGTGATGCACCAAGTTGCCCAAAGAGAGGTGAATTGATGGAGATTGGAAACAGAACAGACCAAAGCTCCCATGAAATTAGGAGCAGGACTTTGCTCTTGTGTAGTCCCCTACTTCCAGACTAGGGAAACCTAGCCATTAAAAAAGAAAAGGAAGAGGGAGCGCAAACTCAGTACTTCAGAATTCTGATCCCCTGAGGAATACAGAAAGAACAAAGATGGGAAAAACAGTGGTACAATCTCTGAGTAAGAGAATAAATGTGCACAGTAGACTAGATGGGAAATCATGAAGGAAAAAAAAGAAAATTAAAATGTTAAGAAATCATAATGAATAAAAGGAGTTGAAAGGGAGGAAGGGAGAAAAGATTTTGAGCTAGTAACTTAACTGGGAGGTGAAAGACATGGGACAAAAGAGTAGAAGAAATAGATAACTAAATAAACAAAAGAAAGAAAAAATCAATAATTGAAGTAAACACAAACACTAGGAGAAGGGTAGGCAAATGGGAGTGGGGGAGGGGAAGATAGCTTGTGGGAACAGATTAGCATCAAGTAGTTTAAACAAAACGAATATTAGAGAAAACTGACTTTAAAGAGAAAGGAGGTAAAAAAAAATTTTTTTAAAGCTATACTAAAGAAATGAATGAAGAAAACACAAAGATGATACCCACAGCTAAACAATCCCCTAAAAGTGCTAGACTTTAGGAAAACAAAGTCCAACAATCTGTTACATGTAAGAAGGGATAGGACTGAACTTGTGATTTCATTGCTTTGGAAAACTCCCAGATAAGGAAATTCCCTCCAATAATACAGTCCAGGACTTTCTCTGCAAGCTACTGTTTCAGGGAGTTATCTAGAGCAGAGATATCAAATGAATGCTGCAGTACTCCCAAGTGTTGCCTCCAAAATACGATAAAATACAGTTTTAAAACTTAAGTCAATATATATCTCAAAGCGGTCCTTATATATGGATTAGTGACCCCCATTTCTATTTGAGTTTGGCATAATTGGTTCTAAAGGATTAAGAGGTTAAGTGACTTGGCCAGTGGGACTTGAACCCAAGCAGAAAACAGATTTGAAAAGCAAAGATATACACAGAATCAAAATGAGAGACTGCAACAAAATTTACTATGTATTGGGTGAATCAAAAAAAAAAAAAGGCAGAAATTGCAATCAGACTCTCAGGCAAAACTAAAATAAAAATTCACATTATCAATAGAGAGAAACAAGGAAATTATATTTTATTTCAACAAACCATAGATCATAGGTAAGCATGTATACAAAATAACATAGCATCTAAATTCATTAAGAAAAAGTTAATTGAATTATAAAAAGATATGGACAATGACACAAAGGTAGTAGACTTTAGTATTCCATTCTTGGAGTTGAAAGGTTTATGGTATTTTCTGAATTGGAAAACTAAAGAACATTTCTTAGCATTACATGGTGTCTTTACAAAAATAAACCATGTACTAAGAAACAGAAATTACAGATAAATGTAAGAAAGCAGTCATGTTAAACACAACCATTACAGATCATAACACAAAAATAATAAGAGTTGAAGAACAACTAAATGTAGACTTAATAATGACATTCCAGGCAATGTACAGGATATAAAAACATAAGAGATCAATGAAATTTTATTTTAAGAACAACCACAGAGAGATGAACAGTATGAGAGATTTTGTCAAGTACTCCATACTCCATTAAAATCCAAGCAAACTCTATCTATAGCATTTTTAAGATCTTTAAGTCTAATAACCTCTGAAATAGGAAATGAAATTAGTCAAGCTTGACCCACCATTAATGAAGCCATTCTATCTCTTTGTGATCATTGCTTAATTTTCTAGATATTCACTGACCATCCTTTTAATAATGTATTGGTAAAGAATATATTCACAGATGACTTGTCTTCTGTTCACAAGGTGTCCACACCCGATGATCCCTGAACAAAAGTGTGAACATTTGTCTCTGAAGCAAGTAGAGGAACAGTTCGGGATTTCCTGCACTGAAAATTAGCCACACCTTGACAGGCTTTTAAATAGTTAAACAGTTGGCAATCAGACAAAAACTAAATTCCAAGAAAGGACAGGCAGAGACCAGACTTCAGCAGTAAGCTCTTGATGAGGTATATAGAAGATGAAATAGGGAGCAGGAAGGGCCCTGAGGCTAAAATTCTAGGAACAAAGCTTTGTGGGCCAATTGGGTTTGAGGAGTGTTGGGACAGATGTTTGCTGTATTACATTTTAGACCTCAAAGTGAGAATCATATATCTCCTTTTTCCTTCTGGGTTCCATCCCGGAAGGGCAAATCCTCTCCTTCTGGGCCAGGAAGGTTTTTATCTTTGTTTTAAATGTTTGTTTTGTCTTTATAAACAATGTTAATAGTAGGCCTTTGCTAGTTTGGTTGTGCTTTCTTGGAAATAAGGCAATAAGGGAGGTTGCCCTTCCCTTTTTTATCCGTTCCTCCCCTCTCCCCAACCTCCAGAAAGAGAGCTGGCTTGAACAACAGCAAGTCAATAGGCATTTGTTAACTATTTACTTCATGATAGGCACTGCGCTAAAAGCGAAGTGGGCGGTCAGGGTTCTGCCTCTCAGAAGGATAGAGGTAAGGGCAGATCCTTTGATAGAACTTCCCAGAGCAAAGGAGGAGTGTATGTAATGGGATACCCATCCAGACAAGTCAGGAGTAGGGCAAAGGGAGCAGATAGGAGTTGTTGAACAGCTTAGCTCACCGCCACACCTTATTACTGCTACACCTTACTACTGCTATACATGAAAAATAATATTGTAAAGTTCAAATGAGATGCTTGCAAGGTGTTTTATAGTTGTAAAGAGGTATGTAGGTGTGAGTTATTTTGTTAGTCAACTAACCAGGACTCTCACACAGAGTCTATTTGTCACTATCTTGAAGCAAACAAGGTGGAGGGTCCGTCCCAAAGAGTTCTGTGCTTTACTTCTGAAGTTCTATGGGGTCCATATGAATGTCATAATAAGATCTGTCGCTACCTCAGTTTTACCTGAGACGGAGACACTGGCTGACCTTGCAGAGTTATTAAAAGAATACTTTACACCAACATTATCTGCCCCTGCTCAGATATTTAAATTTTGCTCTTGGAATTAACATCCTAATTTGGAAGGGCATTGTTTGTTTTGTACCATCTGTCACAACCCTGAAGCATATGGAATTTCTTAAACGACATGTAATAGGATCGCTATGTATGTGGAGTGAATGATAATGCCTTGCAATGGTAGTTTCTGAATCACACCTCTGCCATTTACCACTTGTGTGACTTTGAGTGAGTCATTTACATTCTTTAATCCGCCATTTTCTCATCTGTGAAACGATGGGGCTGGATTAGATAACATTTAGGGTCTGTTCCAGCTCTAAATCTATGACCTTATCCAATCACAGTGTGTCATTATGTAACAGGGGTGCTGATGCAATCCCCCACATAGACTGATGTGGGAAACTTGCATGTAGAAAAATACAGTGACATGTAATGGAAGTGCTCTGGAGAGATTTGAAACCTGTGCAGATATTACAAACTGGTTCCAACCTGCTAAGTGTTGTTGAGTGATTTTTAAAAAATCAACTTGATCACCTATGACTAATTTAAAGCCGGAATGAATCTGAAGACAGGCTTTATTACACTCAGAATGCGGCATACCCCACTAAGAATTGACAGAGAATGCTGTCATTCACAATTTAGCAAGCGATATTTACTTATTATATGAAACAAAGAAATTATATAAAGCAAACATTATATGAAACAAAATGGTTGCTCATAACAATCAAGCTGACCATACAAAGCAAAAAGTAGTATGCTTCTTAAGGAAACTGTATATCATTAGCTTTAGGAGATGGATAAGAGATGTGTCCTTGTTTGTGTAGCTAGTTTTGCTAAATCAAAAGGAGCTACTTTTGATAGATAAAGGAAGGGGACATTCCAGAGACTCTGAAATTGTCTTTTTTTAAAAAAGTCTTTTAATACCAATTAGAGGAGGAAAAGAAGATGCTGAAAGAAATCAATAGTTGTAGTCAGCTTGTCTTGTAGCTCATGCAGGGCTCACATACAGCAAGATGGTGGATATGGGACAAAATGGAGTCAGGTATGTTCTCCAAAAAATTCCCATTCAACAATACATGAGAAGAGGAGCCTCTTTGGTTGGGAGGACAGAATTGGGGAGCATTCAAAAAGGCACTACCTGGTTAGGATGAATCTCTTGGTATTGGCTGTTTTCTAGATTTTCAGGCACTGGAGGAGATCAAGCTGCTGAAGGCTTCTGGATAATGGGGGGTCCTTGAGTTTTCTCGCACCCGGGCATGAAGCTGAGAACACTTGACCCTGCTGTTGCTTCTGTCTCTGTTGTCCATTCTTTCCTCATTCTTCTTAGGGGCAATTTGTTGCATGGTGGCTAAAGTTCTGAACCTAGAGTCAAAAAAATCTGAGTTCAAATCTAATCTCAAACACTAGCTTTGTGACCCTGGATGAATCCCTTAAGCTTTGCCTCCATTTCTATAAAATGGGGATAATAATAGCACCTATCTCCCAGAGTCATTTTGAGGATCAAATGAGATCATAATTGTAAGGTGCTTAGCACAGAACCTGGCACATCATAGTAAGTGTTTATATAAATATATTAGCTATTAATATTTGTTATCTTTAGGTGAAGGAGATTAGAGATTATTATAATCTTGTGAGTTTTTAAAAGTCAAGAAAGTGAGTCAACAGAGATCCAGGAGTGGAGTCTATGTTGGGTTTTGTGGTCACCTGGTATAGTATTGATACCTAAGGAAGAACCCTTGGGACCCTGTCCAGTGGTAGCAGAGACACAGACTCATTCAGAGGTTATACCACATTTGGAAATGACCTTGGTATGGCAATTGCCCTGTAGAAACTGAGTTAAGCCTGAGCCCATTCTTCTCAGGGATAAAGGTTATATAAGGGAGAGTGTGCCCCTAGGTGTTTGGGGTGGGGAAATTTATACTTCAATTCCTGCTAAATCCTCAAGGAAAATACCCCTGGATACAAGTTAAGCAATGTCAATTGGATGACATTGTGAACTTTGACAGGTCAGAAGGTTTTGACTTCTCATCAGCATCATAGCAGCGCCCCTGGAACAATATTGGTCCATAGCAATATCTGCATTTGGGAGCCCATGACAATCTAGTCACACCGAGGAAAGGGCATCTGACTAATTAAGTCTAGTTATGTAATTGACACAAATTGATAAACTAATGGGGACTTGTGAGCAATGGCATTTGAAAGACTTCTCCAACCCTTGTGGTTGGTAACAGTACACATCACTGTAAAAAGTTCATTGATATTCATTTGTTATAGATGATATTGGGGAGATATTAACTGGCAATCTATATTGGGGGAACACATTGAATGAGGACTCATGAGTGATAATACTAAACAACCTCAGCTCTTCAGGGTTACCCCTAGAGCCCTGAGGGGAGAAAGAAGCAGCACCTTGAGGACCTAATTTGCTAGTCTGAGTACGGATTGGGACAGTGAGCCTGCTCAGAAACTCTTAGTAATCAATACCAAATGCTTAATCCCTTTTGGGAGCCCAAAAAGATACTAGAAGCTTAGTTGACCCTCTTTTCTTTTCTCTCTAGCTCATCTTGATTATTCTACTATTTGGTGATTTTGGAATTCTGTTAGTATCTCCCTTGCAGTGGCAGGGATCTTTTGGGGAAATATGGGTGAGCCCTTTCCAATAGGGATCTAGAGGAAATTTGCCTGGATATTCAAAGAGAGTGACTGTGGTACAGGGACCCTTGGAGATATTTTGTTGGTCTCCGTAGAAAGTGATATAGAGATTTTGTCTAGATCGCTAGTTATATTCCCTATGTCTTTTAGGGATCCCTGGAGAAAATTTAAGTTATAGTAGGTTGTTTCAAGGACCCAGAAGATTTTTTTGTGCCCTGTGTTGGAAGGGACAATTAGAGATTTTGTCTGGCCCTCCAGCTGGATTTCCTATGTGGATGAGTGGAAAAAATTTGGGGTACCTTATGTTGTTGCAGCATCCCAGAAGAAATTTACAGGCTTAAAGCCCATCTATGAGAATGAATCCAGAGCAGAGGGGAGGGCAAAATGCCCTAGGCCCCTTTGGACCTAGTATTGGTTTGTTGTAGCAGTTGCTACCAACTGAGCATTGCGAACTTTCCCACAAACACCAAAATTAGCCTTGATTGGCCCAGACACTAAGTCTCCATCTGTTCCTCCCTTTAGGCAGCTTCCTGGTGGCCTCTGGCTACATTATTTTGGCTTATTGGTCACTTTACAGCATTAAAGGGCCCACTCACATGGAATAGGTAGCCTTCAGACTTGGCAGACACCCCTACACTACACTACTGACCAGGAGGGCACATCTCCGTAAGCCAAATGTTGCAGTATCCTATGGCTAAGTAAGTGTTTTGAGAACTCCCAGTGTAAGTTAGAGTATGTGTAATACTCATGTGGAGTCTTGGTGGGCCTGTAAACTGAAATGCATGATGGACGGGCTTTTCATCTCTGGGATCTCTTTGCCTCAGGACAACCACAGGTATCTTCAATTTCATATTGCCTTACTGTGTGGGGACAAATGTCCCTTTAGTAGATTGCTGAGCTGGAATGGTATATGCATGAAAAACCTTGAAATGACAAACTTTTCTTCTCTTCTCTTCTGGCAATTGAGGTAGGGAATACTATAAGTCTCTGGGTTGGAGGAGAGGCAGCAGTGGTGGAAATAAATGGTAGCCCTATACGCAGTTAGCTATTGACTTTGTTAGGCTGATCTAATTTCATGGTTAACTGTTTAAGATCCTAGACAGGCTTATTTCTTCCTTATTCAGCACCACGGTCCTATAGCCTCTGGTACAGGCTGGTACAATGAAGATAAACCAGTATTTCTTACCAGAATCTTAGGATATTGGGTCTGTGTTTAACTCCCAAGTGCCAGGTGGTACTGAGACACTAGCTTCTTACTGTCCAATAACGGTGTCATCTACAGAACAGAGTGACTCAGAAAGGAACAAAGAAGCTCTTGTTGCCTTGGGAGTCAACTATTCAAACAAGCACCACATCTAAGATAATAGCGAAGAAGCTGTCAAGGCTGCAGCTGGATGCAGCTGTCATTGATCATGTGACAAGTCATTCTGATCGTCTAAGACTTCAGTATTTTCAGTGCTCAAGACTTCAGCCAGCTTGTTGCAAAGCCCAAAGTATGATACTATACCAGGGACACACACATATCCCCAGGAAAAACATTTAGATCCTCAGGGAAAGCCACCTAGGGAACCAGACTTCTGGATCTGTACAACTTTGCTACAACAAGGCTTTACTTGGCTCTTATTCTCTCTTAAATCATCACACTCAGTTCAATAGAAATTGTATAAGTTGCACTTTAGGAGCACCAGCCCAGAGCCATGGATTCTCACTGCTTTTTATAAAAAACAAGTTGTACAGAGGCTTTTTGTTTTAAAGACAGTTATTTCTGGATATACCTCTCACTACTCCCTTATTACAAAAACAGTAAAACAAAACCAATTCCAACATAGCCCTCTGGACTTCTCCCTCTGCTTGCTTTGCCCTCTTGGGTTAGTCAAAAGAAGGTGACTACTGCCTTACATGACTGCTTTTTTGGACGTGTGTATGTCTGGACTGCATGTCCTTCTCAACTGTGCCTCAAACCGTGCGAGTAATGAAATCTTAAATTGTTGTTGTTGCTCATCCTTTATTTTTGAAGAGGATCAATGACTTCATTAGATGATGTCTTGACTTTGAATTACTGGTTAGAGTACCTCTTACTGGGCAATTCTTTGCTAGACATCGTGTTTGGTGTGGGGGTGGGGCTTTGGGGATAAGGATGGGGAGGGGGAAAGAGAGGAAAGGGGGATAGGAGAAATTCCTTCCTACCTTCTTCCCTGAAGGGGTCTCCTTTGCCAAGTTCTCCAAAGACTATACTCTCTTGGAATCCTTAAGGTTTAACTATTTAAAAGCCTGCCTCATTCAATGAGGTGGATGCTTTTAATTTCAACAGAAAAAGCTTTTCATGCTTCATAAAGTGATCAGGACATGAGGGCATCTTTGTAGGTAGTTAACTTAATAATACCTTGTCATCATAGTTTGGAATTTCCATGACTACATCAACTGAGACTGGGAGTGGGGCAACTGCCTTCCTTACACAACTAATAGAGTGATCGGTCATCTGACAATGTATGCAACATTCTACTCCAGTATTCCATGTCTTTGTTGAGAGAAGGAAGGTATATTTTACCATCTGTTCTCTGTCTTCATGCTTTCATATGCTGCCTTCAGGCAGCCTCAGAGTCAGAAGGAAGCTGGTTTTCTCGTTAGAGCTTTTGGCAGCAGTAGCTGCTTCCTTGACTCTGGTAACAGGCCAAAAAAACTGCCTGAGGAACTCAAACCATCAACAGAGGGCTATCTGGCCATAAAGGATGTCTTTGGGGAGGGCTAACTGACTTGTTATTTCAGATGTTGGTTGTTATATTGTCTTGGTTACACTACATAGCAATAATAACTAACATTTATATAGTGCCTTAAAAATCTGTAAAGCACTTTGCATGTGTTAGGTCATTTGGTCCTCACAACAACCTCTTGACATATAGGTGCCATTATTATTCCCACTTGACAGATGATAAAAATGGCAGTTGAGAGGTAAGTGACTTGTCCAGGGTTACATAGTTATTCAGATCATGTCGAAGGTAAGATTTGAACTCAAGTCTCCCTAAGGCCAAGTCCAGGGCTTTACTCACTGTGCTACCCAGCAGGCTCCATATGTAGCACATCTGGGAAGTATTCACCCAAAAATATAAGTTAAAAGTTTGTGAAGTTGGAATTCAACTCAACAAATGTTTATTGAGCTCCTACTCAATGAACAAGACACTGTGGGCACAAAGAAAGGCAGGAACAAAGCAATCCCTGCCTTCAAGGAGAGTACAGTTGGCAAGGGAGAAATGATCTGCGTAAAGCTAAGTAAATGCAAGGCAGTTGGAGGAGGGAGAGACCTCTAACAACTGGAGAGATTTATGAAGAGATGGAATCTGAGGCAACCCTAAAAGGTACCTGGAGGAAGTAAGGAGGGTCATCTCAGGTGGCACCCCAAGTTTGGGGGGACAGTTTATGTGGAAGCATGGAGGTGGGTTCATAGGTTATATGATCACAGGACTGCAAGGGGATATAGAGATCATTTTCTTGAATCCCCCATTTTACTGGTAAGGAAACTGAGGCCTAAGGAGAATAAGTGGCTTGCCTAAAGTCAAACAGGAGACAAGTGGAAGATCTTAGATTTAAGCCCAATTCCTAACTCCAAATCCAGGCCTCTTTCCACTGTCCCATTGTTATCTCCATGAATGGAATATTGAGTTCAGGAAACAACTAATAGACCAGTTTGGATGAAATACAGAGCATTTGAAGGAAAGTAACATGAAATGAGGTTTGCATGAAGAGTCTGCATTTTAACTTGGGGGCAATTGGGAGCCACTGAAGAATTTTGAGCAGAGAATGTTGAACCTCCATTAAAGTGCTACCATAATGCCTCACTGTGGAGTAAAAGTGACCCTGGGTTGTATAAATCTAAGTTAACAAAGCATAAACTCTGAATCCCTCCCCCCATCTTCCCAAAGGAGAAGCTTCATTTTTGGACTGGGTTATGGACTGATTGTGCGTGCATAAATGCGTAAGAGTGTGTGTGTGTGTGTGTGTGTGTGTGTGTGTGTGTGCATTATCTAAAGATCAGCCTAACCAAGTATGAGAGCTGCTCATCAATAAAAATCTGGCTGCTAAGTTAAGAATGATTCCAAACACAGTTACTCATAAAGTAAGGCAGGGTGGGGTGAAATCTGGGCTTAGAGGAGGGAACACTCACACTGATGACATCACAAATCATTAAAATGTTAAAATAAGGAAATGAATGTCAGGGAATGTAGCCCCACCCTTGTGACAGGCTCTTCAGCACACATCAACAGGAGCACATACTTGTGTTGGGGGGATGATTAAGAAATGTCCTGTTTGAGGGAACTTGCTTCAAATGGTTTGATGAGCTCTTATTTCCCTTTAATTTATGTTAATTTATTTTTGAATTTATTTTAATAAGTTTGAATTTATTTTAATTTGAATTTATTTTAATTCAACAAACATTTATTAGGCACTTACTATGCACAGAGTACATAGTACTATATGTTAGAGATAAAATCCTTGTCCTCGAGGGAATTTACACTCTACTACAGTATAACAGTCTTCTGCTTTTGTATTGTGTATGGGAATAGACTGATGCCCTGGCTCCTTCCAGTGAACAAACCAGAAAAGAACAGGTTTATCCTTCCTGCCATCATGCTACGTGGCATGGTCACTGGTGTGGGAGTAATACAACTCACACACAGATACGCAAATGCAAATAAGTAAATATAGGGATCTTCTACTAAGGAAATTCTTTCCACCAAACAGATGGGCCACTGTTCTGCAATTGATAGTCTTGGGGAGTTGTCTGGTGCTTAAGTGACCTGCCTAGTCTACATCACAGGCAGGACTTGGACCCAGATCTTTTACTGACTCTGTTATCATCTCTTTATTCACTCATCCTTTCTAAATGTGACATATAGGCAAAATTATATAAAGTACTTTTCTTAAAATAAATTTTGATATCTTTTGTTTTCATATCTCCTATATTTCCCCAATAGCATTCTCTCTCTTCCTTGAGAACCATTCCATATAACAAAGAAGATTTTTTTTTAAAGGAAAAGAAAAAAAGGAGAAAGAAGAGAAGAATATTAACAAAACTGACCAATACATGAGAAAAAGTCTAAAAAATGTATGCAGTGTTCTACACCTGTGAACCTTTTACCTCTGCAAAGCAGTATGTCCTTAATTCCACCTACTGACTCCCTAGGCTTCCTTTAAATTCCGATTGAAGTCCCTTCTTTTACTAGAAGCCTTTCCTAATTCCCTTTAATTCTACTGCCTTCCTGCTGTTAATTATTTCCTACTTATCCTGAAGGTAGCTTGCATGTGTGTGTATATATATATATATATATATATATATATATATATAATTTATATGTTTATATGTACATGCATACATATGTGTGTATATTTGTGTATGTATATATTATTTGCATGTTATCTTCCAAAATTGAATCCCTAGTATTTAGCGTAGGTTTCCTACCCCTGATTTAGCACAATGCCTGAAATACAGTGGGGGCTTAATAAATGTTTATTGATTGTTTGATTCTTGGTGGAGAGAGGAGAAAGTGTCTTCTCATATCTTTTCTTTGGGGCCATGTTTGTTCTTTGCAGATTGACAGTGTTCACTTTTGATTGATGGTGGTCACAAGTGGAGGAATGGAGGGGTCAAGGAGGAGGACCAAGAAAAACAATGCTTTCAAAGAAACTGAGAATTTGAAGAGACAGAGCCAAACTAAAGAGAAGTTTTTCTGACAGTTCTTTGCAGCAGGATGCAAATTGCCAGACCAATTTCTGTCAATGGGTCTGTGTTTCTCTTAGGTGAGTTTGAGGGATGGTCCTGGATATTTCCAGTGGTCTTGCTGGAGAGGCAGGGAGAGTATAGTAGAAAGCTGGGATTCAGAAAAGCAGGGTTTGGATCACAGCTCTGCTATTTACAGTGATTACCACTGCAATCCACTTTGAGACCCTTTGGGGTCTCAAAGGATCATGGATGTTAGGCTGGAAGGGAACGTAGAGGGTATCCAGTCCAATCCACTCATTTGATGAGTGAAGAAACTGAGCCCCTGAATTAGGTGATTTGCTTAAGGTCATACAGATACCTTATCAAAAAGACAAAGGGATTAGATTTGGTGCTTTCTAAGGTCCCTTTCAGTGCTATGATCCTATAAGGCATCCCTGGGAAGGACACTTAACCTATCAATAGCTTCCAAAGATGACTTGACAGCTACAGAACCAACACAAACATCCTTTCTGGATCGTTTCTTGACACTGATACTTTGACCCCCCCCCCCCAACTTCCTGAGGACACGGCAGAAACAACAAGTATAGAAAGCAATAATTCTTTGCATGGATATTGTCATATGGTGATAACCTCATGAAAGGGCAGCCTCCTGCTGGATAAAATGTTAGTTAATTAGAGAGAACTGTTATTACATGTATGCTAGGGAACACCACGGTGCAGTAGCATGATCTCGTTCCTTTTGGTTCCCACTGGTGTTTTCCCCCTTTGAGTTCTGGGGACTGATGCCAGAGGACATTTACGGTAACGATGTCCCCTCCTGTCCGAGACCTCTATGTTCCTCCCCTATTACTAATGCTGACATATCTATCACCTCCTTACAGAGAATCTCTAATGCAAGGACTGAAAGCTTTTTTTGGCCTTCTGGAAAAGCATAGTCTAAGTATGGGGTGCAGCCTGGGAACAGCTGGACTATTTTCTAAGGAATCTAGGAATCACCTCAGACAGCAGGAGCCTGGAATGGTAGTGTAGGAGAACACCCTCCTCTTTGTGCCTGGAAGAGTGTGTGCTCTTCCAGATGTGAAGGAGAGATTGAGCTCCTTCCAAATTTTTTTTTTTGCGTGACAATTCTATTTACAAGTTAGATGTCATAAGATCAGCTTATTTTCTGAGAGAATTTGACCCTCCCCCAATAAATTAAAACATACCTATATAAAAGACAGCTGTTTGAATCCACAGTTTATTTTTCCTGGTTAGGTCTATGGAGTCACCATCTGACTGCTGGGGGGAGGGGGTGCAAAGCAGAGGACTGACTATAAGAGAATAATTTAAAATGACGGAAAGAGGAGTATGACGCTTGCTAGGAATGTTGGGTGCATATTTTTAGAATATGTAAGTACATCTAATTTTAAATACATACTCTGTTTCTTTGTATAGCAATTTAAAGTGTCAGGGCTTGGGTAAAAGTGGGTTTGTGCCTACTAAAAACAGTATCTTAAGTGTAGTTGGAAATGGACAAGACTGTGAATTTAGCATGTGAGGACTTGTGGTGGGTGGGGAAAAATTTATGTAGGGATAACATAGCTCAGGGGATTACACTCTTTTCACTCTCTCATGACCCATGGTCCAATACTCAGCATTACTAAATTTACAATGAATTTACTTAAAAATGCACTTATCTTGGGATCCTATTTGGTATGTCTGGTTTTAATCTTAAGAAGTACAACTTCTGGGCTAACACAGTTCATACCTACATGCTTGTGACTGAGAGTTGGAAAAAAAAAGTACAAGTAAAAAAATCATGAAAATTATTTGAAGGCTTTTTAGAAAGGCAGGGATAACAGCAGATGGTAAATTGGCAAATTATGTAACTATTCACTCAAACTTACATGGGCAAATACCCAGTTTTTTGTCCCCTGGTTTAGACTAGCTCTATACTAGGAAAAATGATATTTTTCCTGGTTAGTAATCTACTGGTTGTGCCAAAAGAAATATACATAATCTTCTCAAGAACTATTTCATATATTTAATGCTTAATAGAAGTACATTTAATCTCTTACAATCAAATTACCATTTTTTCTAAGTAGCAAACCAGGAACTATTTTCCTTAAACATTAGGACATAAAACATAGAGGAGAGGTGTCAAACTCTCCAACCATAAAACTGTCCAGTGCTGTAGCTCCAAACAGATTAAAATGTAGTCGGGAAATGTTTAATAAAATAAATGAAAACTACAATATGACATAGATAATGTTAATTTGTGGTTTTCTAAATTGTAATACTCCCATTCATCTGTTTCTGTTTGAGTTTGACACCATTATACTAGAATTATATGTTGTAAGTGCATCCTCTGCCTCCTGTTCTGCAGAGAATCTTACCTCATGTTTCATTGTGAAAACAGAGACTGTGCAACCTCTTCTTTCCTGTTTTATATCTCAAAACACTTTGACATCATCCTTCTTCTCTCATTCTTCAATTATCCTCCTTTTCTCAAATATTCAGTATCTTTCTATCTCCTGGCTTCTTTACTGTTGCCTACAAATATGCTGGTTTCTCCCCTATCTTTAAAAAAAATATTCACTTGATTCTGCCATCCATCCCTTCAAATTATCTTCCTATATCATGGCCAAACTCCTACAAAAAAAAGTCTTTGCTTCACTTATCCTCCCACTCACTTCTCAGCTCCTCACAATCTGGATCCCAATGCCATTAAATCATTGAAATGGCTTTCTTCTATATTATCAGTGATCTTTTAGTTCCTAAAACTCAGTTTCTTTTCTCCTCCAGTTGTTATCCACCTGAATCCCTCTGTAGCATTTGACACAATTAATAAGAGGCAGGGGGCAGCAAGGTAGTTCAGTGAATAGGGCATCCGTCTAGAGGCCCTGAGTTCAAATGTAACTTCAGTCACTTGACACTTAACTAGCTGTGTGACCTTGGGCAAATCACTTAACCCTGATTGCCTCACAAGAATAAGGAAAAACTACAGCTAGGTGGCATAGTGGATCAAATGCTAAACCTGGAGTCAGGAAGATCTGAATTCGAATTTGACATCAGACATTTACTAGCTATACGATTCTGGACAAATCACCAGACTTCTACCTGCTTCAGTTTTCTCATTTATAAAACAGGGTTAATAATATCATTTATTTATTTTTGAGGGGGGGAAGGCAAGGCAATTGGGATTAAGTGACTTGCCCAAGGTCACATAGCTAGGGTCGGATGTCTGATGTTGGATTTGAACTCAGGTCCTCCTGACTCTGGGGCCAGTGCTCTATTTATATTCACCATGCCACCCAGCTACCCCAATAATAGCATTTAATTTCCAGGATTGTTATGAGGATAAAATGAGAAAATATTTGTAAAGCACTTTGCAAACCTTAAAGCACTATATAAAAGCCAGTTGTTGTTGTTATTAATTATTAGGCTCCCCCCTCCCTGGGTTTTCCTGATTATGGGTGTCTGCTGAGGTATTGCTACCTTTCCCTTTCCTTCTTTATACCCCTTCTTGATGATCTTATAAGTCAGCGTGGGTTAATGATTAATTTAATTTGGGTTACTTCCAGATTTATTTTTCCAACCCTAGTCTTGCTTCTGAGCTCTAGGCTTGCAGCTCTAGCTATCTGTTGGACATTTTGAACTGAATATCTCAGAGGCTGCTCAGAAAGTCCCAAGTGGAGCTTTCCCCCAAACTGACCCTGCTTTCATATTTTCCCTTCCCCCCACTCCCCAAGTTACCGCTTTCCTCTAGTCACCCAAGTTGGCTGCCTTACATCCTTGACCCTTCATTCTCTTCATCCTTCATGTCCATTTAGTTGCCAGGTCTTGTCACTTCTGCCTCCACACCATCCTTTACATCTATCCCTTTTTCTTCACTTACACTGCCATCGGTTCCCCCAGACTATTGCAGTAACTTCCTTTTGGTCTCATTGCCTTAAGTCATTGCTGTCATCGTTGCTTTAAGTCTCTCTGCCTTCCCACATGCCTTCCACCCGGCCTCTCATGGCTATTCCCAAAGCACAAGCCTGAGCACGTGCCTCTGTTGCTCAGGAAGGTCCCGGGGTTCCCCTTCGCCTCTAGGATAAAACATGAACTCTCCCGTTTGGCATTTAAAGCCCTTTGCAACCAGGCTGCCAACAACCTTTCTAGGCTTGGCACCCTTTATCTGCCTTCATGATCTCTATATCCCAGTTAAACTGACTTTTTGTTCCGTCTACACAATACTCCATCCTCTGCCTCCGTGCTTTTGGTAAAGGATGCCCGCTCGGCATGGAGCACACTGCTTCCTCCCCTCGGTCTTCAGGGAAGGTTAAGCTCCGCCTCACGCCTCTGCTGATCTATCTCCCCTCCCCCCACGACCCCGGTCACCATTGCCTGTAACTACTTTGTCTACAATTTGTGTTCATTTCTCTTTGTTATTATTTTTCTTTCCTCCAAGCAGGATGTAAGCTCCTTGAAGGTGGGGCTATTTTTATTTTGTCTTTGGATCTCTACCACATAGTAGATCCTTCATAAATGCTTAGTGAAGGAAAGAGTGGATGCACCTTGCATGGGAAGGGCCCACGGCCTCTGATTCTAAACTCTATGCCCTTTCCACTGTTCTCTGTTCCCTCAGGTTAGTGACTCCCTTCCTGGTCATGCATGCATCAAGAGCAGTGTTTCATGTGAACAAAGTTCAGGCAGCAGACTCTTTGCTTGAATTATTGATTCAGGCCACGTGGCTTGTGTAATTTAAAATGTGCAGGGAAAGCTTAAGTAAGATTTTTCCAGAATTAGGATTTTTCACCATCCATTACTTCTATTAATTCTCTCCAGCTACAGAGCACCAAGGGGTATTTGCAGGAGTCCTCTTAAACTGCATGAATTATTGCAGATAAGGCAAAATTCATGTGTAGAGAATCACTGTTCTTTTTGCCATGCAACCTGCCATGAAAGAAAATCCCTAGGTGATTAATCATTTATCCTGCAGACTAGTTATTGACTTTGCCATAGAAATGTTGACAGAGAAACTCAGATGAACATTTCCAGTTTTTTTTTTTAACCACTAGTGCTCCTAGCTTCACATCTACTGAGGGCTGCTGCCCCTGTGACACATCTGTAATGTGACATACCTGTAATTTCCCAATATTCATTCATTCTCTTCAGTAAACATTATTGAACATGTACTATTGTACTATGGAGAATACAAAGATGAATAAAATACGATCCCCGATCTCAAGAAAAGATCAAAAGCTTTAAGATTTCTCTGCTGGAAGCATTTAGTGATGGTGAGTACTAGGGAAAATAACATTAGCTAGTACTTACATAGTGCTTTAAAGTTTGTAAAATGCTTTACAATTATTATCTCATTTTTATTCTCACAGCAACCTTGAGAGGTAGGTGCTATTATTATTCCCATTTTACAGGTGAGGAGCTTGAGGCAGACTGTGGCAGTTAAATGACTTGCCAAGGGTCACTCAGTTCATAATAACACAGAGGTTGGATTTGAACTCAGGTCTTCCATTATTTACTGCACCACTTAGCTGTTTCTTCTACATGAACCATATGATACATATCAAAGGACATTGGACCAAGGAATAGGAAACTTAGCTTTAATCTTGGCTCTGCTACTACCTTGCTGTGAGGTCTTCGGGAAGTCATTTAAATAATCAAGTGTCCTTACCTATATAACAAAGGAACTGGACCAGTTCACTAAGATTCCTTCCAGTTTTAAAATTCTATATTTTTAGGATGCTTTTATAATGAAAGAGGTTGTCTTTTGTTAAGTTTGTGTATATACCAAGTGATGGATTGAAATTAGTCTGATTTCTGAGGTGCTGGGAAAACTCTCCTTGTTTATATTGCTTTGCCTAGAGTGTACAGAGGTTATATGGTGATGGGAAAGGTAGGTAGCCAATAGAGAATGTGGATAAAGAACAGCAGAACAGGAGGCTTGCTCATTGGCTGATAGAGAACATGGTATTATAATTGGGCAAATGAACTCCCATCAGACCATCTAGGTGTGCAAATCTCAAATCTGCATTGCATGGTTGTGTTCTGACACAGATGGTGCTATTCTTGGGATAGGACAGGCAGAGGATCAGTTCTCTTTGGCAAGTATTTTAAAGCCCAGAGAGAATCACAAGACCCAGTTAGTGCTGGGAAACTTTAGTTACAGATATATTTAGACCATTTACAGTAGATGTTATCCAGCCTGGGGCTTGGCAATTTTCTTTCATAGGTACTTCTGTAGACCAACTTTGTTGCATGAAAGGGCTTAGAGACTTGGTAGACACACACACATGCAAGAATATCCAGATTTCTGGTTCCTTGGGCTTGAAGGAAACTTCAGCTCAGATTTTGGGGGCACGTGTAAGTGGAGAGATAGAGAAAGAGAAAGTACATTCATCTTAGATACATGGTTCTTCTGCCAGGATTAGCACAGGGTATCAGACAGGTACACAGTCCTCTGTGAATGAAAGCAAGGAAATGCAAAGCGTGGAGTGAGACCACTTTGTTGAGGATGCATGGAGGTGGGAAGACAAGACTGAGAGAAGAACAGACTGTGGGGAAGCTGAACTAGAATTGACTGAGGAGGTGGAAAGCAGTCAAACCCAGAAGAAATACACATGACCAAATCAGACCAAACTAACAGCTTTGGTAGTGGTGGTGGTGGTGGTGGATGGGAAATTTGACTCTGGGTGTAACTGTTAGCTCTGTAGCACTATATTTAGCCTATCATCCAATGACATCCCCATCCTCCATTGTGCTTTTAATTACCTTATCCTATTAAATTATTATGGATTAATATTCTATTATAAATAAATATTATGGTGTTATGGGAATCTGAAGATCTTCCCTGCCCCTAGGCCCTTTGCTAAAGTGGCTACGTGACTCTGAGGACCCTTGGATATTTGAAAGTATACTCTGTTCCCTAATAGGCTGAATGTGGTCACGTGGAGCC
>CM053581.1:93144097-93159699 GCA_028627135.1 Pseudochirops cupreus | reverse complement strand
GTTTTGAGACTGTCTAGGTGGGCCAGGAGTAGGCACTGAAGTACTAGTTCTCTGAGGTCCTTGTCTAACAATCAGTGAGTAACTATACTACTAGAGACTTTTATCCATCTTGGCATTCTCACTCTAAATGAAACCAGAAGACAAAAGGAAGTTGCAGCTAAATGGAAGGATGACTTATTTCTGGAGAAGAATGACCTCCATTTGGAGAGGCAAATTAACGAGTTGGCAGAGTTGGTTTTATTATTCATCCAAAAATCTGGAAGGAGCAAGGAGTATTCCAACTCTTCCTGCCTCAACCAGTGAGCCCAGAAGAATGAGTAAATGTACAGCCAGGAATGGAAAGGGTGACTAGAAAGGCTTTGTTATTGTTGGGGGTGGGAGGATTGGGGGGAGGAGAAGAGAGGTTCAGTGATTGCTATAAGATGGAAGGAATTGGAGAAGAAAAGATTCAGGATAAAAGGAAGCTTGCTGCCTATAGAACAGGTATTACAGAGGGCAAAATGGAAGGAGTGAGTAATGTTTGGCTAGAACTTTAGGGTGGGAAGATTGTGGAGAATGGGTAGTAGGGGATGGGGAATGAGGTTTGGATGATGATCAACAGGGATTTCAGAATCACTGGGGTGTATAGGGCATGACCAGGTATGAATATGTTCATCATTTAGTGGCAGGGGTAGCTCTTCTTCCCAGAGGAGGCTGGAGATAAGGCAGGATACAGCATGAAATGGAAGGCACACACTCAAATGGGAGGCCCCATCACTTTACCTCTTCCATCTGAAGGCTGGAGAATAGGTGGGAGAAACAACAGGAGATGAAAGACCAGCTTCCCACAAGCTTTCCTCTTCCTCTTCCTCTTCCTCTTCCTCTTCCTCTTCCCTCAGGAGACCAATGGTGTGGAAGATGGAAGGCATGAAATTAGAGGAAAGGTATCTCCTACCTCCTATGATGTGGAGGGCCTCCAGTTTTAAGCTTAAAGACTCTTGGGCTGCCCTGCATAAGTAACGTTACATTTTCATTAGGTCTACTATCTAATTCTTATTAGGTACAGTGCCAATTTTATTTATATGGTCATATAATTTTTATACACATGAATCGATGTTCATTTTCATGACTGGATCCCAATCATATAAACTAAGACAAAAGCTTTTACTGGAAGAAGATACCTAAAATTCAATATTTATGATGCCTTGTGGTCTCTATGATAACTTAATTTAGCCATCTGTTACAGTCCAAGACCTGATGTATGATAGAGCTATCATTTCACAAACCTAAAAACTAAAATCCCCCTAAAGTTACAACCTTGTTTCATATTTTAAAAGCAAACATTAAAAGAGTTAAGAACTTGGCCCATCTCCAAAGCTTATGTAAACGAGTTTTCATGTGTTCTGAACTTTAGTGTGTTTCTAATCGAAGAAAACGCTCTCTCTCCCCTCTCCCCCCTTTTCCTTAAATATGAAACACATGTGAGCAGGACTGTAGTTCCAGGAATCCAGGGTCTGGAAATGGTTATAATCCGTACACAGAGTTCCTAGGGCAGTGGGAAGCACATCAATGTAGATGTGTGCTGAGAGTTTGTTTTGCTGTGTTTTGTTTTTGAAAGGTAGTTTGGCATGGCGGAAAAAACATTGTGGCTTTAGCATCCAAGAACCTAGGATGGAATCCTGGGTCTACTATTTACTACTTGGACAAATGACTTAATCTTTTTGGGACTCAGTTTCTTTATGTATAAAAGGAAGGAGGTAGGATAGATTAGATGACCTCTAAAGTTCTTTAAGGCTCTTTATGCTATGAATTACCTGACTTAAAATAGAACAATAATGACAGCATTTATATAGCCTCCTACTCTGCACTGTGCTAAGAGCCTCACAATTATTATCTCATTTGATCCTCACAACCCCAGGATGTAGGGGTTATAATTATCCCCATTTTACAGATGTGGGAAATGAGGCAAACTGAGGCTAAGTGATTTGCCCAGGGTCACATGATCTGATAATTGAAGCAATGCTCTTCATTTTCTTACCTTGTAATGATTTTTCCTGCCTTGAAATACTGTGGCTGTTCAACATGGTCCAATACTTCCCGGAAATTTCCATATCAAATGCTTCCCACCATGTATGGCCTGAAAGCCAATCCACCAAACACCCAACAACCACTGGATGGTTGTTTCCTTCCCCCAGACTCTTGCTCCTTTATACTCTTGCCCCCTTGGGGTCTCATTTTAGACCCTGAGCCCTACTTTTTATGAGTTCAACTATTCCGTGGTTTAAATTTAAAAAAAAAACATTGTTTTATACATTACTACATTACTAGCCTGTTGATTTTTCTATGAAAACAACTCTATCTCTCTCATAAGTAGGACTGGAGAAGTGTCAGAGATACAAAAGGAAGCTGTTTAATTAATGATGAGAACATAAGAAAAGACTCTCCTATGGACTAAAATCTCTCAAATAAATGCATTAAAATAAAATACAAAACCCAAAAGTTTTTATACAGAGAAAGACAACATGAGTAGTAGCTGTCAGTATAGTCGCTGTGTTCTCAGTTTTTCCTTGAATGTTTTTCTTGATTACAAGGGAAGGAGTGGGAGGTTGGGATTTAAGGGGAAATGGCAAATGGGATTAAAAACTAAAAGGTAACAAAACTATTTTTTAAGAGAAATAAAAGGCCTTTAGGTAACAGGACAGGATTTCTAGTGGGAAAAGGAAATGATGAGATAAAATAGATATTCTCTTTCTCTTCAGCTAAAGTTCTCAAGTTTGTCCTCCTTAGAAAGGATAGCCCAAGCCAGAAAGAAAAAAAATGTTAATACATTTGCCATTAAGGACTCTCTTTCCTCTTTTTAAGATATAGAGACTAGTTGGGAAATGGGACTCGGCCACATTTCCCTTCTGAATGATGATTTCATGATTCTGGGAAATTGAACAGTGCAGGGCTCCACAGAGTGTTGTTGACTGTCCAAAATAGGAAATTCTGAACATTTACCAGACATTCTGTAAATCTGTTTGGAATTTTCAGAACATACCCATCATATTTTCATTTGTGGGTTTTTGTCAGTAAATTGGAGCCTTGAGAATTAATCTACTGAACTTAAGTAAACTGTTTTTCAAAAATACAGCTGTGGAAAAGTTATCATTAAGAACATCTCCTAAGGAAACTAGTGGAAAAAAAAATTTACACCAAGTTTCTCTGATAAAGGTTCTCATTTCTCAAACATATAGGGAGCCAAGTAAAATGCATAAAAATAAGAACCTTTTCCTGATTGATAAATGGTCAAAGGGTATGAACAGGAAGTTTTCAGAAGAAGAAATAAATAATCATATAAAATGCTCTAAATAACTACAGTTAACTACATCACAACTTTCTCTCCCATGGTTTCAATATATCACAAGTTGGCATAAGAAATTAAATGGGAATTTTGTGGAAGCTACAGGCAACATGCGAAGGCCAGTAGATGTCACAGATCCATGACCAAATATTTAACCCAAATTTTACAATAAGATATTGTAAATATAGTATGAAAGAAAAAAAAATCAGACCTTCTCTGGTACAAAGGGAAGGCCAAAAACTTTTGCATGGATTTTCCAGACTGTAAGGGGTAGAGGGGCTAACCCCCATGATGTGGAAGGGGCAACTATATTGGTTAGAGAAATGTAAATTAAATCAACTCTCAGTAACCACCTCACACCTATCAGATTGGGTAACATGACGGAAAAGGAAACTGACAAATGGTGAAGGAGGTGTGAAATATAGAGACAGTGATACATTGTTGGTAGAACTGTGAACTGGTCCAACCCTTCTGGAGAACAATTTGAAACTATGCCCAAAGGGTTATAAAACTGCATACACTTTGACCCAACAATACCACTACTAGTTCTACAACCCAAAGAAATCAAAGGAAAAGCAAAAGGACCTATGTGTACAAAAATATTTATAGTAGCTCTTTCCATGGTGGCACAGATCTGAAAAATGAGGGGATCCATCAAGTAGGGATGGGTTGAACAAGTTGTGGTACATAATTGTGATGACTATTGTACCATAATAAATAATGAGCAGGATGGTTTCAGAAAAACATGGAAAGATCTATATGAACTGATACAAAGTAAAGTGAGCAGAACTAGGAGAACATTGTACAAAGAAATAGCAATAGTGTAACAACAATCAACTGTGAAAAACTTGGCTACTCTGATCAACGTGATGATTCAAGATAATTCCAAAGGACTCATGATGAAAAATTCTATCCACTTCGAGAGAGAGAGCTGATGAACTTTGAGTACAAGTTGAAATGCAATTTTTTAAACTTTATTTATCTTGCAACATAGTTAATATGGAAATGTTTTGCATGATTTCACATGTATAAATGATATCATATTGTTTGCCTTCTCAATCGATAGGAGAGTGGTGGGAGGAAGGGAGCGAATTTGGAACTCAAATTTTTAAAAAATGAATGTTAAAAATAAATGCACATAAAAACATCCGCTAAATCAAAGCCAGATGAAATTACCAGGTCAGATGTGCAAGGCGCACATTAGGGGAGGGAGACTCAATGGTTCGCCCTAGATCAGCTACAACAACAAGACCTCCTATTTGTGTAACACCTCGGTTTATAAAAGCACTTTGATATATGAGCCTCATCCAAGCCTCACAATGATTTTGTGAGGTAGGCAAGGTAGATATTATCTTCACTGTTTTACAAATGAGGAATCCTAGAAAGGTGAAGCAGCTTTCCCAAGATTAATTGTAATAGCTAATAATTATATAGTGCCAGGCATTCTGCTAAGTGTTTTACAATTAGCCTCACAACAAGTACTATTCTTCTTCTTCTTCTTACTATTCTTCTTCTTCTTTTCTTCTTCTTCTTCTTCTTCTTCTTCTTCTTCTTCTTCTTCTTCTTCTTCTTTTTGCAGGGGAGAGGGCAGGGCAATTGGGACTAAGTGACTTGCCCAAGGTCACAAGACTAGTAAATGTTAAGTATCTGAAGCCAGATTTGAACTCAGGTCCTCCTGATTCCAGGACCAGTGCTCTATTCACTGAGCCACCTAGCCACCCCTACTATTGTTATTCTTGTTTAACAGATGAGAAAACTAAGGCAAAAAGAAGTTCAGTGACTTACCCAGGTTCACAAAGTTAATAAGTGTCTGAGGCTGGATTTGAACGGATTCCAGTTCAAGTGCTCTATCTACTACATCACCTAGCTGCCCCCATACTAGAACTAGGGATCTCCTGACCAGTGATATTTCCGCAGTATTACTGGCCATACCAACAGCCTATGTGCCCAGTGGAATTCAAAACTTATTAGGCCTCCCCTCTCTCTTTGCAGATGAGAAAACTATAACAGAATTGGGACTAGAACCTAGTTCTCCTAACTCTCTGGATCATGCTCTATCTAATATACAATGGATTCAGTTTAACTCAGTTCAACAAGCATCCACAAGGGAAAGGACCCATATGTATAAAAATGTTTACAGCAACACTTTGTCATAGTAAAGAATTGGAAACAAAGTAGATGCCCATTAATTGAAGAATGGCTTAACACATTGTGGTATATGAACATTATTAGGTACATATTAAGAGCCAGGCACTGTTAGGCACTGGGAATACAAAAACAGAAATGAAACCGTCCCTAATTTACATTCTGCTTAAGTTTGCCAGGTAGTCCAGGCAAAGCTCCAGGGCTTCCTTGTGTAGCTCCAGCTATATATGAGCCAATATCCCTGAGAATTCTTAGGAAACCAGAAGAAGGTCTGCTTTCTTTTTGAACCAGCATTCAGGCTTTGCTTCAAGGCAGGTACTACAACCTCAACTGAGACAGTAGAAAAAAACAATTCCCAGGATTTCAATAATTCCCTCCAAAATAATGCTATCAGCTCCAGCTGGCAAATTCCCTGGATCACTAGTCACAGTGGGAAAAAAGTCATATCCAGTCATGATGAATTCTTAATTGTTCTTTATTTGAGCCAGTAAAGGATATATCTCATAGATTACAGGGTTTACTGGAAGGGGATCCAGTTAAGAGTTTGTATCACTACTTATATGTTTCCTCCACAAGGTCTTTCTCTGATGCTTTCCTCAACCTAATGTGGGGATTACCTTGGGTTATCAAGGCCTATGGCAGGGAACTCCATGGTCGGGTAGGTTCAACTATGCTGGAGAGGCATCCAGTTTGTTTTAGGAACTAAACTATGTATGCTTTCCAAGGGCCAGACCAGTTAAGTACAGGGAAACTCATTACCAGTAAACTAACCATGTAGCAGTGAATTATTCAGCCATGACAACCCATGAAGTGAAGGAAAATATAAAATGGCCCCCAGTCCTATTTGGTACTTTTATGTGTTCACATTAACGCTGACAGGGTGGCAAAAAGGGGATAGAGATCACTAAAAATCACATGGTTTTAGACCATGTATGTACAGGAGATGTATAGGAGTTTTCCTAAACAACTAGTTTTCCTAAAACAACCTAGATAACAACTAGAATAGGGGCGGCTAGGTGGCAGAGTGAATAGACCACTGGCCCTGGAGTCAGGAGGACCTGAGTTCAAATCCAGCCTCAGACACTTATCACTTACCAGCCGTGTGACCTTGGGCAAGTCACTTAATCCCAATTGCCCTAAAAAAAGGGGAAAAAAACCCCTAGGATAAAAGGACTATGTAAATAACAAAGAAAGGACTTCAGCAGATTTCTTAAGCTAGAGATGGTGGAGATAACAGTCAAGAATCAATGCCATACACCCCGTACAGAGTCACAAGGAATAGTGGGACATCATCACAAGAAGACATCAGCAGAAGTGCTGGGGAGGTAAGCAGCCTTGGCTTTACATGTCCCTTCTCTATGTATGGATCCACCTGTGAACACTATGGGTGTCCTTGCTTCCCGATGATGCCATTTGTGTTTGTAAGAGAAGGTCCCCAGGTTTATAGGAGAGAGGTTTAATTGCTATTTTTCTTACTATGAAGCTTCAGTAAATGATTTTGCTTTGAGTTAATTGTTTACCCTCACTGATTGTTGAAAGGTAAGTACATCAGTGAGGGCTTGCGGCCTATATAGTTTTAGGAGCTCAGCCCACAGAGTGCTTTGAATCCCTAGGGAGACATGACCTCCAACTATGATTTAGAGCAGTGGTTCTCAACCTTCCTAATTCCTGGACCCTTTAATAGTCATATGTAGGCATGTCTGCATGTGGGCAGACCTGCCTGGAGACGGATAGAGGAGGTCCCTAAGACCATTGGAAATGTGTTTTCCGATGGTCTTAGGTGACCTCTGTGACCCTTGTGAAAGGGTCATTCGACCCCAAAGGGGTCACAACCCACAGGTTGAGAACCGCTGATTTAGAGGAATCTTCCAGAGGGTGCATGACACCTATAAATGTTCATTTAACTTTTGCTACTCTAAAGCATGAGGACTTTGGCCAATTATCAGGCAGACATACTATTGGAGGAGGTGAATCACCTCCATCTTGATATTCTTACTATAAATGAAAACAGCAGGCAAAAAGGCGCTGATAAATGGAAAAATCACCTATCAGTTTTTATTAGAGAGGCAAAAAAAAAAGTAACTGGTAGACTAATTAGTCTTTCCAGGTTTTCCAAAAGCATCCTGCTTTTGAAAGCATTTCTTACAACACAAAAGTATTCCATGAAAATCATATACTACAGCTTGTTCAGTCATCCCCCAATCGATGGGCATTCCCTCAATTTTCAATTCTTTGCCACCAGAAAAAGAACTGCTTTAAATATTTTTGTACGAATAATTTTATAGCCTTTTGGACCTGGTTCCAAAACGTTTTCCAGAATGGTTGGACCAGTTCACTACTCCCCCAGCAATTCATTAGTATATATATTTTTCCTTATCCTTTCCAGTATTTTCATTTCTGATAGAAGTGAGGTGGTACCTCAGATTTATTTTAATTTGAATTTCCCTAATCAATAGTGTTTTAGAGAAGTTTTTATATGACTATAGAAAACTTTGAAAAGTGCTCTGCCTACATAGACTCCTTTAAACTTCCCTGATAATGATAAAGGTCTTAGGAGTCACATGTATCATCTTCCTATATAGGAATGTAAATAGTTTAACTTTATTGAGGGGAGGGACGAGAATTAAGAGGGATTTGGAAAGGCTTCCTGTAGAAGATGAAATTATATCTGGGACATGAAGGAAGTCAGGAAAGGCAGTAGGCAAAGACAAGGAAGGAAAGGATTCCAGGCATTGGGAACAGCCAGAGAAAATGCCCTGAGCCAAGAGATGGAGAGTCGTGTGCGTGAAACAGCAATAAGGCCAGTATCACTAGATCAAAGAGTGTGTGTCAGGAAGCAAGGTATAAGAAAACTACAAAGTACGAGGGGGCTAGGTTATAAAGGGATTTGAATGCCAAACAGAGGCTCTTGAATTTGATACTAGAGGCAATAGGGAGCAAGTCATTTATTGAATGGCTGGGGGGGGGAGGGGAGCAGATAGCATAATAATAATAATAATAATAATAGCACCTTAGAAAAATCATTTTGGAAGGTGAATGAATGATGGATTGGAGTGGGAAGAGATTTGAAGCAAGCAAGCCTGTCTCCAACCCAATCTATCATCCCTCTGGCAGTATCAAAGGAGAGAAGGATGTGTTTTCACTGCCTGTCAAATATGTTATAATGGAGATTCTTTTGGTGTCTGGGGTTGGACTCTACCCTGAACATCAATTCTACATCACTAATTGCTTATAGGATGCTTAAAAATGGACTTCCCAGAGATATCTCAAACTTCACACAACCAAAATAGAACTCATTATCTTATCCCTAAAACCCTCTCCTCTTCCCTATTTCTGTCAAAGGCACAACCACTTCCCCAGTCTTCTAGGTTCATAGCCTAGAAATTATTCTTGACCACTCACTTTTCCTTCTCCTCTCATATTCAATGTTGCCAATGTTGCTCCTTCTATCTCCACATCTCTCACATCTGACTCCTTCTCTCTATTTGACAAACTACTGCCTTATTCACTTTCTTATCATCTCTTCCTAGATCATTGCAATGATATCCCCATTGTTCTCTCTGCCTCATCTCTATCTACTCTGATCCAGCTCCACATTATTTGCAAAGTGGTTTTCCTTAAGTGAAGATCTAACAAGTCACTATCCTCCTCAGTAAACTCCAATGGCTCCCTATGTCTCTAGAATCAAATATAAATTCCTTTTCAGCTTTAAACCCCTTTACCACCTTGCCCCAACCTCTCTTTCCAACCACATTGTATGTTACTCCCTCACACAGACTCTAGCTGTAATTTAGCCAAATTGTCCTCTGTATTTCTGACACCCTTTCCAGTTTCTGTGCTTTTGTGCCGGCTGTTCCCGATGCCTGGAATATACTATTTCCGTTTCACAGAATCCCTGTCTTCCTTTAAAATCCAATTCAAACACCATCTTCTACATAAAACCCATCCTGATCCTGCCCCACAACGTCTCTGGGTCAGAGATTTCATCCTAGAATGTTCCATAGACTTCCCACTTTAATTCTCTTAAAGCCAGGCTATAAAGCAGGTAATTATTATTTGCTTAATAATTACCAAAGAACTTTGGAGGTCCAGGATTCCCAAGTTTTTAAACTCCTAAATCTCTTCTGTTCTCCCATGTTGATGAGTTGGTGAAGGACAAAGACTGAGATAAAGCCAAGTGATTGGCAAGGTCACTGTTTCTACTATCAGTTTAACCATTTCCTGACTCTTCCTATCAAATTTGAAAGGAGCTTTGTTCCATGCCCTTATACCTTTCTATTTCTTCTGCTTTTTCTAGTCAGCTCCTAGCATCAGAACTTAATGCCAAACGGATAAGCTCCCTGTATAGACTAGAATCTGTTTTTCTCTAGTCAGCTGGGCTATATTTTCATCTATTTTCCAACTCCATCAGCTTGTCTGTCTTCTGATGTTTTAGCCTCTATAAGCTTATTTCGTTAGCTTCTTCCTCCTAATTCCTGTCTTTCTTCATGATTTCTCTATTCCATTGGCTTCTATATTCTGTGTTCTGTTTTGCCTTCTGGCTTCTGAGTCTCAACTCTTGTAAGCAGAAGCTTATATTTATATGTCAATCAAGAGTTCGTGGTCCATACAAAGGAAGACATGTCTATTTGTACAGATAAAGACAGAGAGGGAATAGACAGAATGTGGTACTACTGGTAGGCCCCGATAGCAGACCCTGGCCATTCTCCTCCCATCATCCCCAGCCTCCACCTACTGAGAATAGTTAGTATAACTATAAGCAAATTGTCCATAATACAACTATACACCCTCCTCTTACAGGGTAAGCAGAAACAGTGCACTAGAAGTAGGGAGCAGCCATGGTAACAAGTAAAGGTATTCCTCCATCAATAGGCATTCCTGGATATCCTGAGATAAGTTGCCTGAGGCCTATGCTTGGGTCAGCTTGCCCTGACAAAAGTAGGCCACACTTTTCAACGAATTCCAAGAAAGAGCTCATGATTCAAACAGCATTCACTACTCAGCAGCAACAGAGGAAAATATAATACCTAATTATAGTATGAGTCATCCTGCAAGACACAAAGCACCTACCCACTAGCCCAGAAGGTGAACCTTAGACCAGCTGTAAGGTCCCTTTCTTCTCTCCTGTGGACTGCCTCCTTGTTTCATTGCCCATCCATGTGAGTATGCCAGCATGATGGGCCCTCCAAAGGACAGCCTGGAGCAATCATTCTGATTCATCTTATTCTAGAGACAGCTGTATCTGAGACATTTGACTTGATTTGAAAACCTGGCAACCCTAATCAGATTTTAATTAACTAAACTCTACTAAATGGGGCTTGGAAGCAATAAAGTAATATACATCTCATATTTGGAAAACAACACATTTCTTTAGTCACCCAGCATTTAATGATACACACAAACAAAATTCTATACCCCTCCTAAGGAAAGGATTTCCTTCCCACCTCCTCATCTTCTTATTTTTATTTTTAAATTACAAAACTTCTATGAACTACAATGTTTTATCTTCAAATAAAAGCTACATAAACACAAATAAATAAAAATTGTGGTTGGGAGACAAATTGGATGAACAATTTGCCCCCAAATTCAAGCAATGTCTTCTCTTTGTTACTGTGACCCAGAAACAATTCAGTTAATTTTTTCCACCAATGGGGCTTGTCAACCACTGCCAAAACACTTTGGGGAGAATTATGATGTTAATAGTACCGTGATGGAGTATGTATGTGATTGCTCTCATGTGATAACAAGTAATCAAACATAGAATCTTAATGACATAGAAGATCTAGGAATTACAAGTTAGAGTAAGTTTATTTTAATAGCAATCTGACATCAAGTTTGGCCCAGAAGTTTTGAAAACCATAGTTTCTTAAGCTTTTAAGGTTTCCTTCAGTTTCAAAGTTGATAAGTTACACACATACACACACACACACACACACACACACACACACACATACACACACGTGTTGATAGAGTACTGGCCTCAGATTATGGAAGACTTGGGTTTACATCCTGCCTCAAACAGGTAAAATGATCCTTGACAAATCACCCACAGAAATCACGACTTCCTGGGTTTGTTGTAAGAAATGAGCAAATCTATGTAAGACGCTTTGCAGATTTTTACAGGGTATATAAATGCTAGCTGTTCCCATTATTTTATGGAAAGGAATTTTTGTGAATGAGACACACTTTAAAAATTTTCCTTTCTTCGTTTCTAAGCTTTTCTTGAGCTCTCTTGAGACCGCCCAATGAGATAAGGGAATAGGGCCTGCACACACTAGTGATTCAGGTCAATTAGCAGGGTCCTGAGGAGGGACACACACCTGGAGAAGACAGGTATATAGTTCAAACCCACGTGAGAACTATTAAACATAATTCTGTGCAGAAGCCAACATATTTTACTTAACTATTTGTGGGGAAGAGTATGGAGTTCGACTTTGAATTTCTTGGGGTTTTGTATGTTGTGTCAAAACAAAATCTGTCAATTTTGTAAAAGGTCAAGGTTAAAGAGTTTTTAAAATCTGAGTTAACTAGTAAAGAGGTTAGGCAGAAAACGAGTCAATAAAGATCACTAAGTCCAGTGTGTGTGTGTGTGTGTGTGTGTGTGTGTGTGTGTGCGCGCGTGTGTGTATGTGTGTGAAAGGTGGGAGGAGGAAGGGAGGATTAAATAAAATAAAAGCAAGACAGTACCGAGCAGGAAGTAGCAAAAGGCACCAGGGATGGTATTTTGTCCCATTCAGAGTCTGAAATAATTTTAAAGGTAATAGCATGATAATGACATGTCCTTAAACTCTACACATGAAAACCAAAATGTCTTTATCATAGCTAATTTGCATTTCTAGTCTGTGTAAAAATGTGGAGCAAAAATTTCTATTGTTTTAGGGTTCTGAGATACACATACATACACTTACATATATGTGTGTGTATATGTATATTTACATGTATCTGTATCTGTGTATGTGTATATATATATGTGTGTGTGCATATAAGTATGAGTATATGTGTGTGTATGTGTATGTATATGGAAAGAGAGAGAGAGAGAGAAAGTATGTCGTCTCTGGGTCAGAGATTTCATCCTAGAATGTTCCATAGACTTCCCACTTTAATTCTCTTAAAGCCAGGCTATAAAGCAGGTAATTATTATTTCCTTAATAATTACCAAAGAACTTTGGAGGTCCAGGATTCCCAAGTTTTTAAACTGCTAAATCTCTTCTGTTCTTGCATGTTGATGAGTAGGTGAAGGACAAAGACTGAGATAAAGCCAAGTGATTGGCAAGGTCACTGTTTCTACTACCAGTTTAACCATTCCCTGACCCTTCCTATCAAATTTGAAAGGAGCTTTGCTCCATGCCCTTACACCTGATTGGAGCACTTTAATTGTGCTCAAAAACTTTTAGTTTCTATTTATTATTCCTAGGATAAAATTCAAGCCCCTCTGGTTCCAGCCAAACTGGTCTACTACTTTCTGATGCCTATATACAACATATCATCTCCCAGTCCCATATCTACGGCCAGAATGAATCTCCTTCTCATTTCAGCCTTCTAGAATTCTTGACTTGCTTTAAGGACCAACTCAAGTCCCACTGTCTACATGAGACCTCTTCTGACCCTCCAATTTGTTGGTGCCTTCCCTGTAATTAATTTGTTTCTACTCTGTATCTAATTTGTATTTACCTTCCTTATCCCCAATAGAATATAAACTTCTTGAGGTCAGGAACTAATTAATGTATTGTTTTTAATCCTCAACTTCTAGTATAACATCTGACTGTTGATTGTCGAATCTTGCATGCCTGGAGTACACTCTTTCCCTCTCCATCTTTTGAAGTTGCTCTGCTCTCGATTCAAATTCCTCCTTGTCAGACAGAGAAAAGAGAAAACAAGGGGTTGGCACACAAGCTTTTCAATACAAGAATCTTAAATTCTCAGATTTGGAAGGTACCTTTAGGAGGTCATATAGTCCAATCCTCAACAAGCATACCCACTACAATGTACTTGACCAATGGTCTTCCAGTGATGAAGAATCCTCTGGTTCCAAGTTGACCTAATCCACTTATGGATAGCTTTAATTGTTAGGAAGTTTCTCTTACATCTAACCTAAATTTATCTCTCTAAAACTTCCACCCACTCTTTCTAGTTCTACCATCTGGTATCAAACAGAATAAATCTAATCTTTCTTCCACATTACATCTCTTCAGATATTTGAAAAAAGTTATCAGGTCTTCCCTAAGACTTTTCTTCTCCAAACTAAATAAATCCAGTTCCATCAGCTGATAATCATTTGGCATAACCTCAGGACCCTCTACTATGCTAGTGGCTTTCCTCTGACAACTGTCCAATTTATTAATGACCTTCCTAAAATATAGTCCTCCAGAACTGAACACTATACCCCAAATATGATCTGACTGAGACAGAGAACAGAGGGCGTATCACCTTCCCAGAACTATTGAACTCTATACTTTTTTTTAATGCAACCTAAGATCACCTTAGGCTTTTGGGTCATCATGCCACCATGTTGACTTCTATTTAATGTCTAGTCTATTAAAATCCTCAGTTCTTTTCAGTTGATTTAGTCCCCCATCATGTACTCGAAAAGTTGATATTTTGAGTCCAAGTGGAAGACTTTATGTTTATTCAATATTATATTATTAGATTTGACTCAAAGTAGTCTAAAGCTACTAAAATTTTGTGTATCATACTTCTATCATGCAAAGTTTTAACCTGTCTCTTCCTCTTCCTGTCATTTGCAAGTTTTAATAGTAATAAATTGTCAATATGCAATTGTTAAGTGCCTACTATGTGCCAAGCACTGTGTTAAGTGCTGGGGATAGAAATAAGAAAAAGAAAGGCAATCCCTGACTTCAAGGTGCTTATACTCTAAGGGGGGAAGACAACATACAAAAAGAAGTATTTTATAAGCATTCCATACACGTCTTTGCCCAAGACATTTATAAAAATGTTGAACACCACAAAGTGAAGCCTAGATCTCTAGGACATCCTGCTAGACTCCTTTTTCCAAGTTGACTTTTGGGGTTCAGTCATTTAATGAGTTCTGAATGCACTCACTTATACTTTCTTTTAGTCTGCATCACTGTATCTTGTCAACAAAAATATCATGACAGGCTTAATCAAATGCTTTGCACATGGACTTAATGCAGTGCCTGGCATAGAGGAAATGTTTGATAAATGTTTATTGTTGACTGACTGCTGAAATATAGGTAACTTATATGTACAGTATTTCTCTATAAAGAGAAAAAGGAAAAGGGGTAGGAAGTCTGGCTTCTGGAAGGAAGGGAGGGAGGGAAGAAGGAAGGAAGGAAGGAAGGAAGGAAGGAAACAAGGAAGGAAGGAAGGATGACTTAATCTGTTCTCTTAGATGGAGGGTTGATCCACAGAACAATCAACTGACATAGCCTTTTCCAGGAACAATGGTAGCACTGATCTGACTACTGAGCTCAGAGCAAGAGTTGGAAAATTGGGAATGGAGAGGAAGAAGAAGAGAGGAAAAGGAGGAAAAAGCATAAAAGGTATACTCACGATGGCAGGATGGATGTCAAGATGGCAGAATGACTGGCTGGAAAATATATGATGGGTGGTCTGGAAGTTGGTTTACACTCACTTCCTCATCAGTCAAAATAGGTTAGCCCATGGCATTTTTTGACTCGGGCTGAGTTGCTTTTCTAGATGGAGAGAAGTGGGGCAAAAGTAGTACCAATGGCAAAATGACCAAGATGGACCATTTGGATACAGCAGTACAGTTGAGTTTGTGCTCATTTACCATTCAAGAAGACTGATACTCTTTATCACTGATAAATTGTTATTCCTCCTGAGAGTTTTCCCATATATCCTTGTCTGTCCCTAATTAGCTAGTCCTTTTCTTTAGCCATATATAAAATGTATGTGTGTGTGTAGCTCTAAAAAGAAATATGCCACCATATATGGGTGCTCAGTTTAGGTATCCATTCCCTTGTTCACTTATCATTCCTGAACTACCCATATGTATCAGCAAGCACCCTAGCATACCTAGGGCGGCTACTAGCACAGGTTCTTAGATCTGCTTTTCTAAAGGAAAGCAACTCAAAATGGGTTAACAATCTTACTTTAATCAATCAAATACCATTTACCTAGTTCAGGGGAAAAA
>CM053581.1:93110194-93143597 GCA_028627135.1 Pseudochirops cupreus | reverse complement strand
GTTTTGAGACTGTCTAGGTGGGCCAGGAGTAGGCACTGAAGTACTAGTTCTCTGAGGTCCTTGTCTAACAATCAGTGAGTAACTATACTACTAGAGACTTTTATCCATCTTGGCATTCTCACTCTAAATGAAACCAGAAGACAAAAGGAAGTTGCAGCTAAATGGAAGGATGACTTATTTCTGGAGAAGAATGACCTCCTTTTGGAGAGGCAAATTAACGAGTTGGCAGAGTTGGTTTTATTATTCATCCAAAGGCAGTAAGACACATTTCATGGGACATTTAGTCATCTCATAATGTCATACTTGTGATTTGCAAACATGTAACCATAAAAATAATTGCAGTTTCTGTGCCATCATCTACTGCAAAGGATGAAAAATAGAGAAAGTAAAGAAATTCTACAAAGAATTCAATAGCACTGTCCAAATTAAATTGACTGATACTTTAATACACGGTGGATATGGGTGAGGATAGCATCTACAGAGAGACATATACATCCATATATATAGATTCATACATATGGATGTATCTTTCTATATATGTAGAAAGTTATCATTCAAGGGTAAGTAATGGGAGATGCCAAAAACCTTGCAAGCCTTACATCATTAAAACTTTCTCTGATAAAAGAATTGGAGACACTGGATGTGGTGGGAAACGAATAATGTCATGGAAAGCAAAATTAATTCTTTTCTTAGCAGATAGGAAACTACCTGTTACTGATGTGAAAATTGTCTTTTAATTATCCTACTGAATATAGTCAGACCAGTACTTATTAAAGATGAGAATTAATGTAAAACTAAAAGAAAGAATAAAAATGAGAGAAAGCTTTGGTGTACAATTAAAATACCTTCAGCATGAAGGTATTTCAACAAAAATTTAATTACTAAAATTAGAAATGGTTGGATAAAATGACATTTCCACTGATTATAACAATTTAAATGACATGAATCCATTGCCATAATGTGAAAACCAAGATCTAAAAACTGCCTTAGGCAATAGGTACTTGATCTATTTGGTAAGCAGAGAAATTTGGCAGCCAAGATACATGCTTACCAAAGACATTTGCCATTTTCATGGACATATCCAAATGGACTTGGGGTTTCTTATAGAATAGATCATAGGATCAGAGATATAGAGCTGGGAGGGATCTCAGATACCATCTATTTCGTGTCCTCTAAGTCTACAGGTGAAGAAACTAAGGCCCAGGCAAATTAAGTGATGAAATGCCCAAGGTCTCTCAGGTCGTAGGCATTACTGGTGGTATTATGGACCTAGGTTCTCTGCCTCCAGAGCCCATGCTCTTTCCATGATGGCATAATCTTCCATTTACTTCTGTTTGCAGATGACTTTGTGTTAGTTGCATCAAGCCCTGGATCAAATAGATAATGAATTGTGCCCAGAATTGAATAGTAAGAGGAAAGTAGATTGGGTTTCCTTCAGAAAATTGTCCATACCATTTAATGACCTCAGGCACTTGTTGAAGCAAGGGACTATCTTTTTAGTACTGCAATTTTCCCAGAGATACTGCACAGTTGAGAGTCAAGAAATGTTAAAGTCTCCAAGGAATTGAAGTTGAGGATCACCAAAAGAAGCTGCTAAGTAATATAGACAACAGAGAACTCTGTTAGAACCCAGCCTCAAACACTTACTAGCTGTGTGACCTGGGACAAATCCTTAAGCTTTTGACCACCTCTGTTTCCTGATCTGTAAAATGGGGATAATAATAGCATCAACATTCCAGACCTGTTGTATGTAAGGAATGAGATAACATTTGTAAAGTGTTTTATAGATCATAAAGTACTATGTAAAATATTTAAGGCACTAATTCTTCTCCTTCTTTTCCTCCTTCTCCTTCTCCTTCTCCTTCTCTTTCTCCTTCTCCTCCCCCTCACTCTTCTCCTCCTCTTCCTCCACTTCTTTCTCCTCTTCCTCCTCCACCTCCTCTTCCTTCTTTACCTTATTGATTATTATTATACAAGAAAATATTTGGTCTCAAGAATATCCTTGAGACAATAGTGAGTCATTGAAGTTTTTTGAGTGGAGGAGTAAATATGATCTGAGTTATGCTTTGAGATTATTCATTTGGGACTTGAATGGGAGATGAATTAGATATGGAAGAGACTAGAGATAGGGATACTGATTAGAAGAATATTTCAATTTTTTAAAAAAGGGTGGCCAGGCCACCTGGCAAAAGTGAGATAGCCTGTGTGTCCCAATGATATCTTTACAATGTCCAGATAACTCAAGGAAGGCTCTCTGCATGTTGGGTGGAGTCCCTATGAAAGATTTATGGGAGAATTCAGACAAATGTTGCACTGGATAGGTGGGTAACCATGAGTTGAAGGGAATACCTCCTGTCAATGATGTCGCAGGTGAGTTGGAGTATTAAAAACCGATGTCTATGAAATTATTATTAGTACTGATATTTTTTCTCCATCTATTTCCCATTTTCAAAGTCTATTACTTTCATAAATGGGTTAGATTGGAATTGTTTTAATTACTCATCCTATTCTTTTCCTCATTTTGATTCTATTTTTACTGGTAGTGATGTTTCTGGTAGTAAATGAGGTAGAAGGTCAAAGGCTTGTGAGTAAAGCTAGTTCCACCCTCCTTATGGCCCCAACCCTCCCTTAAGTGACTTTCCTCTTTCATAACTCTTCTCTTAGGTCCAGGACTTTTCTTTTCCAACCTTCTACTTACTTACATTGAAGTCACTGCATATCAGACTATGTTGATTTGATTTGGAGAGTTGTATCAACTTCTTTATAGATTTCTTGACCTCTTCATTCCCTGTTACAAACATACACATGTGCAATTATTTTCATAGCAATCTTTTTGAAAAGACTCGCGAGTGGTTTTTGTTTGTTTTTGCAAAGACAATTGAGAAGGACAAATATTTCAAGAAATAAAGGCTTTGTCCATATAATAAAACTAGTTCTTCTAACTTAATAATTTACCATTCCAAGCAAAGCTTGTAGACCAGCCTTCCATTTAGTTGCAACTTTTTTTTTGTGCTTTGGTTTCATTTGTAATGGTGACGTAAAGACTGATGTGGTTCCGTGCCTCTAGTGATGTGTCTCCTGTGTTGTATGTTAGAGAAGAATCTCACCATTAAGAGAACAATTGATAAGTGAAGGTAAATAGTTTAAGAATTCTGTGATTCCCTCACACTTCACACTCTTAGACTCCTTTTATGTTTCCCTGCCAGCATTATTGCAGAATCATAATGGATTACATGGACCTGAGAACTAATTTGAATTTTTTTTTGTTTCATAGGTTGACATGACTGAAGAATTAATTGCCTGGTCTACTATTAATGAGCCCTTCTGTATTTTTTCAGGCTGATCCTTGGAACGGAACTATGTAAGTATGAAAGTAGTCTTTTGCTAGCACCATGTTTGAAGCCTTTCCAGTATGGGAGGAGCTGGCAGGGCTTTAATTTCATTGACATAACCTTTGAGAACAAAGAATAATCAGCATGTCACATTGAGACATCAAAGTGGACCTTTGTGGTGCAATAATAGACATTTACTTGGGAACAAATTATTTTCACTCTTTTTGTTTACCAGGTGGCTCATTAGAAATGTGATGGATGCTAGGCTGGGATTATTTGCTTTTAAAGCACTTAACTCTTTTGGAATTAAGTGGTTTGGAAAGTTATGCACTTTGTTTGAACATGTGGTGTGAAGAGCAATGCAGTAATTCCTGATTCATGCTGAGGTATGACTCAGGCCTGGGAAGATACTGTGATGTCTTTGGGCAAACATTCACCCCCCAGATTTCTCTATGAGAATTCAGCAGGTAATGAGGCCATTCAGGTAATCATACTAGAGGCTGGTAGATAACACCTGGGGATTGTAACGAGAGCAAGATTAGGAGAAGAAATGGTGGTAGGGCTAGGGTACAGCTATCTCTGGACTTTGCTTCTTCTTAATGAGGCTGATACACATTGAGGTACACCCTTCATACCAGTGTTAGCTTTAGATTTCAATAAGACATTGCTTTGGCAACCGTTTGAAGCTTTGCCCTCTCTATGCTAAGAAGTGGTTTTCAGATCTTGACTTCAGAGTTCCAGAGACTCCCCAGTCTTGTCTGAGAGATGACACTATCCCAACCATTGAGACCCAGAGCTTTCTATCATCATCTGATGGGCATGTTGTTAACAGGGCTTTTACTGCTTCCCCAAGATAGCATGCTGTACTGATTTAGCAACTTAATTTAGCAGTGATAAGCTGGACTTAAAACCTTTCCTTCATTTCAGTTGGAGGGAGGATTGGTCTTTGTCTATTAATTTTTTTTTGTTATTTATCTTGTATGTGTCTTAAATTTTTTTTTTTGCTTTACTGTGGTGTGTGTGTGTGTGTGTGTGTGTGTGTGTGTGTGTGTGTGTGTGTGTGTGTGTGTGTGTGTGTGTGTGTAAATCTGACTGGTTAAGACCCAGTGGGAAAACAAAGGTTTACGAATAAAAGATTATATGCCCAAACAGGTGCTAGACACCTGCCTATAGGTAGGTTTCAGCATCATAACATATTATAACAAAACTAAATATGTCAGAGAGCATATTTTATTTTCTGAGTTTTAAAAAAAGAACATGTGCATACACACACACTTATATGTTATGTAATGGATATGATATTTGTTTAATGTATTTTATTTTCCCCAATTATATGTTAAAACAACTTCTTCTTAACATTTGTTATTTTTTTTAAAGTTTTGAGTTCCAAATTCTATCATTCCCTTCTTCCTGCCATTCTCTCCTCCCTGACATGGTAAACAATCAGATATGGGTTATATATGTGTAAGATATGATATATCATATTTTAATAGACATTTTATAATAATGGCTGACATTTATGTCATGCTTATTATGTTCCAGGCACCATATTAGGCATTTTCAAATTATTATCTCATTTGATACTCACAAAATTCTGAGAGGCAGGGGCTATTTGGAATGTTTATTTTACAGATGAGGAAGCTGAGGTTAAGTGGCTTGCTGAGGACCACTCAGTTAGTAAGTGTCAGAATCTAGATCTGAACTCAGATTTTCCTGACTCCAGGCCTAGTGCTCTATATACTGGGCTACTTACCTGCTCCCTAAATGTATTAATTTACTATATTATATTATTGTAGAGATATAAATGGTATATTATACAATGTATACATAGAATATAATATACATTATATAAAATATGTCCTATATTAACATGATTTATGTTAATTTGACATAAACAGTTTTGTTATGACATTCTATAACAGTATGACATTTCTGAAACTTACTTACAGATAGGTGCTTAGCACCTAACTGGGTATATAATCTTCTGTTACAAGCCCTTGTTTTCCATCTGGATTTTGACCAGCTAGAGTTATACACATACACACATACACACTCACACACACATTTTAAAAATGTGGAACCTCTCTTGGAATGTTCAGTTGAAGTGAATTGACATTAACTTTTTCTGTTTTCATTATCCTGTATAAAGGAAATTTTTGTTTCAAAATGAAATTCCTTTTAGCTTAAAACACCACAACCCATCTTTTGCTTAGTAATTCTTCCAATAAGTAGAAATCTTAGAATCTTTGAATCTCTTAATTTTTTCACTCAAAGGTATGGTATAATGGATAGACCACTAGACTTGGAATTAGGAAATCTAAGTTAGAACTTTGGCTCTAATACTAGCTGTAGGAACATAGGCGAGCCAAATTAACCACTGGATTCTCTGCAAAAGAAGAATAATGATATACTATTTACCTCAGCTAGGTGGTGCTGCAGGTAGTGTGCTGGGTCTGGAGTAAAGAAGACTCCTCTTCCTGAGTTCAAATTCAGCCTCAGACACTTACTAACTGCGTGACCTTGGGCAAGTCATTTAACCTTGCTTGGCTTGGTTTCCTTATCTGTAAAATGAGCTGGAGAAGGAAATGTCAAGCCAAAATGGGGTCATGAAGAGTAGACATGACTGAACAACATTTACCTCATGGTGTTGCTATAAGGAAAACATTTTGTATGCCATAAAACACTGTATAAATGTAGTTTTATTATTTGTGGCTTTGAACGTAATCTGAGTTCAGTTGTGAGGTTAGGGTTTGTCTTCAATTCCTTAGGATCTCTTTTGCCAACCTACACATCAAATATATCCCCTGAAGGCCTTGCTTAATGGCAGCGTGTGTCATGACCCATGTGTTTCCCACTCTCTAGTTGTGCACCTTATTGAAAGACAGAACAGATAAGAAAAATAATATTTTGGAATAAATAATAGAGTCTGTTGGAAATACTTACCTCCTATAGGTATGGACCCAGTCAGAGCATTGTGGGAAAATCATGTTTTCAAAACATAAAGTGCATGCTGGCAAACATATTAAAAACATATTAAAAATGTTTAAACATATTAGAAAGACATATTAAAAAGTTAATATCAAACTGTTTCATTTCCTCAAATGATCAGATTGAAAACTTGTAATGTCCAGGGGAGAGAACTGAAAATTAATCTACAAGCAGATTTTACTAATGAGTTTGTTTTTGTATGCTTTGGTTAAATTGAAGAAGGTAGACATCTGGGGGAGTCTAGCCTGCAGCTAGAGAGAGCTCTCTCTTAATGTAACCTATTAATTTTTGTAATAGTGCAAAGAAAAGAGAGGGGAGGAATCCGTTGTGCGTTTACTGAAGTACACAGCACAATGTGAAAGGAGAATTGCCATTCAAAACTTTATGAATATTGATAGAGGAGTGAAAAGTATGTATATATAATATATTTATGGGTCCTTTGAGGTTACAATATCCTTTGAAAATACTGACCTAAAAATAACCCCTCTGCTGCAGTTCTTAATAATGAATGAAACCAATTCTGCAAGGCCACAATGAAGACCTAACATAGCCAGGAAAGAGGCAAGAATTCAGAGAGAGGGAAGGTAAAGGAGGAATAAATGCCCCTTTACCTTTTGGCTCACGGAAAATCTCCCTCAGGTTTGAGGCTCTCTGTGAGTCAGCACCCACTCACAAGGTTTGGGAATTGCTTCCCCAAGCCATCTAGAAGCTCATAGAAACATACATTTAAGAGATGGAAAGGCCATTTAGAGTTCACCTAGCTTAAGCTCTTCATTTTATAGATGAAGAAATGGAGGCCAACAAAGGTTGAGTGATTCCTCTAAGGTCCCACACATAACAAGTGCCACAGCTATTACCTCTAAAGCCATTACTCTTTCCACTATACAATAAAAACAAAAAGGCATTTAACCAAATGACATAGCAAATAAGCTGACGAGAAAAGATCCGCACCCTCCCAGCTCCCCACCATGTACGCATTCTTGCACATCATAGTATCTCCAACGGGAGACATGCAGAGAATATGCACATAGCAATTATGGTGACAAACACACATAGAGCACTTTGAGGTTTGCAATGAATTTTACAGATATTGTCTCATTTGATCCTCACAATAACCCTGGGGGGTAGGAACCATTATTCCTCTCATCTTGCAGAGGAGGAAACTGAGGCAGACTGGGATTAAGTGACTTGTCCTTGGTCATATGGCTATGGGTCATGATTCATACTCTCGTCTTCTAACTCCAAGGTCATCACTCAATACACTGTGCCAAGTGTTGCTAGGGAACATAGGCAAACTTGGGGGGCCGGGACACCTGACATCTCCAATGCTGTAGAGTGTCCTCTGGGGACATCATTGTGCTTCTTTGCTTCCTTATGTTGGGTATCGCGTCTTAGGTGTCTGAAATCCCCACCTCCGAGTCACTAGATCAGTGGTTCTCAATGTTCCTAATGCAGCAACCCTTTAATACTCGGATGTGGGCGTATCTGCATGTGGGTGGACCCACCTGGAGACAGATAGAGGAGCAGTGTCTTAGTTCCTAAGACCATGGGAAATATGTGTTTTCTGATGGTCTTAGGTGACCCCTGTGACCCCTATGAAAGGGTGGTTCCACCGCCAAAGGGGTCGCAACCCACAGGTTGAGAATGCTGTACTAGATGGTAGGCATCAGGTATTTCACCTCTTCCAGGACATCTGCTGTTTTCTATTGCCACCCATTAGGTCTGGGGTGGGGAACCTTCACCTTAAGTGCGGCCTTTTGTCCAAATCCAAATTTTACAAACCCTTAGGGTTTTGTAAAATTTGGATTCAATCAAAAGGCCACACTTAAGGAGCTAGCCTGTAATGTTCAGAAAACTTCTTTTTGGCAGGTAGAGCTACAGATTTTTCTGAGCAAACCAAAGGCTATATGAGCCCTTCTGCCCAGCCAGGAAGCCAGCAAAAGTCAGCAGAGCACCAGGGAGCTAGAACTGTCTCTTCACTTGACCACCTTTCTCTAGCAGTAAGCTAGAAGCCCTTGGTTTTCAATAACTATCTGATGGGGAATTATGAAATACCTTGCTGTTGTTGCTCTTGTTCAGTGAAACCATTTGGGGTTTTCTTGGCAGAGACACTGGAATGGTTTGCCATTTCCCTCTCCAGATCATTTGACAGATGAGAAAACTGAGGCAAACGGTGTTAAATGACTTGCCCAGGGTCACCCAGCTAGGAAGTGTCTGAAGCTAGATTTGAACACAGGAAGAATCTTGTTAACTTCAGGCCCAACACTCTATTCATTGCACTATCTAGCTACCTGTTTTTAATTCTCATTAAATTTATACTTGCAAATGGAGTCTCCTAAACGGTTTTTGGGTTTTTTTTTGCAAAAAACAAAAACAAAACCTAAATCTCTTTGCAAGGGTTGCATTGAAGTGACACAGTCCCATGATGGGCCTCTATCCCTGTTCTACTTCCCTTTCTTTATTATGCATACCTGTTTCTGCTGTGAATAACTGCCAACAAACCTCCCTGTTCTTCCCATAGCACTAAAAAATGATTCTTCCCTAGGTGAAAATTGACAATAGAGGCTTTTTCCTACCTTATTTTTATGCCAATAAATAGTATAGTCACTTAGCATGAATGGGAATAATTGGAACCAATAAACATCCCACTACAACATTTAGCAACAATCTTCCTGGTGAAAATATTTATTTCTGTGTGGGTCAAATAAAAGGTTAAAATATCTGGTCCTTAAATAATAATACTTATAGAGCCTTTCAGAATGTTTCAATATTTGTTGTAATAAAGTGGTTGTGATGAGGTGCTTCTAAATATTTTGGGGTGATCTTATAACTAACATTGTTATAACTTCAATCTGTAAAAATCTCATTTGTGTTTGGGCACCTAGGTATGTGATATCAGTTTGTGAAAAGTCACCCTTCCCTTCCCCCACAGCTGTAAAGCATTAAATCTGTCTCTCCCCTGCTCCCAGCCACAAAGCATTAACTCTATGCCTTCCCTGCCCCTAGCCTAGAGGTATTTACTCTGAAACCATCAACTCTATAGCTATGATAAGAAGAATCTTTTCAAGGCACTACCTCCTTTTGTTCTAGTAGCCAGCCAAAACAAGACTCATCCATTTGCAAACTGGACGAGGTACTTCTCAAAGGAATTTGACCTCAAATCTGACCGCTGGTTGACTTTACAATGTTTCAGGGCTAAAACCACACTTTTTCCTCCCCCTCCCTTTGGATTTCTCCCAGTGAATTATGGGCAGGGCACATGCGCACTTGATGTGAAGGGTGCGTGTTCCTTTAAGTATTAGTTACTCTCCCTGACTCCTCCCAGGTCCCTCCCTAACTCCACCTTTATATACCTAATTAGCCTAATGAACCTATGACTGACAGTTTTGTATCTTTAAAAACTGCCTGTCTGGCCTCTAGAACTTTGCAGGTTGTCTTTCTATACCCCTGCCGGCTGAAGAGTGTCACACTTTGCAGACTTTCTCTGACACCTCCTTCCCCATCCCCTGCACTTGGCAGGCCATCTCCCCCTGAAGAGCGTCACACTAACTTGGTAACTCTGCCTTTAATATCTATCAGCTTGCAGGTCTCCTTACCCTACCTCTTGCCTCAGTGTAACAATAAACTCTTGTAACTCTGCCAAGGACAGCTGAGTCCAGTAATTCTTTCAGACGAGAACCTAGAAATGATTTCAATAAAAAATTCCCCCAACTTATACCTCTTCATTTTAGTCAATAGATTATCTTCCAACTTAGAAAACCATATACTTAGAACATCTTGCTAAGGGATTGCAAATTTCCCTTGAGTTTTATGACCAAGTCTATATTTTTAGTCCATCATTTCTTCATTTATCCTTTTTTGTAACATTCTCTCAGAGACTCAGGCCTACAAATTGCATGAATACAATTTCATTTTTTTGCTTTTTGGAGGGAGGAATGCAGGGCAATTGGGGTTAAGTGACTTGCCCAAGGTCACATGGCTAGTAAATGTTAAGGGTCTGGGGTCACATTTGAACTCAGGTTCTCCTGATTCCAGGGCCAGTTCTGTATTCACTGTGCCACCTAGGCGCCCCAGTTAGAACTTTTTTCAAGTGGAAAAATCAAGTTTAAAAAAATTGCTAAGGAGGGTTGTTGTCAAATAAGATACACATAGCAATCTGCAAACCCTAAGTTTCAATATGCGGCAGCTATTATAATTTAACTATCAAACACATAGCATTATTAAGAGACAATAGGAATTGATTCTTTGTGAATATTTTTCTTAATAGTTATTATATTCTGCAGTTTGATAACTCATTAAATGCCATTCTTCTTATTTTAATTGGGAATTATATACCTAGAGCTGATAGGAAGCAGAACAATGGAGTTTGTCTGATGTCTTCTTGTCCTGTTGCTCTTATCGACTCTTTCCACTAGAACCTATCTGGTAGCCTTGTGCTATCCTTTGCCCCTTTTGCCCTTTGCCAGAACAATCTGGGTAGCACCCTCCACGATCTTGGCTTTTTTCTTTTTCCTTTCCAAAACTTTTTTTCTGAAGAAACTCTTCCCAGACTCTATTCCCCGAGGATCCTGCCAGTTACTAGGTTACAGTGAGTAATGGCAATCACATTTGATTCAATTCAACCAACATTCATTGAAGTCCCACAATGTAAAAGTCACTAAGGCCCTGGGGATACAAAGATGTTATGGTTTAGAGCCAGAAGGGACCTTAGAGATATTTAACCCAACCCCCTCATTTTGTAGATGGGGAAACTGGCACCCGGAGAGTTGTAGTAACTTGCCCAAGGTCAAGGGTTTCATCCAAATCTTCTTCAGGCTTCAAATCAGGATTTTCTTCCATTTGCACTGTGCTAACTCTCATATAATAGATGAATCTTTGCTCTTGAAGAAGCTATGATCTAGCAGGGTCATGGTAGTAAGTAAATGTAATGAAAAATTACACATTTAAAAATGTTATGAGAAAAACTGGAGGAAAAAAAGAATCAGGGAAAGTTTCATGGAGAAGCTAAGTCTTGATGGAAAGGCAGGTATGTGTAGGCATCCCATTTCTGAAGGGAGACAGCATGAGGGGATAAGGCAGGGTGAAATGGCGTAATAGTGAGTCAGATAAATCCTTGCTGATGAGTTAACTAGCTAATGTGTTACTTCTCCCATATAGCCTAATGTCTGGTCTTTAAATAATATTCCTCGAAGAGATGATGCTGATGGTACAGATTTCAGGCAAGTGGCAGATGAGTAGAGGAGATTTTGGAAATCAGGTATGGTCTTCCAGCTTCTCTCAAAAGTATACTACATCGACAACTGTCTATCCCATGTAGAAGGCTGGATCTGTGTGTGTGTGTGTGTGTGTGTGTGTGTGTGTGTGTGTGTGTTGCAATAGAGGCAATTTAGGAATGGGTTGCTTTCTGAAAGTGATAGATGAAATTAAATTCAATAAAAATGCTGAATGATGAGATATTTTAGTACCACCTTGATATGCATTTTCTTTTTTAAAATAAGGGGGTCAGAGAAATAGTAGCACTGGTTCAGTTGGACAGCTCAAAAAGTAACAGTCTTTCCTAATCCAGATTAATATTATAATGAGAACAGATTTCCTTTCTTAAAATATCTCTCTCTTTGTGGCAGGATCAATATCTACTAGGGTTAGTTTTCCCTAAAAGACAACAAAACTGTCTCTGGGACCTTGCTTTCCTCGACACAGGTTCCTGATCACCTAACAGTATAAAAAAAAAATCTCACTCATGTAGAGTTGGAGCACCTTTGATTTGATGAATGTCAGAAGACCACGTGAGTCACCATACCCTACTAAGCTGACTAAACATGTTTCCATATGGAGTGGGGGGCGGAGGGAGATATGTCTATAAAAGCAAAATGCCACTGTATCTTTGTTGCATATCCTTGCTGTGTTAGTGTTAGATAAACCTCTTTTTTGCTAACTGTTCAATGACTTATAAGTATCTCTTTCCATCCTAAAATCAAACCTGAACTAACAGGGTACTGACATCAGACCTGCCTCTAACACCCTGATTTCCATTATTCACAGAGATCCCACTGATTCCCTATATAACTTCCTCTGTGTAAAGAGATCTATAAGATGACACTACTAGGCTTGGTTTCTAGGTCCCTCCCCCTTTTCAATTTTGGTCTTGCTAGTCCAAAGGTCCCCGCCATCCTGGAGTCTATACGCTGATTTATTTTCTTAATGTTTTTCATCCTTTACACACTTAGCCACCATAAAAAATATTCTCATTGTTGGACATACATTAACCAGTGGTATTTGGGAAAAAAGGAGTGTTGTCAATAAGAAGTCTGTTCCTTAAATAAAATTGCAGTATCTTGTTATGTAGTCAGGAAGACTAAGTAGAAGATTACTGATCTGGAAGGGACATTAGAGAAAATCTAGTCCAGTGCCTCCATTTTACTGATATGGAAACTGAGATTGGGGTGGGGAGTTAAGTGACTTATTCAAGTTCCCACAAATAGCAATTAGCAGAACTAGGATTCAAAGCCAGGTCCCTGGATTTAAAAATCCATTGCTCTTATAGAATGCAATATTGTACTTATGGAATGCAATATTATATTTGCTCTTATAGAATGCAATATATATTCTTCTCTTGACTCTATGTCTGATCTGTAGCAGTCTGGTCAGCATTTCTCATTAGACTCATGTTTGAAGAACTTCTAAAGTCCTTGAGAGTTATACACATGAAGTGTTGATACAAGGAATTGTCTAATCTACATCATTAATCTTTAAGGCAGTGCAGCTTTGGAATCTTTTGGTCTGTAAAGTGGAGAGTGCTGGAGTTAGAGTCATGAAGACCTGAGTTTAAATTCTGCCTTGATTAGTTACTAAATGTGTGATTTAATCTTTCTGAGCCTCTATATCCTCATTTGTAAAATGGACCTAATAATAAATAGCCCCTACCTCCCAGAGTTGTGATTAGGATCAAATGAGATGATGTACACAAAGCACTTTATAAGCCTTAAAATGCTACATAAATGCTAATTGTTGCTGATGGTGATGATGATGATGTTGATGTTGTTACCTCTCCCTTTAGGGTGTGGGCATATACCTTGGTACCTTATTTAGATAGCAAAAGATAGATTTTTGATTAAGTCTTAGTGACTGTAACTGTCCAAAAATAAATTGGTAAGTTTGGAGTTGCCTATTGGCATCCTGGGGATGGGTTCTTGGGCCACTCCCAAGATGCTTTTGTTGGCTCATAGTCTTGGAGGAGAAGCCACCCCTTTGTGCTGGCCTCTAAAAATAAGGCTGCCCTTTAGGGCTTATTTTTACCTAGTCTGCTAGATCCTGCAAGAACAGCAGAGATGAATAGATCTGTGTCTTGGGCATGCATATGAATGCATATAGTCTTTCCATCTAGGAGCTATTCATGGCTACCTAGTAGCATAAGTATGGGGGTGTTGCGCATACCTGCTCACATTACCCAAGATAAAGACCCTAGACAGTTTCATTCCTAAATCCTTGTCTCTTGGTTATACAGAAAGGGATTTCGTAGATGGTATGATTCCCAAAATCCCACTTGTTAACCAGAGAAAGAAGACTTCTTTGACATTGCCAGACTTGAGGATTGCTTCAAGAGTAAGTCAAATTCAAGATTTTGGAAATCATGCTCTCTCGAGCTCTCTCATGCTCTCTCTTCTCTCTCTAGAGAGAGAAGAAGGGAATTCCTGAGTGGTACATCTCTTGGAAAGAGAAAAGGATTACCCACATGAGGAGTGAAAGCATGACACTGTGGGGAAAAGACATATGCTTTGTTCTCTTCTGGTGGTGTGAGTTATTCAAGATAGATATGGTTGTCCTGGGTTTTGGGAGCTTATAGGTATGACAACTCTTATATTTTGAACATCTATGGACATGATTTGAAAGATTCTTTTGTGAAACAGCCTTCTCCTTTTGAACTAAAAAATGGGAAGCATTTATTATTCATTCCTCGTAAGGTACTTAATCAATATCAAGCCCTATTCTTTCTAACCAGAAGAGGGAAGAAGCTGAGTGAATGGACACTGGCAGGACCATTGAATTTACCCTTGGGAAAAGGAATTACTCCTCACCATTGCTTAGCACAGTCCTTGGCACATAGTACACACTCTAGTGTTTGCATAATGCTTTGAGGACCCCAAAGGGAGAGCCAAGTCAGTCAACAAGCATTTCATAAGTGCTGATTGTGTGCCAGATACTGGGGATCCAAAAGCCAATAACACTCATGTTGTAATCTGGGAGATAATATTTAAATAACTAAGCACATGCAAAACATTTATATATCTATGTCTGTGTCTCTATATAATATATTATAAATATCATGATTATAATATATAATATATATTTTAATATAATAGTACTATACACACCCACATATACAGAGAGAGAGGGAGAGAGGGAGAAGGAAAGAGAGAATGGAAGGTAATCTAAAAGGGGCCAGGAATGGCCTCCTGCAGAAGGTGAGTGTTGAGTTGAGGGGTTTTTTTTTGGTTTTGTTTTTTGGAGGGGGTAAGACAGAGCAATTGGGTTTAAGTAACTTGCCCAAGGTCACATGGCTAGAAAGCGTTAAGTGTCTGAGGCTGGATTTGAACTCAGGTCCTCCTGACTACAGGGCCAGTGCTCTATTCACTAAGCCACCTAGTCACCCCTTGAGTTGAGTTTTAAAGGAAATCTAAGATGTGGCAGTAAGGAGAGAGAACATTCTAGACCAGTGCAAAGTCACAGAGTAGCAAGATAGAGTGTCATGTGCAAAAAACAGCAAATAGGCCAGCATCACTGTATCAGAGAATTCATGGAAGACTGGAAGAGGAGGCTGAGCCTGGGTAAGTATATACCTCTTTCTACTAGGATATGGGCTTCACCCATTTTCACTTACAGTATTTGTTTAAGGATTAATTCAATCAGCCAGCTGGGTGCTAAGTAAGCATTGCACAAACCCATTCTTTCTTATAGATTATGCAGCCTTGGCAGGCCCATCCAAGTCCTCAGGGTCTGACCTTCCTATTCATGGGGGTTATGGTGACAATTCACAACAAGAAAGGGCCTTAAAGACCATTTAGTCCAACCCTATCATTTTATAGATGAGGAAACAGAGACCTAGAGAGGTTAAGTGATTTGTCCAATATTACCCAGCAAAGCTAGGATTCAAACCTAGGTCCTCTCCTCTGAATGTAAATGTTTCCACTCTGTCACCCTGGGCAGCCAGGTGGTGCTGCGGAAAGAATGTCAGGCCTGGTAGTTAGGGAGACAAGAATTCAAAATCAGCGTCAGACACTTCCTAGCTGTGTGACCCTGAGCAAGTCATCTAACCCCATTTGCCTTAGTTGACTCATTTTAAAATGAGCTGGAGAAGGAAATGGCAAACCACTCCAGTATCTCTGCCAAGGAAACCCCAAATGGGGTCATGGAGAGTCAGACAGGACTGAACAGCGTCACACTGCCTATCTTTTTGGCCAGTGACACTACATTTTCCAGAGTTTCACAATCCCTTTAACATTCTTGGGTAAATTTCATCTTATCCTAATGATTTATTTACTTCTAAGTTTCATTTGTTACTAAAACAAACAAAATGTTTCATTATGCACATGACACATGTGTGGAACTTTTTAAGACCTTATCATGATTCTCTTAGTGGTGTCTAAAGTGACCTGAATCTAGGGAGTGTGATAGTCTTATCATAAGTGGTATGTAATCAATTAATCAATGGGCAGGAAGATGTCTTGTTGCATCCTACCCTCACCATAATAAGCCAGCATGACCACATTTGCCCTTATTCCCCAAAGCTCTCCCACTTCACCACTTCTATACAGTGCAGAACTCCCAACCTCCCCTCTCTAGCTGCCTTTCTTAGCCTTTGAAACTATTGATCACCATCTTCTCTTGAATATTCCCTTCTCTCTTGGTTTTTGTGATACTGTTCTCTCTTAGTTCTCCTCCAACCTGTCCGACAGCTCATTCTCCTGCTGGATCTTCTTGCAGATCATGCAGACTAATTGTAGATTAATCACAAAGCTCTGTCCTGGGCCCTGTCCTCTTCTACTTCTATTTTATATTGATTGGTGATCACTTTAGCTTCTATGGATTTAGTCATCATCTCTATATAGATGGTTCCCACATCTATTTATCAAGCTCTAATTCTCAACTCGTCTTGCATCTCTGGTTGCCTATTGGGCATTTCAAATTGGGTGTCCTGTAGACATCTTAAACTCAACAGGGCCATAACCGAACCCATCATCTCTTCCCCCAAATGTCCATATTATAATCAAGGACATAACCATCCTCTCAGTCACTCAGGCTTGAAACTCAAGTGTCACCTCTCACGCATTCACCCCACCTGTCTGATCCATTGCCATCGTGGTGATTCTACCTTCATAACATCTGTCATATATTCCCCCTCTCTGGCATGGTGGCCACTCTGACATGGGCCCTCATCACCTCACACCTGAACTATTGTCATAGACTCTGTTTGCTTTCCCTGCCTTGTCTCTCCCCTCTCTGATTCATCATCCACTCATTGATCTTCCAAAAGCACAGGTCTGTCCATATGACTCCCACTCCCCTTCAGTAAATTCCATTGTCTCTCTATTACCTACCTCCAAGATCTAATAGGAATCTCTCTATTTGGCTTTTAAAGCCCTTTGTACCTAGCCCCTTCCTAGATTTCCATGTTTCTTGCATCTAACTCCTTACCAACATACTTTGTGGTCCACTGACACGGATTTTCTGCCATTCCTCTCACAAGACAATCTACCTCCCATCTCCCTGACTCTGCATTGACTTGAAATTTTCTCTAATTCCTGCTTTCCTTCAAGTCTAGTCTAAGACCACCACCTTCCATAAGAAGCCTGTTCTTATTCTCATTAATGCTAGGCCCTCCCCTCTCTTGATTATCTCTACTTTATCTTGCATGTGGCTTGTTTGCATGTTGTCTTCCCCACTAGACAGTGAGCACCTTGAGAGGAAAGACTTTTTTGGTCTTTCTTTGTATCTTTAGCATAAATAGTAAACCTTCGATAAATGCTTGTTGACTATAGCTCTGAATTTGTGATCCTGAGCATCAGATGACATTTAGTTTCCCAAAATCCTAATCAGACAAATAGGGCAGCCAGGTGGTTCAGTGGATAGAGTGCTGGGCCTGGAAAGACTCATCTTCCTGAGTTCAAATTCAGCCTCAGATACTTACTAGCTGCGTGACCTTGGACAAGTCACTTAATCCTGTTTACTTCAGTTTAATGTAAAATGAAGGAAAGGAAAGGAGAAGGAAATGGTAAACCATTCTAGTATCTTTGCTAAGAAACCCCCAGATGGGGTCACGAAGAGTCAGACGTGACTGAAACGACCGAATTAACAACAATAATCAGGCAAAATCAGAGTAAATGCTGTGTGAGAAGAGGATAACTAAATTACTCTCAAAATATTGTTAAATCTGATGTTTTTATGTTAGAATGTGAGCTTTTTTGAGAGCAAGAGTCTTATCTTCCCCTTTCTTTGTATTTCCAGTGCTTAGCAAAGTGCTTTTGACATGGCAAGTAATTAATAAATGCTTATAGTCTGACTATATTTTAGAAATTTTATTATAATAATTTCAAATTGTAAATTGCTGATTAGTTATATACAGATAAGCATGAGAAGTATGGCACAGTGGATAAGAGGTGGCTTAGAGACAAGAAAACTTGGGTTTTTAAATTATAACAACTATTATAATATTATTATGCCAATAATATTATAATTAGTATAATAATAACATTTTTAGTATATAATAACAACTACTAGCATTTACATAGTGCTTTAAAGTTTGTAAGAAGCTTTACAAATACTATCTCATTTGATTCATACAACAGCCCTAGGGAGCAGGTACTATTATTATCATCACTATTTCACAGATGGGGAAACTGAGGCAGACTTGCCCAGTTAAGTAACTTGCCCAGGGTCACACAGCTAGTACATGTCTGAAGTCAAATTGAACCCAGGTCTTCCTGTCTATAGGTTCTAACCACTACACCAACTCTCTGTGCCTAGCAAAGTCCTCGGAGGCAAGGACAGTTTTTCATTTTGTCTTGTAACTCCAGTGTATAGAAAAGCTTTATACAGAGCAGTCTGTGTCTTCAAGTCACTTAACTTTGCAATATCTCTGAGCAGTTACCTAAGATTGTAAATTACAGATGCCTTGCTAGTCTGCTTTGACAGTAGGAATTTCCACACCAGGATGAAATCATAACTTGTAACAGAAAAATACAGAAAAAATAATCGGACCATTTTATACCATCTTAAATGTACCAGTAGGAAAAAATCCTCTTCCCTCCAACCCCAGTATTTTCCTCTTTAGTTAGAATAGAATCTACTTGAGGATTCATCAGAAGTGATCTCTCAGTAAATCAATGAACAATTATTAAGCACCTATGTTCCAGGCACTGTGCTAAGTGCTGGGGATACAAAAAGAGACAAAAGACAGTTCCTAACTCCAAGGAGCTTATGATCTAATGGTGGAGATAACATGCAAAAATATATATACACAGTAAGCTATATATAGGATAAATAGGAAATAATTAGCTGAGGGAAGGCACTATAATTAAGAGGGGTTAAGGAAGGCTACCTGCAGAAGGTAGATTTTAGGCAGGAATTAGAAGTGAAGGACTGGTTACTCTTTACCTTCCTCTTATAAGAACTAATCCCTGCCATTCTGTGAAAAAGAAACAAGGTGGGGGGCTGCTAGGTGGTGCAGTGGATAGAGGACCAATCCTGGAGTCAGGAGGACCTGAGTTCAAATTCGACCTCAGACACTTAACACAAAAGGCTAGTCATGTGACCTTGGGCAAGTCACTTAACCCTAATAGCCCTACCTTTCTGCTGCAAAAAAAAAAAAAGAAAGAAAAGAAGCAAGGTAAAAAACAACCATCTTAAAATGGTCATACCGAGTAATAGGGTTTATTACCAGTCAGGGAAATGGCTCTTAAGTGATTTTCTGGGACATGGGTATAATACACTGTTTCTTTAAAAAAATTATTTTTAACATTAATTTTTTGAAAAGATTGAAGCACCAAATTCTCCCCCTTCCTCCAGCTCTTCCCCCACCCATTGAGACGGCAAGTGATATAATATCAATTATACCTGTGAAATTATATTCTTCATATTGTTTGTGCGTGAGACAAGGCTTGAGTCCAAATGGACTGTCTCCTTCATTTCAGGGAGGCAGCAGCTGCATCTGTACATGCTTCTGTCGAAGCCATAATCCTTAATGGAGGCTATGATAGGCCCCAGCTTTTTATCATTGTATAAAAGAAATGTATACCTACTGCCTGACCAGACAGCTCAGAGGGATGAGAGAAGGAGCAGAAGAGCAAATTAGATGCATTCTAATTTACAAATAAAACAATTTCCATTTCCATAGGGCTCTGTAGTTTCCAAGGCACCTCCCTCATAACAACTTTGTGAGGTAGAGATGGCAATATTCTTGCTCCCACTTTTAAGATCAAGAAACTGAGGTTTAAATGGATTAAATGAATTTGCCCAAGGTCACCAGTCAGAGCAACCTCAGCCTTGCTTTACTCCAAGTCTGACATTCTTTCTCCATTACCCTGTTTCTGCCTAATAAACTAAATATAAGATTTATAATCGTGGGTAGAAATTGAGAACTTAGCTATAAATAATACCTTGATTTCTCAGTACTTTCACTAATATTTTCATGCTTTTGCTATTTATGCTGACCATTTGAAGCTTGAACCCCTCCCTTTGACTCATTTTTAGCTTTCATATAGAGCTTTTTTTAAAAATATGCTTGTGGCATTTAATTTCTGTTGGTCACTTTCCCTTGAGTAGCTTTTGGAGAAGAGATCCAAAACAGAGACAAAGGCAGCTGACCTAGAGAAACCCCTTCAGGCCCAAACAAGTCCCTGAATGAGGTAGACCCTGTGTTACAAGGATTTGGGATCTAACTGGGGAAGGCTACCAAGGAAAGAGGCCATATGTGATTTGATTACTCCTGGATGTCTCTCTTCCCTTTCTTTCTCAAAACTGATTTTAAAAATTGGGGGAGAACTCTGGAACCAGCTCTTTCCTCAAGGTTCTTGCTGAAGCCTAGAGTAAATTTCCCCTACCTTTTCCAGTCTGGGATGTATTCTCCAAAACCAAGCTTGCATTTCAAAACTAGATGTACTGAAATTTCAGTGGAGACATCCCAGTGAGATGGAAAGAACAGGAGACTTGCTATGTGAGTTTAGGCAGGTCTCTTGTTATGTTTCCCCATCTGAAAAAGGAAAATTATATCTCTTTAACCTGGTTGTTGTAAGGATCGAATGAAGTGATAGCCAATGAAAATCACGCCACAAATATTTATTAAGTGCCTATTATGGGCCAGGCCCTGTGCTAAGTGCTGTGTGTATGAAATGCTATGCACAAATAAGGCATCATTATTGTTATTAGGATTACCATGGAAACCAAAGGGTTTCCAAGTTGGAGTGGGGAGGAGCAGCATAAGCATTGCCCTGGAGGGCACTAACCTCAGTTTGTGTCTACCTCACGGGTCAGTTACTACACCCCTAAGCTTTTTCTTTCTTCTGTTTTTTGTTTTGGTGGGGAGAGCCAGGTGGCGCAGTGAATAGAGCACCCTCCTTGGAGTCAGGAGGACCTGAGTTCAAATGTGACCCCAGACATTTGACACATTTACTAGCTGTTGTGACCTTGGGCAAATCACTTAATTCCAATTGCCCTACCTTCCGCCCTTCAAAAAAAAAAAAAAGAATGTAAGCTTTTTGACTATCTCACTTTTGTATTTTTTATTCCCAGTGTTTGGCACAGCGCCCTACACAATTTTTCTTCTTGTTCAGTTGTGTCCATCTGTCTGTGACCCCATTTGGGGTTTTCTTGGCAAAGAAACTGGAGTGGTCTGCTATTTCCTTCTCCAGATCATTTTACAGATGAGGAAACTGAGGCAAACAGGGTTAAGCGACTTGCCCAGGGTCACACAACTAGTAAGTATCTGAGGCTGGATTTGAACTCGTGAAGATGAGTCTTTCTGACTCTAGGTCTAGCACTCTGTGCACTGAACCACCTGGCTGCCCTTTCTTACAGATATATCAAATCCAAATCTGCCTATTCTCAATTTCTACCCATTTTTCCTGGTTCTTTCCTCTGGATCCAAGCAAAACACAAGCATTCCTTTTTTTTCCACATATGGTCTTTCAAGTATTTGAAGTCTCCACCCATGTTCCCACTGATTTACATTTCACAGTTTACTTAAAAAAAACAAAACTGTATAAGTACTATACTTCATTTTCAAAGCTACTCTGCTTTCTATGCTTCCTCTTATCTTTTCTTTTATTCTTTGCTATGCACTTTTAATATATTTTCCCTCCTCCCCACCCCATCCTAGAGATAGTTGCCATTAGACACAAATATGTGTATATGTATGTATCTTCTCTTTGGTGACTGCACACACTAAGGGATTTGGCACTTCTTGACAGGCGTGGTGAGATCACACTGCTGATCCACATCATTGGCTCTATAAGGTGTTCAAATATCAATACAACCCAGAACAATTCAGCCAGCAACCCACTGTAAGTCTTGCATGCTCTGTTTCCCTGCCATTCAACAATATTTATTGATCATCTACATGCCAAGAACTGTGGAAGGCTCTGGAGACGCAAAGAAACATGAAACACTCCCTTCCCTAAAGAACTTTCATTGTATCGGGAAATAAAACATAATATAAATATATATGTATACACTTACATACAGACACACACATACATGTATAAATACATCCATATTTATGTATGTACAGCGTGTGTAAAATAAGGTGATTTTAGGGTGTGTGTGTGTGTGTGTGTGAGAGAGAGAGAGGGAGAGACAGAGAGAAGGAGAGACAGAGAGAAGGAGAGACAGAGAGACAGAGAGTATAGTTGAAAGGCGTCTACAAGCACTTAAAAAGTGAACCAAAAAAATTCCTATTCTAGATTTTTTTTTTTTGGCAGGCAGATTTAGGGTTAAAGCTGTTGTGGTTTTCAAAAGACTCAGGAAGAATCAATAGTATTTTATTATCCTGTTCATTGACTCAGAGTAGTTGAAACTGGATGTTTAAGACAACAGAAGAGGCAGTTTGGTTTTTTTTTTTTTACCCTTAGGGAATTCATGCAACAACTAAGAGATTATTTTTCATTAAGTGAAACTAATTGCAAAACAAAAACACCCACCTTTCAACTTACTATATTATCCCTTCTTCAAGACTTTAGTTTATTGGTATGGGACGTGATGAAAATTAGACATTCTGTGTCCAAATCTCTATGCAAAGGAAACCACTCCCCATGGGTGATTCTGAAGGTGGGTATGCAATATTTTTCTGTTTGGTTAGTAGTTTCCCAGGGAGTAGGATGTTCCATCAACTTCAATTTTCTTCTTGCCTGCGGGCTTTGGATTTCTCTGATGCAACAAAGCACCTTTTGCGGTAATTTTTTTAAGAAATCTGTTAGCAATAACAAGTTGAGAACATTCATCACAAACTAGACAAGGATGTTGGCTTTTTCTCAGACATTTAATTGGAATTGCAAAGCATTTTCCACTGAAATGTTGTTGGTGCAATAATTTCATGAAATCAGAAAAGCAAAAAACTCAAGTTGGGTTTTTTGTTTTTGTTTTTACTAAACTGGCATGAGTACATGCAGTTATGATGTTGCTGGGTAAGGTCAACTTTTGTTTTTCCTGTGATTTTTCTTCCTTTAAGGGCTTTCCTTCCTAAAATGTGTCCTCTAAAGTTTTCAAATTCTTTTGCAGCAACTACTCCTCTCTCCCCTACCCCCTGCCTTGGAGTCTTAATCTGCATCAAGGCCAGGAAGTAGCCTCAGGGGACTGTGTAATTTTCACAATCATTCTCTCCACACTCCTCTCCCAGGCTGACATGCTCACAACAGCAACATTTCTCTTCCTACTGAGATGCCCTAACTTGGAGAAGTCGTGTAACATAATGGACAGAGTACTAGGTTTAGGGTAAGAAAGATCTGGCTTAGAGTCTTGATTCTTTTTAAAAAAAATTATTTAAAAAAATTGTCTCCCTGATCTAATATTTCGATATAAGAGTTTATTCTATGTTTATACTTATACATTCTGTGGCCAGGGTCCAATATTAAAACTAAAGTTTATCTATTGCTAAATAAATAAATGATTCATTTTGAACTTAAATAGATAACAATAAAACAAGAGAATATTTCCATGTACACAGCACAACATAAAAAGATTCACGACAAAACTACTCATTTATATTTCACATTGTTTACTTTTTTTTGGAAAACTGTATAAGTACTACACTTTGTTTTCAAAGCTACTCTGCTTTCTCTGCTTCCTTCTATCTTTTCTTTTATTCTTTGCTATGCACTTTTAATTTATTTCCCTCCTCCCCAACCCATCCTAGAGATGGCTACCATTAGATACAAATGCATGTGTATGTATGTATATAAAGAACCATACTATACATACTTCTATTTATCACTTCTTTCTCTGGAAGCTGGATAGCATCTTCCTTCATAAGTCCTTTGTAGTTGATTTGAGATTGGTGATATTAAAAAATACTTAGTCACTCAAAGTTGTTCTTAAAACAATATTGTCATTCTTTTTGTGGTGGCCAAGAACTGGAAATGGAAGGAATGCCCATCAATTGGGGAATGGCTGAACAAGTTGTGGTATATGAATGTAATAGAATACTATTGTGCTATAAGAAATGATGAACAGGCAGACTTCAGAAAAACCTAGAAAGACTTATATGAAATGATGCTGAGTGAAGTGAGTAGAACCAGGAGAACATTGCACACAGTAACAGCCACAGTGTGTGATGACTGATTTTTGATAGACTTAGCCCTTCTCAGCAATGCAAGGACCTAAAACAATTTCAAAGGACTCATGATGGAAAATGCCATCCACATCTAGAGGAAGAACTACGGAGTCTGAATGCAGAGTGAAGTAGACTGTTTTCTTTCTTTTTTATTTTTGTTTTGTTCTGTTTTGTTTTTCTTTCCCATGGTTCATCCCATTCGTTATAATTCTTCTATACAACATGACTAATGTGACAATAAGGCATGTATGTGTAGAGCCTATATCAGATTGCATGCCATCTTGGGGAGGGAGGGGAAGAAAATATAAAACTATGGAAGTGAATGTTGAAAACTAAAAAGAAATTAACTAATAAAAATATTGCTGTTACTATATACCACATTCTCTTGGCTCTGCTCATTTAATTATTTTATGCAAGCTCTATGATTTTCTAAAATTATTGAGCTCATCATTTCTTATAAATAGTCCATCATGATCATACTTGGTTAGCCATGCCAATTCATGGCCGTCGCTGAAATTTCCATTCCTTGCCACCACAAAGACAACTGCTACAGATATTTTAGAACAGAGAGGCTCTCTTCCTTTTTCCCTAATCATCTTGGGAAATAGACCAGATAGTGGTATTACTGGGTCAAATGGTATAGACAGTTTATTGAATCTTGCTTCTGACAGAATAGCTGCGTGACCTCTAAGGCAAATCATTTAGTCTTTCAGTACTCTAGAACACACTCTAAGACTATGAGCTACTGATCTAGGCAGGTGTCCCCATGGATGTGTTTCCATTATTCAAGATTCCTTGAAAGGTACAGTAAAATATGTTTGTGTTGATGACTCTCTGATTGTTACTATCTGCTATGGCATAAACCGGGTAGATACCTGCTCACCCAACGTGTTTTCCTCTATCACAGAGAGGAGCTAGAATAGAACTAAGGCAAAGTGATTCCTTAGCATTGATGAAATCCTGCAGATGCTCCTGTCTGTAGATAATATCATGCTAATTACATCCAGCCGCGGAACCCTGCAGAGCCACACAGACCCTAAAAGAAATCCATGATAAGTCCAAAGGAGAGGTAATAAACACACGGCAAGTGGCTGATCTAGCCAGAAACACTCCTGAGTGTGGCTCAAACCAGATTAAAATGTAATTGGGAAAAGTTAACAAAAAAATTTAACAAAATATAGATAATATGAATGTGTGATTTTCTAAGTCAATATGCAGTTTACAGAGATCCTTATGTATGCTTTACTGGTCCTCATTTTCATATGCATTTGAAACCATTGCTATAAAGAGTGACCTAATTATCCATATAGGAAAAGTCAAGTGAATGAAGAATGCTTATTGTCCAGACTATGGTATAGAATTAAATGTAAAACTTACAGTGCCTGTCTATCTATTTATCTATCATCTATCTATCTATCTATCTCTCTATCCATCTATGTATCTATCTACCTACATACACATACATACCTATATACTGCATGATATATATGTATATATACATATACACATATGTATATAAATGTTTATATGTGTGTTTATACACACACAAAATACAGATGTTGAAAGTGGACAAAATTAGGCATAGAATTGAACAGAAGGAGACAAGTGGGATAATGTTGGGAAATCAACCAGGATCCCAAGCTTCTCCCTAAAACAAATGATTGCCTTTTAAATACCAATTTTGGCAATGTCGTACAGGTTCAAATGATGGAATACCACAATCTCTGAAGAAAGGGAGCCGAAGATCACTTAAAGGTCAATGGAGACATGTATGATGAATGTAAGCAGGCTAACAGCCATTAGCAACAAGAGATTAGGTAGGAGAAGCAATATAAAGGATGTTGCCAGAAAAACATGGGCTAGATTAAGAAGAGGGGCCTGATGACATAGATCAAGGGTTACTGCTCCACTGGCACCTTGAAGATGTCAGAAGACCACGAAGGAGGCTCTAGGGATGTTGTCCCCATGGTCAGTTTCTGGGAGGACACAGATAAGAGTTGCACAGGATGGGCAAGCACAAATGAGTCGCACTTTGCATAAAGAAAATGTACAAATAATGCTGGCAAATTGATTTTCCTTAAGTGCAGATCTGACCATGTCAGTCCCCTACTCAATAAACTCCAATGTCTCTTTATTGTCTTGAGGATCAAACATAAACTCTTCTGTTTAGCTTTTAAAGTCCTACCCAACTCGATCTTAATTTATTATTCCAGTCTCAGTGAACGTTCCTCCCTTTCCCTGCTTCTGCAATCTGGTCAAATTGACCTTCTCTTTGTTTCTCATACATTGTGTGCCATCTTTCATCGCTGTGCCTTTTTACTGACTGTCCCCTAAGCCAGAAATGTGTCACTTCTTTACTCTGCTTCACTGAATGCTTCAAATACAGCTCAAGCAAAAACTTCCTGTTCCCCCATAAAGGCCAGTGCCTCACTCTAAAACTACCTGGTATTTAGCTGATTTGTGTTTATTTGCATTATTCCTCCTTGTATGTTCTTTCTCTAGGTATACACACACTCACGCGTGTGCGCACACACGCGTATGACGTTATTTTCTCCCCATTAGAATGACAGCTCTTGGTGATTATTCATTTATTGGTAACCCCAGAATCTAGTTGAGTGACTGACATACAGGTGCTTAATAAGTGATTGGTGAATTAGTGAATTGCTGCTCAGATGAAGGGACTGAAAGGACTTTGTTGGAGGGAGAGGAATGATTGAGATAATAAAGGTTATTAGGCATTGTGGTCCATCAGTTAATTTGAATATTACTTTAAAAAAATTTGAAATGTTATAGGTTGTGAAATTATAGATCAATACTTTTTTCTGAGACTCTGGGAAGATCATACAAGGACTGTTAGGATTTATTTCTGAAAGAAAGATGGATTTATTGAGTTTTACCTAATGAGGTAAAATGGGTAAAAAAAAAAAGGTAAAAAATGAGGCAGCGGATAGATAGAGCACTGGGCTTAGAGTCAGAAAGACTTGAATTCAACTCTAGCCTCAGACACTTCCTAGCTGTGTGACCCTGGGCAAGTCACTTAACCCTGTTTGCCTCACTTTCCTCATCTGTGAAATGAGTTGGAGAAGGAAATGGCAAACCATTCCAGTATCTTTGCCAAGAAAACCCTAAATGGGTTCATGAAGAGTTGGACACGACTGAACAACCTCTTAAGGTAAATATTAGTCACTGACCACCAAGAACTTTGATCTGATGAAGATATAAGAATTTAGAGAAGAACCTTTTAAGTCCTAGGAATAGGTAGAAGAAAAAACAGGGAAGTAAACTGAACACCAGAGGAGTAAAAGGAATTTGGGGACAGAAGAGAGAGATATCTGAATCTTTGACTACTTTGCTGGGAATTTGCAGAATGGAAGAAAGCCATTGCCTTGTTTATTGACTAGAGAAAAGACTGGAATAGCTGTTGGAAGATCATTAGAAGAGCTAAAGCCTGATGCTGTATGAAGAGCTATTGGGGCTTATTAATCTTTATTTACTACTCTACTTACTATTATTTATTTGTTACTCTACTTACAGTCTGAAAGAGGAGATACCTCTCAGGGGTATCTGTATTGCCCTATGGGATTTGAGAGAGGAATTGAGTGGGAAAGAGAATCTTTAGATTTATTTTTCTAGGAGCTATGCTTAGCTATGAGAAGAAGCTTGGATCTATTTGTACAAAATCAAATCTTCTACTATTGGTAGATCTGGTGAGTTTGGTTGTTTTCCACTTTAAAGAAATGACATCACTGAAAGAGCATAACACTTTTTCTCAATGCTCTTTTAAGGGTGGCTATAAACAAAACTTGCTTGTCACTGTTTTATCAGCTCAAGAGCAGAAGTGGAATACTTTTACCCAGCAAGAGAATAGCGAGGACCAGGAAGAGAGCAGATATCAGAGAAATAGTTATATGTGGTGCATATTTTATCTGAAGGGAAAAAGGACATTAAAGCCTACAGGCCAGAATTGTGAGTTGTACCATGCACACAAGTTTCTCTACTCATAGGCCTTCCTGATGGATTTTTGTAAGCATGTACACACTCGTCCCCATGGAAACTCTGTACAATGGTGGGAAAGGTGCTCCACATGTATGGATGAACTATTATGATAATTCTTGCTCTGGACTTCTATTCCTGTTTTTGCATTCCATTGAATAAATGTTATGATTATTATTGCTTTTATCTTATTCAATAATTTTTTTAGAAAAAGTTAATGATCAACAGTCACAAAGTAAGCAGAAGTAAACAATGCAAAATTACAAAGAATAAGCATGACCCCAAAGAAGACACATAAGAAGATATCCATCTCCTCAACTTATTTGCTGAGGCAGGAGGTCCACAGGTACAGAACATTGTATATGTTCATAGTTTTTTAATATATTTATCCAAAATTCTTGTCTTTTCTCTTTCTATTTTTTCTTTAAAATAAACCCTATTATTTGTTAAATAGGATGGCTCCCTGGGAGAGGGAAGGAGGAGAGATAATGGAGGAAAATTAAATGATGTAAAAATAAAAGATATCAGTACAATTTTACATTAAAAAGTTATAATGAATGAGGAAACTCAGAGAAGTTGAGTAGCAGGCATTGCGTCTAGTCATGAACATGGTCAAAAGAAACAATTCAAAAAACACTACAAGGAGTTGGGTGAGGAAGAGTTAACTTTCAAACAAAAACTGAAAGAATAGCAAAAACTGGAAGAGTTAAAAGCTGCCAAAAAGGGATCACTTAGAAGCGGTAAAATTAAGTAATCTAGGGAAAGTATCTTTCCCTTGTTAGATCAGACAGTGATTCCTGTTGATTCCTTTCCAGTCATACATTTCGCACTGTGACACCTGTTGCTACCTGTGGCCAAAATAAGTGTCAACTCAGAGACTGTTGTACATTTTAATGAACTTAAAAAAAAAGTTGTGGTGACTGATTTTGTGTAAATAAATGGGAGGCACATTAGTGGGGGCATGAGAGAGAGAGTAGGAGTGTAACTCTTTCCTCATTCCCACAACACATATAGTAGGGTTAACCCTAAGAATCTGAGAGTTTTCCATTGTAGCCATGTGGTATATGCCCCTCTAGAAACCACAGATCTGCCAGGTTGATTTAAAGTAGGAGTGAGTCAGCCCAGAGAATAAGGGAATGGAAGGAACATTTAAACCCTTTTACAAATATTATCTTATTTGATCCTTACCACAATGACAACAGTGGGGTACAGATCCTGTTATTATCACCATTTTGTAGTTGAGGAAACTGAGGCAAGCTGAGGCCCAGCACTCTATCCACTGTGCTATCTAGCTGCCTTAAGAATGTGTGTGTGTGTGGGAGGGGTATATTCTTCCATTATCCATAATTTTATAACCAAATTTAGCTTAAAATGGAATAAAGTTCTTATATTTTATCATTTCCCTAATATTTTAATATTTCTCTAAAATCTGGTTCTATTCTTGATCTCTTTTTTCAATATAGGAGTTCGTGGACTAGGAATTTGCAGCATTTACTCTTTCTCTTCCTCCTCCCATTTTTTCACTGAGTCTCAGTGCTGGAAAGTGACCTCAGAGATAATTTTGTTCAACATATTCGTGAATCCTCTCTCCAACACCACGGGCAAGCTGTTAGCCAGTATCCTCTTGAAAACCTTAGTGGTTGGGGCGGCTAGGTGGTGCAGTGAACAGAACAATGGCTCTGGAGTCAGGAGGACCTGAGTTCAAATTTGACCTCATACACTCAACCTTGGGCAAGTCACTTAATCCCAATTGCCTTGCCTCCAAAAACAAAGAGAGCAGATAACCTTGGTGGTTTAGAAGTCATTGCCTTCTAAAGCAGCCCACTTTCAGGTGACACTAATATTAGGAAATTTTTTCCTTATATTAAATTGAAACCTCCCTCTCTGCAACTTCTACCCATTCCTCCTAGTCCTGTTCTTTTGGAACAAGCAGATGATTCATAATGGCAGCTCTTTAGTTGTGTAAAGGCAGCTATCATATGGCCCTCAAGTCTTCTCTAAATTCTTTCAACCATCCTGCATTTGGCATAATCATCTTGAGTAACTTCACCACCCTGGCTTTCTTCTTCCAAATGCACCCTAGCTTGTCAATCTCTTTTTAAAATCAGATGCCCAGAACAAAACACAATATTTCAGGGGTTGGCTCAAATGTCCCTTGTTCTGGGCACTATACATCTATTACTGCAGCCAACTGTAAGTTAAGTGTAGCTGCTACCTCAGGACCCAGCCATGGACCTCACAAGCTCACCAGGAAAATGCACACACCACACAGCTCCCAGATTTGATCGGCTGCCCTCCCAGAAGCACAACCTGGGCCACACACAATACCACCAGGGAGGACAGGAGGGGGATCCCCCAGCACAACACAGTTCTGCTGCTACAAGATTCTTAGGACCTGACTTGGCATCCTCTTCCCACAGTCTATACTACAGTGAAAGTTTCACAAGGGTTGGGCCAGTCTGATCAGGTCTTGAAGGCAGGCATAATTGCTTTAAATACCTACTGGAATTGGGTGGAATCTCTAATGTTCATTCTCAGATGACCTTAGCTGTTTGTCCTTATGCTCATTTCAAATTCATAGACCTCCCCTACATGCTTGTTGCTAACTGTAGATCTGGACTGCACCTAGCACTATCCGCAATCAGTTCAACTCAGTTCAGTTTAGCAAGTACTTATTAATCACCTTCTGTGTGTCAAATCACGGTAGGTGGGTGGGGCAGTGGATAGAGTGCCAGACCTGGAGTCAGGAAGACTCATCTTCATGAGTTCAAATATGGCCTCAGACACTTCCTAGCTGTGTGACCCTGGGCAAGTCAACCCTGTTTGCCTCAGTTTCCTCATCTGTAAAATGAGCTGGAGAAGGAAATGGCAAACCACTGCTGTATCTCTGCCAAGAAAACCCTAAAGGGGATCATGGAGAGTCAGAGAATATGGAAAAATAACTGAATGATGTGTCAGATCCTCTGTAAGGTGTTGGGATACAAAGGCCAAAAAACTTCCCAACAAACCCCAAGCAACTAAAACTAGTTCCTGTCCTCAAGGAGTTTACATTTTATCGTCTGGGAACAATATTGATGAAGATATATAAGACAACATATAAGGAAGGGAACAAACAATTATTAAGTACCTATTATGTTCCAGGCACTGAGCTAAGTGCTTTACAAATACCTCATTTGATACAACAACCCTGGGAGGCAGGTACTATTATGATTCCTTTTTACAGTTGAAGAAACTGAGGAAGACAAAGGTTAAGTGACTTGCCCAGGGTCACACAGGTCGCTATCTACCCTTCTCTCTTTACGCATACACACACACACACACACACACAAGTAAATGCATAAATGTACAACATGGTGAGGGAGGAGTACTAACCACTGGGAAGCTCAGGTAGGTTCTTCTTGCATAATTGAATACATAAGCAGAATACTGAATTAAATCTGAATGTAATAAATTGTCCTTCATTCATTACTTCATCAAACTTTAATTAAGATGATAATCTTGTTTTCTTGACTGAGAAACTCTTTAAATTAGAGGTTGATTAGTTCAATTATTTAAAAGATTGAGTTGGCTCCATTTCCACTTATTTATACAACAAGCTTGAACTGTTTCTTTAAGATTCTAAATTACCAAAAAGAAGTTTTTTTGTTCTCCACCCATGTCAACCAGGCATTTCAATCTTGTGCTAAATTGCATGTTTGGAAAACCTTTGCAGGTGGGTGCAATGGTAAGAAGAACTAGATAGGAACATAAAGTTTATGAGTTAATTCCTGATTAGTTGGCTCTGAGAAATAGGTTTCCATGACATAGTCCTATGATCTCCTTCGCTCCTTTCACCTCCCCCCCCCTGAAAAAGTCAGACTGTCACAAAGACCTGGGTGTTCTCTCACCTCTGGGGCCTGTAATTTATTGCATTTTGCAAAGCCAGATGGGTATAATTGGGAGAAATAACTCGAGGAAAACAGTGAACAGAGTAGCCCCTAGAAAATGTAATTACTATCCTTCCAAGAAAGCAATCATGGGTATTATTTTATTTTTATTCTAAAAATTTAAAAAAAAAAAGGAATTAACTTCAAGAGGTTGAAACTACATTGTCATCCTCAGGACATTATTCAGATGGAGAGGGAAATGGGTAAGACTCAGGAGAGTTAGACCTGGGTTATATGATAGAGACTTGACATACCTCCAAACTGTTAAAGGACCAGTACTTCATTAATCATGGCATCTATGTAGGTGGTGAACACTAAGGCTGAACTCCACTTAGTGAAGACATAGTTTGAGAGAAGAATGAGTTAAGGGGGTTAATCTTTTACAAGGGTTTTCAGGGGATAAAATATCCAAATACATTAAAAAAAAGTCTCTTTTATAGCAGAAATAAAATCTATGACAATTTCAAAAACACGAAGCATTATTATTTCTGAGAGCAGGAAGGAGGAAGGTTTAACAACTAAAGGAATCAGGAAAGACTTCCTGAAAGAGATGGTACATGAACTGAATTTCAAAGGAAACTAGGAATTCTGAGAAGTAAAGGTGAAGTGAGAGTTCGTACAGGCACAGGTGACAGCCAGTACAAAGATGGGAGGTGGGGAATAGCAAAATAAGTCACGTCACGGTTTTAAATATGCTGCTCCTGCATTTATCCCCAAAGCAGAACAAGGCTAATTCCTCTTTAATGTTACAACCTTTCAAATACTTGAAGGCAGTTACTATGTCCTAGCTAAATCTTCTCTTCTCCAGATTAAGCATTCCCAGGTCCTTCAAATGATTCTTTTTTAAAAAATTAACTTTTGTTTATTTTTAGTTTACATCATTCATTTCCACAAGATTTTGAGTTACAAATTTTCTCCCCATCTTTCCCTTACCCACCTCCCCCAAAACTGTGATCCCACTGTATATCCCCTCCCCCAATCTGCTCTCTCCTATATCCTCCCCCATACCCTCCCGACTTTCTTGTAGGGCAAGATGGATCTCCATACCCCAGTGTCTGTATATCTTATTTCCCAGTTGCATGTAAATAATAATAATAATAATAATAATAATTTTAAAAAGTATTTGATTTTAAAACTTTCAATTCCAGATTCTTTCCCTTCCTCCCTCATCTCCCACCCTTACTGGGAAGATAAGCAATTCAATACAGGTTGTACATGTGTAGTTATGCAAAACATTTCCATAGTGGATATATTGTGAAAGACTGACTATATTTCCCTCCATCCTATCCTCCCACCTGTTCTGTTCTCTATTTTGTCTCTGTCCCTTTACAAAAGTGTGTGTTTCT
>CM053581.1:92973837-93109694 GCA_028627135.1 Pseudochirops cupreus | reverse complement strand
AAATTCAATGAGAGTAATGTTGACCCATTCCCTTTTGCCTTCCTGTTCTTCTCCTCCATTGTAACAGTTATCCCTTGCTCCTTCTACATGAGATAATTTACCCCATTCTGTCTCTCCCCATCTCCTCTCATTATATTCCTCTCTTATCTCTCAATTTCACCTTTTAAATATCATGCCTTCCTATTTAATTGATCCTGTGCCTTCTGTCTATGTATATCTGTACACATATATACACACACTCACATATGTATTCATATGCATATATACCCTCCTATATAGACACATATGTATGTATACACATATATATACATTTATGTTCCCTTCAACCATCCTCATACTGAAAAAAGTTTCACAAGTTACAATGATCATTTTTCCATGTAGGAATATAAATGGTTCAATTCTGATAAGTTCCTTATGATTTCTTTTCCCTGTTTACCTTCTCATGCTTCTCTTGCTTCTTATATTTGAATGTCAAATTTTTTATTCAGTTCTGGTTTTTTCATCAAGAATGCTTGAAAGTCCTCCACCTCATTGAATGACCATATTTTCCCCTGAAACATTATACTCAGTTTTGCTGGGTAGGTGATTATTGGTTTTAATCCTAGCTCACTGGATCTCTTTAATATCATATTCCAAGCCTTTTGATCCTTTAATTTAGAAGTTGCTAGATCCTATATTATCCTGATTGTATTTCCACAATATTGAAATTGTTTCTTCTTGGATGCTTGTAATATTTTCTCCTCGGTCTGGGAACTCTGGAACCTGGCTATAATATTCCTAGGAGTTTTCTTTTTGGGATCTTTTTCAAGAGGTGATTAGTGAAGTCTTTCAAGTTCCATTTTGCCCTCTGGTTCTAAAACATCAGGGCAATATTCCTTGAGAATTTCTTGAAGAATGATTTCTAGGTTCTTTTTTCAATCATGGCTTTCAGGTAGGCAATAATTTTCAAATTATCTCTCCTGGATCTATTTCCTAGGTCAGTGGTTTTTCCAATGAGATATTTCACATTGCCTTCTATTTTTTCATTTGTTTGGATCTGTTTGATAATATCTTGATTTCTCATAAAGTCATTTGCTTCCATTTGCTCCAATCTAATTCTGAAGGAATTATTCTCTTCAGTGAGCTCTTGAAATTCTTTTTCCATCTGGCAAATTTGGCTTTTTAAGACATTCTTCTCTTCATTGGCTTTTTGGGCCTCTTTTGCCATTTGAATTATTCTATTTTTTAAGGTGTTATTTTCTTCAGTCAGGTTGTTGACTCTCCTTTCATGATTTTCTTGCATCATTCTCATTTCTCTTTCCATTTTTTTCCTTTACTTCTCTTACTTGATTTTCAAAATCCTTCTTGAATTGCTCCATGGCCTGTAACCAGTTTATATTTTTCTTGGAAGCTTTTGGTGCAGGAATTCTGCCTGTGTTGTCTTCCTCCCATTCCATGCTTTGACCCTTTTTGTCCCCAAAAAAGGAATCTAAAGTTGGATGGCTGTGCTTGCTCTGCTTCCTTTGCTTGCTCATGTTGCCAGTCAGTTCTTTGACTTTTGAGCTCTTTGCCACAGTAGAACTCTGCTTCCAGAGGGGAGAGCTTGGTCCCAAATCACTGTGGTTTTCACAGCTCCCAGAGCTATTAGGAAGCCGCCATCTCTACAGCCTCCACCAGCTTTGGCTCACCAGTCACATACCTCTGGACTACCACCCAAGACTGTGATCCCAATCCAGGCAGGTTAAGGTAAGAGCACTTAGCCTCTGAATGGTTGCTTGGTCCCCCTATGATCTGCAGGCCGGGAGCTCTGAAGCCGCCACGTGGAGATGGCTACACAGCTGCTGTGTCTCCACTGCTTCTCGCTCCAGGTGTAGAGGCTGGACTGCACTCTGTCCCCACCAGATCCAGGACAGTTCCGCTGATCTTTTACTTTGTCTTTTGTATTTCTGGGTTGATATTTCTGGAAACAGCCACAGCTGCTGGTGATCTACTCTCCAAAGTCCCTCCACCCATGGCTGGTCCGGGCCACCATGGGGCTAAAACCTCGGGCTCAAACAGGACTGGGCTCTGCTCCCAGCACAATGTGATGAACTCTTCCTGTCTGCCTGCTGGACTACCTTCAGCAGGAGATTTGTTTCTCTCTGTCGTTTTGTGGATTCCGTAGCTCTAAAATTTGTTTAGAGTCATATTTTCTAGGTATTTGAGGTGGTTATGGGGGGAAGCCACAGAGTTTTCCTGCTTCTATGCCGCCATCTTGACTCTGCCCCCAAAATGGTTCTTATATAGCATGGTCTGAAAGCCCTTTACCATCTTAGTGTGGCATCCCTCTTGTCTGTTCCTCCAGCTCACATTCTTATTCACAGGTATGGTCTTGAGAGGGTCAGTTGATTACTATTCTTAGAGCTCTAAAGGTAACTCTGAAGACTTAAGTCTCTAGTACTGTCACTCACAAGCCCCCACCGGTGTGCATGCCTTTGATAATCATACAGACAACTGGTTGGTTGTTGTTCTTTGTTCTCAAAGAGGACCAAAATGACATCAATATATTAGAGTCAAATTACAGTGTGTCCAGCTGTGGCTGATCAAGCCAACAGGAGCTCAGAATGCTCTACCACAAGTTAGGCACAAATAGTCCAAGTGAATATTTGGGGTGGATTCTCTAAATTTGCTCTTGTGTTTCTTTTGAGCTACTTCAATTCTGCTTAGCTCTTAGAGCGCAATGCCTTCTTTGATTAGGGCATGCTATGTTGGGCAGTCCTTTGCCAGCATCTCCCATGTCAAAATCAATTCCAAAGTTCTTCAGAGAGACCTCCAGAGTATGTCCTTGTATTGCATTTTTCTGACCACCATGTGAGCTCTTGCCAGACAATTAGCTTTTTCGCAAATGGTATTTATAATCTGACTTTAGTGTTTAAGGCAGTATCTGAACTTATGTCTATCATGACTCAAGGTGCTACATCCTCTCCACTATACAGACTTACTACTTGCTTTGATACAAGCCCACATAAGCTGGGAGCTTACTCTAAGAATCTCAGCTCAGCTCAAAAAGGGTTGAAGTTGTTGAAGAGGACCAGTTTCATTTATAATTAAGAATTTGTACTAAAAAATAATAGGGAGATAAAGGAAGGGGTTGCAAGAATATAATAGAACTATCATGACATAGTGGGAAAGGCACTAAATATCATAATAATAGGAATAACTCATTCATAGAGCACTTTAAGATTTACAGAGTTTATTTCTTTACAATAATCACTTGAGGGAGTCAGTGATTATTATTTTTATTATACCTACTTGATAGGTGAGGAAACAAAGGCTCAGAGAGATAAAATTAATTGTCTAGGATCACTTGGAATAAGAAGAGACATGAGTTCTAATTTCAACTGTCCTACCACCTGCGTGGTCAAAGGCCACTTTACAACTCCAAATGTAAAATGGGGATAATCATAGCTATAATACCTACCTCATAGGGGCATTGTGAAGTTTAAATGAGATAATTTATGTAAAATATTTTGCAAACATTAAGGCATTATATAAATGTCAACTCTTCCAGCTTTCAAATGAGAGATAATGGGAAACAGGATGAGAAATGCCAAGCCTTTAGACTACATCTAAGACAAAGTGTGGCCTTTTAAAGTGAACTCTTAATAAAAATGAGACTTCAATATATTGCTATTTTTAATATTAACTCAATTCAATCCAACATACATTTATTAATCATTTATGATATATTAGGCATTGTGCTAAACACTAGGAATACAAAATCAAAGAAGAAACAGTTCCAATCCTGCAAGAGGGTATGCTCTACTGGATTCGGGATGGGGGGTGAAGGGGGAACAGCATGTATATTGGTAAGCAACACAATTATCTTTAGCTGCTTATATAGCCATTATTTGGGACTACAAATATAAAATGGAGAATAATAACTTTCCCAAACCTTCCTACTCAACAGGTAATTTTTAAAATTAAATTAAATTTTTATTTTCAGATCTACATTCTCTCCCCACTACCTCCCCTTTCTTCTCATTCCCACCCATTGAGAAAGCAAAAAAACCAAAACTAATTCCAACTTCAGCCATATAAAAAAAAAGTCTCAATCTGTCCTCTGAGTCCATAATTTCTCTATCAGGAGAGAGGTAACATGTTTCATTTTGAGTTGTCTGGAGCTACTGGTATATTATAAAAGATGAATTATATAATATCTGTAATCAGGGAATGAATTAGCAAGCTCCTGTGAGAAAAATGGGAACCAAAGACAAAATTCCTAGTAATTAGAGCCATCCAAAATTATCATGTGAATTAGTAAGGTTCGTATCACTGGAGGTATCTAAGCAGATGATAGATGACCCTTTGGCCAAGATGCTCTAGAGCAGGGCTGTCCATTTGTCCAAGATGGTCTAGAGGAGGGCTTCTTCTTTTTTCCCCAATGTATAATATTTTATCTCTCCCCCCCAGTTACATGCTAAAACAATTTTCAAACAATTTTTAACATTTGACTTTTTTAAAAAAGGTTTGAGTTCTAAATTCTATCCCTCCCTCCATTCACTCCCCACTCCCCGAGACGGTAAGCAATCAGATACAGGTTCTACCTGCACAATCATGTAAAACATTTCCATATTAGTCATTTTGTACAAGAAGACTCAAATAAAAGAAAATCAAAGAAAGAAACTGAAATATAGCATGCTTCAGTTTGTGTTCAAATAATACCAGTTCTTTCTCTGGAGGTGGATACATTAGTCCTTTGGGATTGTCTTGGATCATTGTGTTGTTGAGAATAGCTTACCTTAGGGTACAAGTTAAAAAAAAATTATTACTGTATTTTAATATAATTGATTCCTTTACAATCATGGATATTTTATTTTATCCATTTTAAATTATTCTGAAAAGGGGTCCAGGGCCTTCACCAGACATGATAAAGGTTAAGAACTCTTGCCCTAAAGGGGCATTATGTAGGGAGCTGGGGAAGTGGAAAAGGAAGGAAACAAACATTTGTGGTATTAGACAATTCTTGGCTCACTTCCACAGCTCAAAACTTCAATGATCCTAAGTATTGATTATGTTCCTCCTGCATAACCAATATTCTGTTAGACACTGTGAGAAATAAGAGAAAACTCTAAGATATGCTACATAGTGCATTCACTAAGGAATTAAAGGTGGAGTTGAGAACACTGTGATTTATTCATAGATAGATGCTCCATTATCTAAATGTTTTTACTCTCACTGAGCTATTTGGTTTACTTATAAGCTGAGAAATATCAAATTTACAAACTGTGAATGTTAATGTGATTGAGGATTTAATTGATTTTTTCAAATAATTTTCCCTGGCATCAAAATTACAAGAAAATGTCACCTACATAGTCAATTGTACCAGCATTCTGATACCTTTTTAAAATTTTTCTTTTAGACTTACAGAGATCACACTGCAACCTTCCTGCTAAGATAGCTTGGTTACAAGTTACTCAATCATACACATAATCTTTCACTTAGAACTTCACCTAAAATGTCATCCAATTACCCTCAAACTTAGGGTTAACCTTCTTATTTATCATCAGAAATATGAAGGCGTCCCAAAAGATAACTTGCTATAAAATACAACATATCTGATTCGAGAAATTTCTTAACATCCAAAGGAACTGCAGCGTCAATAGATCCCTGTAGATAATGTCAGACCATCAGAAGAAATTACTAAATCTTTCCAACAGCTGTTCTCCCTTGCATTTCCCACAAACAGAATCAGGTGCCAGGGAGGTTCAGTCATGCTCTACGAGCAGTAACCAAATACATTTAATCTTAAGTATGGCTCAGAGATGACACCAAAGAGTCTGCTAAAGAAATGGGAGCTGACATTCTCTGCAAGGTTCGAGTCTTACAACCCTATGGGAGGCTGGACACAATCACCCTCCTCTGGGCTTTCTTAATTCAGTTTTCAACTTCATCCTTGGCCAGGTGCCTCAGTAACAAGACTTGTGGGACAGCTTTCATCCCTCTGTTGTCGAAGATATAGCTGTGGCATCTCTGAACTCTTTAAGGCAAAGGTTCTTAATCTGGGGTCCATAGCCTTGTTTAAAAAAATTGATAACTATTTCAAAATAATCAGTTTCCTTTGTAATCCTATGTTTTTTATTTTATGTATTTAAAATATCATTTAGAGAAGGGGTCCACAGGTTTCACCAGCCTACCAAAGGGGTCCACAACATCCCCAAATGGATGAGAACAGCAACCAAACTGGTTTAGTAGCTGTCCAGAGAGCCAGTCTTCTTAAATCAACATGATCCACCAAAATAATGTTCCTAAGGCTCAGGTCTGACCATATCACTCTCCAAAATACCAGCTTCTTATTCTGATATCAATCTGACTTCAAACTACACGTCTAGCTTTATTTAAATTATTCTCTTTCCTGTACTCTGTGTTCCAGAGACAAACGAGACTATTAGCTGTTCCCTGAACAGCATGCTGCTTTCAACCTTTCAGCATCCATACTCCTCCCCCACCCACCCATATTCTCCCCACTCCTCTCTTTTTTTCAGAATCCTCATTTCCTTTCAAATCTTAGCTATATGTAACCTTCCCTACTCCGCACCCCTCAGCTGCAAGTGTGCCCTCCCTAAATTTTCCCAGACCAGTTTGTTTGGATCTCTCCTTTGAATGGGTGACTCCCTACCTTGTAGTTTACTTATCTGCTTATAAGTCATGTTCCTCTGGTAGAATGTAAGGGCACGGAGGGCAAGGCTTTTGTAATTTTTCTCTTTATACCCCCTGTGATTAGCACAGTCCCTGGCAGAAAGAAAGTACTTGATGTTTGTTGAGTGGTAGGAAGAGAGCATTAAAAACAACCTAGTGGAACTTGGCAGGCAGGGGACCAGGGCATAAACAACAAAGACATTCCACGCTTTCCCTTTCTGGTCAGAGAGTAAATACAGAAAAAGTGGATAAGCTCCATTGTTAAGCAGCCAGATCTATATTTTAATGGAAAGTAAAGGAGCATGAACATTATAGCTCTACAGGAAAACGCTCAGAATTTGAGATGGAGGTGATTAAAGCCGGAAAGCCACGTCCACCATTCCAAATATGACTGGGGAAGCAGAGAAAATAAATAGGCACTTAATAGCCGAGCCAGACTAAAACCCCAAAAAGCCTGGAGTCCTGCTAGGGCTCAGCTGTATAAAAGTGCCAGAGTGAAGATTAAAGATGAATGTCATTAAAATGCAAAATAAAAGCAAGAGCAAGCCCCTGAGGCTTGCTAAAGGCTCTTTTAAAGCCATTTTGGTATATATACAATTCTTGGTTATGTGAGGTACAGGGAACAAAGCTTACGCCATGGAGTCTAATAGGCAGTATTGCTCAAGAACAGAAAAGAGAGAGACCAGGCTGAGAGATGCCGGCTCTCTTTCTGGAAGACTGGACAGTGCTAGCTCTAAATGAGGGCAGACTCACTCATGTTCAGCCATTTCCTGATGACTATTTCACCATTTAAATAAAGATGAACTTAATAAGGTAAAGAAATGGAGTTCCTATATGACCTATTTATCTTGTTACAGCCTTGGAGAGACTGCCTGAGGCCAGTGAAGGGCAAAAGCCTTCCCTATGATTTCTGTATTTTTCAGAAGACTTTGCATTTCTGGGATTTCTGTTGACAACCCCCAATTTCTCATTAGTAACTTTCAAACATCACAACTTTGATTATCACATTTTCTCAGGGATGGATGGGAGGAGAGAAGGAATTGACAGCAGACTTGTGGGACCACTGCTCTGGAAAAGGTAATGGTGGAACAGAAGAAAGCTTCAAAGAGAGGTTGAAGGATAACTCTGCAAAGCTGTGGGCTGTTGAGCTTTGCATCCCACCCAGGAGAGGAATGACCTGTGTTAGGGTCTAGGGAATTTACTGGGACTTAAGAGAGGCCAATCCTTCTGGGGAAAGAGGAGATAGGGGAGTACAGGCTAGGTGCTGGCTCAGTACTAGGGTTTCTTCTCAGTGCCCCCAAAGATTAGAAATGGAATCAAGAACTCATTTACAGTACTACTACAAAATACATTTACAGAAATACTGACAGGGAGGGCAATATTACATCAGGAAGGGAGTTACAGGGCATGATGGGGCACTGTTTGTCAAAGTCAGCCTTTCTTTCCAACCTTTTCTGATGATGACAGACATTTTCTGTGCCTAGTTTGGGATGATCTATTCATATCATGGTCAAGGACTATGGATTTGGGCACCAACTGTACCTTGATAGGACTCTTCCTTCCTGTGGCCCTTGATGCTTTTCTGGGGTATGTTGGTGGATGGTCTCTACCAATTCTAGAATGTATATATTGAATGGAGGGGCTTTCCTCAAGTCTGTATCTCTGACAGTTCAATGAGCATTAGAGCCCTGTCCCTTTTTTTCTGTGAGTTGAGGACATCAGAACCAAAGTATCCCCCTTGCTCCTTCACAAATGGTAATAATAGGTGAGAACTCATAGGGTATAACTGATCATCAAGGTGGATATTGTGGAAGCATATTAAGACCTACTTTTTTAGTTCAACTGAAAATGTTCAAGATAATTATTTCCCCAGTATAAAGTCCTTTCCAGAATAACCTGAAAGAAGCCTTATCAGTATTTAATCACACTTTTTCAGAAAACAATGCCCACTATTACAATCCTTTCTACTCTTTCTCTTAGAACTAATTTCTTTAGGAAAGTCTATAAAAGGTCAAACAAAGCTAAGTCCAAGGAATACAGATGGATGGTGGTGAACAAACATGGAAACTCAGAACAAGAAATGGGTCCTGTTTAGTTAAGTACTTGCCTTCCGTAGTCCCCTGAATTAGGAAGAGGATAATGATTCCACCTAAGAGAAGGAATATATTACCTGTTAAGGAAGGACAGCCTTTGAGGAGAATGGTCACAGAGGGACTGAATGGGTTTTAGAAAATAATTCATCAAGATTAAGTGACTCTTGTTGTGAATCAATGAAGGAAAATGATAACTTTTACCTAACCCTGAGTTTTTAAACTATGTTTTATCATATTGTCAAATTTTCCTTGTTCAAAAATGAATGAAAAGGTAATCCAGTGACGCAGCCTCCTTGCTATTCCTTGAAGACCTTCCATCTTTAGACTCCAACATTTTCATCAGCTGTCCCCCCGCCTGGAATTCTCCCTCCCTCATCTACTCAGAGGGCAGCAAGGTGATGCAATAGATAAAGCACCAAGCCTGGAGTCAGGAAGACCTGAATTCAAATCCAGCCTTAAACACTTACTAGTTGTGTGATTCTGAGGGAGTCACTTCACCCTGTTCTCCTCAGTTTCCTCATCAGTAAAATGAGCTGGAGAAGGAAATGTCAAACCACTCCAGTATCTTTGTAAAGAAAAGCCCAAATGGGGTCATGAACAATTGGACATGACTGAATAACATCTACTCATTCTTCTCCCTTGGCTTCCTTTAAGTCTCAGCTAAAACTTCACCTTCTATAAGAAGCCATTTCTAGTCCTCTTAAATCATAATGGCTTCTCTCTGAGACTACCCTCAGTTTTTACTGTATATTTCTTGTTAGTACATAGTGATTTGCACATGGTCTCTCCCATTAGACTACGAATTCCTTGAGAGCAGGGAGACTGTTTCTGTGTTTCCTTATTATCAACAACTCTTAGTACAATGCCTGGAACATAGAAGGTACTTAATAAACTCTCTAGGTGACTGACTTCTAAAATTCTATGTGTTACTTTAAAATGTCTTGTATTAGAGATGTCAGAGGACAAGAGAAGACCCTGCCAGTTTGAACATTTCTCTCTCATGCAGAAAAATGCTTGAATTTTAAAGGATAAATTATTAAAAATTACTTATGGCAGGTTTGAAACTGTATCAAAGAATACAGTATTAATGTATTTTCTTTGACAATTTAAGAGTTAGGAGAGGACTCCCAGATTGTAGGTCACAGGATTTTCCACTTGAGAAAAGGAAAAACCCTATTACCCTTTCCTCTGGTCTCTAGGAAAATCTGCTATGTTAACAGTTGAGGAAGTATAGTTAGACTCGGTCTCCTATGCCTCAGATCTCCTGGGATCTTGCAAAGGCAGTTGACCTCCTGTTTATACATTACTTTGGCTCCATAAAAGGTATGTTGAAAGTTAGTCGGCATGGCCCTCACTTCCTCCAGGTAATCATTAACTATGAGAACTGTGGTATATGGGTTAAAGGAAAGAAAACACAACTCAAGGATCAAAGCCCCACCTTATATAAAAGGGAATATCCTGGAGAGACAAGAGGATTCCATTATTGTAACAAGACCCCACAGAGAGTAAGCAATTAGGATGGCCAAGTTTCCCAGTGTATGGCACAAATGATATTATTCAACTTACAGACTCTAGCTTCCCATTAACCACAGGGGTGATAGAGAAATAAATGAATTGGGCATTAATTAAGTGCCAAATACTGTGCTAAGAACTAAGGATACAAATTTTAAAAGTGAGATCTTGTTCTCAAGGAGTTCATACTTTTAATTGAGGGAGATAGTATGAAAAATAGACTCCAACTAAAGAGTAGGTATTTTATTGTTGTTCAGTCATTCATAATCATGTCTGACTCTTCATGACCTCATTTGGGTTTTCTTGGCAAAACTACTGGAGTGGTTTTCCATTTCCTTCTCTGGTTCATTTTACAGATGTGGAAGCTGAGGCAAACAGGGTTAAATGACTTGCCCAGGGTCACATAGCTAGTAAGTGTCTGAGGCCAGATTTGAACTCAGAAAACTGATTCCAAGCCCAGCAGTCTACTCATTGTGCCATGTAGCTGCTCAATAAAGAACGGATATGGAAAGGTCCTAATGGTTTATCAGATAGATCGCAAAGCCCAAGAGTCCTTGGGTGCATCAGTACGTTAAATGACAATTCCAGGTAGACTGGATGATTTAGAAACAGGACATATGATAAGGCCTAGTGGCAGGGCTGGTGCATCTGAATCAAAGAATGAGTGAAAAAGCACATATTAAATACTTATTATGTGCCAAACACTCTTCTAAGTGCTAGGGAAACAAACACCAAAAAGCAAACACAAGTTACTACCCTCAAAGACCTTACATTAAATTGAAGGACACATAATATCAAGGGGAACTGTAGTTAGGAAGAAGCATTTTTGTCCTGAAAGTTATAGGGGTACTGGGACATGGGGTATTTTTGTGGACTGACATAACCCATCCAGGTGCAATGACCAAGTTGATTTGATCATGGTTTATGGTGGGGATGGGGGTAAGGTGGTAGATGGGATAGTTGAGAAATGAAATAGTTCTCAACAACATCTTGGAGCTAAATATAGTAAGTCATTTTTCAGGCTGATTCTTTTCATAAAAGGAGCTGCAAGCAAAGAAAGGCTCTAGCTGAAAGGATTAGAGATGGCGATTTATCTCATCCAAGTGATGTGAGCGGTCATGTTGCTCTTTTTGATTGACCACTGTGAATGAGGTCTGAGTAGCCTTGGCATTTAGGAGATGGGTTGAAGGCATAATAAGTCAAGGGAGGATTGTAGGAAGGTGGTGGTGATTTAGTCAGTTGATAAGCATTTTTTAAGCTCCTACTACGTACCGGGCACTATGCTAAGTTCTGGGGATACAAGGAAAGACAAAAGACAGTCTCTTTTCTTGAGGAACTCACAGTTTAATTGGGAAGACAACATGCAAACAATTATGTCTAAATAAGTTACATACTGTATAAATTGGAGCTAATCAATGGAAGGTATTAACATTAAGGGGGACTGAGAAAGGCTTCTTGTAGAAGTTAGGATTTGAGGTGGGACCTGAAGCTAAGGAAGCCAGGAGACAAAAACGAGGGGGGAGAAAGTTTCAGAAAAGGGGAACAGCCAGCAAAGATTCTCAGAGTCGGGAGATTCAGTATCTCATTTGAGGAAGAGCAAGGAGGACTGGACTGTGGAGTGTGAGGAACTGGGCAAGGTATACAAAGACTGGAAAGGTAGAAGGGGCCCAATATAGGAAGGGCTTTGTATATCGAATAGAGGGCTTTATATTTGATCGTGAAGGTGATAATTGAATGCATGGGAACTGCTTAGATCACCAAACAAAATCATATAAAGGGAGAAGAGGAGATGGCCCAGGACTGAGCCATGTGGGACACCCACAGCCATATGACCAGGATGAAGTTGCAACAGAGGAGACTTAGAAGGAGTGGTCAGATAGGTAGGAGGAAGACCAGGTTAGGGCAGTGTGACAAAAGAGAGAGAAGAGGGTAGCAAAGAGAAGAGGGCGACAAACAGTGTCAAAAACTGCAGAGAGGTCAAGGAGGATAAGAATTGATAAAAGACCATCTGATTTGGTTTGGCAATAGTGTCTGTTGAAGGATAAGGTGGGAAACCGGAGACAGTATAGAGAGTTAAGAAAAGAGAGAGAGGAAAGGAATTGGAGACACTCACTGAAGAAGTTCTTCTCTAGGAGTTCAGCCCAAAAGGGAGGAGAGAAATAAGATGGTAGCTAGGAGGGACAGATAGATCAAATGAGGGTTTTTTTTGAGAATGGGGAAGACATGGGAATGTTTGCATTAGGGATAGAGTCTATATATAAGAAGAGATTAATGATAAGTAAGAGGGTGTTGATGATAGATGGAGCAATCTTCTGGAGAAAATAGGATGGAATTGGATCATTTGTGTGCATAGAGAGTTTGTGTTGGTAAGAAGAAGGGCCCCTTCATATGAGAAATAGGTGAAAAAGGAACTAAGCTAAGGAACCAAGATCTGGAAAAATCTGCATAAAATTTTTTGGCCCTCCCTTTCATACCAGAGAAGTCTGAATTTTTTCTTTTTTCTTTTATGGTGTGTTTACAATATTAAAAGATAAAATATGTTGATATTATACAATTCTATAGATATTTTTATGCATTTCTGAGTTTCTAAACTTTTCCTGTCTCATTTGCTGGCCTTCATGTGTCATCTGCAGCTTCCGTAAATTCCCCCAAAATTCCCATTTAGTTTCTTATGCCAACCCGTGATATATTGAAACTGTGATGGGGAAAGTCGTGATGTGGAAGGAATAACTGTAGTACCAAAAAGTCATTTGAGTGCTAGGAAATGATAATGAGGAAAAACAGGAGGAAATTCTCTGTGAATGACCTTAAATTTTTCAGTGAAATGAGGCAGGTTTCTCTGTTGATAGGGTAGAGGGTGGGAGGCGGGGGGGGGGGAAGAGGGGGGAGGTAGGAATGGGAGGCTTGAAGAGGGATGAAGAATTAGTTCTTAGAGGAGCCCAGATCTGCCACAAACACAATTTTAGGGTCAAGTTCTAAAAATATACCCCAAGGAACAATGATAAAGACAACCTAAGAGAATCATAAAGTGCCCATCCATTCCAGGAAAACACACACACACACACACACACACACACACACACACACACACACACACACAGAATCCCATAGAAGTCCCAAGGAACCCCTGAACGGAGACAGGTAGATGGAAGATGAAGTGAGAAACAACCTTGTCCTACAGCAAGAGAAAGATCAAGAGTCCTAGTAGGAGACACATCCTGGCCTTGAATGATGCCAGCTCTGGGGAGACCTGGAGTCCCTGCAGCAGCCAGAGAGAGAGAGACAAGGAGAATAGTGTTTATTTAGTATAGGATAGCCAAGGGCTTCTAGGACCTTTCCATGGGGGAGATTACATCAGCCCCCCATACACAAAAAAAGAAAGGCAACTTTGAAAGACTTGGAAACTGATCAATGTAATGACAAGTCAAAATTCCAGAGAACCAAAGATGAAGTACCCTACCTACTTCTTGACAGAGAAATGATGGAATCATGCTGAATGCAAGTTACATTTTTGGACATGGACAAGGCAAAAATTTGCTTTGCTTGACTCTGCAAAGTATCTTCCTTCACATTTTTCCCTTTCAATTGCTTGTTGAGGGAAGGCAAGATGGAGAGAAAGTAAATGTTGATCATTTGAAAAAATTAACTTAAAAAATCAGAAGCAAAAAAGGGAGAAAAAGGCCCAAATTGGGAATCATTATCTAGAATATTGTGAATAGTGAAATCTAAAAATGTGAAATTAATTTGGGACTCCAAGTGGAAGTGATGTGACAGTCAGAGAATATGGAATCAGCTATTTTTTTCTTAATAACAAGGAATGAAGCTTTAACTGTGGTAGGAGGTCCAGCACAGAGGAAGGGGGAACCATCTTGCTTATGTTGTTTACTCCACATAACCTTTGGATGAGGGAATGTCCACAAAATCTGGCATTATTAACACTTAGGGACAAGGTAGAGTTGGCAAGGATCACGGCAAGCTGGCTGCTTCTTAATTGGGTTCTTGGACCAAACAACACTTCATCCTTGATAAACTGGCAAACCTGCTGCAGTTAGAGCACCTCAACATCTCGTGTTACAGTGTGTAACCCTTTAGATAGGTGCCTGTGACCTGCTGCTATGCTGTTGTGACAGAGATGAAGCATTGCCCATCAAAGCTTCCTGGAAGAGATATACAAGCATGAAACCCATCCAAGATGGTCCCTTACTTACATGGGCATTATGCCAGCTTTTCAGTGTGGGCAGCTTGGCCTGAGGAAAAGCATTCTGTGCCTGCTACTTATAGCTTAACACTAGCAGATCTGGTTAAAGCTTAATGGCTACAGAAGGTTCTTAATGGTCTTAATATAGAAGGGTCTCTTGCTGTGACTCATTTGTCAGGTGCTTATATTTGGCTCTTTTGTAACAGCAAATCTGTCTACAGATGGTGAGGTTTAAGGAATAAATGAATGAATAAAAGTATTAATTAATTACTGTATGCCAAGCCTTTTGTTAAGCACTTGGGTAAACAAATACAACAGCAAAGCCAATTCTGCCTCTACGTTCTAACGGGGGTGGAGAGAGTGACAGCGTATACAAGGGAATGTTGTTATTCAGTCGTTTCAGTAACGTCTGACTCTGTGACCTCATTTTAATGTTTTTTGGCAGAGATACTGAAGTGGTTTGCTATTTCCTTTTCCAGCTCATTTTACAGATGAGGAAAATGAGGCAAACAGGCTTAAGTGACTTGTTTGGGGTCACATAGCTAGTGTCTGAGGTTAGATTTGAACTCATGAAGATGAGTCTTCCTGATTCTAAGCCCAGGGCTCTATCTACTGCACCACCTAGCTACCCTTATATAAGGGATTAGTGGATCAGAAAAAGAATTATCATCTGGGAAGTCACAAATGTGGTGAGTGGATAAAAAAAATTGAACCAACTGAAAAATGATAGCCAGAGAGCCTGGAATTAGTGGAACTCTAGAGCGATCCAAAGATACTTGGGACCCTTATGGTCAATATGGACCATGCTGGGATGCCATGTCCTTTTGAATTAGTACTTCAATGTGGCAGATACAGCTTTGACTCTAACTTTCTTTGTCTCCCAGACTATATTGGTCTGTATTGGTCCATTTAAAGGAGAAATATGGGCAGAGCTGAAGTTTGGAGGAGATATAGGCAAGAAGACATAAGCAAGAAGATTGATAATTATAGAAATGTCCTGTGAGAGAACAACTCTCATAATGGTGGTGAGTACACTAATCTTCACAAAACTGTTTCTGTGGATCTGGGACTATTAAATCAGGAACTGAGATGCATCAGTTTTTAAAATCATTAAAAGTGCTGCTCGTATCCATTGGAAAGCCCAGGGACTTCAGCAGATCAGTGAAAGGCATCATCCAGGTAGAGAAACTAGAGATGAATTGACAGCAGGACCCTAGGAAGCTGAGGAAGCATTTGAGGTTTTCTGCAGAGATGGGAGACCCCCCCCTCGCCTCTCTCATCCCCAAAGTATATCTTCCACCTTACACAAATCCATGGGGACTCCTTGCCAACACTTTGTGTGCTCCAAGAATTACATTTCTTCTTTCCCAAATTGGTGTTTCTCCAATTTGATAAATAGCTGGTCCTCGCGTAGGCACTGGAGAATGGCTTGCACCAAGTTAACATATTGGACTAAATTCCACACAGCAACTAGCACCTAATTGAGGCCTCATAAATACTTGTTGATTGACTGATAGCATAAAGATGACCACTTCCTGATTAAGCAGGCCTCACCACAATGAATTTATTAATGTCTGAGAGGTTTTAGAGGCATAGCACACACCAAAACTAACCAATGCTGAAGCATTCACCTACGTCTTACCGTGTTTGGAGAACAATTGTTTTCTCATCTCTCTTCCCTAATCAGACCAGGTTCTGTGCCACCAAGTAGTGTAATGTAGTGAACCGGCCATATCAACTGGTCCACACTGGATTGGAAGATTGGGCCCATGCAGTGATATCATTCAGGACTCTTTAACCATCAAAAATTTGTAATCTCCATATTCCTTTTTAATGAATTATACCAAGGCTCCAGCCAGGGGGGTAGAAGGTTACATGAGGCCTCTTCTTTGGTTTTTTTTTTTCTAAGAATTCTCACATGCTGCCATCTCTAGAATAATCAGTGAATTTGACTATGTTTGAGAATCCTGGAAGTAAACTGTACTGAAATAGTAGGTAGGGAACTTATTTACACTAACCTTTCAAAGACACATCATAAAAACCCTGGTAGTGGGAAGGGAACTCTGGCTTGGGATTCATGCGGTAGCTATGGCCAGAAGCAGTATACATCTGTTCTAGGCAATGTTTCTAGCTGTTCTGGGAACAGAAGGTTTCTTTCTTTCCAAATAATGGCTGGCTTACACAGCATCAGCCAATCAATTCCTAGCATTGCTTGGATGAGGAGAGAGTGTATTATATTTAGACTAAATTCTTTGTGATATTTCCCTACTCATCTCCACAGGGGCTTAGTCTCCTGGGTCACAGGCCCAGATTAAAGTGGCCATAAATTCATTGCTTTAATAACCTCTGGAGTGGCACCTGATCTCTGGGTACCTGATCCCTGGAACTAAGCAATAAAGTTCATAGGAGCCTCTGACTCCATCAGAGGTGGGACCCACAATATTTAGTGGCTCGAGGTTTTTATCATGAGGGTCAGAATGAAATGAGCCATAGTAGAAGATATTAGAAGGAACTGGCCTAGAGATGGGGGAAGCAGAGACATACTGTCTCTTGCTGTTTTCTCGCTCTGAAGGGTGGGTAGGCTGATCTGGGAATAGCTTCTTGCTGGTGTGGAATTTGTGCCTAGGCGATGAGTATGAATGGCACCCAGTGCTCCCCAAGCTACTTTCACATCCCATATCCCACACAGGGGCTGATGCCTGGAGGTGGATGGAGTAGGGTTGGGGTGGAGAGAAGGGACTGAGTAACAGTTCAAATCAGGATTCAAAATAGTATAAGCTACAGACCAGGTGAGGACAAGAACTTGGGTTTCATTGGGGCTTTTAAATACTAAGAGTAGATAAATGGGAAACTAGGTACAAAAGTGGAGATTTAAGCTGGGAAGAACTGTACTGTATCAGAAGTAAGATTTAGGAAGTTTCAGAGAGCTGAATATTGGTCTTACTTAATTTTCGTGCCTAAAACTTTGGTGGCAGTTAGGTAGTACAGTGACTAGAGTACTGAGTTTGGACTCAGAATGGACCTGAGTTCAAATTTGACCTCAGACACTAACTATGAAAGCCTGGCCAAGTCACTAATTTCTGTCTACTTAAGTTTCCTAATTTGTAAAATGGCGAATATTAAGAGTACCTTTGTCATGAGGATCAAATGAGACAACAATTGTAAAGCACTTAGTATAGTAGGCACACAGTAAATCTTACGCAATTATGTCCTTCTTCTTCTTCTTTTAAATCTTATGCAATTATGTCCTTCTTCTCCTCCTCCTCCTCCTCCTTCTGTTCCTCCTCCTCTAGTGTTTGATGCTAGATGGAGGAGAAGCCTTTGTGGTGGCATTTTCTGACAAATCCAAAACCTGTCAACAAAGAGTGAGATCTCATATTCTTTGTACCTTTCAATTATGTGATCTTCTGTAGATTATTATTTGGGAAAGTCTGTCTATCTCCTTCATCTAGGATGCCCTTTATACATGAACAGATTGCAGGTGACCTAGAAAGCAATACAAAGTGAATGGTAGATAAAAATAATTACAGCATATAACTATATGGATTTGAACATAAGAAAAATAGATGGGCTAGTCAGGTAGCCTTCTTAGCATCTAGGTGACACACAGGGGACAGAGCACGAGGCCTGGAATAAGGAAGACCTGAGTTCACATTTGACTTCAAACACTTCAAACTCTTATTAGCTGTGACCCTGGGCAAGTCACTTAACCTCAGCTTTTTATTTTTTGCTTCAGCTTGCTCAGCTGTAAATTGGGTTTAATAATAGTACCTATCTCATTGTTGTAAGGATCAGATGAGATATTTGCCAAGTGCTTTGCAAATCTTAGAGTGCTATACAGATATTATATTATTATCATACTATATTATTTCATATCTCATATTATATAAGGAGATTGATAGTATAGTAGACAGAGCACTGGACCTGGAGTCAGAGACACCTGAGTTCACATTTGACCTCAAATATTTGTTAGTTGTGTGACCCTGGGCAAGTATTTAGCCTCTGTTTGACTCAGTTTCCTCAACTGTAAAACGGGTCTAATAATAGTACCTAGTGCTGTCTTGAGGATCAAATGAGATCATATTTGTTTTAAAAAAAAGTGTCTAGCCTAGTGTCTAGCATATAGTAGGTATTATATAAATGCATATTCCCTTCCCTTCATCATCATTATCATTATTAAGTGATTGGATGAGATAATGGAATGTCTGAGCATTGGATTGAGCTCAGGAAATATTAAAAGAAACAGAGAAGCATCTCGAGTGTATCGTGTAGATCTTCTGTGAAGGAGTTACATAAGGAGATGTACACAAATCACACAGGGCTTGAAGGCATGAACTAGTCTTTATGAAAAGACTCCCCACACCAAGGTGATCACTGTAGTATTTAATGCATGCATCTCAAGGTATTCTGGCTTTTTCCATTTTGCTACAAACCCTGCAGTGAAATGATAAGAAGCAAGTATGTGTGTGTGTGTATGTGTGTGTGTGTGTGTGTGTGTGCATGTGCGTGTGTGTATGTGTGTGTGTGTGTGTATGATCCTTTAATAATTTAAAGATTTATCAAAGTGAGTATTAATGGTCAAAACCAATAAGAAATTGAACAACACACAGGAGTTATTTGCGAGGCATTTATGTCGCATTTCAGCATAGTGCTTTTTGCATATTAGGCATTAAGGATGTCTTCTTAAAACGATGATCTGGTTTGGTGAAATTAATTAGGAAATTAAGACATTTAGGTAAAGGGGATTTGGTTCTGCTCTCTATCGGGTGATATAGTCATAGGATATAATTATAGATGATGAGGTATTAATGTAGTGTCAAGGTGATCAAAACTGAATGATCCCTTTTTAAAGTATAAAGATCACTCCAATTCAGTCAGAAGAGAATGGCATGATTGGATTCATGACATGGGCTATATCATTGGGTGACCATTAAAAAACTCAATCCAGTCACCTCGAGTCAGTCAATGCAGTTTGGCAGTATGGGAAAGTAGAAGAGAGAGTACCATTATTTAGGGAAGAGCTCAGCTCTTTACCTGATGAGAATGGTGGTGGTGGTGGTGGTGGGGTTCTATCTTCCTAGTCTATATTGGCCTTGGAATATAGTATTAGAGCTATTTTCAACAAGGGAGAAGTCATCCCAACCATCAGTTGGAAAGGCAGGTGAGGCACAGTTGAGAGAACAGAAAGATATCTCCCAAAAGGACACAGATAGGCAGTCACTTGAGTCCCGAAGCACGTTCAAGGAATATGACCTCTGGAAGCAAAAGAAAGAAAGCCATCAGTAGACTCAAGAGAAAGTTATCATTGGTATTCAAGAGTCAAGCTAGAGGAAAAAGAATACTATAAAACTCAGATGAGCAAGAATGTTGGGCAGACCCTGTACCCAGAGGGGACCTTTATGAAGACTCTATAAGGAGGGAAAAGACTTTGAGACCTAGCAGTACAAGAAGGAGTAGTTTTTTTTTCCTTTTTCCTTTTGGAGGGGGGAAGGTAGGGCAATTATATTAAGTGACTTGCCCAAGGTCACACGACTAGTTTTATGTCAAGGGTCTGAGGCTGGATTTGAACTCAGGTCCTCCTGACTCCAGAGCCAGTGCTCTATTCACTGTGCCACCTAGCCGGCCCAGAATGAGTAGTTTTGATCATTTATGTTCTCTATATACGTGCCTCATTAACACTGTACTCTAAGTTTGGGCTCATTCTTCCTACATATGTTGTACTTGTGAAAAAGAACCCCTTGGACTTATTAGGGGAAGGATTTAGAGTTAATGTTATTAGTATGACATCATAGTAAATGCCTTTGCTATGAGCTAATTGGGTCTATCCGCTAACTGTTAATGAGAAGCATTAGTGGGGGCTTGTGAGCTATAATTTTAGAAAGATGGCCCCACAGGTTACATCCTTGAAGCCTGGAGATAGTCTTCACCCTGAGAACCTCATCTGCAAATCTGTGAATGCTGAATTGCAGAGTACCTCAGAGGGAGTTTTAGACTTATCTGTAGAGTTAATGCCTTCGCCAGGAAAATCCCAAGAATCCAAGAGAAAAGAGAAAGCACACTTAACTAACTTTGCTAACATAGGCCAACTATTAAAAGCAATTCTTGCAGAAAAACATCTAGTTCTTAAGACCTTACAGGATTTAAAGGAATTCATGACCAATTTTTGCCTTGGTGATGTTTATGGAAAACTACACATTGCTACTGCTGAGGTCAAAGTAAGGTGAGTCTGTAAGGAATAACAGACCAAAGAAAAGGTGTTGATTTATCCATCAATTTCCCTTCTTTTATTATAGGTTTTGTGAAGCAAGGTAAGATGAAGGCATAATTTCCTCGATATTTAAAAATAATTTCCTTGCCTTTCTCATCCTCTCTTAAAATCCTATGAAATGAAAACAACTTCTCTGCAGATGAGCTGTTCTTTGGCACTAACGAGTAGCTTATTTCAAAGGATAGAACTTGGGGAAAGAATCATTCCTTTGGTGCCAGAACTGTGTGGGACTGGTTCTCCTTCCCTTCATTTTGTAGGCTCTATAGGCTATAAATTCTGTTCTTTTCCCCTGGTCTCAAAATGTGGCATTTAATTTTCAAACATCATTCTTGTTTTCCATCAACAATAATTTTGGGATTTAGAGGCCACAAGTCTCTATAGGATTTAAAGAATATCCCTTCACTGATTTCCGAAATAATACCTTGAACAACCTATGTGGTTGCTGTAGAGTTTCATTTGAGTGTTTTTAGGATACCTGCTGAGCAAGGCAGGTAGTATGCCAGCACTCCATCCTATCGACAAGATCCTGCAGATTTCCAGATCCTTTGTGGGGCCTGGGTTTGGCTGTTTGGTTTTTTTTTTTTGTGAAACATTTTTTATGCCTGAGCAAACTACAGAAATCATTTTGTTTTGACACCTCTGTCCTAATGAACTGCAGCTAAGATTCCTAGAATGACTGGTACAATGGGAAAACAAAACAAAATAAGACAAAAACCATTGAATGTTGAGTTGAGGAGACCTGGAGTCTAATACTGACTCTTTTACTCCCTACCAGTGTGGCCACAGACAAATTTCTTTTTTTTTTTCTTTTTGGAGGAAGGAAGGCAGGGCAATTGGGGTTAAGTGACTTACCGAAGGTCACATGGCTTTGAACTCAGGTCCTCCTGATTCCAGGGCTGGTGCTCTATTCACTGTGCCACCTAGCCGCTCCCAAATTTCTTAACCTCTTTCCTTCTCAGTATCTTCAGATGTAAAGTGAAGGGATGAAACTAAAGGCATTCTCCAAGTAGAGAGACCCATCCATGAAATGCCCTAGTCACAGGCTGATATTTCGATGATAACAGGCCTGCTATTGATGAAGAATGTAATGGATTTTTCTTTCCCAGAGGCGCCCAGAATTCTTTCTTTAGTACTTAGTAGGGTTCTGTGAGAATTGAATTGTGATATTGATTAGTAGCCTTTTAAGGTCTGAGTTCCCTAAGTGGAGAGGCAGCATGGTGTGGTCTCAAAGCCAAGCACACCCTGGTTTAAGCCCCAGTTCTGTGACCCTAGTGAACTCACTTAACATCACAGAAGTTTAGGCAACTTTCTAACACTATAAAGCAACGGTTCTCAACCTGTGAATCGCGACCTCTTTGGGGGTTGAATGACCCTTTCACAGGGGTCACAGGGGTCGTTTAAGACCATCGGAAAACACATATTTCCGATGGTCTTAGGGACCGAGACACTGTATCTGTCTCCAGGCGGGTCTGCCCACATGCAGATATGCCCTCATACAAGTATTAAAGGGTCGCGGCACTAGGAAGGTTGAGAACCACTGCTATAAAGTGTGTTGCAGAAAAGGGGCTGACCTGAAATTGGTAGAGGGAGTTTACTTACCTAGGGGTTCTCTATTTCAACGCAATCACAGATGTAGTGGCCTATTCTAGTCCTTGTTTCATAAATAGGATCAAATAGGTATGTTGAGTGACTTCCTTAGGTAACAATTCAATTAAATTAATTGATATTGCTCTAACAACACATTCTCTCTTCTGACATTGCTGCCCTCCTAGGCTGTTGTAATAGCCAGCAGATGGGTCCACTAACCTCAAGTCTCTACCCACTCTAATCCATCCTCCATTCTACCATCGAAGTGATTTTCTTAAAGTATGAGTCTGATTTTATTCTGCCCCCCTTAATAAATAATAAGTGGTTATTTATAATAAATAAATAACTTAATAAACTTAATTTACTTAATAAACTTAAGTGGTTCCCAATCACCTCCAGGACCATACACAAAATGCTCTGTTTGGCATTTAAAGCCCTTCGTAACCTCCTACCTTTCCAGTCTTCTTATACCTTACTCCACCAAATGTACTCTTTGATTTGATTCACTGAATGGGTGTTACCTCACTCTAAGTGAGTATGGGAAAATAGCCAGGGTCTCCTATTGCACCCTGGGTCATCTCCAGTCATCCTGATCAATATCTGGTCCCTAGATCCAGATGGATCTGGAGGAGAAAGTGAGGCTAGTGACCTTGCCCAACTCTCCCTCATTCAAATCAAAGTCAACTGCAAGTCATGTCATCATTTCCTTGATGCTGTGGTTCTCTTTGAAAATGAAGGACAAACACACACAGAGACAAACTCTTTGATCCAGTGACACTGGTCTCCTAACTGTTCCAAAAGCAAGACCCTCCATCTGTGGACTCTAAGCATTTTCTCTGGCTCTAATGCTTTAGTACCGTGCCTGGCACATAAGGTGTTTAATAAATGTTTTTGATTGACTTGTTGATTATCTGTCCCCCATTCCTGGAATACGCTCCTTCATCTCCAGCTACTACCTTCCCTGGTCTCCTTTAAACTCCAACTAAAATACTATCCTTATAGGAAGCTTTTCCCAACCCCTCTTAATTCTTGTGCCTTTCCTCCATTAATCATTTACTATTTATCCTATATATAATTTGTTTTTATACATTTGTTTTCTTGTTGTCTCCTCCATTAGATTTCAAGCTTCTCGAGGTCAGGGCCTATCTCTTGCCTGTTTTTGCATCCCTGCTGCTTATGTCTGTCACACAACAGGTGCTGACTGACTGGCATGGCAACTTTCTATTAACTAAACATTGATATACATCAAGAGTTACTGTCGAAATCTGAGTTTATCAGAAACTCCACAGTGAAAATAAGGCAAGTCTGTGCATGTGAACACAGAACTCCTTCCACCTCCAGCAGTTGAAAATTTACTGAAAGCCTGTTCTGTTCTAGGTTTTTGTGAGGCTTGGGGAAAAAAATGAGGGAGGAAACAGGGGCAAGAACAGTCTTACGTTGCTGGTTTGGCAAGTCTTACTGTTCCATTAGGCCATGTGTTGGCATTAGCCTTAAAGAGTAGCTTCCGTTTACGCTTGTTTGGGCTTGGTGGTGCTCAAAGGTTTGTCAAAGATGATGTAACTTTCTGAGAAAGATGAATATGAATTTCTGCATATGAGGCAGAAAAGTTTTGACTCAGAATGGGAGGAATTCCTCTTTAGCATTGCCCCATTGGAGTGCTGAGCACCAACTGTGGCCCCCTTATTGTATAAAAAGAGTTTTTGGCATGAAGCAGCAACAAGATGGAAAATGTATGGTAAAGTACAGTCCCTTAGATAATTACCAACAAAATAATGCTGTTCAACCAAAAAATTATATTTAATACAACTTTATACCTTCTGTGGTCTGTTACTAAACTTTTAGTAATTGAAAGGTAAAATCTATTTAAATATATTTGTTATGGAGACATAGAACCTCCTCTATGTCTCTTATAAATCAATAACTTTGAGATAATAATTGTGCTAATATGTATGATATATTATGCTGTATATTGTATGACATGTTAAATTTTTCAAAAATATTTTCTAATTCAAAATAATATTTGTCTTTTACATACTTCTGGTTAGTTGTGCAATCTTGGGCTAGTCATTTAAATTCTTGAGCACAACAGAACCATTCCTTTTAGATCCTACCACCTTAATTCTTCAATGTGAAGAAATGGAAATGTCACTAAAGAAGACAAAGATGGTAATACCAGACCAAATACTAGAATGCAGGTCCCTTGAGAGCAGGGATTGTTCACCTTTTTTTGTTTTGTATCCCCAAGGGCTACCTAACACAGTGCCAGACACCTAATAATTGCTTGTCCAATTAAATTAAATTTTAAATACACATAGAGGAAGTCTGTGCTGAAGGCAACATGAATTTGAAAGCATCAAAGGACCAATTTTAACAATATCTGAAAGAAGGGAAGATGTCAATGATTAAAAAAAATCAGGAACAGCATGGTTACTGATCCTTAATTTTTAAAGAGGACCAATGACATCATGAGGTGCTGTCTTGACATGTGCATGAATTAGATTCAAGTGAAGCAGAGTTGAACAAAGTCATCAGCCTCACTCTTTCTTCCAGATTCACCAAAGTCCAGTGGCAAGACGGAAGCCAAGGCAACTGATGACAGTATTATTAGAAAAAGACAAGAGGGAGGCCAGAGGATCACAGATCAAGAGATACAAGGGATCTGAGAGGTCATCTAGTCTAAGCCTCTCACTTTTCTGATGAGGAACTTGAACTACAATGAGCACCACCAAGCCACATATCTATTTTCTCATCTCTAGATTTGAAAAAGACCTATATGCTTATTAAGGGTATCCTTAACATCTTTTTTTTTAAATGAGAAACAGGCCTTTGCAAATGATTCTCTTCATAGGATTAAATATTCTCAATTACTAAAGGTGAATGGAATACAAGGTTCCATTGTATTCTTTGTAGATAATAACAACAAAAAAATAGACTTACTAACTAGAGTAAAAGGTAGGCTTAAAAAGGCTCTCTTACAACAACATCATCTTCCTTGAAGATGTCGATATCTTAGAAAACTCTTTGATAAGTTTGACCTCAGATACAACAGTCCTCTGATTATGAATAGAAAATTAGGCATAAAACAGGGAGCTGTTCTTCTTGACAAAGATGTTCTCCACTTTACTGGAGGATTCCTACACAGAATTCAGCTGGTAGAAGGATTTTACAGATGGTAAGAATATAAAGACATTTGGGAAAATTTATTTGGAACATAGTGTACATTAACCTTTTTAAAGCCCACTTCTTGTTAATTAATGCTCATGAACAACTACTGAAGCCTTTCTTTTAACAAACTGACCAGTCTTCTGGTTTAAAAAAAGGCATTTAAGAAAACAACTAAGCAAAATAAGTAGTAAGATAGATTCCCCTCCCACTACATACAGTTACAATATAATCAGTGAGGATGATAGAGGGAAATATGTCAGGTACACCATGGCTAGGGTACACATGTTGTCAGGGAGCAAGAGTAGCCAAGTCAGCTCATGCTTCTAAGATGGCATCCCCATTGGAGGGCTCCTCTGTTTGTAATGCTGTTGTTTGTTCCTCTAGAGTCCTGTCCTTTGATGATGTCATTGAGTTCTGCCCTGCTGTTTTTGTTGATGTGGGGTCATTTGCAGATGTTTTTTCCGCCATGCCAGTCTTTGCTGGCTCCCTCACTGAACTGCTCTTTTCCATTCTTTGTTGGGCTTCTGCTCTGAGTTGCTTTATGGGCTTCAGTTGCTATAAGTCTTCTTCTTGGTATGGAAAGGAACCTCTTTACCTCTTTTGGCTCATAACCCTGGAGCTACTTCAGCTTTTTTGTGTTCTAGACCCCAGCAACGACCTGGAATAGGTTTTGTTGTTGATGTTCAGTCCTTTCAGTTGTGTGACTGACTCTTTTTGACCCCATTTAGGGTTTTCTTGGCAAAGATACTGGAGTACTTTGCTATTTTCTCCTCTACATCATTTTATAGATGAGAGACTGAGGCAAACAGGATTAAGTGACTTGCTCCAGGTCCAACACTCCATTCACTGTGCCACCAACTGCCTCCTAAAGTAGTTACTAGGTTTTTAAGTTTGTTGTTTTAACTCCCTTGTTTCTTTCTCAGCTTGCCACTAAGAATTTTGAACTGGTTGATTGACTGAACTTAAGGAGTAGGTTGGAATGGGGTCACTAGTAAGTGCTCTCAAGATCCATTCTTGTCCCTGTTGAGTTGAATATTTTTTGATTAAAAAAAATCATTGACTTGGATAGAAGTATAGATGCTATTCTTAGGAGACTTTCAAATGACAAAAAGTTAGGGGAGAATGACTGGATGACAGGCTCCAAAAATATCTTAATAGGTCACAATATTTGTCTGAATCAAATTAGATGAAATTTAACAGGCATCAACACTTAATATTACATTTGGATTTAGGATATCAACGTCCTAAGTCTAAAATAGAGGAGGTATGCCTGGATAGCAGGCTGAAAAGGATCCAGAGGTTTTGATGTCTCTGTATAGGCTGAAATCCTCTCCTACCTTACCCTTACCTCCTGGAATTCCTGGCTTTCTGTAAAGCACAGTTCCCATGTTAGCTCCTATAGAGGACCTTTCCTGATTTCCTCAATTGTAAGTCCTCTTTGATCTACCAGAAATTATCTGTATTTACTTGGAATAAATCTGGTTTTGTGCTTAGCTCTGTACTATTGTCCTAACCTCCACCCACCTCCTAGAGTGTAAACTCCTAGAAATAAGAAATACTTTCATTTTTACCTTTGTACTTTCAACATTGAGCCCAGGGCCTGGCACAAAGCAGGCACTCAATAAACACATGGTGAATTGAATTAATTTGGTTGCAAGCTCCATGTGAATCAGTGGCATGATATTTTAACCAAGTAAGTTGATAAGATCTCAGGCTGAAATAAAAGAGGCACAGCATCCCATAGAAATGTGATGATGCCACTGTAATACTGCCCTGGTCAGACTCTATATAGAGAGTATTGTATTGCTTCCTGGTACCACGTTTTAGGAAGGAGATTGATCAGCCAGACAATATCCAGAGGAAAGTAACCAGAATGGTGACTAAACAAGTCCATGAAACAAGAAGATTAGTTGCAAGAATTGAAGATATTGAGACCAATGGAAAGAAGACCTAGGAGAACAGGATAGCTGTGGTCAAGTATCTGCAGGGCTTCTAGGTAAAAGAGGATTAGATACATTCTTTTCTTCTCTGTTCAAATCTCCCATGCCACTTTCTATTCTCACCTTCTCAGCTGAGGATTTTGCTTCATACTTCAGTGGAAAAATAATTTGAAGCCATTCATTGAGATCTCTCTTTTCTTGTCATGTCATGTCATATCATGTCGTGTCACTTCATGTCATCTCTCTGATATTATCCCCCACTTTCTTTTTCTTCACTACAGTCGTTGAAGAGGTGACCCTTCTTGTTGCCAAGGCTGATTCCTCTACACACACCCTTGATCCCATTCCATTCCATCTTCATCAGCAAATTGCCCCCACTGTGATTCTCCCTTTCTCCCTTATCTTCAGCCTCTCCTTTTCTACTGGCTCCTTTCTACTGCCTATAAACATGCTGGTATTTTCCATCCTTTAAAAAAACAACTCTCTCAATCAACCATTTCCACTATTGTTCTATGTTTCTTCTTATCATTATGACTAAACTCCTCGAGAAAGACGTCTATAGTTGGCTCCTCTGCTTAGTTTCCTCTCCCTCAATTCAAAAACCCTGTAGTGAAGCTTCCTACCTCATTATTCAATCAAATCTGCTCTCACCAAAGCTGCCAAAGATTTCTTAATTGCTAAATCTCATGACCTTTTCATAATGTTTACTCTTTCTTCGTTTAACCTCTCTGAAGCAGTTGACACTACTAGCCACTTTTTCCTCTTGGATACCATTTCTCTGGGTTTTCATAACTCTGTTCTCTCATGGCTCTTCTCCAACCTGTCTCCCGATTCCTTTTCAGTCTCTTTTGCTAGTTCTTCATCCAGGCCATGCCTGCTAATCTGGCAGGTTCCTCCAAGATTGCTCTTTTCTCTTTTCCCTCTATAAACCCTCATTTAGTTATAAGCTCTCATGAGTTCCATTATTAATTCATCTCTGCACAGATAATTCCCAGATTGATTTATTCATTGATTTAGTACCCCTCGCCTGAGCTCTAGTCTCACTTTACCAACTTCCTATTAAATATTTGCATTTAGTACACTGCTGGTATCTTAAACTCAACAGGTCCAAAAGAGAACTCATTATCCCTCTGAAATCCACTCGTCTTCTGAACTTCCTTATTTTCTATCAAGGGCACCATTATCCTTCTAGTCACTCAAGTTTACAACCTCTATGTCATTCTTGACTCCTCTGTTCTTTTATCTCATATATTCAAATGAGTTACTAATTAGTTGTATTTTTTTTTCCTGCAACCTCTCTTATATATGTCCCCTTCTCTCCAATCACTGGGCCATCACTCTAGTTTGGGCTTCCATTCTCTCTCATCTGGACCATTTTAGTAGTCTCTTTCTTTGTCTGCCTTGTCTCAAGTCTCTCTGATCTTTTGTTTTTTGAGGTAATCAGGGTTAAGTGACTTGCCCAGGGCCACACAGCTAGTAAGTATCTAAGGCCTCATTTGAACTCACGTTGTCTCTCTATATTTCAATCCATCCTTCACATAACTGTTGGAGTAGTCTTCCTAAAGTGTAGGTCTGACCATATCACCTCTCTATTCAAAAAACTCTGATGACTCTTAAAACCTCTAGGATGAAATAGAACCTGCTCTGGCATTCAAAGCTACCGTTCCAGTCTTTTAACACATTACTTTCCCTCCTTGTACTCAATAAATAGCCTTACATAAATGTCCTGCCTGCTCTTCTTTACTTCCAATGTCCCATCTCCAATTTCCTTATTTTTTCACTGATTTTCCCTCATGCCTGGCATTCCCTCTCTCCTTTCTTTTGCCTTCTGGGATCCCTGGTTTTCTTTTAAGATTGAGTTTCTGTAGGCTTTTCCCATTCCCATCTACCCCACCTCCCCTCACTAAGTTCTTCTTCTATAAGGTCACCACCCATCTATTCTATATTTATTTTGTGTGTGCCAATTTATAAATGTGCTATCTCCACTATTAAAATGCAAGAACCTTGAGGGCAGGGACTGATTTTGCTCTTTCTTTATATCCTCCATAGTTAGGAACATAAAAAGTACTTAATTAATTCTTATTGATTGATTTGTCACCAAAGGGCAGAAGAAGGAGCCTTGGATGGAAGATGCAGATTTAGACTTAAAGGGAGGAACAACTTCCTAACAACTAGAGCATTCCAAAAGTGGAATGAGATGGTTTGAGAGGTAATGGGTTCCCTCTCACTGGAGGACTCCATGTAAAGGTTGGATGACCACTTACTGCGTATGTTTATAGTAGGGTTCAGGTATAAGATGGACCAAGTTGCCACTGACATTCTTTCCAACTCTGATATTTTGTGATTCTGGGAGTTAGGTTTACTATTTTTATTTAGACTTGGAAAATTTCTTTCAATTCTTTTCCACAGTCTTGATGCCTATTGTGATTCAAGTAAACCTCTATCCAGGAATAAGAATGAAGTTGGGTGAAACTGGCAATCTTTGTCCCACGTCCTTGACAATAACAAAGTTGTTGCCTACCCTGATAGAAGTAAAACAAAAGAGAACAAGCATTTATTGAGTGCCTACTAGATGCCTGGCATTGTACTAAGCACTTGATCTCATTTGATCCTCACAACAATCCTGTGAGGTCTACGCTATCATGATCCTCCTTTTTCAGTTGAGGAAACAGCCAACAAACAGACTTGCCCAATGTCACACAGCTAATCAGTGTCTCAGGCTGGATTTGAACTCAGGTCTCCCTGACTTCAGGTCCAACCCTCTGTCCGTTAGACCTCTTAGTTAATTGTGTGGGTTCTTTGAGTGAAGCCCATAAGAAATAGTTTTCTTTGAGAAGAATTCTCTACATTGTACACAGTAATAGCAATATTGTACAATGAACAAGTGTGACTGACTTAGCTATTCTCAGCAATATGATGATCCAAGACAATTCTGAAGGACTCATGATGAAAAATGTTACCCGCCTCCAGAGACAGAACTGATGGCATCTGAATGCAAATCGAAGCATACTGTTTTTCACTTTCTTTATTTTTCTTGTGGGTTTTTTTTTTTGGTCTGTGTTTTCTTTCATAACATGACTAATATGGAAATGTTTTACAGGATTGAACATGTATAGCCTATATCAAATTGCTTACTATCTCAAGGAGGGAGGAGGGGAAGGAAAGAGAGAAAGAATTTGGAACTCAAAATTTTTAAAAAGGAATGTTAAAATTGTTTTTATATATAATGGGGAAAAATAAAATATTATTTAAAAAAAGAATTCTCTCTGACTGATTCCTTCACTTTTGTGGCTCAATACTGTGGTAATTCCCTTTGTCTCCCATCTTCATAGCTCTGGTCTTGCTACTGTTGATACTCGCCCTAGTTCATGGGAAAATGCTTTACATTTTAAATACTCACTGTCTCTCTTCTCTAATGACCTGAGTGATGTCATTTACATAAGCCATAAATGTTCTCAGATTGTATGATGCTGTCCCCTCTTCAGTTTTACACTGTACTTCTCTCAAATTTGATTTATATTTCTTATGAAAGACTCTATATACCCCTGTATAGGAAGTGGATATAATGGCTCTTCTGGCCTTGATTCTCCCATCACGTTAGTGTCTTTCTTTCTTTACCAGAGTGTTAGAATCTGAATCCCATTGTTACTGATAGCCTCACATACTTCAGTAGTTTTCATAAGAGACTGTATTTTTTGCAGGGGTTTAAAAGGAAAACCATAACTTTTCAGAAATGGAAAAAATGTTAGAAACCAGCTAATCCAACTCATACCTCGCCAAGAATCTGCTCTACATTATACCCCCAAAGCAATCATCCAGACTTTGTTTGAAGACCTCAAGGAAAGGGGAAGCCACTACCTCCCAAGGTCTCCTACTCCGTCTTTGGAGAGCTCTAATTGTTAGGAAGTTTTTTCTTCATTAAACCGAAATCGGCCACTTAATTATGTCCTCTGGGGCCAATGATGACAAATCTCATTCCTCTGCTGTATGACAGTCCTTCAGACACTTTAAGACAGGCATCTCCCCCTTCACAAAGTATTCTCTTCTCTAAGCTTAACATTCCCAGTCCTTTCAACAGATGCTCATATGGCACGATGTCATGGCCTTTGTTGTCCTAGATTTCCTAGTTCATCACTGTTGTCTAATGAAAACTTTTTTCTTGATTCAAACATAATAAAAAATCCCTTCTACCATGATCCTTTGGAACACTTTATAATTTCTTTAAACTTTACCAGTCAGCTATTTTCTGCCCTTTTATAACACATTGCTGTGCCTTGTATATTGTTCCCTTTGCTATTCCTGCTCACCTTTGCAATAATATTCCTGCAGAAATTCTGTAACCAGCATTTAATATTATTAATGACCTCCAGTTTCCAATAAAAATAGCACAGTGGATGCTCCTTGTTTCATTGTGCCATTATACCTTCTCCCCCAACCCCCATACCTCTGAACACAGCAGCCAAAGATCTGTTTTGCTTAGACAGTCTCCAGATATCTGTAGACCTTTGCCATGAGACCACGAGTCAGTCAACAAGAATTTATTAAGCACTTACTACGTGCCAAGAAATGTGCTAAGTGCTAGAGATACAATAAAAGTAAAAAACAAGAGCCCTGCCCTCAAGAAAGTCATATTCAAATGAAGGAGAAAACATGTAAATAACTATCTATATCTGCATACACATATATGTATACATGTCATGTATACACATGTGTGTTATATATTTGTGTGCATATATGTTATAGCTATTTATGTGTGTACATATGTGTGTATACCTACATATGTATATGTACATATGCATATATATGTATAATACATACACACACACTATATACATAGCCTGTCCAGCTACAAAGCCAATCAAAGGAGACTGCCTCCACCTACACAATAGGCGAGATACAGCATGCCTCCATGTTAGGCCATTACGTATGTAATGGGGCTTTTCCTGGCCATGTCCAGATTGCCTAACAGATATATCCAGAGGGTGAAGATCATAGTTCGCTCCTAGCTCAGGTGCTCTTAACTGAAATGGTGAGGAGGGAAGGACTTCTTTCATCCATTCTCTCTTTTAGCTTGGCTTTGTGAAAAGGACCTTGTTCTGTGCTGTTTGTCCCTCCCAGATACAGGTATCTTATGATGATCCCCACTGTACACCCTGGACTAAGAGTTTGAGCCATGGTGACATTGGAACCAGGATTCCAGGCAGGATAATGCAGCCAGTCAGCTCATCAGAGAAACACAGAAAAGCAAGGGAGCCTGGGACTCAACCCTAGGTTGGGTTTTGGTCTTAGAACTGGAGCTGTTCTCTATAGGAACTGAATTAAACTATGACCCTAATCCCCTTCCCCTTCCCCTTCCCCTTCCCCTTCCCCAAGACTGAGGTGGTTGGTGCAAAGAGGAAGGAGGATTAAGCCTTATGTATCAAGGGGTAAGTTTGTGTACTTTTGTGATCATGCCTTTGAAGTAAATATTTCTTTGTAAAAGTTGGTCTGACAGTGATTAAATGGAACTGAGGACACAGAGGAACACCCCTAGGCTTGGTGGAAGCTGCAGACATTTGCCCGGAACCTAGATGCCCCTGAGTGCCCTTGAGGGTACTAGAGAACCCTGGGGGAATGGTGAAGTATATTATGTGTATGTGTTTATGTGTATGTGTATACACACTAGCAATTACAATGCTAGCTGTTATTAATTGATTCCTTCCTTTTGCCTCTTTTTTGTTTGCCAAGGTCTTGAGGCAAGTCTCAAATACGTCAGTAATAATCCCATTGCTTCTTCCATTTAAATATGCTGGTTTCCAGGTGCTTTAGTGTAAGTGAAAATACCTGTGTATTTTCCTGGTGAATTGGCCACAGCTGCCCCCATGGTTCAGTTGTGCTGTTTTCCACACAACATTGTTAATGCAAGACTGGGAACATCTATGTCTATTACGAAAACTAATGTGGATCTGGGTTGGCCATGAAGAGGGTCGTGGCAAAAGGTCTTTAGATCTTAGAAGTTTTCCTCTGAAGTGAGTAATCATCAGAAATACTTGGGGCATACTAAAAAGTCTGTGGAGGGGGAAGGAGTGAGGTAAGAGATACCCGTGAAAAATCTATAGTACTCCCTTGAAATCACCTTATCCCTTTGAAGCTGGTTGGTGGTTCCCATGTGAACACCACTTCTATTTTCTAGTGTTTCATACCAACTCTCTACCTAGAGCAGAGTGCTAAAACTCTAACCTATTCTGGCAGAACTCACGTTTCCAGTTTGACAAATAGTTGGTGATCTTGGAAATAGTTTAATACTGATCTGACTACCTGGATATGCTTTTTTAGAATCATGCAAGAAGACAAGAATGCTATTTAAATATACTACAACACCTGAATTTATTTTGCTTTGGAAGATAGCATTTATGAGTCTAGGGAACGCAGTAGGCAGAATTGCCCTTATTGTTTCTGAAAGGCTATTTTCCACTGATCTCTCTTGCAGATGTAAACCAGGTTATAGACAGCCCATCAATTCATCTTGAAGATTGCTGTCTGCCTACACTGGTCTAGTAGGTTAAATATTAGAGGCGTCTTCCTCTCTGGGAAGACCTGGGTTCAGCTCCCACCTCTGATAGTTAGGAGCTCTGTGATAGATGGGCAACTCATCTCACTTATTTGAAGTTTAGTTTCCTTGTATATAAAATATCTGTAGTACCTGCCTCACAAGTTTGTTGTGAGGATCATTTTACAGATAAGGCCAAGAGAAGTTGAGTGACTTCCCTAGCATCACACAGCTAAGAAGTGACTGAAGAAGGATTCAGACTCAGGTATTCCTGAATCTACATCCAGTTCTCTATCTACCTTGCCCCAGCTCCTTCTAAATGAGATAATAGTCACATACACTTTTAAAATATTAAAGTGAACTCTAAATTCCAGCTATCATCATCTTCTTCTTCTTCATCATTGTTATTGTCATTATTCATTCATTCTTCAATCCTATACCCTTATAAGATAGTCTCTCCTATTTAACTTTTTATTTTGGTTACAATAACTTTATCACCTTGTCCTGAGATAGTTGAAATCTTTTCACAATAGCCCCCTTTTTGTTGCATGCAGGAAACCTAACATATCCTTTAAAAAAAAATCCATCCTTTCCTTTTCGCATTTCTTTTCAGTGACATACACACTCGCGACTTAGTTGTTCCCAATTCCTATCCATAATCATACATCTTCTATGGCAGATCTTATATATCTTTTGGACAGCTACATTATGTTTTTTAAATCCCACCCCATATGGCTTTCTTCTCCCATAGAATAGTGTGAAGAGTCCCAAACCCAGTCTCTTTGCAAGTGGTACATTTCACTCTTCATAGTTAACCATGTTTCTTTAACCAAAATTATATCCAGTTTTTTTTTCTCAGAGCAGAACAGATTGTACATCTCCCATCTTCTTCATTTCTCCCACTTATCTGTGTTGCATAACTTTAGGTTGTGCTTTTCCAATATTTGTGTAATTTTGGTTAGTTCATCAAGGCTTCCTTTAACCTCTTTGAGGGAAGTATAGTTGTCCCTTCCACACTGTAGTGGTTAGGGGTGTGGCATGCCCACGATGAGGAAAATCTTTCTAAAAATTTATGGCCCTCTTTCTGTACCAGAGAAGTCTGAATTTTTTCTTTTCCTTTTATGGAGTGGTTATAGCACCTTAATGTAAGATTTGGATTAAGTATTTGGTCATAGGTTCTGTGTCATCTACTGGCCTTTGCATGTTGTCTGCAGCTTTCACAAAACTCCCTTCAAATTCTCATTTAATTTCTTATGCCAACCTGTGATATATCAAAACCATGATGGGAAAAGTTGTAATGTGAAAGGGATAACTGTAGTCAGCCACCCTCTGGGGACCTAGTCTGTCTTTGGGAGGGTGTGGGAGGGGGAGTATGGGAGAGTGAGCCCAGACGGGTTATAGAGATTTCTTTTGGAGATACAACACTTTCATTATAAAAATTTCAAGTATCCTTTGGTAAATTCTCATTATTTTCAGTTCTGTAGAAATTAATCTCAGAAATTCATGGTGACCTTCCTAACTAATCAATATTTTCCAAATAATTTGATTCACTAGAGGGGTTGAGTCTAGCTTCTTCTTAATTCTTCAGATCTTTTTTTTTTTGGTAGGGAGGGGGTGAGGAGAAAGATTAGTTAGATCAGGGCTTCCTATTTCACCCAAGTTGGAAGTACAGTGGCTGTTCATGGGCACAATCCTCCTGCTAATTGGTATGGAAGCTTTGACTTGCTTTGTTTTTCCAACCTGGACCATCCCTTTAAGGACTCACTCTATCTCAGAGCCATACCTGATCATCTTTAGCCATACTACAGCTCAGAACTCTTGAGTTCAGACAATCCGCCTGCCTCAGTCCCTTCACTATCACAGTCATGTACCACCACCAATAGCATTTAATGGACTACTTCTTTGATTTGGAGATCTGGGGAAACTAATGTTAGTACCAATTAATCATTTCACTAGTCATACCTTACCAACTCTATGCAAATGATTCATATACATATATATATGTATGTATGTATAATATATGATACATACACAGATATATACATGTATATGTATACACACACACATATATATCTCCCTAAATTCTCTCCTGAGGCCCATTACCATCTCATTTGATCTCAATAATAACCTTGAGGGATATCTCTCTGTTTCAGACGAGAAAACAGAGGTCAAATGACTTGCCCAGGGTCACATAGATAGTTAAGTATTTGAAGCTAGATTTGAACACAGATCTTCCTGATTCCAAGCCCCAGGCTCAATCCACTGAGCCACCTAGCTCCTAATGACAGAGATTGTGAACCTGAGTGACTGGGATGAGAATGCCTTACCAAACGCCTCTTGGCCATTTTGAATTAGAAGTCATGTAGGTGTATCAAACTCCATAAAAAAAAACCTCTTTATCTTTCCCCCCAAACACTTCCCTTGGCCCAGCTTCTTTATTACTGTTGATGGCACCATCATCCTCCCTCCCAGTCACCCAGGCTCACAATCTCACTGTCATCAAGGACAGCTAGTGACTCAGTGGATCAAGCCCAGGGCCTGGAGTCAGGAAGACTTGAGTTCAAATCCAGCCTCTGACACTTACTAGCTGCATAACTCCAGACACTCTCTTTGCCTCATTTTCCTTATCTGTAAAACTGGGATAATAATAGCACTTACTTCCCAGGGTTGAGATAGTAATTGTAAAGCACTTAGCATGGTGCCTGTCACAAGTGAGTTAGCTGTTATTATCCTCAACACCTTACTTGCACTCACCCCACATATCCAGTTTGTTGCCAGATCTTACCATTTCTACTTTCAAAACATTCTTCTTAAATGTCCCCTCTCTCCACTCACAGAACTGTTATTCTGGGGCAGTCCCTTGTAATCTCAAACCTAGATTGTCACATCTTCATCTCCCTGATGTCATGGTCCTCTTTGAGAAGGAAGGACAAAAATCACAACAAAGCATATTCACTGAATGGGTGTTACCTCACTCAAAGTGAGAACTCAAAGAGACTTTAGTTTAAAAAGGCCAAGGTCTTCCACTGCATCCTGGACCATCTCCAGTCTTCCTGATCTATATCTGGCCACTGGATCCAGATGGCTCTAGAGGAGAAAGTAAGGTTGGCGACTTTGCACAGCCTTCCCTCACTCAAATCCAATTTACTTCTATGTCGTGGCATCACCTCCGTGATGCCACGGTCCTCTTTGAGAACAAAGGACAAACCACGTGCACATAATAATTTGAATAGTATTCTAGTTGATGATTCCTTCCTTGAGTCTCTCCTGACTCTAATCTAATCTACACTCAGATATCAAAACAATTTTTCTAATGCACAGGTCTGATCATGGAATCTCACCATTCAACAAATTTCAGTGGCTTCTTCAACCCTTAAAGCCCTCTGCAACCTCAGCCTTTCCTACCTTTCTAGTGTTCTTACACTTTACTTCTAGCCACACAGTCTACTATGGAGCTAAATTGTCTGCTTTCTGTTCTTTTCTGGCATTGGATGTTTTCTCTGGCTGTCTCCCAAGCCTGGAATGATCTGCCTTCTCCTCTCTTCCTCCTGCCTTCCTGGGCTCCCTTTGACTCCCAGCTAAAACCCCAGTTTCTACAGGAAGCCATTCCCAACTCCCCTGATTTCTAGTTCTTCCCTTCTTGTAAAGACTTTCTATTTATCCTGTAAATAGCTCCCTTGTATAGATCCGCTTGATGATTGTTTCTTCCATTAGATTGTGAGCTCCTTGATGGCAGAAACTGTTTTGCTTCTTTTTGGACGCCCATCACTTAGTACATACAGGATCTGGTACATAGAAGGCACTCAATAAATGTTTACTGATTCACTCTCCTCACACATGGAGCTCCATCCCTTGACTTTTTGCCTGTGTTGTCTCCTACACCTGTAATGCTTTTCCTACTCCCTCTGTCTCCTGACTTCTCTGGCTTTTCTCAAGACTCAGTTCAAATCCTACCTTCTATAGGAGGTCTTTCCCCAGTCTCCTGTTCCCTACCTAACCCCATTCCAAGTTCTTTCCTTTGGAAATTACCTTCTATTTGGCTTATAAATATCTTGTATGTACAATTCTTTGCACATTATCTACCCCAAACCTGAGAGGAGGTGTCAATTTGAGTACTGTGTAGGCCATTCCATTTAGCATGCTCAGAGTCAACTTTACCTGGTTCTGAGTAGCCACTTGGAAGCTTTTGAAATCTGCTGTTGGTCATGTATAATTCTTCAATGAAAGACTTGCACTTTGAGAAGAGGAGGAGTCCCTTATTGGTTTCCACATGGGAAGAGTTGATAACTCATTAGATAGAGAAAAGGAAATGGCTTGCTTCCTCACATTCTCTTCTTTCTGATTGTAATCATGCCAGGAATATTTTGAGCTACTTCCAGAGATATCCCCTACACACACACACACACACACACACACACACACACACACACACACACACACACACCCCTCCATGATGCCATGAACACATGCTGTCACATACCCTCCACAGGTGAGAATGAATTGTGTTTATACTGGGGAAGAGAAGATTTAGAGAGGCAGTGGTTCTCAACCTGTGGGTCGCGACCCCTTTGAAGTCAAATGACCCTTTCATAGGGGTCACAGGGGTTGCCTAAGACCATCAAAAAACACATATTTCCAATGGTCTTAGGAACCGAGACACCACTGCTCTATCTGTCTCCAGGTGCATGCAGACACGCCCACATACAACTATTAAAGGGTCGAGACATTAGGAAGGTTGAGAACCACTGATTTAGAGGGCTATGACAGTTATCTTCAAGTATTTGAAGGGTGTCATATACATATATGAGGGATTAGATGTGTTCTCTTTGGTACCAGAGAGCTAGAACTAGAGACAATGAAGAAATGGGACTAAATTATGTCTAAAACATCTTCCAGTTTAAATTTTCTGTGACAGAGAATGAAGATTAAAATTAAAAACTCTCCATTTTCCCCAGAAATCTGGTTGGTAAACATTTGCCATCACACCACTATGATCCTCCCTAGTGTCTCCTCCATATTCCCTTGTATTTATTTTCTATATATTTTCTACATAATTATGGGTATATATTTCATTTCTCCCAAAAGGATATGAAAATTCTTGAGGGCTGAGTTGATTTGGTTTTGTATTTTTATCCCCAATTCTTAGCACAGAGCCTGGAATATAGTAGGTGCCTAGTAAATGCTTGTTACCAGCTTGGTTGGTTTGGTTTAGCCAGCACAAAGTAGAGAGTGATTGGTTATTACTCCCTTTGTTCTGACCACTTATAGCTCAATACTGCAAAGATGTGATCTCAAAGGTTCAATTATTCCATCTGCTAAGGTGGACTGCAAACTCTCTCTGATTTGGGGGTTGATCTTTAAGAGTTATTGTGGCTGAAAAATTTATCTCTTTGTGGCCAATTATTGATGAGTCTCTGGTCCTTAGAGGACAGATAGGTAATCTGTCACCACACCTATGCTCAAGACCCCAGCACACCCTTTGAGAACCCAGGGTCCTCTCCATGGCACAATGATGTAGCATAGTAGGACTTCAGCAGAATGGACAAAATATTTATATTAACAATATCTAGGAGAAGATGTGTGCAGCATGGTAAAGTGGACAGTTAGCTTACAAATTGGAAGGATCAAGTTATGGTGTGAACAGTATCCCAAGTTTCCCTAGTCTCCATGCAAGTGAGATGAATTTTCCTTAAAAGATATTGAGACTGTCCTCGAGAACTGAGGAATCTTGTATTAGGAGTTTTTTACACTGAGAAAGGAGAGAGAGAGAGAAAGAGAGAGAGACAGAGACAGAGACACAGAGAGAGAAAGACAGAGAGAGACAGAGACACAGAGACAGAGACAGAGAGACAGAGACAAAGAGAGGAAGGGAGGGAGGGAGGAAGAAAGGAAGGAAGGAAGAGAGAGAGAAAGAAAAGGAAGGAAGAGAGAAAGAAAAGGAAGGAAAGAGGAAGAGAGAAAAGGAGAAAAAGGAAGAAAGGATGAAAAGAATAATAAAAAAGAAAGACAGAAAATGAGAAAGAGAGAAAGGGACAGAAAGGAAGGAAAGAAAGATGGAAGGAAGAAAGGAAGAAGAAGGAAAAAAGAAAGAGGGGGCATTCGGCTTATTTTTTTAACCATGTGATGCTATTGACCCATATTAAGTTTGTCGTTAACTAAAATCTCCAGGTTTTTCCACATGAAAATTTCTAACCATTTCTCCCTCATCATGTTCTTGTGTAGCTGATTTAAAAACAAAAACAACATAAGTATTCAGTTTTCTAATTTTTCTAAAATTTGCATTCCCAAGTAGCAAATTCTTTCAACATCAATTTGGTTAAATTGTGTGCTTTCAAGGTGAAAATTTCTAATTGGTGAACAAAACGATGCTTGGGTACCAAAACAGCTGCCTCACATTAGAAAAGAAGGAGAGGCACTTTCCGCGCCCTTGTTCTCTAGCTTAGAAGGCCGTGCTACCCTCCAGCTGCTAAGTGAAGCAAATTACCTCTTGGCAATTTATGCTCTAAATCCCTGATTCAATCTCCTCTACATTTATCTCCTTCCTTTCCTGATTCTCTGCTTCCCACAGCTCTGCTACTGCCCTTTGGACATTGTTGCCATACAAATTTATGGCCATACAAATTTAAGGATTTTATTTTGCATTATGGACAAGTTTCTGGTTGTTTTTGTTTGCTTGTTTATCTTGGACAGTGCTTCACCCCCCAAATCCTAAGTTTCCCATCCAAGCAGGAGGATACCCAGATCCCCTCCTTGTGGACCCAATCACACCCAGGTCCCACTCCTGACACAGACCACATGGGATGGTATAGATACAGAATTTTATGTTAGGAAAAAATTCCATTCTGGATTCTAGTTCTCTCCGCTTTCCAGCCAGTGGTAAGGAAAATGTATCACTTCTTTGTCTGAATTGATTTTCAAGAGATGGTTACACATCCCCATATGTTGAGCTAGAGGTGTTCTTTCACAGTAGCCCCACAGAAGCAATGGTCTAGTGACAAACCTCTCATTGAGCCCTTTAATACAAAGAAGCTAATGTTCCTAGTTACAACTTAATGGTTTGCTGTCCAAGCTTCCCAGTGTCCTGGGTTCCTTCCAACACATGAAGCTTTTTTGTACTGTTGTATATTTTGGTTTTCTCAAACTCACCTTATTTTTTTCCTCCAAGCATGCTATTAAGTTCTAGCCTATAAAGAAGTATTCAAACTCATTCTCTAAACTGCGATACACACCCAGTTCTGATGACCTAAATGACGGCATTTTCCGACCACGTATTCAGAAGCATCTTTGTCAGTTTGCCTGAAGGTATTTTGAAGCTAAACATTTTTGGAAGGCGTTGTGGTCAAACAACATGAAACACAGTGGGACTCATTGACTATTTAATATAGGCAGGAAGACTGGCAGATAGAAAGGCCCTTCAGGAAATAAGAGGAATGTGTCCTACAATAATACATCCATTGATGAGGCTCATTGAAAGAGTACACTCTTCACCAGTTGCCAGCCTAGGAGTGGAAAAGAAAGTCTTTTTCTGCATTTAGGTTTTTTTTTAAAGTTTATTGCCTTAATGGAAAATTGAAACAGATGAAACATGGTATTCCCAGCACATTACCTCTTATTGTGAAAGACTAATATATTCATGGCCAAGTAGGGTACACTGCAGTTAGCTGCTACATTTGAGAAAATGCTTTGGCTGGTTTCTTCCTCTATTGACAGCATTGGCACATCCAAATTTGTTCCTCTAGGTAGAAATTGAGGAGCTAGGTGCACAGCAGGTAGAGTGTAGACCCTGAAATCAGGAAGACTCCTCTTCCTGAGTTCAAATCTGGCCTCAAGACACTTACTAGCTGTGTGACCCTGGGCAAGTCACTAAACCCTTTTTGTGTCAGTTTTTCATCTATAAAATGAGCTGGAGAAGGAAACAAATGGAAAATCATTCCAGTGTCTCTGCCAAGAAAATCCCAAATGGGATCACAGAGTCAGATACAACTAAAAACAACTGAACAACAGCAACGATATAGAAATTATTGAGGCTAAGTAGGTTATGACAAACCACATGAGTATGATGGTCTGTCAAAACATAATATGGTTGGTAACTCTTGGGGAATATCAATCCATCTCACAAAGGCAGGAAAACAGACACTGAAGTAATGTCTCTAAAGACAGGCAATATGAAAGAAAATCCTTTCTTCCTCAGTTCTTAATTAAAATCCAAATGAAATCATTATCATTTGATCACTGTTCAAGAGTCTTTGTGCTTTTGTGAAAGGCTCATGGCAAGTTTGTTATGGACAAATTGATTAAAAATCCTTTTGCTTTTATTTGTTGTCGTTATGTAAAGAATCCCCAAGCTATTTCAGGGTTGAACTGGTAGGAAGAATAGAGTCCTTTGAGAACAGAACAGTGCCTTGGCCACCCCACCTGCAAAGAGTGGTTCTGGGTAAAATGGAAAGAATTTTCTTAAAATGAAGAAATTCTATTCATTCATTCTTCCTATTTCAACATGTGATAGGACCACTATCTACCAGAATTCCTCTCTCCGCCTCGTGGACTAAACTAACCCTTAACACACGTTACCAGTAGCCATATTGATGTGACTTCCGAGTCACCTAAGGGCATTTAAAAAGGGCCACCCATGTGAACAGACAGGGGTCTTCAGATCTAGCAGATGCTCCAAATCCAGACAGCCACCACACTCTGCCCTTCCCATGGACATTTCCTTATAGAAGAGAAGGGGACTCTCTATCGAAGTTGAGTGATAGAGTAGCCTTCTTGAATATCCTTCCTATGTGATGGCTAGGGTAAACTTCCTTTAGTCAACTGTTGAGTGACCTATGAGAGCTTCATTTTATTCCAGTGTTGTATCTGAACCAATAGGGTACTGGTCTGAAGCAGGCCTGTGCCTAAGGCTGTGCTGGAACCAGCTTATACCGGCTAGTGAGAGCTGATAGTTAAATTTTCAGTAAGAGCATAAATCAAGGCTTCATTTATTGTCTTGTTGATTGTCTAGACACAAGGAAATGATGATGAAAGTGCAAATGCAAATTAAAATTTAAAATATGTTATGTATACATTTTTTTCTGGAGAGACACCTGTTAAATATTTACCAGTATACCAGTATACCTCTGCCTGCACCTGACACATTCATTTAGAGCTGAAAAGGATCTCGAAGCCTATGGAGTCTAGTTCCCTCATTGTACAGATGAGGAAACTAAGTCTGGGAGTGATTAAGTGATTTGTCCAGAGTCACCTTGATGATAAATAACAGAGCCAGGATTTGAACCCAGCTCCAAAGTCCACATACTTTCTATTCTGCCACACTAATATCTTTACAATATCTCTTACGTGCAGCCTCCTCTCCATTCACACAACCATCACCCTAGTTTCTGCCCTCATCAGTTCCCAATTGGTTTCTCTTCCTTAAGGAGAATGAGAAAGAGTAAAGGGTCAAATATGACCCCAAGTCTGCAAAACTGAGTGACTAAAGGTCTTCAACTCTATCAACTTTCTATCAATCATTTCTACCTTGATGTCCTTCCAGGATAGACTCCCTGCATCTAAACAAAACTTGTCATCTCTTCTTTTAAATCCAGATGCCCTCTGTGACTTCCCTGTTTCTTTTAATGGTGCCACCATTCTACCAGTTACACAGACTAAATACCTTAGAGCAATCTTTAACTCCACCTTTACCCAGCACATTCATCATCACCCAATATGGGTGCATAATAAGACCTATTGTACCACCTACCTTATGGGGCTTATGGGATGCTCAGGGAAGACAATTAACTCTAGTGTGAAGGCTGCCAAGCCCTTTTCAGGGCTGCTTTCCACTTTTGGTGTCTACCTGGCTCACTTGTGGCTCTGAGAAACTGTAGTATGTGCAGTGGCCACACCCCAGTAAACTGTCTTCACAGACTGGCAAAACCTGGTTGACAGTAACTGATGGGAACCCACTGGGGAGTGAAGAGGATATTTACTCCAAATACGTGAAACTTCCCCTGGTGAAATGGGTGGATGAGAACAATTTGTTCCGAAGGCTGTGAAAGCAGTTGAAGCAGATGCTTGGAGCATATTGGAGTGGAGCACTTGTAACTTGGTCAGATATCAAAGACACCAAGGTTATCCACTGCATCCCAGGCCATCACCAGTCATCCTGATTGTCTTACCACTGGACTTTGATGATTCTGGATGAGAGAGTGAGGACTCTGTGACTCACTTTAATCCAATTCCTGAATTCCCCATCACCTTGTGATGTCATTGGTTTTGTATAAAAACAAAGGACTGACAATACCACCTACCATGATAGGGTTGTTAAAGGGAATACAACATCTGTTTGCCACAGAGTAAAGATCTATATCCTATAAGGTTATGCAAGAGAGAAGGGAGAAAAATAAGCACTGATTAAGCACCTATTTGTACCAGGCATAGTGCTAGGCACAAAACAAATATTCTCATTTGATCCTCACAATAACCCTGTGAGGTAGATGCTATTGTTACATCCATTTTATGGTTAAGAAAATGGAGAAAGAGGTACGTGCTCAAATACATACATTTAGTAAATGTCTGAGGGCTGGGCTTGAATTCAGGTGTTCCTGACTCCAGGCCCAACACCCCAACCATTGTGCCACCTAACTGGCACAAGAAGGTTAAAAGGGGAACACATAGGAGGGGCACACAGAGGCAAGTGGCAGGAGGATTCAGGAAAAGTACACTCCAAAGGAAATTGATCAATCATGAGTTGATTTATTTAAGGTATCTTGTAAGAAGCAGATACTTAATAAATGTTGAATTCAATAGAATTTACTGCTTTTCAGAAGCTTCTCACTAAGGTCATTTCCTTCTCCCCAACAACATACTTGTTTTAGAAGTCTTATGACCTCTGTGGCAAATGAGACCCTGCCTGCCTTTCCTACAAACCAATCTGGTGATAATTTGAATTCATTCTCTTGAGATAGGTGGGAAACACTGGACCTAATATGATAGGTAGAATGTTTATTTCTAGCAATAATTTCTGCCATCTTAGACACAAATCAGTAAAAGGAAAAACATGATAAAATCACATCCAGCTAAGTAAGTTGAGTAGCAACTCCATTTATTCAATGATGCTAATTTGCCTTGAATTTTGTAGGAAGTCCAGTGCTTTATATGTGGCAGACACACCTCTATTTAGTCATCATCTGCCTAGTCTACTATCATCATCTGGACTGTTATAATAGTCTCCAAATTGACCTCTTGGCTCCTGATATTCCCCTTCTCCAATCCATCCTCTAGGGAGCTACCAAGATAATTTTCCTAAAGTACAGTTCTGACCACGTCACTCCCATACTCAAGAAGCTTCAAAACTTTTTATTGTTTAGAAGGAAGTACAAACTTCTCTATTTGGCATTTAAAATCCTCCCCAATCTATCCACAGGGTGCCTTCTCAGATTTGTTTCACATTTCTTCCCTTTGTGCACAGTCTGTTCCAGTCACACTAATAAAGATGTGTTGGCACCAGCTTGAAGCGGCTTGAGAGAGCCATTGTGAAATTTTTAGTGTGAGCATATATTTATGCCTCAAAAATTGGCAATGCCCACAAAGCAGGGAGTGATTTATTTTTTCCTTGAGTGTGTAGACTTAAGAAAGTTTTCATAATGCAGATTAATTTTGAGTGTGTATATACACATATATTATTTTTCTAGAGAATCAGCTTGTTAAATATTTATCATCACATCCATATGTTACTCTATTAGTGTTGTTTGAACTCAGTGGAAACCCAAGGAATATAGTCATCACTAGACTGGAGGCTAATAACAATAATGACTGGCATTTATATGTTGTTTAAAGGTTTACAGAGTGTTTTACATGTGTTATCAAATTCGAGCCTTATAACACATCTGTACCATCCTTTCACAAGCTTCCTGCCTCCAAGCCTTTGTATAAGTCGTTCTTCAGATCTGAAATGCATGCCCTCTTTACCTCCACCTTTCACTTACCTTCAAGACTCAGTTAAGCTGTCATATCCTATTTGCAAGAGAAGCTCCCTTTGTCTTGGCACAGTGCCTGGCATATAGTAGACACTTAATAACTATTTTTCTTCTCTCTGTTCTTTCCTTCCCTTCCTACCTTCCTTTCCTTTCTTTTTTCTTTCTTCCCTTCTTTCCTTCCTTTCCTCAGCTGTTAATATCCTTCCCCTCCTCAAATGTCATATTCCCATAAAAACTAAGCTTCTTTTAGGCAGGGTCTATTTTCCACTTTTATCTTTGTTTCCCCAGCACCTAGGACAGTAATCTATATATAGTAGACATTAAATAAATACTTACTGAATTGGCTGGAAGGAGTACATTTTTGTTGAATTAAACTGAATCAAATTGTGTGCCTGAATTATGCCCAGTGCTTGACTGACCCAAAAGGTGCTACCTGACACAAGATCCGAGAGCCCAACCTCTTTATCTTGCACTTTGGGAATCTGAATACCAAGCATGTTAATGATTTGGGCAAGGTCACCTGGGCAGGGGCCCAGATTCCAACAGAGATCCTCTGACTCCCCTAGTCAGTGTTGTTTCCATTGCACCAGGCAGCCTTGGTTGTCTTAAACAGAAAAGTATAATAAGGAGCAGCACATTTGCCTCAGGGCTTTCTCCCCCAATCTCTCTCTACTCACTTTAAACATCAGATGAAATATTACCTTCCTATTTACATTTTGGGGTATAGGCTAATTGCTGTATCTGTCAGAGGTGTCACTATGTGTAGAGTATCATTAGTTGGTGTTGACCAGCGGGGATTTACTTTAAAAATTCATGAAGTAATTTAGATGTGCCAAGCCCAAAAGGAATTTCTGGGGGTTGTGTTAATATTTGGTTTCTATTTTGTCATGGAGATCAATTTGGTGCATTTCTTAGCCTAATGATTTTGCTTTTTTTCAAAATATTTTTTCCGTCCAAGTTCCCCACAAAGGATTACCTGCTCTCCCCAGAATTCTTGGTGAGCAGTATTACATAGTACTACAGAGATATCAGGGTTTTTTATATTTCAAAAGAAGAGTTTTCATTCTCCATCTTTCCCTCTTTCCCCCCAAACATCACAATTTAGGGTAACTCTGAAAAATGTCACAGTGGAATTATGTGTATTTTTAAAAATTTAAATCTGAATCTCTGATTTTATCAAAGGTGGGGGAACTCTCAGTGTGGTTTCTGTTCTAAAGATCAACAACTCCTCAGTGACAACTTCTTAAGAGAATTAGGAGTGGGGGAGCACTGTCACACTTCCTCAAAGCAATAATAATATGACTGTGTAGGGGAAAAAAGCAAATTGAAGAGATTGGTGGGACTTAACTTGGGGGAATTTTGTTATGTTACATAATAGAAGACAGTGATTTCCTTCTGCCTCAAATCTTAGATACTACAAAGACTAAATATGAATCTGAGTTAGGAACCTGCATTTTCTTCTGACTTCCCTATTTAATAATTAGCCCCATAATTCTTTTAAGAGTTTAAACTCAAAACCTCAAAGCCATTTTTTACTTTCCTTGTCCCTCAACCATGACATCCAATCAATTTCCTGCTTCTTGCATTCGTTCTCATTAACAGCTTCCCCACCCATCCTGTTCTTTCTATTCCCACTGCCAGTCAAACAATTAATATATTTGTTGAGCACCTACTATGTGCTAAGCACTGTGCTAAACACTGGGGGCACAAAGAAAGGCAAAAGACAGTCCCAGGGAATTTACAGTACAAGAAGGGGGTGGGGTGGGAGGGTGGAGATGATACACAAAGGGAAAAGACAGGGAAGGAAAAGTACCTGGCATTGGAACATGATGGGAAAGTCCAGAAAAGTCCAGCAGGGTGGGAAATGAAGAGATGGCTGGCCTGGGCACCTCCCTTTAATGGAGCATCTTCTGGGAGATGCTCTCAGAAGCAGAGGCTACTGGGAAGGAGGAATTTCCAAGGCTCAAATGATCTTCACTATGATGCTTTGGGGATGGTCTTGCCTTATTCTCTGGATATTGTTGCTTGAGAGTAAAGATAGGGAGAGGGAAAAGTTTAAAACTCACTTTAATTCACTTCAACAGTCATTTGATAAATGCCTACTATGTGCCAGTGACCACGTCAGATAGACCCAGGGGATGCAAAGTAGATGCTGCCGTTTCACAGCTTACCAAAGGTGACTCCAAGGTCAGGAGTCTGCGTGACTGGGAAGATGATGATGCCGTCACAGAAAAATGGGAGCTCATGGAGATGGGAAGGAGACAGAGATCTGAGGGAAGATGACACAAGTATTTCCGGAAATGCTCAGTTTAAGACATTTTCCCTGCTTCTAGTTTCTCCTTTATCTAATCCATCTTCTATACCGTTGCCAGTTTGGTAGTCTTAGAGTGTGGTCTGACCATGCCAATTCTCTGCTCACGAAGCTTCGGTGTCTCCCCATTACCCCTAGGATTTTAAAAACAACAACAGCAGCAATAACAGCACTCTTCTGTATTGTATTTAAAACCTTTCACAATCTGACTCCTGCCTCACTTTCCAGACTCATTTTATATAAGCTCATTTTATGGAATCTGTTCCAGTCAAACTGGACTGTTTGCCATTTCCTGAACATGACATGCCTTCTCCATCCTTTGTTCTTTAGGGCTTTTGTACAGGTTGTCCCCTATGCCCAGAATACTCTCTCTCTCTTTCTCTCTCCTCTCACTTTCTTCCTTCTCTCCGTCTGCTTGTCTGTCTCTGTCTCTCCCTCTGTCTCTCTTGGTCTCTCCGTCTCTCTCTGTCTCTCTCTCTTTTTCTCTTTCCTTCTCTCTGAATCTCCCACTTTCTTCCTTCCCTCTGCCTGTCTGTCTGACTCTGTCTCTATCAGTCTGTCTCTGTCGCTGTCTCTCTTTTTCTTGGCCTCTTGGAATACTCGACTCTGAGGCTTAGCTCACTGGCCACCTCTTTACATGAAAACCTTCCTGATACCTCAATTGTTAGTTCTTTCCTCCCAAGAGATTACTTTTATATCGGTTGTATTTAGTTCTCTGCTTCCCCCAAGTAGAACAGTAAGCTTATTGAGGGCAGGGTAGGATTCGATTCTTGCCATTGTATCTCTGAGTCTGTGCTTTGACATCCAACTTGCTTTAGTAAATTATCAAGCTCCTTGAGGGTAGAGGCTGCAACTTTCCCACCTTTGTACCCCTAGTTGTATATACTCGGTTAGTCACTTAATAAATGCTGCCTGAATTTAATTAATTCGAATCTGTGATGATTTTAGGGGCCAGTTATAGGATCACCCAATCCATAGGATACTATTTTGACCACCTTAGGATAGAATTAGAAAGGTTTCTGAGTAACCTAGAATCGGCCAGTTCTTGTCTCCCATCCTACTATGCCTCTTCTTCCACCTAGATCAGCACCATCCATTCATTCACACATACTATTGAATGCCTACTCACTAGAACTGTGCTAGGCAGGAAAATACAGAGAGGGGAAGGGCACAAACATTTAGATAACACGTATGTGTCAAGCATTTGATCCTCATGACAACCTCAGGAGGGAGGTGCCATTATTCTCGTTTTGTAGTTGAGGAAACTGAGGCAGACAGAGGGTAAATGGCTTACTTAGATGAACACAACTAGTTAAGTGTCTGAGGCTGGATTTGAACTCAGGTCTTCTTTCTTTCTTTCTTTTTTGCTTTTTGGGGTGGAGAAGGTAGGGCAGTTAGGGTTAAGTGACTTGCCCAAGGTCGCATGGCTAGTTTGTGTGTGTGTGTGTCTCTGTCTGTCTGTGTCTGTGTGAAATGTCTGGGGTCGGATTTGAACTCAGGTCCGGTACTCTATCCACTGTGCCACCTAATGCATTAGAGAAGAAATGCAAGACAGCATAAGGATTCCCTTTAGGGCCTCTTGGATAATTTCGGGTAGATTCTTTCCACTGCACCACCCCACTCCACCCCACCCCCATCAGTTCCCTGCCTTTATGGAAATGTATACACCTAGACACCTAGGGTTGGGCCAAAACTAACAGGGTAAGCTTTGTCAGAGCTTGTACAGGCAAGCCTTTCTCCCTTTAATTCTCAAGTTCTTTTTCATTTAAAGAGATTATATTCTGTTTACTGTTTGGGTTTCCTATTACCCTATAGGGAACTGAATATCTATCATCCAAAGGGATGCGGTCTTATTTCCTTTATTGTGAAATTCTTTGACCTGTTTTTCTTGCTTACCCCACTGATTTTTTCTGTCATCTGTCTGTCTATTTTGGTCAAAGTGGACGTCAAGCTCTAGCTTCATTTTTTCTTTTATAATCTATATTTTAGCCAAACTTTTTGATCCCATACTTGAGAGGTTTCCATTCTCTGAATGAAAACAAGATCTCGCTGAGTACTTTGTTGGCGGCTCTAAAGTGGGATGCAGCTTCATTACTCTGTCAGGTGATAAACATGGGACCAAGCCAGCTTTCCAAACTGAGTTTGGTCCCTGGTCTCACATTGGAATCTTAAAACCTGACTTCATCATGCGATTTCAGATGATCAGATTGACCTTCTTTCCAAAGGTTCATCAAGGATCTCAGCTACCAGTTACCCTTGCCTCTGAACCTCAAAGAGAGAGAAAGGCAAGAAATAAAAGTCTTGGGAAAGTTAGATGCAAAGATTTAAATTTAGAAACGTTTCTTTTTTTTATAGTGCTTTATAGAAGGAAGGAATCTCATAATCTAGGAAGGTACGTGAAAAGACTCATCAGAAAACTCATATAACACACAGATGAGACAACAAAGTTATATTTTTTCAGCCCTTTGCATGAATATCATTATAGGATGTTTATTTTTGTATTACCTGAGCTTTAAAAGTTAGACACTATGGCTCAGTGCAGTGAATACTAAAGCGGTTATAAAGTGTTCATGAATTCGAAGACTGGTGCATCTTTCATGCTTGCTATGCTTTATGTAATTAACCCTTTTAGAATGAGGAACACAGAAAGAATTCTCATAAAGGAAGAGTCAGACTTGTATTTATAATAATGGGTTTTAAGATTTTTTTTGTCTCAGAGCTATTTTTTTTTTAGTTTCCTAAGATGAGAAAGTTATAGAAGCTTAAGGGGTTGCTCAATTTTTATTTGCTTCTCTCCTACCCGCCGAGCTTGCAGTGGCTCTTAGATCTGAAGGATATCCACCAAGGGTGTACTGGAGCCAGCTTGGACTGGCTTGAGAGAGTTGATTGTTAAATGTTTAGGGTGAGAATGGTTTCCACCTCAAAAATCAACAACTGCTACAAATCAAGGGCTTGATTTATTGTTTTTATTTTTAATGCCTAGACTTAAGAAAGTGATGAAAGAAATGCTAATAATTGAAATGAAAAGTGCATCATGGGAACATCACTTTTTCCCTCAAGAGAGTCAGTTAAACACTTACCAGCACACAACTGGTTTCAATCCATTTATGTATACACACACACACACACACACACACACACACACATATATATATATATATATATATATATATATATTTGTGTGTATACATATATATGTATACACACACATACATACACACTGCTGGATACATACACACACGCACACACACACACAAGACAACTGATATAATTACAATATAGCCCTTCCACTCATGAGATTTAGAATTTAGTATAGGAATATGATCCATATATATGTGTATACACATACACACACATATAAAACTATATTTTACCACATAATCATCACAGATTTTATGCCAAATGTTTTGGAAAAAATAGGGTGCAACCATTATGTGATGCTTTAAAAAATTGCGTTGGTATTACCTAAAAATAATTTATTATTAAATTGTTTTTGGTGCAAGGTTAGTATGCATGGAATACACATAAATATGCATTAAAATTGAATACTGACAATGTGCATGCACTGAGAATTCTAGGCTTGTGGCTCGCAATGAACAAGAGATAAATGCTCCTCCATATGCCACTGGTGAAAACATTGCTGCTCTGTTTACCTTTTGAGCGGCATGACAAACAGAGTTATACCATGCAATGATTATGTGACGAAAGGTTATAAACCAAATTTTGGACTGAAAAAAACCCCCAGGGTATGAGAATCATGTGGTGGCAACAATTATACGGTGAAATATTGTATATGCATGTAAATTTTATGTATATATATATATATATATATACACATATATATACACACACATATATAGTATATATGTGTATATATGTATGTGGGTGTATATTTATATGTATGTACATACACACACGTATATATATATGTACACACACACACACACACACACACACACCTGTGGGACAATGTGGAAAGAGCACTGGCCCTGCAGGACCTGATTTCAGATCTTCCCTCTTACATTTACTGCATGTGTGACCTTGAGCAAGTCACTTGACTTTCATGGGCTTCAGTAGCCTCATCTATAAAATGGACTGGACTTGACCTCTGAAGCTCATTCTGGCCCTATAATCCTTCTGCAATGGATCCCCTATCTCAGCGGTTCTCAACCTTCCTAATGCCATGACCCTTTAATAGTCAGTCGTATGTGGGCGTGTCTACATGTGGGCAGATCCACCTGGAGATGGATAGAGGAGGTTCCTAAGACCATCTCAAATATGTGTTTTCCAATGGTCTTAGGTGACTCCTACGACCCCTGTGAAAGGGTTGTTCAACCCCAAAGGGGTCTCGACCCACAGGTTGAGAACCGCTACCCTATCTCATTATGGTGGGCATTCCCTGTATTGGTTCAGACTGCAAGTCATTCATGCCTTCTTACCCTGTGTGGATGTTACCCATATTCTTCACATGTTCCCCACAAAGGATCTGTTTGACATCCTGGAAGCCTTCCTCTAGGTGCACGTGCACACACGCACGTTCCAATGTAGCATCAGTCCACTTGTCCCTTAGTTACTTCATCACATGACCAGTTCATCTCCTTTTCTGATCACACATTTTCTAATTATTGGGTGGGGCTGGAGTCAGCAAGATCTAAGTCCAAATCTGATTTTAGCTTACTAGCTGTGCAACTCTGGGTGAGTCATTCACCTCTGCTTGCCTCAGTTTCCTCATCTGTAAAATGGGGATAATAATAGTATCCCCCCGAGAATCAAATAAGATAACATTATAAAGTGCTTTGTGCATTCATATAGTGCCTATATAGTAGTCTCACGTAACTATTATTATTTTTCTCTACACCACTTCTTGAACATCAACCACTGTTGAGAGAAACATTACATCTACCATGCATTCTTTCGTTGTACTTTGCAACAGAGACAACGCTGATTATTTGGAGATAATGGTATTCTAAGTTTCATAAACAATGCTATATCAGTGAGAGAAAATTAGTGTTAAAAAGATAGGTTTTGAAAATTTGAGAATGGCTGAATAAATTGCATCTATCCAGATAACAGGATATGCCCAGCTTATTCAGCCATTCTCAAATCTTAAATATGGAGGAGATTCAATTTTCTTGTTTTTATTGACTTATTGTTTTGCTTTTTACAAAGAGATCAACTATGAATATTTTTATACTAGGACAAAATTTTAATAATAGAATCTTTGGGTTGAAAGGTAAGATTAGTTTTATGACTGTTGTTGCATATTGCCATATTGTTTTTTAAAATTTTTTGCAACTGTATACTTCCATTAGCAATGTATTTAAAAGACTTTCCTATTCATTGATAATTGTTCCACTGGGTATTGCATATAGATTCTGTCTATCAGATCTTTAACTGATATACTTATTGTAAATAATTTCCCAATTTGTTTCTTGTTTTTCAATTTGGGGAATACTGCTTTTTGTTGCATAAAAATGTTAATATTTGTCTAATTAAAGCTGTCAATATCTTCCATATTGACAAAATACTTTCCCTCTCTGTCATTAAAAAATGTATTATTCAAGGAGGAAGGGGGAGAAAATTTAAAACTTATGGAAGTGAATGTTGAAAATGAAAAATAAATAATTTAATTAAAGAAAAAGAAAAATGTATTATTCCTTTTTCTTTCACTTTTGTAAATGATTGCTTTAAATTTGCTTTATTAATTAAATCTTTTGTGGTTTGTGATCTAAGGGGTGGGTTTTAAGCCTTTTTTTGGTAGTGCTGTTATTCCTTTCCTTAGTTTTTTAAATTAAATAGTGATTTTACTCTAAAAAAAAGATAGGTTTTTATATCAGGGAAAAGCTTAGGATAGTAAAAAGCACTATGCAGTTTCCCAAGGGGAAGCCAACGTACTCTCTTCTTTCTAGTCAATTCAGAGCCTAACTCAAGCAGAGATAATTATCATATATCTAATGATACATGATAATTGCACTAGAGAAATACCAAAAAGTGCTCTCTGGGATCCGAAGAAAAAAGTCATCTCTCAGAGCCATGTATCCTGCTCTAATCATGTTGCCAACTGTGTGCTAGACGCCTCCATGAGATCATCCCGTTGGCATCTAAAACTCAAGATATCCAACTCATCTTTCTAAACTTATTCCTTCCCCAAGCTTCCCTATTTCTGTTGAGGATATCGTCATACTCCCAATCACCCACTTTTATCATTTTAGAATCATCTTTGACTCTTCTCCCTGCTTCATCCCAGACATCCAATCAGTTGCTGAGTCCTATTGACTTTGCCTCTACTACATAGCTTACGCACCTCCTCTTCTCTCCATTCATATGGCTAGTACCTTATTTTAGGTCTTTATCACCTTTCACCTGGACTATTATCAGTCTTTTTATTGATCTCTTTGCTTCAAGTACCTCCTTTTTCTAAAGCATTTTTTCTACTTAATTGTCAAAATCATGTTTTTAAGACATAGGTCTGTCATTCCTTAATTCCAAAACCTTCAGTGCCTCCCCATAGCCTCTAAGATAAAATACAAACTAGTTGGTTCTCAAAGAGGACCTAAAATGACATCATTATGCTAAACTCAAATTTCAGTATGTCCGACTATGGTTGATCAGAGCAACATGAGTTCAGAATGCCCTACCACATTTGGGATGGATACTCTAAATTTGCACATACTGCATTTCCTTTGAGCTGTTTCAGTTCTGCTTTGCTCATAGAGCATAGCACCTTCTCTGATGTGGGCACACCATGCTGAGTGGTCCTCCACCAGTGTCTCTCATGTCACACAATCAATTCCAAAGTTCTTGAAAGAGACCTTGAGAGTGTCCTTGTATCACTTCTTCTGACCGCCATGTGAATGCTTGCCCTGTGTAAGTTCTCCATAAAATAGTCTTTTTGGCAAGTATACATTTTGCATTTGAGTTGAGAGGGCGCAACAAACTAACTTGTTATTTAAGCCCCTCGAACCTTAGTTCACATTCCTTCCTTTCAAACACTCTCCCTTCCAGCCAGATTGGCTCGTTTGCTATTTTCTCAACTCCATATACCATGTCTCTGTGCCTGGAATTCACTCTCTCTTCACTTTTAGCTTTTAGAATCCTTACTATCCATTCAAGTTCATTCCAGGAATTACCTCCTTCCTGAAGCCTTCTTTGATATAAAGGAATTAATTAGTGCTACCTAATGATTCAAATGTTCTCAGAGTACTTTTTCACCTTTTTTTGTCCCCTTTACTTCCTACTTATACCCTCCTTATCTGAGACATGTTAAATTCTTCCAGTAGACTATCAGGTTAAAGACTTTTGGTTTTTGTCTTTATATCTATTACCAGTGCCTTAAACATAATATAGTGGTGTATAACCATTTTGATATGGTTCTACTTGGTGATAACAAGGGTCATACCTGTGTACTTACTTCTCCTCACACTAAGCTAATTTAGAACATCTGACCCTGACCAGATGATATTGGATTGAGCTCTCTCTTTAGTTAGTTCTCTGTTAGTTCAGTTCTGAATCTTGTTCTCTTCTGTTGTATTTTCAATTCCAGGGTTTTAAAGAATGGATATTACTTCAAAGAAACAGGCAAAAAAACCTGTGACTCTTACAGAGCACTATTCAATGACTGTTAAAGATATTGCAGTAACTGTTGGTAGAATGAAGTCAGATGATCAGTCCTACAAGGAAATGAGACCAGTCACACCAAAGTGCAAATGCAAGTACAGTTGAAAACAAAAATCACTATCAAGAATTAACAAACTCTTGGTGCAGAAGAATCTAATTAATCACTAGAAAACAAGCCAAAACCTTCACAGGGACCAGGTAACCAGAAGGGAAGTTATTGATTCTTCTAGAGAACTGAAATATTTCTTGAAGTTAGGAGAACAGAAACTCTGGATCAAAAAAAACAAACTACTAACCTACTAACCACTTCTCTGAAGAAAAAAAAATGCTTCTCATAGGCAAGACAATGGAAAGACTGGAGTATCAAAGGTTAGAAAATGGTTGTTTTTACTGATGAAACTTATTTTTTTCACTTACAACTATCCCAAAACCAGTGTCAAAAGTAGTCCAAGTCTGGGTATCTCCACAGAAAATAAAAAAATCCACTCCAAAAAATCTTTTGGGGAATTTTTACTTCCAATGGGCCTGGAAGTTGGGGTTTCCCTGAGGGAATGGTGAACTCTGATAAATATATTGATATTCTGAGAATTGTTCCAAAATTATAGAAATTCCCAAATAGAGGTAGAATACTGCCACATGACATCCCACTAATGCCACACATCATGCAAGGCTGAGAAATTTATCCAAGAGCTAGAGATAACTATGCTTCAGTGACCTGGGAACTCTCAATTTAAACCACATTGCAAACCTTTAGGCTATAAGTAAAACTAAACTTGGAAAAAGAACTATTTTTCAAAGATACACTTAATACCCAATGTGATAAAAGTATAGTTTCATGTTAAAGAACCAAAAAATGTGTCAAAAATTGTGAGAACTCAGTGCCAAGGCACATAAAACAAATCACTCCAGCAAAAGGAGAGCATATTGCACATTAAAGTTATTTTAAAAATATAGAAATTGTAAGGTTTATTGCAAAAGTACAGAAATATAATTATTTTTCTCTGTCCCAAGTAATGAACAATTGCAAGTGCTTAGTAAATGTCTAATTAAATTGGACTGAAACAGTTACTGTATGTACCAAAGGGTGGGGGATAAGGGAAAGGCTTTAGGAAGGAGGTAGCATTTTCATTGATCTTTAAAGTAGGAATGGGAATTTCAAAGGCAAAGAAGGAGAGGGAGGCATTCCAGGGACAGGGATTAAGAGCATGAATAACAACAACAAAAACTCACCAGGAGTGTTTAGAAGGAACAGTTGTTGACTGGAACTTCTGGTATGTAGAGGTAAATAATATGAGATAAAGTTGCGGTTGATCCCCTTGGTTCATCCTGGGTTGGTCTTGGATGTCCAATGCAAGTCACCAGACCAGGTGGCTTGTTGAGTACAGTATTCCTTGGGGACATGGCAGACAAGAAGCCCTACTGGTTAACAGTCTGGAGACTGGATGAGAGAATGGGCTGATTGGATTACCCGTGTTGTGCTAGAGTGGGAGGAAGAAGTGTAGGAAGGAAAGCCCAATGTTAGGGTCTGGGGCAAAGCTCAGCTGAGTGGGTATGGGAGAGGGCGAGAGTTCCCGCTCTGCTCTGAGACATAGAAAACTGGGTCCAAAGCAGAGGTGAAAGATGCTTATTAAAATCAACTTCAACTGTTTAAAGAGTTATGATAGGAAAATAATTATTATTTGCAATCTATCTGCACTCAAGTTAAAAATAAAAGAAAATTATGTTAAACTCAAGCACAAAGTATTTAAGTTAGAAATAAGCATGAACTTCCCCACAGTGTGCATTATTAATGTCACCTTCTTTAGAGGTGTTTTTAAAAGACAAATTCTTATTTATAATGTGGGTGTCATAATGGAAAGAACACTGAACTTCAAGTAAAAAAATCTGGATTTGAGTCCTAACTCCTCTTGTTATTACCAGAGTTACTGGGGTAGGTCATTTAACCCATGGAAACTTCCTTTTCTCTCTTCCCACCCCATCCCCACTGTCTCTTTAACTCTCTGTCTTTCTCTCTGTATCTCTGTCTCTATCTCTAATTACACATACATGCATGTGTGTATGTGTATACATATACATATATACACACATACATATATGTGTATGTATCCATACTTAAGATTTCATTGTGGGTGAAAATTTCCTCCATTGATGCAAATTTAGCAGCTCATCTGTAATTGAGGAGTTTAGAGTGTGGTCTGTTGCTTCTGAGAGATTGTCTTGCCCCAATCTCACAGTATGTCTTCAAGGCTGAACTTGAAACCAGGTCTTCCTGACCCCCAGGCTGATCATGCTACCTCTATAACCTTCTCTATAACACTGGAATAATAATAATTGCATTAATTAGCTAAGGGTATAAAATAAAAAGTTATTTGTAAATTGTAAAGAGCTATAAACATATTGTTGTTCAGTCATTTCAGTTGTGACCCCATTTGGGGTTTTCTAAGATACTGGAGTGGTTTGTCATTTCCTTCCCGAGCTCATTTTACAGATAGGGAAACTGAGGCAAACCGAATTAAGTGACTTGCTCAAGGTCACACAGCTAATACGTATCTGAGGCTGGATTTGAACCCAGATCTTCCTGACTCTAGCCCCAGCACTCCATCCACTGAACCATCTAATTGCCCAAAGTATGAATTATCATAATTATCATGGAATTATAGCCATTACAGGTGCCACAAGAAATTATCTAAATCATAGGATTTAAGATCTGATAGGATTGAAATCTGACTGGGCCCAACCTCTTTATTTTAAAGATGAAGAAACTGATACCACAGAGGTGAAGTTGTTTCTAAAGTCACATAGCCAGGATTCAAATCCAGGTTCTATTATACCCCCAGATAATCTGTGATTCATTGTCATAGACCTCCTGGCTGTTTGTCCAACAAGACACTCCAGTTCTCTGAATCAGGTGTTTTCACTGGCCATCCCTGAGTGCCTAAAAGGCTCTCCTTCCTTTTCCACTTCCTGGCTTCTTTCAAGTCCCAACTCAGAATCTACCTTCCACCAAAAGCCTTTCCCAATCCCTCTAGCACCTTCCCTCTGTTTCTTACCTCCAACTTATCCTCTATATAATTTATTTGTACATAACTATATCATGCTATTTCCACCATTAGAGTTCTTCCTTGAGAGCAGGAATTGTCTTTTACCTTTCTTTGTACTCCCTAGTACTTAGCCCGGTACCTAGCACACAGTGGGTGTTTCATAAATGTTTCTCGATTGACTGAATGACTCTGAATCTAATGTTCTTTACCTTTCACCCATACAACCGGCATACACCCTGGGCAGGGACATAGGTAAATTACTCAGAGCAATCACTGTCTGATCTCACCTCAAATGCCTTCAGAACTGACTATGTTTCCCATAGTCTTTACAAGCACAAGCTTCTTAACACGCGACACAAATCTCTCTACTGTCCTTCGAAACATGTTTCCTCTTGTCATTTCCACAGTGAAAAGATCACAAATGCCGAGCATAGTTCATACAATATCCCCACATGCACATGCTGATTTCTTTTAGCATCTCCTTTCTAGGTTTCTTGCATCTTTCTTCATTGGGCCTGCTTCCCAAAGCTTTCATCATTTCGTTTGCCTCTGTGATTTTGTGATAAATGTACCTTTCCCTCTTCCTCCTTGGACAAGTAGCTTACTCCATCTTCATCTCTGCCCTAAGAATGCAGGAGCTATGAAATTTCTGAAAAGAAGCGGTCATTTTTCTCCCAAAGATCACCAATTGCAAGGTTCCTTTTAATAAAAAAAAAAACGGAAAATCAATTTTCTATTGAAAATATAGTTTTGTGGAGCATGAAAGAATTTAATCCAGAGGCCTGTAACTGTCAGAGAGATGAATGGCTCACATATTTGAAGTAGCTGCCAACAAATATGGAGAGAGTGTATCATTTATTTCTTTAGTGCACTGGCAGGCAAAAGCCTTTACTCATTGGACATGTTATAGGTAGTTGAGGTAGCTCTCTCGGTCAGAAACTGATACTTGGCAAATTGCTAGTTGTATTTCCTCCAGGTTAGAGCTTGGAGCCTGATTGCAAGAGATGATATAGTTGAATGGGCATTCTGAGCTTAGCTGCCCTGGAAACAGAAAACTGATATATTTGCCGTTTAAAAGGAGAACGTGTGACATTGATTAAATGTAGCCATCACAGAGCTACTCATGCTGTCAGGGAGAGACAGAGAAACTTAATCTCTCAGGTGGGGTGGGTTCCCTGAGGAGCTGAAATGAACATCATTTCTTATAGTGATGGTGTTTTGTCTGAGCACCTCCGACCTAGAGACTGATGGATGTGTCAGTGCTTCCATGGATTTATGATCTCGTAAATGTGGGTAAGTGCTACCACCAGTAGAGATCACAATTCCTCCACATCACATCCTATGTAATTTACACCCATGCCTTTCCAATTAAAATGTAAGCTCCCTGAAGGCAGGAATTATCTTGCTTTTCTCTTTTTATCCTTACTACCTAGTATGATACACATCAGGTTATTAATAAATGCTTGTTGCTTTATCCTTAAGTATTCCAACAAAGACCTACTGGATGCCTTCCTCTGTGTCTTTTATTCTTTTATGAGAACCAGTGCAGTAATTGGGCCATCCATCTGATTGTTATCCCTTGCTCTTTTTCAAAAAAATACAGATCTAAAAAAAATTTGTACTTTTGTATCAACTTAATTTCCCCTTCTCAGAGAGGCATATCCTTAAAACAAAGTTTTTTTTTTCTAAGAAAAAAGTCAGGAAAGAAAAAAAGTCAGTGAAACCAATAAACACATTGAAAAAAATCTGGCATTATATGTAATATTCCCCACTTCTGCAAAGAAACAGGAATAAGTTTCTTCTCACGTAACGTGTTTGGGACCAAACTTGTTCTTTCTTTAATTCCATAACATTTAGTTTCACTTGTTTTGTAGCTGTTATCCTTATTTCCATGTTTTTGTTGTAGTCATTTTGTGTGTATCTGTATATGTGTGTGTATATATATATATATATATACATATATATATATATATATATGTATGTATGTGTTCATTTGTATTTTTTCTGGCTCTACATACTTCACTTTGCATCGATTCATCCAAGTTTCCCCATGTTTCTCTGCATTCTTTGTGTTCATCATTTTCTGACAGCTCAACATTACGAAATTGTATTCATGTACCACAACTACTCCTCCATTGACGGGGAACAGTTAAACATTTACTTTGTTTTGCCATTCTTTGCAACAAAAGCGCTGCTATAACTTTTGTTTTGGTATATTTGGAGACTTTCTTTTTGTCAACAATGTCTTTGGGGTTCATCCTTTCTTTTAATGTAAGAAGCATAGCAGATAGAGGGCTAGCCTTAGAGACAGAAGGCTCTAGGTCAACGCATCGACCTTTGACACATGTTGTTGACTTTGGGTAAGTTGTCTAACCTCTCAGTTTCTTAGACAAATCTCTAAGACATTAAGCATCCCATCAGTGAAGAGTTTCCTGACTAGGGGGTTCCCACTACTGAAGAAATCAAAAGTCTGGAACAGAAAAAAATACAAACACAAAATACACACTCTTACCTCCTTTTCTACTTATTCCGTCCTTCCCTTTCTAGTACTTGCACTTTATTCCCTTCTGTGAGTTATGCCGTACAGTTACGCTGGCCTCCCTGCTGTTTCTTACACGTGACAATCCATCTCCCAACTGTGCACACTCTTACTGGCCATCCTCCCGTGCCTGGAATGTTCTCCTGGAATCTCCCAACCTCCCTGACTTCCTTCAAGACTCAGCTCCAAATGCACTTCCATAGCAGGAGTTTTCCAGTCCTGACAGATACTTGTCCCTCTCCTCCAAGATTATCCTTCCATTTATAGTATATCTATTTTGCACATTACATAGTTAATGTATGTTGTCGCCTCCATTAGGATGGAAGTTTCTTGAGAGCAGGGGCTGTGGTTTTATCTTGCCTTTTTCCCTCATGGCTTAGTACAGTGCCTGGTACAAAAGGTGCTTAATTAATGCTTATTGACTGAATGACTTGGTGATATCTTGTATGCTACTTCTCCACAACAAATCATTTATCTTGTGCTATGGTCACCATGTGTCTTTCCATTGTTCATTCACCTGCAATTTTAATTTCTCTGGCATCATATGGATGTATGCCATAATTATCAGCCATAGGACCTAACTGGGAGAATATGGTTGATTAAAAGAAGGGCTTTTTGTGATGGGATAGTTGAAAACACATTCTTTAGAGGTAATCCAGCCGGCTTTCCTCCTGTTCTAAGTGTATGTCATTGTTCGTCCACAATGCTTATCAAAGACCTATGTACTGATAGATTAATTTAATTACTCCTTCAATTGCATGACACAATCTGGTTAATATTATTTGGGGGGGGGCAGGAAGACCCCTAGGTGGCACAGTAGATAGATTGCTGGATGTGAGATCAGTAAGACCTGAGTTCAAATGCTTCCTAAGACACTGTGACCCTGCTTAAGTCACTTAACCTTTGTCTACCTCAGTTTACTCACATGTAAAAATGAAATAATAGCACTCTACTTACCAGGATAAAATGAAGCAATGTTTTAAAAGTGTCATATAAATGTTAATTACTATGATTGTTGTTTATTTCAACATTATTTGTTGTAATGGGAGGGATAAGGTTGATCTCTTTCAAATGACTATAGATTTCATGGAGGTCAACAGAACCATAAAAATTCTAAAGGGAGAAAAAAAATAAGGCAAAGACTTTTCTATAAATGGAAAAAGCCTCAAATCAGCCCAGGTCCCTGTGGAGTTTTTGCTGTGCTCTTTCTTTGAGGTGCTTCAATATCTAGAGCTCTTTGGCTTCATCACCACATTATTATTAATCTCAAATTTAATTAAGAATATTGCTTTAAAGAAATAGGTCATGCTTAATTCTGCAGAAAGCCTGAAAAGCATTCTTCAATTAATAGAAGTGAAGTTAATCTTATTCTTTTCTAGCCTGAATAAAGCTGTGACTTCACTATTTTTAGGAAATTAATTACCACCTAATTATCACTTGGGAAAACATTTGTTTGTTTTGCACAAAGTGTTCCTCCTACACAACCAAAATTACTACTGAGATTCCCCCAATTTTTCTACTGTACAGAAAGATTGAGCTTTTCAAAGGTGAGCCTGATGTTCTGATTTCTCTAAAAAAATTAGTTATGTTAAAATTTCTATGTGTTCCTACATGAACTGCTGCTTATATTGAAAATTGATTGAGGCCCCACATTAATGCTTCATTTAGGGGTCTTTATCCTAATTTGCCATTAAAATGTGAGGTTCTGAAGTTTTTGAGGCTCATACTAGAAGAATAATGAACTGCTTCTGACTGTTGCTGAATGCAAAAAGCCAGTAGGCCTAGTGGGTAGATGGCTAGCCTTGGAGTCAAGAAAACTTGGGTTTGGGGCAGCTAGGTGGTGCAGTGAATAGAGCACCAGCCCTGAAGTCAGGAGGACCTGAGTTCAAATCCAGCCTCAGACACGTAACACTTACTGGTTTTGTGACTTTGGGCAAGTCATTTAATCCCAATTGCCCTTCCAAAAAGCAAAAAAAAGAGAACTTGGATTCAGATTTGACTTAGATTATTAATGCAACCCCCTAAAGGAGACAGTCAACAATCTGTGTCTGCGTTGATGGAGGAGGACCCTATACTGATGAAATCACAGGTCTAGAACAAGCACACCCCAACCAACACCACCCCACCTTTGCTCCCATCATAAATTTAGTTCTTGTGAGTATGGCAAATGTTATTCATAATGATATATAATAGACTTGTTTCCAGCATGTAGAAAGTCATCATGTAAATAAAGTTCTTGGCCAAGAATCAGCAACACGTGGGTCTTGCCTCGGATGCTTATAAGACCATAGGGATCATACGTCTAGAGTCGGAAAGAACCGTTTGGTCTGATCTCCTCATTTTATAGAAGATGAAGTTGATCACTAGAGAGGGTAAGTGAAGGTCACAACCTGAGGTCACAATCCTGGGAAGGTCTCTTAACCTCTTTAAGGTTCTTTTTCACCTGTAAAATGAAGCTATAATAGCACCTGCTTCACAGGATTACTGCAAAGATCAAAGGAGATCATGGATATGTTTTTAGAAAACCTTAAAGAACTATGGAATTATAAGCTATTATTATTTTCTATATAAAGCCTCCACCCACTCAGGTTGTGCAGTACCCTGAAGGACTTCTCTGCAATTGTGCTTGCTGCCTATATGTAATGGGATATGAATTATTATTGTCAGAGAGAGAGTGCTGAGCTGTGATTCTGCATATCAGCCTGAATGGAAGGGGAAATTTTCAGATGGTTGATGGCCTCTGAGAGGGAGTCAAGAGGTAGATGAATAGAAAGACATATACAGAGAGCATACAAAGAAAGACAGAGAGACATGTAGAGAGAAACAGAGAGACAGAGTCAGACACAGAAGGAAAGAAACATGGGGGGAGGACACAGAGAGAGAGAGAGAGAGAGAGACAGAGACAGAGAGAGAGAGAGAGAGAGGCTTAGATTGAATGGCTACCAGAACCTTCAGAGCTGCAGTCATGTAGGGGAACCAGCCTCCAAACATGTCTTTTAATTTCTAGCATTTGTAACCCTAGAAATTCCCTAGAGTGGACACTCCTTGATTATGTTGTTGCCTTTCTCTTGGGTTGAGCTGAGATCTTATTTCATTCCTGGCTGAAGAGCTCCTTTATTCCTGTGTATTCTTTGTTCTATTCTAATCTGTGTAGCTTCCTCAATTTCTGTTTACTGTTTTTTACTAGTTATCTTGATAAAGAGGTGTGTGTACTAGCTATATATGGTGATCTTTTGTGAAATCAGTATTTGGTGGGAGAGAACTAAGCTGGTAAGCTAAGTGGGATAGCTAGGTGGCACAGTGGACAGAGTGTAGGGCCTGGAATCAGTAAGACTTACATTCAAACACTTACTAGCTGTGTGACCTCGAGCAAGTCACTTAACCCTGTTTGCCTCAGTTTCCTTATCTGTAAAGTGAGCTGCAGAAACAAATGGCAAACAACTCCAGTATCTTTGCCAAGAACACCTCAAATGGGGTCGTGAAGAGTCAGATATGACCAATATAGCTGAATAACAAACAGTAAGCTAGGTATTACTCTGTTCTTCATAGTGATCAAGAAAAGTGGTTTCATCCTGAACTTCAAAATAGCTTAGCCCCAGACTGACAATATTTGAAGTGCCAAATCTTAGAATTTGATGAAGCCACTGGTTTGGTTTCTGTTGAGACAACTGGTTCATGCTAATGTTGGGTTTCTGAGGCCCAAATAGACTGTCCAGAAGAGACATAGCAGTGGATCTGTGTGGAGTTTGCTGTGACATTCCAGTTGAAACCCTCTGAGTGTGCAGATTTGGTAAACTGGGCTGCTGCTGGTGTGCCTGTGCCGCTGAAGAGATGCTGGTTTGCATTGATTGGCAGGTTGAATGCCGGCATATGAAAGCCTTTATTGGTAGTTAGGCCATTTATCAAACTCTTCACTGTGGAAAAAACCATGACCTTCCCCGTGATTGGGACTGAAGAGAAGCTAGTGGAAGCCGAAATTTGGAGAGTGTTAACAGAAAGATATATTACCCATCAAAGTTTCTGTCAACTCCTTGGTGTGTTTGATGAGCACCACAGGGGTGTGGACCTGGGGCATTCAGTAGCTGCTGACTTTTCAACTTCTGGGCCTGTTCCTGTTCCTTTGCTGACTTTTGCTTCTCTTCAAATGTCAGTGTAGCTTTTTTTCTGTGTATTCTGTGCTCCATTGTCTTTACTGTCTGATCCACTACCAGTTAGAAGATCTGCTCCAGTATTGTTAAAGACCTTGTCAATCTGACTACCAGCAGGAAGAATTTTTGTCTCTTCAGACACCTTCATTTGATTGGTGATACCCAAAGATTTCTGCTGTTCTTGCACTGTGTGCAGTTCCTCCAGTTAGGTTCTGTGGTCCACTTCCAATCTATGAAGCATTTCTTTGATGATTGAAATAAAAGAATTGAACTGGTTGAAATTAAGATTATTTTCAATACTCGGAGGCATCAGGTAAAGCAATACTTTCCCAGCAAGTAAAAGTATACTTGTAAATACCTAAGATTCCCATGAGGACAGCAGGTTCCTTGGATGGAATTTGTTGTAGAAAGCCATCAAGTACAAATCATTAATCCATGTATTCCAAAATCTTTCTTAAGCACACTAATGAATTTATATGAACAGTAAGAGAAGACACTTGTAAACATGCATTTTTAATTCTTGGTGTCAAAGAATTTTTCATGAATGGATAGTCCAGGAGAGGGGTGGGGAACCTGCAACCTTGAGGTCACATGTGGGTCTTCTAGGTCCTCAAGTGCAGTCCTTTGACTGAATCCAAACTTCACAGAACAAATTCCCTTAATAAAAGCATTTGTTCTGTAAAACTTGGACTTAGTCAAAAGACCTCACCCGAGGAGCTAGAAGGTCATATGTAGCCTTGAAGCCACAGGTTCCCCATCTCTGGTAGGAAGTTGGCAAAGGTTGGAATGATATTCAGGTAGTTCCTGGATTTGACTGGAAGGGGCTTCTAAGGCTCTAGCCTCAAATTCTAGCTCAATCTCCTCCTTGGAGACAAATGAAAAAGGATCAAGTGCCTAGCTATGGTCTTCCTGCTTCCCACAGAGTTGGAAATTGTGGTGTTAGTTCTCTACCCCTGACACATGTGAGTTGAACTGTAATTATACATTTGATAGTGACTACATACATACATTTTATATGTATTTCAAATATGTTAATTCAATTCAGCAAGCATTTATTAAATGCCCACTATCTGCTTGGCACTGTGACTATAAAGACCATAACAAGTAGCTCTTGCCCTCCAGGAGTGATTTCTGGTAATAAGTACACAGAGAAGGAAATATAAGATATTCTCATAACACTGACTATCCTGGCCCACAGTGCCTGAAGGCCAGGTAGGTTACATTTCGCCACTCCCCCAGGGTTCTCTGGTATCCTTAAGGGGGACTTATGGGTGTTTAGGCTATCTGCCAATGGCTGCATCCCCCGCTGATGGATCCCTGGCTGATGGTGTTCCTGTAAATGTAGGGGTGAGTCACCAGCATCCCAGTTCTATTTAACCACTTGATGGTTAGATTTGCTTTTACAAAGGAGTTTTTCTTTCAAAAGGTATAATCACAAATATGCAAATTTACTCCTAACATATGAGGCTTAATCCTCCTCCCCTTTGCACCTGAGTCTCTGGGGAGGGGAAGATGGGGTTTGCAGTTTAGCTCAGTTATAGAGCACACAGTCCTAGTTCCAAGTCCAAAGTCCCCCCAGGACTTGAGTCCCAGGCACCCTGGCTTCTCTGAGCTTCCTGCTGGGCTGGCTGGCTGAATCATCTTGTCTCTAATCCTGGCTTCAGCTTCTGGATTCAGTGGGGGATAATTAGTGGCACCTGTAACTGAAGATAAATAACAGAACAGAGGCAGTAAATTAAGGCTAAAGCTTACTTAAGCTAAGGTGGATTTCTCAGAACTAGGGTAAAAGAGAGTGAGGAAGGTGTGCCTTCTCTTGCTTCAGTTCATGGCACCCTCATGGAGGGTGAACTGTGATCTTCACCCGCTGGAAGGCACAGAAAAGACCACCTGTCTGGCCAGTTTTAAAGATGCTGCCTGCCAGCTAAACAGCCCATCAAAAGAGACTACTCTCACCAAAATGGCGGGTGCCTCCATGTTAGGTAATCTGCATGTGTCCATGGCAAACCCCTTACACAAAGTAAATATAAAGTGACTGAGGAGAGCAAATGAGAGCCCCCATGACTCCCATCTGAGGGGTGGAAAAGGTCCTAGCAGAGGAGATGGCACCTGAACGAAACTTTGACGGGATCTTGAATCAAAATGTCTTATGCTTTCTTGTTTCCAGGGCAGCTATAGCCCTATCTCTAAGGAAATTTGTCTAAATTAATGCAGGGTAACAGAAATACGATCATCAGAGTGGCTTAGATGCCCACAACCAAATCCCAAGAGTGGGTAACACTTTGCCTAGCACACAGATGAAGTATAAAGACTCGTTGCTTGGTAACCAATTCACTACAAACTATTCTAGTTCATCCATGATCCCTGATGTTTTGCTGCCCAAGTCACCCGATGTCAGTGATGATGCAGCAGATCTGACCAGAGAGGGTAAAGAAGGTCAGAGACACAGGGCACCTGGGGACTAGATTCCTTCCAATTCAGTTTGTTAAGCATCTACTGTGTGAAGACAAACACACACAAACACACACACATACACACACACACACACACACACACACACACACAATCTATAGAATATGTAGCCATAGGCTAAGTCCAAATGGTTGTAAAAGTAGCCCAGGAAGGAGTGTCTTATGTTTTCATTCTCTGCTCTGTTAAGGAGAGAGACAGAGATAGAGAGAGAGACACAAAGAGAGCGGGAGGGGGGGGGAGGAGAAAGAGAGAGGGAGAGGGAGAGGGAGAGGGAGAGGGAGGAGAGAGAGATCTACTTGATGAATGCTGGGAAATTCCTAATTAGGTAATAATGATTCATTTTGGCTCATAGATGAAGATTTCCCTGAAATGAGCCTTTTGATCTTACTTGTGCTGTAAATGGTCAGATTAGAAGGAAAGATTCTGAGACTTTTAACTTAAAACATTTCCAGAAAGCATCAGTTCATAATGGAGCTTTTGTTACAATGATACATTTCTCCCAGGACATATGCTTAAGATGGCAGGTTAGCTGGACCCTTAAGGGTGGACTCAAAGTATTCACCAATAGAAACACCATGGTAAGAGTAAATGAATAGTCAGAGGTATAGCTAATACTATCTTCCTTGGTTCCCTAATTGAGTTGGTATTATCAGGAAGGTTAAGTTTAAAGTAATACCCACCATTCATAGAGAACTTATGTCATTTGAGCCAACAACACTGCGAGGTGTTAATAATCCCATTTACAAATGAGGCAACTAAGGCACAGAAAGATTTGATGGCTTGCTCATAGTTGTGCAGCTAATGAGTTCTAGAGATAAAATTTGAACCCAGAGCTTGCTATCAAGGAATCCTGGGAAAGTCATCTGATCTGAGTTAATGCACAGAAGTATTTCTTGACAATTTGAGTGTAACTGGAGCTTCCTGGGTACCTTGCCTTTATAATCTGGGCTCTGGCTCCAATACCATATTAAAGACTGTAAGGAGAAATCCTTTCAGCTGGCACACACAGTTCTTCCTTGCAGCCAACTTGAAGAGCAGGTTCTTGGTAAAGTCACAAAGCTCAAATGACTATTGAGAATGCATTTGGCCAGTTACAAGATCCTGAGTCCCTTATACCAAAATAGAAATGAGTGTATCACGTCAATTATTTTTTTAAACCCTCAAGAGGCTGTGCTTATCACAGTGGCAGGCAGACAGGGAAGTTGACGTGCAATATCTTCTTGTTAAAGACACAGAATGTAAAAACATAGGAGTTGCAAGGGCAGTCAGACATGTGCCCTGAATCCATCCAAGTCAACACCTGTCTCCAGTCATGGCACCAAGGGACATGTGGTGAAAGCATGTGACTGGTCTCTCTGATATCAGTCTCAAAAGGTCAGGCAGTGATGAACCTGGAAAAATTAGCTCCCCTCAATTATACTATGGATCTGCAATGCTTGTTGTTATTCTAACTTTTCAAAGGTCAATTAATTGTTCTTTCAACCCATATCACCTTTCAGGCTGTAAAATCCCGTAAGTTTACTGCCTAATTCTCAAACCAGTAATTTAAAGAATTTGTTCTTGAGTTTGACTTTCTCAAACTTCAAGAAGGGCCTCTAGATTCTAGCATTTTACAGCTCAGTAATCATTTACCCCCACACTTGAGAAATTCCAGTGGTTATCTATCGCCTTCAGGATCAAATACAAAATCTTCTGTTTGGGGTTCAAAGCCCTTCATAAACTCCCTCCCACTTTTCCAGTCTTTTTATATCTTATTCCCCACCACCTTCTCTTCCATCCAATGGCATCATTTCTTGCTTTTCCACAGAAAAGATGTGCCATCTTTCAGCTCCAGGCATTGTCATTGGTTGTCTTCCATACCTGGAATGCTTTCCTCCTCATCTCCTCCTCCATCTTTCCTGGTTTCCTATAAGTTTTAGTTAAGTTACACCTTCTACAGGAAGCCTTTCCCAATCCCTCTTAATTCTAGTGCTTGCTCTCTATTGATTATTTCCCACCTGTCCTGACATAGTCTACTAAAACGCCTATGTTAGTGGCAAGGTTGCATCCACAAAGTTTTATTGTGTTTAGGCAAATGGAAGACGATGTCAATGGTGAAAACATCGTGAGACACACAAGTCTTCAGCAGTAAGTGAGTGTTGCTATTCCTGTTTGTGATGCCATTCTTCCCAAGGACTCCCTGCCATGTCTGGTAGTCTGTGCCTACTCTGGCATGAAAGTCACCCGGAATTATAAGCTTGTCCTCTTTTGGCACATTGATGATGAGGGTCCCTAGGTCTTTATGAAATTTTTCTTTGACCTTATCAGAGTTTGTCATGGTGGGAGCATAGACATTGTGATGGTGGTGTGGGGTTTTCCTGCAAATGGCAATTTCATTGTTATGAGCCTGTTGTTCACTCCTCTTGGGAGTCATACCAGTTTGTTGCCTAGATCAGTTTGGATTGTAAAATCTACACCAGCTTCATGGCACTCTCTCCATCACTGCAGCCACTCCAGAAAAATGTTTATCCAGCTTTGACTTTGCTACGCAGGCCTCCATTTGCCATTCTTGTTTTACTCAGGGCTACTGTTTGGATGTGATATCTTCTGAGTTCTCTCACAACAAGAGCTGTTTGTCTTTCAGGTCTACTGGATTTTGTGTTGTCCATAAGTGTGAGCACATTCCATATACCAATGATGAATGGAATCACCTTCGCAAAAGTTTTTGCCCATTTTTTTGTGTTTTAATCATAGGGTGGGATCCCCACCTGCCATGGTAAACTGTCCAGGGTTGGGTAAACCAGATAATTTTTAGGGCATCTTTCTAGCCCCTTCTTCATGCCAGGAAGTAAGCAGTGCGGTCCTTAAAAAAAGGCTACTCAGGATCAAAGCATATTATTTATTCTCTTTTTTTTCCTTCCTGTGGTTTCTCCCATTGATTCTAATTCTTCTTTACAACATGACTAATGTGAAAAAATGTTTAATAAGAATGTATATATAGAGCCTATATCAGATTGCATGCTGTCTTGGAGTAGGGGAGAGGAGGGAGGCGGAAAAAATTTGGAACTCAAAATCTTAGGGAAGTGAATGGTGAAAACTGAAAAAACAAAAACAAAAAAACCAAACTGCTCAGACACTCAGGGCACTGCCAAATCCCATGCTGTTTCAGTCCAGTGTGAAGATGGCCCTGTGGCCTAAGATACCTGGGTGTGGGCTTGTGACTACAGCTCCCAGTGTATCTCCATCTGTCGCTTCATCACTTGCCATATACTCAGCTTGTGGATTCTTCCAGAGCAGGAACTGTCTTTTATCTTTCTCTACATCCTCAATGTTTAGTACAGTGCCTGGCATACAGTAAGTATTTAATAAATGCTTATTGATTGACTGACTAAGCCTATAAGTCACCTATAACTTCATAAACTTTTGACCACATCCCCCCACCCCCCAGGTCTAGTATATCCTTACCTCTTTGACTTTGCTCCTGCTTTTTCCTCTAGGATGCCTCTACCCAGCTCCCTGACTGTCCTTTCTGATGAATGTCATGATCTTGTCATGACTACTTCAGTGAACCTCCCTGAGCATTTCAAATTGAAACAATTTCTCACTCCATTCCAATCTTATTAGGTAATATCTAATCCAATCTATATCTATATCTAATATCACTCATCACATACCATCTCTGATTATACCCACTTATTTGTGCTCATGTATCATCCACTTAAAAAAAAAGCACTATAATTTCCTTGGGTTCCCCCTCTTTGGAGATCTTTAAGCAGAGGCTACACAATCATTCATCAAGTATGTTGCAGTGGTATTGTACATTATAGTGGATTTTCCTTTGTTGTATAGGTTGTGCTAACTGGATGTCCTTCGAAGTCCTTTCCAACACTTAAAATATGTGATTCTGTCAACATGGATGTGGCCTTATTCCCCTGGGCAAGTAATTTAACTACTATTATTCTCAGTTTCCTCATTTATAAAATGCAAGTAAAAAGAACTATTACCTCATAGGATAAATGGAATGTAAATCACTTTCCAGACAGACCTTAAAGTGCTACCTAAATACCAATTATTTTTGTTAATAATAATTGTATTATTATCTTTAAGCCTCAAAATCACATGTACCCAAAGATGTATTGAATGGATGAACAAATAAAGTCTGACACTCCTACAGAGATGAAATAGACTCATGCTTGTGATTTCTCAAAAATTAGAACCATTGGTTCTACTAGAAAACCTGAGAGTTTTCCATTTTTGTTTAACATTTTGTCCTCCTTCCATTTGGAATTTGTTTTGTTCTTTTAAGATGCCTTCTACGTTCACCTCACAGTCTACTGGAGATTTTTTTCCACCCTAGTTATTTCTGTAATATCTCAAGCTGTGTGAGTAAATTGGTTCAGCAACATTCTTTGCAATGTTTTCTCCCCATAAACTCATGTGCCTTCATGACAATAAAATCTGTCCAAAGTCCTTGCTCACAATTGGTATGAAATTCTCTAAGTTGCAAATTATGGATTATTATGTTTTTTGGGCACCAGTTCCACTGCCCAGGATAAATGCAAGACCTTTTTCTAATCAGGGCTAATGGTCAAATTAATGCCATTACCTTCCTTCCGTCACTTCTCTGGGGCACAGTTTCCAGGGTCCCTTCCAGCTCTAATGTTCTATGAGGCAGTTTGAAATGCTTCTGTTTGGTGTGCTGCAGAACTGCCTTCAGAGCACTCAACTCCTTCCTACTAATGAGCTTAAATTTCTCCTTTCTCTGAGGCAAAATTTCTGGCATAGTCTGATAAGGAGATGGTTCTACAGGAAAATCTTGGGCTAACACCTGGCAACATTCCAAGGGAGGCCCACTCCAAAGCTTTCTCAGGATAGATGCAGCTGCTCCCCATGTGACCATCATTTCCAGGAGAGCTTTACTGAACAGTGACAACCATAGACTTGACTCTAAAAGGAATGGAATTTGTTTGGGTTTTTTTTGAGAGTGAATGGAGGTCAGAGTCAGTCTGTTAGAACAGTCAAAAGTAGATGTAGAGTTGAGGAGAACTATAGGTATGAAGAATAGGACTAAGGGCCCATTTTTTAAGGCTCCTAAAAATAATTGGTTATGCACAGAAAAATGTAAGCTCCTTATGGGCAGTTGCTTTTTTTCATGCCTGTCTTTATATCCCAGTGCCTACTACAGTGCCTTACATGTAATAGGCACTTAATAATTATTTATTGAATCCACTGTACTTAACTTATAGGTGATTAGGGTCATAATGTTAAGAATGGGAAACCTGAGAAGACAGAGCAAACCCCCCTCTTCCTAGAATAAATAACTTTCATTATAAGCATCGTTACCCTAAGATGGCTTTTATTAGGGGTTTTTTTTTGGTGTGGTCGGTAGGTGAGTAGGGTAGTCCACATCCCATGTGGGGTTAGCAATATAGGCCCCTGGACTAATAATTGCAGAGGCTGTATGGCCTAGTGAAAAGAACTTGAGGCTATAAGAACAAAAGTTTGTTGGTTTTGCTATGTTACCAACTAACTCATATTTCAGTTTTTTTTTATCTGTCAGATGGGGATAAAAATACATACCCTACTTATATAACACAGTTATTATGAGGATCTGGAGATAACAGATAAAAAGGATTTGCTGCCACCTTGAGAAGACTTTCCCAGCAAAAGCAGGAACCTATCCAGCTACAGCTGACTCGATAGGAACTAGAAGGCAGGGCTTGCTTCCTGTTTCTTCTTGTTGTGGTTGGGTTGTTTTGCAGTCTTGTCCAACTCCTTGTGACCCCGTTTGGGGTTTTCTTGGCAATGATACTGGAGTAGTTTGCCATTTCCTTCTCTAGCTCATTGTACAGATGAGGAAAGTGAGGCAAACAGGGTTAAGGGACTTGCCCAGGTTCACACAGCTAGGAAGTGTCTGAGGCTGGATTTGAACTCAGGAAGATGAGTTTTCCTCACCCCAGGCATGGCACTCTATCCACTGTGCCACCCCAGCTGTCCTTAATTCCTGTACCTGGGTATAAAGACACAAAAGCATCCAGAAGAAACTGAGTACTGCCAATAGGGTTGCACCCTGTGTTGAACCAAAACGCTCCCTGTTCTCCTGGCATGAGAATTTTCTATCTGCCCCCCAACTTAGACCATAACTCTTTGCTTGACACTTGAACTCGGTTGACCTTGGTACTGACCTGCTGCTTCTGCTCAGGGACCTCTCTCCTGCTCCTGGTCCCTTGACTGACTCTACAGTAACTGACTTCTGGATCTATAGAACTAACAAGAGGTTCTGGCCGTGGTCCTTTATATCCGGGAAAAGTACAATTTGTGCCATGGGAAATATTCAGACCCAGCCCATTGCAAGTCTCTTCTGTGAGTGAGGCAAGGAGGAACAATCATTTTGAAAAATCAAAACGATTCCCAGATCTACATATACTGACCAAATCTCTCTGTCGAGTTCCAGGCTCCCATAGCCAACTGCCTTTTCAACATTTTGAATTGGATATCCCATAAATATCTCGACTCAGCATATTCAAAATAGGAAATATTGTCTTTCTTCTAATATTTTTTCTAATTTATCAGTATCCTTCCTAAAATGTACTTGTGCAGCTGGGTAGTGCAATGGATAGAGAGCACTGGGCCTGGAGTCAGGAAGACCCAGGCTCAAATCCCACCTCAGATACTTACTGGCTGTGTGACCCTGGGCAAGTCACTTAACCAGTTTTCCTCAGCTTCCACACATGTGAAATGGGGATAATAACAGAAGCCACCTGGTACAGTCATTATGAAGATCAAATGAGATAATATTTGTAAAGCTTTCAGCACAATGCCTGGCATATAATAGGTTCCATGTAAATGTTTATTCCCTTCTTGCCCAAAATGTTGTGTGGATGCAAGCCTTCGTTGAAGTGGCATTTCCCAAACTGTGTCCCTTAGAGCTCTAGTGATGTGAAGTAAGCTCCTCAAGGGCAGGGTCTGTCTGAATGAATAGGGGAAGAAACTAAGAAATTGAAAAAACCCCTCAATTTTCCTACTTCCTCTCTCTCATTTATATCTTCATTTTCCTATTTGAAAATAAATTTCTTATTATCAATTCTCTCTTTTCTTCCTTCATATTTATGAACGAGAAGAAGATAAAAAAGGTTAACAGAAGAAAATTCTTAGCTGGTAGATCTAATCTGTGGTTTCATCAGTATAGTGAACTGATCATGTGGAAATTTCTCCTACTTATGCTTATTAACAACTCTTTAACTTTAAATGTTGAAAATTTGCCTGAGACACTGAGAGTTTAAGTGACTGGGCTGTGGTCACATTGTCAATATGTATCAGAGGCAAAACCTGAACTCAAGCCTTCTTGACTCCAAGACTGGCTTCTATCCACTATATTGTGATGTTCTGTGAAAACTATTTCACACTTCACTTACTGCATTTGGGCTTGTATGTCTATGATGTGGACATGATGACTTCTGAGGTCACTTTCAACTTTAAGCTTACAATTCTATGACTAACTTTCTCACTGTTTCTAAAAGCTTTGCTGTTAGCTTTATCTGTTTGTCCACTATGGATTTTCTGCTCTATTTCCTCGTCTTTATTTTTTTGATGTTTACAGAGTTTTGCCTTCAATCAGGTCAATTTACCTTTGGCCAGTTAAAAGTTAAAGTTGAATTGTTTTTGGTGTGAGTAGTGTTTTTCATGAGTTTCCTTATCTTTAGGGTTCATAGGCTATTATTTTAACCTTTAAAATATAGATTTTTTTGGCTGCAAACAGTTCATGTTTTTCTCTTCCTTAACTATTTTAACTAATGCCAACCTTCTGGTATGTTTCTACAAACACCCTGTCAGATATCTACCAGAGCTTTAAGAATCCTCAATCCTAAAAAAAAAAAAAAAAAAGCTGGGGGAGCCAAGTAGAAAATGGCTGAATGGCTGAATAAATCACGGGATATGAATGTGAAGGAAAGCTATTTCACTGTAAGAAATGATGAATATGAAGACTGTAGAGGAGGCAGTATCTCAATGGATACAAGAAAAGGACAAACACAGTAATAACAATAACATAAATGAAAGCCAACAGTGGGCTGCAGAGCTCTAGTTGTCACAGCCAATCTTGGTCTTGGCGAAAAGATGATGAAACATGTTGCTCTCCTCTGAATAGAGAGGAAGGCGACTCTGAGTAAGGCATATTGCACAGGTTATCCAGATACAGTCACTGACAACTCTTACGAGGAAAGGTTTGTGCATGTGTTGTATGTGTCCATGTATGTGTGCCTCCCTACTGGCTTCACTATCCCACTTACCACAATGGTTTCACAAATGTGAGAAGCATACTTAGTCTAGGAATAAACAATACTCGTCGGAAAGCCGAGAAGGTTTTTGATACCTTCATTTTACATTTATTCTTTCTGAATAAATAGGTAGCCCCCTTAATGGAGAATAGAGAGACTCAGACAAATGGGAGCCTTTTATGCTGCTTCCATTCGAAGGTCCTACCTTGTTCCCCATTGGCTAGATGCAGCCTTCTGAATTGCCCATGTCGTACTCCACTCAAACAAGACATCCCTCTTCCTGGACTGTCCTTATCTCTTCAAGATTTAAATTTAAAATCAAGATTTTTTGCTATTCTTCTCACTAGACATTTCATTTCCTAACTACTTTTACAAGGACTTTCCTCCATACCTGGAGTGTCCTCCTTCCTCTCCTCCATATGCTGATGTCCTTTTAGTCCCAGCTAAAATCACATCTTTTTCAACAAGCCTTTCCTGATCCCTCTTAATGCTATTGCCTTAAGTTGATTAGCTCCAATTTATTCTGTATACATCTTATTTGAATGTAATTGTTTGTAGGTTGTTTCTTCCATTAGACTGTGGGCTCCTAGAAAGCAGGGACCCATTTTTTGTTCTTATTTGGGGTTTGTTATGGCAGTGGGCTGAAGGTTTGACACCTCGTGTCATCTACACCATAACAAAAAATTAAAAAGTGAAAAATTCCATGCAATTGATTTCTCAAAGCAGATGGTTTTGAGTGATCTTTTTAACCATATTAAAGGATTTACCTAGTTGTTTTGGTGTAGACGTGGCCTTTTGTACTTCTTAAAAGATTATGTCGACCACTACATACAAGGATGGATGATTTCACATATGTGAGGAAGTTCCTTCCATTAAGGCCCATTTGCAGCTTTAAGGTTCAAGTGTCTATCCAAGACTATAAGAGGTTAAGTGATTACCTAATAGCCATAGAGCTAGCATCAAAATTTTCTTCCACAGAAGCATTATTTGAACCCAAGTTTTCTTGACTCACTTTCCAGTACTCTTTCCATTACATAATGATGTTTCAAGATATCCAGTATAACTATAAATTATTATTATCCAATCGCTTTGCTCTAAAAGGAAAATATGGGTAGTAAAGGTTTGATATGACCTAAGAGGGATTTATAAATATAGGAAAGTAAATTAGATTGGAAGCATTGTAAATGAGGCAGAGAGATTTCATTAATTTTTTATGAAAAATGATTAGTATGAATACATAAATCTAATGGAAGTAAGAATATGCATAAAATATCTCATACTTTGGCCTGTAGCTCTGGATTTTTCAGGACACTCTATAAGCACTAATGAAAGGTCTATTAATCAATTAATGGCATGTACCACTGCAGAATCCTTAATGACTCTTATTGGATTTGCTTATAATTAAGATGCATTGTAAGAAGTCACTCTGAAAGTCATAGGAAATGCAAGTTAAATGTAGTTTTAGCTCTAAAGAAACGCAATGATGACTTCTGATCTCAAAGAAAATACTTATGTTTTCTGATGTTAATCCTTAGGACCAGCATTTACCCCACCAATAAATGGATTAAGCAATGACTATACTATGTAATTTTAAGTGGGCAAAATAAGATTATCTCCTTTACCAACCCACCATGGCATAGCTCTATTTTCCAATATCACCTGAAGTTCTTAACACTAATCTCTCCTTGAGCTTACACAATAAATGTTAACTATTGGATCAAGAAATCACCTAGGTTTTCATGACACTGTTGTCTCCTGATTCTCCTGTCTGACCTCTTCTTCTCAGCCCCTTTGTTAGATCTTCATCACCAGGAATGATGGTTATGTCCCAAGGCTCTGTCCTAGCCACTCTTCTCTTATCCTTCTTTACTTATCTTGCTTATGATCTCATTAGTTCCTAGAGTTTTCGTTGCTATTCTTATAGAGATTATCCCCAAATCTATATTTTTTGCCCTTACCTCTACCCTGAACTCTGGGTTTGCATCACTAATTGCCTTTTCGATATCTCAGACAGGATGCCCTGTAGGCATCTCAAACTTAATATGAGCAGACAAGTCATTATCTTTCACCTTAAACCCTCCCCTCTTCCTACCTACCCTATTACTATTGAGGGCACAGCCTCCCTGTCACTCAGGCTTACAATATAAACATCAGCCTCAGCTTCCCCCTTTTACTTATTTCATATTCAATCTATTGATGTCTTTTTTCCTACTTTCACAAGATCTCATATACATTCCCTTCCCTCCACTCACCCAGCTATACTAGTCTCTTGGGTTCTTTTATACAGGGTGTTCCTAAAATCTGGACACATAGAAAATCTCATTAACTATGCATATTTTCAAGAAATGAAATGAATAAAATTTTTAACATTTTATTTAATTAGCATACATTTTAGCCACGACAATTTCATATGGAATAAAAGCTTTTATTAGCTATTGGAACTATTTTCCACACTAATGAAATTAATTTAGTTAATGAGATTTCCTATGTGTCTCCTATGTCTTCCTATGAAATCTCATTTATGTTAATTAAATAAATTAATTATGTTAATAACTATGTTAATTAAAGAAATTTTGAAAATTAAGTAAGAGAAGTAGAGGAAAAATTAGGAAGAGAAATGAGAATGATGCAAGAAAATCATGAGAAGAGAGTCAACAACCTGACTGAAGAAAATAACACCTTAAAAAATAGATTAACTCAAATGGCAAAAGAGGCCCAAAAAGCCAATGAGGAGAAGAATGCCTTAAAAAGTCGAATTTGCCAGATGGAAAAAAAATTTCAAAAGCTCATGAAAGAGAATAATTCCTTTAGAATTAGATTGGAGCAAATGGAAGCTATTGAATTTATGAGAAATCAAGATACTATTAAACAGATCCAAACAAATGAAAAAATGGAAGGCAATGTGAAATATCTCATTGGAAAAACCACTGACCTGGAAAATAGATCCAGGAGAGACAATTTAAAAATTATTGGACTACCTGAAAGCCATGATCAAAAAAAGGGCTTAGACAGCATCCTTTAAGAAATTCTCAAGGAAAATTACCCTGATATTTTAGAACCAGAGGGCAAAATAGAGGTTGAAAGAATTCACTGATCATCTCTTGAAAAAGATCCCCAAAAGAAAACTCCTAGGAATATTATAGCCGAATTCCAGAGTTCCCAGGTCAAGGAGAAAATATTAGAAGCAGCCAAGAAGAAATGATTTGAATATTGTGGAAACATAATCAGGATAACACAGGATCTAGCAGCTTCTATATTAAAGATTAGAAGGGCTTGGAATATGATATTCTGGAGATCAAAGGAACTAGGATTAAAACCAAGAATCACCTACCCAGCAAAACTGAGTATAATGTTTCAGGGGAAAATATGGTCATTCAAGAGCTGCAGGATTTTCAAGCATTTTTGATGAAAAAAACCAGAGCTGAATAGAAAATTTAACATTCAAATACAAGAAGCATGTGAAGGTAAACAGGGAAAAGAAATCGTAAGGAACTTATCAGAGTTGAACTATTTACATTCCTACATGGAAATATGATAATTGTAACTTATGAAACTTTTCTCAGTATGAGGATAGTTGAAGGGAATATAAATGTATGTATGTGTATATATATATATATATATATATATGTATGTATACATACATATATGTCTATATAGGAAGGTATGTATGTGTATGAATACATATGTGAGTGTGTGTATATATGCATATAGGTATACATAGACAGAGGGCACAGGATCAATTGAATAGGAAGGCATGACATTTAAAAGGTGAAATTGAGAGGTAAGAGAGGAATATAATGAGAAGAGGTGGAAAGAGACAGAATGGGGTAAATTATCTCATATAGAAGAGGCAAGGGATAACTGTTACAATGGAGGGGAAGAACAGGAAGGCAAAAGGGAATGGGTCAACATTACTCTCATTGAATTTGGCTTAGGGAGGGAATGACATACACTCTAAATTGGGTATCTTGCCCTATAGGAGAGTAGAAAGGAAGGGGATGAAAGGAGGGATGATGGAGGGAGGGCAGGTTGGGGGGAAGGGTTGTTAGAAGCACACACTTTTGTAAAGGAACAGGGACAAAGTAGAGAATAAAACAAGTGGGGGTGGGATAGGATGGAGGGAAATATAGTCAGTCTTTCACAATACATCCACCATGGAAATGTTTTGTGTAACTACACATGTACAACCTATATTGAATTGCTTATCTTCCTAGGAAGGGTGAATGATGAGGGAGGCAGGGAAAGAATCTGGAATTTAAAGTTTTAAAGTCAAATGTTTAAAAAAAATTATTATTATTTACGTGCAAATAGGAAGTAAAATATATAGGCACTGGGGAATGGAGATCCATCTTGCCCTACTGGAAACTGGGAGGGGGGATGGGAGAAGATATAGGAGAAAGTAGATTGGGGTAGGGGGTATACAGTGGGATCACTCTTTTGGGGTGGTGGGTAGGAGAAAGATGGGGAGAAAATTTGCAACTCAAAATCTCGTGGAAATGAATGATGTAAACTAAAAATAAACATAAAAGTTAATTTAAAAAAGAAATTACAGGCAGAACACACACACACACACACACACACACACACACACACACACACAAAGTTCTCCTTAGAGTTCAGTCTGAGGTGTGTTTCTCAACACTTTTGTTCTATTCTAGTTTCCCACTGGGGATTTTCTTATGGTCTCTGAAGAATTAAGCTAACTGACTCGTTAAAATAAAATATGACTTAGAAAAAGAGAGAGGGCCCTAGGCGTTTCTTCTAGTCTTTTCTTGTTAGCAGAGATTAAATTATCAAATAAGTTTACTGTCACCTAGGAAGTCACAAAGAATCTAGCTCTACAGGTTTGGGACAGAGTACAAATAAGAATTAATGTCAGAGGAGATTGACAAGGCAGTGTGGGATGCCAATGACTGTGGAGGAGGTCAGGTAAAGATAGGTTTTCCAAGCGGGAATTCTGGGACCCAAGGATTCAGGAGTCAACATGAGAGAGGCATCTAAAGAGGAATGGCAAAGGGATTGGACATCTAAGAAAAGGACACCAAAGAACTTTTCCCATGCTACCATTTTAACTAGGTCTAGTTCTGCTTTGAAAGTTGAGTCAGGTACGGAAGTAAGTGATAGAAGAAGCAGGACCTAGAAAGAGAAGAGAAAAAAAAAAAGAAATTGTGTGGGAAAGTTGGATTGGGTTGTTTGTTAGTTTTCAGAAGACCTCAAAGACATTAGCAGGACACAACTACTATTTACATTTGGCAGAAACATACTAGTTGCGTGTAGAAATGTGGAAGCAGCCACAGATAATAGGGGAAAAGGCAGAAAAGTCTTCTATAAAAAAGTCATAGAAGCGCCATTCTCCCTTCTCCCCCAATCCTGTGTCCTGTGAAAGAGCCCCCACCCCAACTGTGCTCCAAGGCAGAGAAAAAAAAGTCCGTTTGCCTAGGCAGTTAGTGATTCAATAGCAGCAATTCAGCAACCATATATTAATCCCCTCTCCTGTGCAGAACGAGGAGCCCTCACTCATTTTGTAACCTTCCAGTCACAGCTGAAATTTTTCTCCAAAAGGATAGCTTAATCGCCAGATCTGATGGCAGCTTCTCAAACCTCATCTTTCTTGACCTCTCTGATAATGTGATGAAGCCCACTCAGATCAACTCATGGGAGTCCATTATCAGTGTGACCATTTATGCCTCATGAATTGATAAATGCTACAAATGAAGACTTTGATTTATTATTTTGTCGATTGTCCAGACCAGAAGCAGGGAATTCTGAGGCCTCGAAGCCCCATGTGGCCTTCTAGGTCCTCAAGTGCACCCATTTTGACTGAATCTAAATTTTACAGAACAAACCCCCTCAATAAAAACTTGGACTCAGTTAAAACGCAACACCCAAGGACCTAGAAGGTCATACGTGATCATGAGGCCATAGGTTCCCCATCCCTGGTCTAGGGTTAGGAAAATGATAGAGAAAATGTTACTGCAGTTTAAATTTGAAAGTGCGTGTTTCTGGAGAACCAGTCATTAACACTCACCAGCATACCCCTGTAGATACTCCAAGGCACCATCCTAGGTCAATTTCTCTCTCTACATTCTTTTTAATATCCTCAGCTTTTGTAGATTTTACTGTCATCTCTCTGCTGAAGATGCTCAGATTTATATATATCCAGGGTAATCTCTCTCCTGAGCTCCAGTCCTACATCACCACCTGCTGGTTGGACATTTTCATCAGGATGTCCTATAAACATCTAAACTCAACATGTTCAAAATAGGACTCATAAGTCCTCCTCACACCAAAAAAAAAAAAGATTAACTTCATTTCTGACTTTCCCCATTTCTGTCAATGTCATCACTATCCTAACTATCACTCCAATTCTCAGTTTCAGTGTTATCTTCATCTCCTCGCTCTACATTTACAAGGAGTTGTTGAATCTTATCATTTTAACTTCCACAAAATATCTCACTTCCATCCCTTTTCTCTTCATCCACATGGCCACCACCCTGCAGGCCTTTGTCACTTTCTACCTGGACTATTGCAGTAAGAAGTCTAACAGCTGCCTGGCTCAAGCTTCTTCTTACTCACATTTATCCTCCACTCAGGTACCAACGTGATTTTTCTAAAGTTCCAATCTGACTATGCACTCACTCCCTAAACTGTAGTAGCTCCCTATTACCTTTGGAATAAAATATAAACTACATAAGGCCTTTAAAGCTCTTTACCACCTGGAACCAACCTAGCATTCCATCTTATACATGCTCCTCTTGACATATACTACAATACACCCAAACTTACTTTCTTCTTGTTTCTTATATAAGACACTCTCTGTCCCATAGCTCTACTTTTGCACTGGCTGTCTTCCATGCTTGGGATGTACTCTCCAATGCTAAGTCTTAAAATCTCCAGGTTGCAGGGTGGCCAGGAGGCACAATGAATAGAGCACCAGCCCTGGAATCAGGAGGACCTAAGTTCAAATCCAGCCTCAGACACTTAACGCTTACTAGCCGTGTGACCTTGGGCAAGTCGCTTAAATCCAATTGCTTTCCAAAAAAAAAAAATTTCCAGATTGCTATAAGATTCAGCTTAAGCACAACCTTCTACAAGAAGCCTTTACTGATCCCCTCCAGCTTCTAGCACTCCCCTTCCCCATTGACCTTGTAGAGGAAATGCAAAACCTTTCAGGGAAAAGACAAACAGTGAAAGTGAATGGTATGTTCCATCCTCGCCACCTCCAGTAAAACATTTTTAATTCCCTTGGAAATGTATTTGCATGTCTATGAGCATTCATCATAATTCAGCATGTAACTGTCACAAGCAAGCATCCCAAATACAAAACACAATGCACATTCAGGTACGTGATACATGACATTCACATTAGAATTAGGTGTGACCAAGATTAATACATCCAACTAACATAACCCATATGGCTATCATTAATATAATGATTTATGTTTGCAAAACAGTTTATGTCATTTCATTTGGTATTCACAACAACTGTATGAAATTAAATGTTATTACTATCTTCATCATAGACGAGAAACTAAGTACAGGAGAGGCTGAATGACTTATCCTAATAAACTGATTCCAAGTTTTGCTTTTTTGGATTCATTTGATAACATAGTCACTTTTGTTTCAGCCACTTATTTTTATTTTGTATATCTCTTTGCTTCAAGAGTTTTTCTTGTAGGCAACAGATTGTGAGGTTTTGTTTTCTTATCCAATCTGTCACTCTCTTTCATTTTATTGGATTGTTTAATTCATTCACATTTAAAGTTATGAGAGTTAGTTTTATATTTTCTTACATTTATCTCTGATAAAGCTTTTCTCTGAATTAGGATATTTTGTTCTTTTATCTCCTTAAAGACAATATATTGCCTCCAGTTATTTTTGCTTCGTCTACTTTAGACAGGCAACCCTATCTCCACAGGCTTTATTCTCCTTACCCCTAAATCCCTGTCCATTTTATCACTCCTTTTCTTAGTTTGAGTTTACTTATTAATTTTTTTATTTCTTGCTTTTATCTAGTTATCTAATTATTTCCATCTTCCCCCCTTAAAGTAGTTAATTATAATCTCTCTCTCCTCATTACTTTTTTTCTTCTTTTGCACATTTTTGTTTAAAAAAGGATTTCTTTACACCATTCTCTTCATTAATTCTCTTCCCTTTCTGTCTGTTTTAGACTTCTGTTCTTTGATTCGTGGTCCTATGCTTATTTAGTCTCTATGTTTCTCATGGAATTAAAGCTTCTAAAATGCCAATTTTGAAATCTATAATTTCTATATTATTCCCTTTTATCAGATCTTGCCCCTTCTCCCATTTATTCTGTTGTGACTCATTCTTAGAAATATCAATTAACAAAACACAAAGGATAGAAGTATTGCCCCACAATAGAAATTTCCCTGTGTCCCTGATCATGAAATCCAATTAATTACACTCCTTGCCCTCTTTATAATATTTTACCCCCTTTGTCATGGAATCTCCTCTCAGGGTTCACGTCCTTGAATTCTTCTGGATGACAGTAGCTCTGATATCCTTTTTCATAAAGCAGAATGCTCTTCACAAAGGCACAACACACTTTCAAAGTTCATAGTCTCTCTGATCCCTACAGATTATGCCCATTATAAGGTTCCCACTTCCTGTTGTGAAAGATACCTTTCCCCCAATGGGAGTGCTTTTCAGTGGGATTTTCTCTCACCACCAAATCAAGAATTCCCACCTTCTTTCCCCATTTCAATCTTTTCTTTTGCCACCTCATTCATTTTCCTATATTCCCATTTTTTCCTGAAAGACTAGGAGTTATTGTCCTTTCACCAATTACCACTGAATTGATTAGGGTATATTACGCAGTCCTCTCTCCCGTTTTATGCCCTTTCTCATTCTGCAGTACAGTCCCACAAAACACATTGGATCAACTCTATCAGGGGGAGGCGTTGTGAGGTTTAGTCCATGGTTTTTGAGGCATATTCCTCCTCCACCATCACTCCTCCTATTTCTTTAAGTTCTACTTTCATTTTTATCCTCTTATGTAATTTTAAAAAGAAATCTTTTCACAGTCCATCTATTATTATTTCCTTCTTTTAACTTGCCTTTCTCTTTCTAGGTTTCTCTTCCCTTCCCCTTTTCATAGTCTCTAGATACATTTCTGTCCTTTCTTTGAGGGCAGCTAGGTGGTATAGTAGATAAAGTGCCAGCCCTGAAGTAAGGAAGACCCATTTTCCTTAGACCAAATCTAGCCTCAGACATTTAGTTGTGTGACCCTAGGCAAATCATTTAATCCTCTTTGCCTCAGTTTTCTCATCTGTGAAATGAACTGGAGAAGGAAAAGACAAACCTCTCTAGTATCTTTGCCAAGAAAACCCTAAATGGGGTCATGAAAACTCAGACACAACTGAAAAACAACATTTATTTGTTTAAGGGGCTTGATGATCATCTTCCCTCCTGTTTTCCTATCTTCCCTGTTGCTTTATTTGCTTATGCTCCAGATTTTTAAATGAATTTTCTTCCTCCTCAGATCTTTGATAATATCAGGTTCCCTGCTACGTTGTATATTCCCCTATTGCTCATTTTCTGATTCCTTCTCCTTTGAAGGTAGATCCCCCAGGGATTGGACCTTAAACTTGCCTGTTTCCTTCCAAGTTGGAGAATTCACTTCTCACCAGCATTAATCTGGTGCATCAAGTACCAGTGGTGTGGATGTAACTAGACCCAGCTGCACACTAATCCCTATTCCTTTGGGCCTAGCACAGATCTCCATACATGATGGTTCCCTGCCCTAATTCCCTCTGTTCTTTAGTTTATTGGCTGTCCACTGCTAGAATTACTGGCACTCAGGCAGAATATGTTCCAATTTCCTGTATCTCGACTTCTACAAGTAGGTGGGTAGAGTGGAAGTCTGTTGTTTATTGCCACAAAATGGTGTGGGAAGGGCAGGGGAAAGGTATGCTGGAAGAGATTGCAGTGGCAATAAGGAAATTACTGGGTGGCTCCCCAGTCACAAGTCAGTGGGTCAAAATTGTACTGCCCTTCCAGACTGTAGGAACTGGTGAGGGAGGTGCCGCTGAGCAACCATGTCAGGGATTAGTCTTCTCTGCTATTCATTCACAAGGTTGTTAAGTTGTTTGGCTTCATGGTGTCTTGACCTGTGGAGACAACTGTAGTAACTGGTTTACCTCTTGCACATAATTTCCGTTTTGGGGAGATTTTGAGGATTAGTGTGGACTAGAGAAGATGTCCAGCCCTTCCTCTTGCCCTGTGTCACTTGACACAAAACTTGTAGCTCTCATCCAAACATCATGAAGTTTGCTCATGACATCAGCCCTAGAAGTATTGTATACATATGATAACAATTCTACGTGTTGGCTACCATGAGCTTCCTTCTCAGTACACACGGTTCCTAACTTGTTCCTTGGTATATGGTTGAAACTTTCCAACTGTGGGTATTCCTAAGGATATTACCATTTGCTTCTAGCCATCTTGATTCCTGCCAAAGCCAATAGCTCCTTAGGTAATTTCCTTTCAAAATCTCTATAGTGATGGGTGAAATCTGAAATAATTGAAGAAACAACAGTTTGAGCTTCTGAGTGTGTCATTTATCAAGTGATGTATGTCAACTGCATAATAAATCAGGACCAGACCTCCCCAAATATAAGGGGAGACAGATTTTTATGCATTAAAAGAAAACAATTAACAGGGTAAAAACCAGGATACAAGATTAGGTAATTTGATTTCTAATTAGTGGAAAGATCAGGGGCTTTCTGAGTTGGGAGGGGGAGAGGAAACAGGTACAATTTCCTGAAATCAGAAAAAAAAAGGTATCCTCCTCCTCTCCTCCCCCAAGTATCTATGTAATCAAAGGAACAGTGAAACAGTAACTAATCAACCAGTACCTGGCCAGTTTTCAGATAAGACCTATGGGTTGCTTGAGATGTACGATTATGAGAAAATTCCTTGCATTAACCTTTCTGGTCAACATAACCTAGATCCTTAGTTAAGAGTCTAAGCAACAGGTAAAAGTGATCCAGCTTCCCAACTATGCAGGGCTAGGTTTAAACAATGCAATACAGTTTTCTCACAATTCCATAAGTGAATAAAGTTTTTTCAAAAGACAGAAACTGGACTAAACTAGATCCAGAAATGAATCACAAAATGGAGTCAGTGTGGTTCACTTATTTCCCACAGTTTCCTCACTATCTTAGTCAGAGCATATTCTGACATGAAAATCATATGTAGAAAAACGTTTTTCTCACAACATCTTAGCAGAAGGTAGTAGAAGCTGTCTGGTTCCTGGTTGACTGTGCCTGTGCATATGGGGTAAAATAATCCATTACCACTATGATATTATGATATTTGATATTAGGATATTATGATCTTCCTATCTCTTTCCATAGACAAAACATCCAAGAGAATAAGTCCCCAAACTTGTTGATGAACAGATTTCCCATGCATACAAGCAAAAGTTAACAGCACTTTCCTTTGAAAATTTTGACCATAGATTTCACAACTCTCATATATGTGTGTGCATATAGACACATGTATATGCATACATATATACATACATAATCTCTATGTGCATTAACATGCGCAATACACATACACATACACATACACACATATACATACAAATACACATACATATACATATACATACACACATTTTGGACTATTAAATCTGTTTATTACTAACTCGAGAGTCAAAAGTGATCATAGTGTTGTTATGACCATCTTCTTCTTCTTCTTCCTTTCTTTGGAGGGGGAAGGTAAGGCAATTGGGGTTAAGTGACTTGCACAAGGTTGCACAGCTAGTGAGTGTTAAGTGTCTGAGGTTAGATTTGAATTCAGGTCCTCCTGACTCCAGGGCCGGTGCTCTATTCATTGCGCCACCTAGCCGCCCACAGCATCAACTGCTTCTTGAAAACATGTAGCGAATCAGTTAGAGTCTGACTCAGCACTATATTACAGTTTCACTTTCTGCTATTTTCTTAAGAGTAAGATGTCCTCTAGAGAATTGAGCTTAAGTCTCCAAGGATCATTCTCTTGCTTCTTGGCTTATACTCAAGTCCTTTATCATACAGTTGCTCCCCATTACCAATTATCTAAGGTCAGCTGAGGCAAAGAGGCTTGGGTTTGTGAAACAGAGTTCACACATGTAAATGAAACCCTTTCCCACAGAAGGACCAGAGTCTCAGTAGTCTGTCTTCTAATTTCATCCTTCAACTGAAGCCACTCTCTCCAAAAGTTATTCATGGTTTCTCAGTTACCAAGTCTAATGGTCTTTTCTCAATCTCATCCTTCTTGACCTCTCAGTAGCCATTGACATCACCCTTTTCTCCTTTTTGTGGCACTACTCTCTCCTGGTTCTCCTCCTACCTGTTTGACCACTTCTTCTCAGTCTCCTTTGCTGCATCTTCATCCATACTATGCCTGTTCTCCGTGAGTATCCCCCAAGGTTCTGTCCTGGGATCTCTTCTCTTCTCTCTCGACACTATTTTGGTTGGTGGTCTCATCAGCTTCCATGGATTCAATTACCCTTTCTACGAAGATGATTCTTAGATTTATTTATTTAGTCTTAAGCTCTCTCCTGACCTCCAATTTCATATCTATAACTGTCTATTATATATTTCAAACTAGATGTCCTGTTGATATCTTAAACTCAGCATGTCTGAAACTGAGCTCATCTTTTCCCTAAAACCTTCCTGTCTTCCTAACTTTCCTATTAGTATTGAGGATACCAGTGTTCTCCCAGTCATTCAGGTCCACAAATTAGCTATTATCCTTGACTCCTTATTCTCAATCTCCCTATCTCCACCCCCATATCTAATCTTTTGCTTATCTGTCAATTCTAACTTTGTAATATCACTCATACACACCATGGTGACACTGTCACCATCTTGAGGTAAGTCCTGAGCTCCTCACCGCTGGGCAATTGTAATATAGTCTTCTAACTGTATTTCTGACTCAAATTACTTCTCTTCTAATCTTCCATTCAGGTAACAAAATAATCTTACTAAATTACATACTTGACCTTACCTCTCCCCTATTCAACCAACTTCAGGAGCTCCCTATCACTCCAGGATCAAATACAAAATTCCCTGTTTTTTAAAGCCCTTCACAACCTTGCCTCTTCCTATATTTCCAGTCTCCTTACACCTCATTCACTTCTATTGTGAAACATAGTGACACCGATCTCTTTGTTGTTCCTTACACAAGACATTCTATTTCCCAGTTCCATGTATTTGGTGATCTCCCATGCCTGGTATGCTTTTCCTCCTCATCTCTGTCTTCTGGCTTTCTTCAAGTCTCAGCTAAAAATCTCACTTTCTGCAAGAAGACTTTCCTGATCTCCCTCAATGTTAGTGCCTTCCCTTTGAGATTACCACAAATTTGTCCTGTTTATTTTTTCATTAGCAGCTATTTGCATATTGTCTTCCACCATTATATTATGAACTCCTTGAAGACAGGGACCATTTTTGCTTTTCTTTGTAGTCTTAACCCTTAACACAATGATTGACATATAATAGACTCTTCGTAAATGCTTGTTGACTTGACTGTACTGTTGGGTGACATTGTTAGAACCTTAACACTGTTAGGTCCATCCCCCTTACTTGTTTCAAATTTCGTTCATTCCTCCCATGGGTTTCACTATAGTCTCAGTCACATGTGACCTATAGGATAAGACAAATAAACCCATGTTATTATTTCGAGCATGTCAGTGCATGCAGAATTCAGAGGTGGCACATGCTACCAACCCATTTGTAATAGGCAGCATCCAATTTCACCTTGATCAAAATGTTAGGAAGTGAATTGTTGTCAGTCAGCAATTAGAATGTCATACTTTAACTCTACAAGATGAATTAAAATCCTGCCAGAGATGTTTATTAGTTATGTAACCATTAAGAATCATTGACATCTCTTTGCCCTTAAGACCTCAGGGTCAGTTTCTGGTGTTTAGGAAGCATGTCATATCCCCACTCTTCCTCTAAGAAGCTATAGAGGGTTAGTCACATCATTCCTCCCTAGTCAGGGCTTACTCATAATTTTCTCTTGTACAATGACTCTCCTGCTCCCCACAAAGCAACCAAAGATCAGTGGCTTGTCCCACAGTGAGAACAGTGTGGGGGTAGGAAGAGGAGCCAAAGACAGCTACTCATTGCACTAGAGGGGAGAGCTGAAGAACAAGAGGAATGAAAGTTTGCAAAGAAGTACAGTGCCTGGTACATAGTAGGTGCTTAGCAAATGTTGATAGATTGCACACATTATCTCATTCAGGCTTCATAACTCTGAAAAGCTAGAATCACAATCTCAATTTTATTGATTAGGAAACTGATGCAGAGAAATTAAATGATTTTCCCATATGATGTTATGTGACATTTGACTTCTAATCTGACACATTTATTGGAAGTAATGACCAATTGGGCAGCCAAGAGAGGTGAGGGCCACGTTGTGAAGGGTTTTCAAAATTGAATGGAGCACTTTTTATAGTGTGTCCCAAAAGACTTAGTGCAAATTTAAGCTGCAATAACTTCAGAAGTAGAATTGCTAGAAATCTACAAAAAAGGCTACATCTGAAAGATTAATTGAAATTTTAAAATGTTGTTATGTATCATATTAACATTCAACATAATGACTGTCTTATGGTAAACATCACTCTAGTCAATTTTTGAACTTTCATAAGCTGTTGTTCATTGACTGAAAGGATTACATTTGTAATCCTAGCATTAGGATCATACAAAGAATGAGGTTTTGGTACATACACAACAACTTTGATGTGACTCTACAAGAAAAAGTCTAATGGAAATAGATCAGGTTGCTGAGATGACCATGAAAGAAGACCACTCTGACTTATTTTCTCCATTAGAATATAAGCTCTTTGAGAGCAAAGACTGTCTGTTTTTGTTTTTATATCCTCAGAATTTATAACATTACCTGGAATATAGTAAGTGATTAATAAATGTTTTTTAAAAAATTTATTTCTGGGGTGGTTAGGTGATGCAATGAATAGACTCTTGGAGTCAGGAAGACCTGAGTTCAAATTCGGCCTCAGACACTTAATACTTACTAGCTGTGTGACTTTGGGCAAGTCACTTAACCCCAATTGCCCTGCTTTCCTGCCTCCAAAAAGGGAAAAAAAAATATTTGTCTCTTCTGAGCTTAAGTCCTGCTTTTGTCATGGATTATGTGACCCATGGTCAAGTAGCCTAACCTTCCAGTACTCCAAAATTATGTTATATACAAATTGTTGATTTAAATAAGTATAAGGAATTTCCACACTAGAAGTTCTTTTCAGGAATGAAATCACAGGTCCAGACCAAAAAAGAAAGATTGCAACATTTTCTGTCATTAAGAAGTGCTAGAATGACAAAAGTGATGAAAGGAAGGAAGATCCAAAAAGGAGAGGAGGGCAGTAAGAACTTGCCAACACTCTCCAGGAAGAAGCATGGTGTGGTGAATAGAGTGTTTCATTTGAAGTCAGGAAGAATTGGGTTTGAATCCTACCTCTGCCACTAGTTATGTGACCATGAGGAAGTCACTTAACAATTTGGAACCTCAGTCTTCTCACCTGAAAAATGGGGATGATAATACTTATGGTAACAACACACAAGGTCTCATAAGGTTCAAATGATATTAAAGTATGTCAAGAGCTTTGCAAGCTTTAAAGATTTATGTAAATGCCAGTTATTACATATAAATTATTTGTATTATATATAATATATAATATATAATATAACATATATAATATATAATATAATACAGTTACTGTAGTATATACAGTAATAAACAGTACCTGAGAAAAGGACTCCTAAGTACATTGAATCCTCTTTTTTGAACTTATACTTATCAAGACAAGTTGGCTCTCCAGATAGGCTTTCCCACTGGAAAGAGGAATAACAAGTTCATTGATAATTCTATTTTTTAATTTTAAAATTAGATTTAATTTCGTAAAGTTTATCTACCAGTCTTTTCATTTGGGTTAGTACTGTTCACTTCCCAAACTTGATGACCTCTGGGTGTTGGATTAAATTGGATTCCTGAGTGTGTAAAAGTGAGAGACCAGGACCTGACCTGAGAGGAGTTGAACAGGACTCACCAGCCAATGAGGTCAATTGTCCCCTTCTCCATAGCAGCCTGCTTTAGCTAATTTCAATGGTTATCAACCCCGAGTACTTTCAAGTGGTTTTGTTGCTCCGTGGAGACACCTGCTGGTCATTTTTATTTATGTCTTTTGAACATTTTAGCCAAAAAAAAAGCCAGCCTAGTGGCACTACAGTCTCAGAATTCTTGTGATCCTACCTGTACAGACTTTTATTTATAAATTATATACATATGCTACCATACTACTATATTGTGTACACTATAAAATACACAAAATAGAAAATTTCAAAGGATTAAAGATGAATAAACAATATTTCTAATTATAAAAAATTTGACACTACCAAGAAACCCTTTTTATTCTCACTAAAATTATTATTAAGCACTTCTTAAAAAATTAGGCAATGTGACTGAATATGATTCATTTTCTAAAATTCTTGATTTATCTGTTCGTGATACAACAATTATTAAGGTCTGGTTCCAAGTTTGACTTATTTTGAGTTTTACTTTTTTTTGGTGGAGATTTATTTTAAATGACCACTCTGACAGAGAGATGTCACAAAGAGACGTAGATCAAAGAAGGTCATCACTTTGATACTCATTTTTCAATCCTATTCACCAATTAGTCCAAGGTTTTTGTTGAAACTTTATTGGTAAATTTTTGTCTTTACTCATAATAATCAGTTATTTGTATAAACTAGATGGAAAGCATTACATTTTTAATATTTTAAAAAGAATATTTGAAGTGAGGCTCAAAACTCACTGAAAACTGTTCATTTGGAATACTTGAAATGTTAGAAAATTATTAAGTGTGAAGATGTGAGAATTTTTATACTTGACACACATTGCTTTCTAAAATAAAATCTTTTAACTACCTTGCTAGTTGTAATGACTTTACATTCTCATTCACTAATCTCAAGACACAATACATACCAAGGAAAAGGTTCATTTTTAGTGACAGTGAATGTAAATCTGCATTTCAATCTATCTTAATTCTCTTTCTACCATGCTACATAGACCTCAAAATATCTTTGAGAGTTCAGCAAGTAAACTATATTGGAATGGGACCATTATCATTGACACAGCTGTTATATACAATTGCCCAGAAATAACTTTGGTCCATAATAATTCAAGAAAACTGTCTACTGTCACCCCATATCAAATATTCCTAATATACAAGCTATGTGAAATAAAAAACTTTCATAACATAGAGGAAATTAAAGCCATCTTCCCTATTGTCCTACCTGCTACTAGTGTCATTCCAAGGATGTGTTTTTTTTATTTTAATTTTTTGCTTTTTGGAGGGCAATTATGGTCAAGTGACTTGCCCAAGGTGACACGGCTAGTTTTTGTGTTAGGCGTTTGAGGTCGGATTTGAACTCAGGTCCTCCTGACTCCAGGGCTGGTGCTCTATACACTGTGCCACCTAGCTGCCCCAGTACACCCATTTCTGTCCTCAGCAACTAGCACAGTGGCAGTCAGTTAATAGGTGCGTAATAAAATCTTATTGATTGATTGATTAATTGGAAAGCTAAGTGGTACTTTGAAAAAAGCACTCCATTAAGAGTCAGACCATTCCCCCCTTCGAAGTAAGGAGTGTAATTCTTATAATAATAATGATGGTGATGGTGATGATGATGAAGATAGCTTTTTATAGCATTTTAAGTTTTGCAAAGCACTTAACAAGTATCTCATTTTATCTTCATGACAACCCTGGGCAATGGGCGCTATTATTATTTTCATTTTACAGATGTGGAAACTGAGGAGGGCAGAGGTTAAGTGACTTGCCCAGGGTCACACAACACACTGGGTTGTTTTGTGAATCAAAAGAAAATATAGCAAGTTTGAGAACCACTGTCTTACAGTGAATAGGCCATGGGATAAGAGAAGGTAAAGGCATAAATGTTGGGTCAACTCTTTTAAAATGTTTGTCCATGGGAGAAACATCATTATCATCATTGATGGCACACATTTAGGGAACAAGGCCCAAATGTACTTTGAATGAAGCTCTGAGGTCAGTGGAGAAAAATGGTGGAGAGAAACATACGAATGAGGTGATGAATTCATTGAGAAAGGAGGTAAAATGACCTATAGGCTGGTAGGTAGCAGCCGCCAGAATCTGTATGGGATGATATAAATCTGTAAAACAGAAATCTCCATTTAGGCTTTGCCCTCAATAATGTAGCAAACCCAAGAAGAGAAAATTTAAAGGAGTTTATTGTAGCACCCAAAACAAAAAGTGCAGCCAAGTACCAAATTTAGACAAATTTCATGATAAAAAAGGACAATCCTGATAGGTACATATTTCTAAAAGGGGATGGGGTAGTTTACAAACATGGTAGAGAGACATTTCTGAAAGAGGATCAAAGCCCATATGATTGTTGGCATGTACTGCAGCTACCCCTTGCAAGAAGGCAAGAAAGTGCAGCTAGGAAAGAGAGAAGAGGAATCATGGGTTCACTTGAATTAACCTGGCCCTTGTGATCAATCAAACTCTGTACAAATTGAATGAACCTCAACAGGGAGCGCTGATTATTGAGGCAGACAGAGGGTCTGGCAGTGGCTGGTACTCCTCTGCCTCTTTCCAGTTAATTTTTCTCTTCTCCAGGTTATATAGCCCCATTCAATTTACCCTCATATGACATAGTCTTTTGTCCTAGTGCTGAGAAGCACTCTAGCTTGTCAATTTCCTTCCTAAAATGTATTTCCCAGAACTGAAAATAGTATTAAACATGGAGTTCAAGGAAGAGAGCGCAGGGTCACAATCTCCCTCATTCCAGACACTTTGCATCTATTAACTTAGTCTAAGATTGCTTTAGCTTTTTCAACTTGTGTACCCAAATGAACTCAATGTCTCAGGTTGTGCTTGTAGCCCAATAAAACCTTAGAATAGTTTTTCACATGAACTACTGTCTAACTACTCTCCATTCTACTTTGTACAAATTATTTTAAGCCAAAATGGAAGACTTTAAATTTATCTTTATTCAATCGTTTCTTACTACATCTAGTTCCTTTCTCTGTTCTGTTGAGATCTTTATGGGTCCAAATCAAGCCATCTAACATTGTATTAGTTATTCTTTACAGTTTCATGCAATTAGCAGATTTGATAAGCATGCCATCTAGGCCTTTATCCAAATCACTGATAAAAATGTTGAACAGGGAAGAAGAGTGTTCTAGCATTGCTTTAAAGATCTTCTTCCAGGTGGACATGATCTATTAATCAACAATTTTTTGGTCCATTTATTTAACAAATGTCTTGTCATATTACTCAAACTAGCAGATACATTGTCAAATCTCTTGCTAACATCAAGTTATATCATATTCACAGCACTCTCTGATCTCCCAGTCTAACACAGGGAGACAGAGAAGTCTTGTGCTTTCCAGAAGACAATTAAAAAACCTATGAGCTTTGGCTTGCAGACATACATAAAAAAAGACAATCATGTAGGGAAGGAGAGTGATTTTTTTTAAGGAGAGTGAATTTTAAAAGAGGAATGGACTTCATCACCCCGGAGTCTACAATGCTCCTATGGGTGGTTTATTGGGACCACAGTCCCTAGAAATGGGTTTTTAGGGCCCAAGAAGAGTTAACTGGGAGTAAACTTTTCTAAGTTAATAAGAACTTTTCTAACCTTAAGTCAGATAGTTGTCTTGGGTCACAGATTTCAAATTATCACCAGATATAGGTTACATTGTGGCAGGCTTTTACTGGCTTAGCTCTATGAGGTGACTGATAACCTCAAGTTGCTAAACAATGAAAGCCTAGATGGCAGCAGAGAACCAAGATGCTGTTGATGAGCTGGAGACCAGTAGATGGCAGCAGAGAGCAGCTTGGTATTCAGAGACTCTCAGACACAGTGTGAAGCTCTGTGGAGATGTATCATTCTGCACAGAGTTAAATATGCCCATGAGTGAACAGAGATACACTCATCAGCAAAATACTGCACAGAATGGTAACACTATATCTTCTGCTTTTTTAAAATTAAGCTACTTTCTTATCTCTAGTTCACAGGATTATAGATTTAGAATTAGAAGGAACCTCAGCTGTTATCTAGTTTTAGGATTGTAGAGTTATAACCGGAAGAAAACTTAGAGATCATTGAGTCCAACCCCCTCATCTTAAATATGAGGAATTTGAAGCCTAGAGAGATTAAGTGACTTAACTAAGGTCACATAGGTAGTAAGTAAAAGGCAGAGCTGTGATATGACCCCAAGTACTCTGACTCCAAATCCAGCCTAGTCTCCAAACTCCAGAACTCTGGGGCATTTTCCTCTTTGTCCATGAATTTCCAAAGGTCACCAGTAGAGATTCAATAGTTCCTTCTCAGGTCCTTTCAGTACTTAAGGATATAGTTTGCCTTGGTCTAAAGCAGCGGTTCTCAACCTGTGGGTCACAACCTGTTTGGGGGTTGAACGACCCTTTCACAGGGGTCACAGGGGTCGCGTAAGACCATTGGAAAACACATATTTCCCATGGTCTTAGGAACCGAGACACTGCTCGTCTATCCGTTTCCAGGCAGGCCCGCCCACATGCAGATACACCCACATACAAGTATCAAAGGGTCATGGCATTAGGAAGGTTGAGAACCACTGGTCTAAAGACTTGAACACATTGTGGGTAGATTGGGGATTTCTTACCAATTCCTACTGCTCTTTTGATTTTCTGTTTATCATTTTTGGTCTTTCTTTCTCAAGCTGAATATTATTCTCCTTAATGGAGGAAACAGAAGTAAAGTATGAGTTTGTGTTGCCCTTTCTCTGTTATATATTATCATTGCTCTGTCATGTCCTTTCAAAGATAAATCAATAAGTATTTGTTTATTACATGCCAAACAATTCTTGCCCTCAGGAAGCTTTCATTCTATGTTTGACACAAAGACATAAATATGTACACATATTTGTGCATATATATTGTACTAGATATATTTTGTGTATATAAGTATATACTTGTAAGCATATAAACATATATACAGATATACATACATGCTAGGTAACATAGTGGATAGTGTTGGATCTGGAGTCAAGGAAGACCTAAGTTCAAATCTAGCTTCAGACGCTTACTAGATGTGACATGTTGCAAGTGACTTAAATACTATCTGCCTCAGTTTCCTCATCTGTAAAAAGGGGCCAAATAATAACACCTACCTTCTAGGGTTGTTGTGAAGATTAAATGGTATATTCACGAATGATACTATATAAGTACTAACTGCTATATCAAATATATTCAAAATAAATACAAGGTAAATTTTTTCAAGGGGGAAAAAATAGCACCCTGGGTGGGTATCTAGTTCAGAAAAGATATCATAGAAGATACCACTTTAGCAGAGATTTAGAAGAAAAAAGGGGATCCTAAAAGGTATAGAGGAAGGTGGAGTACACTCCAGGCAAATGCAAAAGCATCAAGATAGGAGATGGAATGTAGCACATGAGAAAACAGCAAAAAGGTCAATTTGACTGGAGTGAAGAATACAAGAAGGTAGGTTGGGGCCAGGTTATGATAGGCTTAAAAAGGTCAACAGAGGAGCTTATATTTGATCTTAGAAGCAATAGAAAGTTTTTGGAGTTTATTAAGTACATAGAATTTTGGAAAAATCACGTGGGCAACTATTTGGAAGTAGTAGAACAAGATGAAGCAAGGAGACCAATGCAGCACTTAATATATGTTTCTTGATTATTGATAAGGGAAGAAACTAGATCTTGAGATATCAATTTGGGACTCATCTGCATAAAGATTATAATTAAACCCATAGTTGGTCATCAAATGAGAGAGTGTAAAGAGAGAGGATAAAAGGGCCCAAGACAGAATCTTGAGGGGTGTACTCATCAAAAAGTGAGGACTTCCTTTATTAGCCAGTTCAGTAAATTTTTATTTAGCACATATAACAACACATGCTTAGATATTTTGAAGTCAGCAAGGAGTAGTTAAAAATAGAAGAGACTGAATCTTGGTTGAGGACCTACTACTGGCTGTGTGACCTTACATGATGATGATGATGGTGATGGTGATGATGATGATGATGGTGATGGTGATGATGATGATGGTGATGATGATGATGGTGATGACGATGATGATGATGATGATGATGATGATGGTGATGGTGGTGATGATGATGGTGATGGTGGTGGTGGTGATGATGATGATGATGATGGTGATGATGATGGTGATGGTGATGATGATGAAGATGCTGGTGACACACAGCATTTATATAGGACTTTCTGGTTTGTAACATATGTTACAAATGGCATCTCACTTGCTCTTAACACCATCCCTATGTGTTGTTCAGTTGTTTTAGTCATGCCTGACTCTTCATGACTTCATTTGGAATTTTCTTGGCAAAGATATTAGAGTAGTTTGCCATTACCTTCTCTAGCTTATTTTACAGATGAGAAAGCTGAGGCAAACAGGGTTAACTGACTTGTCCAGGGTCATACAACTAGTAAGTGTCTGATTTAAACTCAGGTCTTCCTGACTCCAGGCCCAGAGCTCTATCCACTGTGCCTCCTACTGCCCATTATTAATTTTAATAGTGGCTTTTAATTATCTCAGTATTGCCAATGAGGAAACTGAGGCTTGCAGAGGATAAGTAATTTCCTCAGGGTTCACTGGACAATCTTAAGTCAGTATTCAACCAAAGTCTTCTTCTGTTGCATAATTATAATTTAAAGAATATTTGCTTAGCACACAATAGGACTATGCACCTAGTTATTACACTAAGGGGTTGAGACTTCCTGTTTATGCCAGTGATCCAAGTTAATGAAGGGGCTGATCAACATCTAGAAGAGTGTTCAATGATTTTCTCAGGAGGATTATCAAGTCTACTTTGGTCCCTCCAACACTCCAAAAGCTGGGCCTGGAGGTGGGGACAGTGGAGGCTGAAGTTCAGTTCATGTGACCAGCTTGGCTCCACCTCTTCCTGCCCTCCTCCCCTTTTCACAATGTTACATCTACTTGGGTGGTATCAGAGCCCGTGAATGCCACCTATGGGCCCTTCTTTCTTTTTCTGTTCTCTCAGTTCCTTCCTTTTTTTTCCTCCTGTTTCTTTTGTTTTTATTTTTTCCTTTCTTCTTTCCCCCCACCATCCTTGTGCTTGCCAGGAACACTCCCCAAACTTGCTGAAGTAATTGTTGATCTCTGCTATCTACCATGTTAACATACTCCAAAGGTATCCCTGATTCTTAATGTCAAAAGCCATCCCTGACTAACTTCCTGTGTTTGATACTAAGGTAGGGCAGAATTTTGATCCCTTTCTAGTAACAGTGGAATCAGCAAAACTCACTTTTCTGTTTTTTTATCACCTTGTGACCGAACTATGGCAATAACCTTTTCGTTGGTCTCCCTGCCTCAAGTCTCTTTCCATTCCAATCCATCCTCCACTCAACTTTCAAACTAATCCTTTAAAAGTACAGGTCTGACCATGTCACCCCCACACCTCAATAACCTCCAGATCAAATAGAAAATCCCTGCTTTGGCTTTTAAAGTCCTTCATTACCTGACTCCTTCCTATCTTTTTAGGCTTCTTATACTTTGCTTACCTGCACATACTCTATGATCCAATGACACTGGTCTCCTTGCTGTACCTGAAACGGGACACTCCATCTCCTGACACTGGGCATTTTCACTGGCTGTGTCCCAGGCCTAGAATGCTCTCCCTCTTCATTTCTACTTCCTGGCTTCCCAGATTTCCTTCAAGGCTCCTTCCTTCTGCAAGAGGCTCTTCTCAATCCCCCTTCACGCTACTGCCTTCCCTCTTATTGTATTATCTCCAACATATCCTTGTTTTCTCTCCCTTACTAGATCTTGATTTCCTTGAAGATTGGAACTATCTTTGCCTCATCCTCAGGACTTAGTGCAGTATTTAATAAATACTTGTTGACTTATTGATGACTTTTTTTTTATCACACCCTTCCTTCCTTCCTCCCTCTTTTCTTCATGTTCACACTTGTACACCCACATTACCATAACCTTCTCTTTCCTTCTTCCCACTGCTATTTCTTTTGCCACTACTGTTTCTCTTCTTGGGGCCAGAATTTCTCCTTGGTGACATGAAGCCTCCCTCCCTGGTACATTTCATGCTAATTAATGATGCCACCTCTATGTCAAATCCCTTACTATTTCTGTGCTCCAATGAAATTAAATTTTTTATTTCTAGGGTTGGGAGAGATGTGGAATCTCTCTGACTATAGCCATGACATGGTTAGGTAAACCCAGGAACACTGAAACTCTTAGACTTTAGACTCAGTAGTTGTTGGATACATGAAGGGCTGAGGATTGAGTAATTGTAAGACCTAAACCCCTGGAAGGTTTTCTGTCCTAGGCTAGTCATCATAAATATTAGTTTAAAAACCATAATAAAACCTGGTGCCTCATATGAGACAAAAAATGTACCATTGCCCTATGTCAAGATACACCATTTTTAGAGGTTGTACTTTTTGTTCCTGAAATATCAGAGAAAATGTGAGCCTGATTTTACAGAAGACTTTAGTAAAATTCTGTGATTTACCAGTTTACATTTTGAATTCTTCAGCAAAATATTAGAAAGGGGAAGTTCTTATTATTTTAAAATAGAAATTTAAACAGTTTACCAGGGCAGATGAGGTTCCTTCTTTTGGCCAGCGGGCTTTATAGTATGGGATTTGCTTGGCTTGTATTTATGATCATATATATGTAACCTCTCCTTCCTTCCAGAGATGTGTTAGTGTGAGGTAGAAGGATTAAAGACTAAAGGCCATAGGTCTCTGTTGATTTGGAAAAGGAAGTTTGCTTTTATAGAGAAGACCCACATGGTTACATGAGGGCCAGATATCATTTTACTGGACAGATCAGCAGACAGAGTGAGGACAGGTTGCCATTACTAAAAGACATTAGGGGAAGAGCCACGGCAATAGCTAGATATGATTGAAAACTTCAGAGCAATTCAACACTTTTATCAGTCTCTCTTCATATTCCTCCAATGTCTTTCCAAAGACAAAAAGGCCTTCTAGCTACACCAACACTTTCAGCCAATTTCTGTTTCCAACTACTTTATGCATCAACTGTTGGAAAATAGCTGGTATCCCCAATATGCCTTGGGACATGCACTTGTCCTGAATGAAATACAGCAGGGCAGATTAAATCAGCCTATTATTTATCTTCCTTTGCCATATGAATTTGATAATATCCACATAGTAGACCAAACATTGAGAATCAGTGACTTTCTTGCAGATGATCTAGAGCATTGTGAACTCTTGGCATGGTGTACTCCAGGTTTACGTTAGTTCTTTTGTTCAAAGTCTGGTCATCTGGGCACACTTATATCTTCTCATTCTTTTTCCAAAGTGTCGCTATAGAAAATGAACATAAGCTGCTGGACTCTATGAAAATGCCACCAAGCAGCAATTTTTCAGATGGTTTCTGAAGCCTTCCACTGCAGATAAAGAAATGTTTCCAGATTGCCCACAGAACAGCTGGGAGTTGTTGAAGTAGATTCTGTGAGGAGCTCAGGAACATCTTACATCCTTCTCATGTAATGAGAACGTGTCTGGCCTCCTGCTGAGCTCTTTTTATAACAAAAAATTATTCCATTTTTAATTTGTGGAATAAAACAGGTATTTCCGTATCATAATATAATAACAAAAAAAAGATGATGGCACGTGAAACTGCAAATCTATTACGTACAACTCGCTAGTCCTTTTACATACGTAAAAAAGTCATCATATAAATTTCTTTTTTTTTCTTTCCTTCCTTCCCCTCCTAGAGATGGTTACCATTAGACAAAAAGAGGTATCTATGTAAAATTATTCTGTACATATTTCTATTTATCAGTTTTCTCTTTGGACGCAAATAGCATCTTTCTTTGTATGTCCTTTATTTTTAATTTAGGTACTTGTAATAGTCAAAAGGACTTATTCACTCAAAGTCATTCTTAAAACATTATTGCTGTAGGGATGCCCATCAATTGAGGAATAGTTAAACAAACTGCACGACATGATTGTAAAATAATACTATTATCCTCTAAGAAATGACAAGCAGGATTATTTCAGAAAAACCTGGAAAGACTTGCATGAACTGATGCATAGGGAAGTGAACAAAGCTAGGAGAACATTGCACAGAGTAACAGCAATATTGTTGATGAAGAACTGTGAATAATTTATCTATTCTCAGCAATACAATAATCTAAGACAATCCCAAAGGACTAATGATGAAGCATACTATCTGCCTCCAAAGAAAGAATTGGTATTGTCTGAATACAGACTGAAGCATGCTATTTTTCACTTTCATTCTTTTTCATTTATTCAATCCTCTTGTACAAAATGACTAATATGGAAATGTTTTCCATGATTGTACATGTATAACCTATATCTGATTGCTTACTGTCTCAGAGAGGGAGAGAGGGAGAAATAGAACCTGGAACTCAAAACTTTAAAAAAAGAGTTTTAGCTTGTAATTAGTAGGAAAATAAAATATGTATTAAAAAACTATTGCTGTTATTGTATACAGTGTTCTTAGTTCTGCTTATTTCGCTCTTTATTATTTCATGCAATTCTTTCCATGTTTTTCTAAGATCATTAAGCTCATAATTTCTTTTAGCATAGTAGTATTCCATCACAATCATATACCACAACTTGTTCAGCCATCCCCCCAATTGTTGGACTTCTCTTCAATATCCAGTTCTTTGCCATCATAAAGAGAACTGATATAAATATTTTAGAATGTATAGATTCTTTTCCTTTTTCCCTAAACATATTTGGAAATATTCCTAGTAGTGGTATTGCTGGGTCAAAGGGTTAGGCAGTTTAATAAAACTTTGGGCATAATTCAAGGTTACTTTCCAAAATGGTTTGATCAGTTCATAATTCCACCAACAATGAATTAGTGTCCCAATTTTTCCACATCCCCTCCAACATTTGTCACTTTCACCTTCAATCATTTTAGCCAATCTGGTAGGTATAAAATGATATCTCAAGGTTTTTTTAAAAAATATGCATTTCTCTAATCAATAATGACTTAGAGCATTTTATATGACTATAAATTGTTTTTATTTCTTCATTGGAAAACTGCCTGTTTGAATCTTTTGACCATTTATCTATTGGGTCATGACTCATATTCTTATAGACCAGTCCTTCTATTCTTCCAACATTGAGGAATCACACACCTCTGGATCTATTTCCGAGTTGAAGAGACAGTGTTTTCATGATGTTCGTTGCTAATGTTTGCCTCTATACTCCTGTAGGCACAGGTTATACAGCTGTGTAGCCACCCACAAGTAGCATGGAGGGACTGTGTGTGGACTGAAGGGAGGGAAAATAGATATTTCTAGCCTCTCCCCTCCCCTCTTTCTCCAATGGAGACTTTAATTCCCGTCAGGAGGGGAAGCAGGAGATTGGGGCCAGAAGGAGCTTAGCTACACTTATATCTAATGGTTCCTTAAATATTATTAGTCTAGGAGATACAATTTTCAGGTTCAAGTTAAACTTTTGATTACTGCTCATTAATGGGGGGTGGGGGAAGGACTCTGGCTTTATATCCAAGACTTAACTCCTTCCCCACCAAATAATAGTCCCATAATGAGCACACATAGGAAATGACAAAGAAATTAATTTATTCAAGTCACTGGCAAAAAAAAAATCAGAGAAAGTATACACAGGAGAATATATCTCAGGCAATACAGAGTGAAGGAACTCTTCTATGCAGAGGTAATTCAGCTCAAACAAGAAAGAGAATGCCAGATATCACACACAGTGCAAAATTCCATAGACATCTCTAAGGTAATAAGCTAGGGATAGGGATAAAGATGAAGATTGCCAGCTCTTATCGTGTTGGTTTCTTCCAAAGTCTTTTCCTTCAGCATCCTTTAGTGGGGTTGGCATCTTCTATCTTCTCTCTCAAAGTTGGAAGCCAGAAGTATCCTAAGCCTAAAGAGACTGTAGAACCCAAAGAAACTTGAAGAAGGTCCAAAGACTTAAAAAGATTCTAGAGTAAAGAGAGTGAATCTCTCCTCTCCTCCTATGAACTCTGCCCACTCTTTATGCAGGTTCAAGGTATTGATGAGAAGAAAGCCCTGTACAGATGGTCAGAACAGGTGGTTATTTGGGCCCAGACTGTTGTTTAATTTATCCTGCTAGCTAGCCCTCCTGCAGTTAGTTCCAAACAGTGCTGACATTTAAGTTACATTAGTTGATACGGACATATCAGACCCATGGCATCCTGTTGACAAAAACAATTTCCTTAGGAAACTTAAGGCTAACTCAATATATCTCAAATTGTCACACAGTCTTCTATGTTCTAGGCATTTTATAAGCTGTAAAAGTATTTTTCTCATGTTTCTCATTGAATTACAAGAGTATAATGGTCACTCTAGAGCCAATGTCCAGGACACTTGTAAGCCAACACTTTCAATTTCTACTATCGCCTCAGCGCAGGGTGGGTCTTTAAGTCAGGATGAAATGAACTCAAATAGAAGTAATTATGCTTATGTTTGCCAGGTTCCAGGGCAATCTCAGTTTACTGAATCTGGGTCTGTAGTCATTAGCTTCCACAGAACCAAGTCTACCTTCTCCTCAGGAGTGAATCTAACACACCTATCCAATTCAGCATCTTTCAGTTGTGTCCAACTCTTTGTGACCCCATTTGGGGTTTTCTTGGCAGTGATGCTGGAATAGTTTGCCTTTTCCTTCACCAGTCCATTTTACAGATGATAAAACTGAAGCAAACAGGGCTAAGTCACTTGCCTAGGGTCACACAATTAGTGTCTGAGGCCAGATTTGAACTCAGGAAGATGAATCTTACTGACTTCATGCCCATCACTTTATCCACCATGCCATCTACCTGTACCAATATACATATAGCCATCTAATCCACATCTATAAGGGATGATAACTCTGCCTCTCTGGTTGTCTCCTTCTGATGTTCCTGTATAAAACATTTGTGGCCTGTGCTCCCTTGGTCTTTAAAGTAGAATGAATTGTCCATGGTTCCATTTCAAAAGAGTTTCTCTGAGCTCTTATTTTTGGATCTGCATCTACAGAACAGATTGCTTTTCCATGACCCATACCCAAAAATATGTCTAGAGGATAGTTGAGATTGCGCTTTCCCAAGATGAATTCTTCTTTGTCAGTGTGTGGCTGTCTTTTATCTTATGTACTACTCCTATCAACTGGGATGTAAAATGTAGTAACAGATACTGTGACTCAAGACCACAAGGGGACAATTTCTGAAACTCATCATTGCGTCTCATACCTGTACACTTCTGCTGGAGTCTAGCTTTATCTGCATTCTCAGTCTTACTGCTCCTCTCTTTATCTGTCTCTGTAGTAGTATTAAATTCAAGCTAGAAAAGCTAAGGGCTTTCCTCCCTTGTGCTGAACAATAGAGTGAAAGTAGAGTGGACAAATGTAGCATCCTGCCACTGAGCTGTCACAGAAAATGTGAGTGGATGGAAGGTTATGGGAAACTTTAGTACACATTCCGTGGTATAAGTTTAAATTGTGAATTCTCTAATGAAAATGCCATAAAGAGAAACTCTTATCATTTTTAAATGGGCAATTAAACAGATTCCTGGTAGGAAGTGGTCTCCTCCTTTGCCTGGAAAACCCCTGGACCGAGCTCCCCATTTTACTTACATCTATATCCAAGCATTTATTTGTTTTCAGGTTTGTTTGTTTTTTATTACTTTGAATTGCAAGAGTTTTTAGCCACTGTTTATTCCTTACTATGTATGATGTTGCTGTTTTCTGGTGAGATTAGTTTTGAAGGAAAAAGGGCATGGCTAACTCAGTCAGTGACTATTCTTTCCACCTGTTATCTGACCTGGTCACAGAGACTGAGAAACTATTTTTCTACATTACATCAGAAAAGCACAACAAACACCTAGTGCTGTTGTTTAATACTTAATAATCCTGGAAAACATTACCTCATCACTGCTGAATACCTACCAAGGTGTCACAGATCACTGGATGCTACTGGTCAGCAGCTGGCCAAAAGAAACCCTCTAGCATAGGGGTGGGGAACCTGCGGCCTCAAGGCCACATGTGGCCTGCTAGGTCCTCAAGTCCAGCCCTTTGACTGAATCCCAACTTCACAGAACATATCCCTCTCAGTTAAACTCAGATTTAAACATATCCCTGCTCAATGGAACCTTCCTCACAGAAACATCTCCATTAATTCACAAAATAAATTAAAGGGGAAAGATATATGCCCAGAAGAGACACAGGAATATGTTCAGGAGGCACAGAAGAATACCAACATAGAACATGCCCATTTATTACCAGGTTTCGTCGAGGTTCCTTCATTGATCTAGTTCTATAACTGTGCTGGGTTCTGTGATATAGCCCCCATGGAGTGCTCCCAGGCTTTTTCTATCTCAGATGTCTACATCACAAACTCTTTTTGTTCAAACTTCTTTAGCTCTTTTCAGAGCAGGAACAAGATAACGTGACTAGCAGGGAAGAAAAAAATGGCAGTTTCATCAATTAAGATCCTATTTATACTTTTACTGTCAGGAAAATTATTTGCTTATTTTTAAGTAATGTGGCCCATCTTCTTTGTAATCATTAATTCTTTTTATTTTGGAGGGGGGAAGGCAGGGTAATTGGAGTTAAGTGACCTGCCTGAGTTCACACAGCTAGCAATTGTCAAGTGCCTGAAGCCAGATTTGAACTTAGGACCTCCTGATTCCAGGGCCAATGCTCTATTCACTGCACTACCTCGCTACCCCTTTAATTCTTAATATAAAGTATAAATTCCACACATTGCCAAAGCAGGTTAGAGCAAGTATACATTTAGGGAAAAGGATGAGGTCACTGGTCCATGCATCAGATATATAGCTTGCAGCCTGTACCTGTCTTGGTATTGGCTGAAGATCCTGAGGATCCAGTCTGCTCTCATCCCTCTACTGCTCCTTTCTGCAGCTCTAAATAGGCCAGATGAGGTTGGTGGTCACTTGTCCTAGGGAACACAAACGAAAAAATCAATGCAATACCTCTCCCCAGGGAGGTTGCCATGGAGACTTGGAGGCTGAGGGACTGTCTGTACACAGAAGAATGCACATTACCCTGGACAGCCCAGTTTTTCAGGGGTTATTGACCTTGGAAGAAACTTTTTCCCCCCCAGGAGTTAATGTATGAAATGGAGGAGAAGGAGGAAGAGGAGAAGAAAGAGGAAGAGAAGGAAGAGGAAGAAGAGCACACTCAGGTCCTTCATGCCCCCTCTGATCTGGCAGGGAAAGGGAATGGGACTTGGATAACCCCACACAAAAAGTAGAGGTGATATACAATAGGAGTAGAGTGATGACCAGATAAGAGGAGACAAGAAAACACAAATGAAAACACTTTTAAGAACAGATAGGAACAGAAAGCAGAGGAAGATGAACCAGCAGATTAGTTGGACTTAGTGAGGGTTAGTGAGACTACCACTGTCTAGTCCACTGCACTTTTCTTCTTCCTGCTTCTATGGAATATTGCTTGGGTCACCCTCCATTCACCTGTTGAACCACTTTACTTCCCTCCATGACTAGTGTGAAAGATGGGTGGGATGGGAAAGAGATTCAACCACCTGGATCCAGTCCATGGCTATGCTTTATTTTCAGGCTAATCTATGATATTTGAAACTGCCACTAAAATACGTGGGCACATATATTGATTCTTGTCCAAGTCTGTAAGTGCATGGTTAGAAATTGAGAGAGGAAAAACTAAGACAAAAGGAAGAAATATGCCCCAGCTCAGGCTAAGGTGGGGAAAGATGAGCCAATTAGAGAGAGGCTTTTCAAAATTTTAGTAAGCTCTGAAATGTCCATCCCCACTAAACTGCTTTATGAACTGAGACAAAGAAAGAGGGTGGAGAGAGGAGAGGAGGGGGGAAGGAGATGGAGGAAAAAGGGAGAGGGAAAGGAAGCTGCAAAAGGAGTGGGAAAAGTACCCTCCAGGACATGGCTTGAAGTTCAGAAAATAAGAAAAAGAAGAGGAAGGGAATGGAACTTGGCTGGTCTAAGCCCCTCTTCAAAATGGAGTCTCTAGGAGGAACTCATCAATAAGAGAAAGGGGCCAGCATGGCAGAAAGATGTTCCAGGATGGGGTCAGAGGGGCTGATAGATGGTCCCTGAAAGGCCTTGGGATCTGAGGGAGGTTCCAGAGTGAGACTGCAGCTGAAATATTGTGTTGAAATCCAGGTACCAATCACTATGACTTCCTTCCAAGTTACCTTCAAATCATTAAGGACTTCTCTCTTAGTCTGGTCAGTCAACAAATTCCAAACCATCATCATCATCATCATCACCATCATCATCATCACCATCACCATCATCATCATCATCATCATCATCATCACCATCATTGTCATCATTATTTAGCCTGTATCTTTTCCACAAGAATAATATGCCAGGTAATCAAACTTTCCTAAACTGGTAAACTATACTTACAGACTTTTTCTTAGCTTTAAGGTTATAATCCTATCAAAAAATGGAAATAGTGTTAATCTGTCATGGTCTATTCTTAATGTAGTTCTGCTAGGTTTTTTTTTTTCAAATGTTCAATAACAATCTCTTTAAGAATACATTCTAGAATTTGGCCAGAAATTGAAATCAAGTTCACTAGCTCAGAGTTTACAGGTTTTATTTTCTTATAATTTTTGAAATTCGAGATATTTGCCTTCCCCCAGTTAATGGTTTATCTCCCTCTTCTGACAATCTTTCCATTATCATTGAGAGAGACTAGTTAATCACATCCACCATTCTTTCTATTCCCATGGACAAAGACCATCTGGGTCAGGGACTTGAATTTGTTAACGTCAGTTGAGTACTGTGAGATCTATGATCTTTGAGAGAAAATGTAGGATAGTAGACAGTGTTGAACCTGCAGTCAGGAATACCTAGGTTCAAATACTGTCTCAGATACCAGCTTCACCTCTTTGAGCCTTAAACTCCCCATCTGTAAAATGCAGGAACTAGACTCAATGACCTCTAAGGTACTTCAACTCTAAACCTAAGATCCTCTTAACTCCATTTTAATTCTATTTATTTTATTTTTATCCATTATTTCTGTCCTCTCAAGTCCAAAGGTCATTCTCCTTCCAGAGAAAATAAAAGCAAGAGTTAATCAGCTTTGCCTTCTCTCTGTTCTCAGACATCATTGCCCCATACACTCTGGAGGGTAATCCAATTTCTTCTTTGATTCTGCTTTTCCCCCAATGCAACTAAAAAATAACCCTCCTCTGTTCTCCTCAGTTTTCATTACAATCTCAGCTCATTCTGGGTTTTAGCAATTCTTAATTATGTAGACAACTATGCTTTTATATTTATTCTTTGTTTCCTATGTATCTTTTAAAAAATCTAAATTGGTTGGTGAATTTCTGCACCTTCCCTTCAGTCCCTCAGACAACTTCCCTTTTGCTTCCTCAGGTGAATCATTTCTCTTAATGTCATTCTTGAGAGCTTTCTGTCCTTCTTTTGCTAGCTTTCCCCATAGAATTTCCATCCCTTGGAATTCTACCTATGCTAACCCCGTGAAACCTGCTCTCCAAGGTACATGGCAGACCCTGCTTGGTTTTTCTCTCCTCTATTACATACTCTAAGATCGGATGGCCACTTCTCAATGTTCTCTTTATTTCTACCCTAACAATCAGCTTTTTCCAGCTGTCAAGAATCAGATCCAGAATAAAATTACCTTTTGTTGGTTCCTATGCCTTTTGAAAGATTAAATTACCATTAAGGCAAGTAAAGGAAGTATTAACTTCTCTGCTGTGGAGTGAGGTGAGAAGGGTAGAAAAAAAGGGGGAGAGAGAGAAAGACAGAGACAGAGAGAGACACAGAGACAGAGGGAAGGGACAGAGAGACAGACATAGAGACAGAGATAAATAGAGAGACAAAGAAAGACAGAGACAGAGACAAATCTAGAAGCTATATGGATAATTGGAATCCCCATCATACTTCCTATATCACTGAAGTCCCCTATATATTTTTCCATGTCATGCTTATTATCTGCTTACTGATCTTCTCATTTATTTCTTCTTTCTGACCACATGACCTACAGCACACTCTGATAATACCACTTCTGTTTCTGCCTCCATTGATCTTCACCAAAATTATCTCCATCATGTTTTTCCTCTCTAGTTCCTGAATTTCCTCGTATGAGTATATTGTCATAGTATACAATACAGCTACTCCTCCCCACTTTTTAAGTCTATCTTATTTCTTTTGAAACCCATCCAGAGTCATATTCCAGTAACAGGTCACATTCTACCAAATCCCAGTGGTATCTGTGAGGTTTCATTTGCCTTGGGGTCTCCAGGTTGTCTTACTCTCTGCCCTTTTACCCATACTCTATGCATCTGTTAATAGATATGGTAATTTTGCTACTGGATTTTCTTGGATTTTGTCTCTTGGGAACTTTTGGGAATATCAATTATTATTTGTCTTAGGACATTCTAGATACTTTCTTCGACATCATTTGGAAGTTTTCTCCATTGCCCTTTCTTTTAATTTTTGAAGTTCTTTTGATTAAATATTCAAGATTTCAAGAAAACAGACTCTTACCAATCCTTGCTAGGTGCACCCATCCTCTGACCAGGAGCTTATCGTTACTATGTTTTAAGCTGTAGCAAATTCCTGTTCTTAGACACCATATTTTTAACCAGATTTTCACTTCCAAATTCTGCTTTTTTCTTTTGTATGCCTTTCCTTTCCTTGGTAGATATGATGAAAACACCACCTGTTCCTTTAAGGCCTACAGTTTCTTGCCTAAGATTTTATAATCTTTGGCAATTCTTTATAGAATTTTTTTCTGGCAGTATTATCTGCACCCAGGCGAATCATCAGAAGTGGTAGTAGTCATTCATTTTGGCAAGCCTTGGAAAGGTCACTGGCATGTTGGATTCATGCCTTAGGAAGACAGCAGACCTTACTATTGTTGTTATCAGGTTGATAAATAGCTGCCTTAGCACCCTTCAGCAGGAAGCCATCAATCATTGCAATTCTTCCTCTTCCGACCCACAGAAGATGATATCTCATCTGATAGTAACTTTAGAGCAGCTTTTCCTCAGAGTATCCACATCCCTCATCTTCAGAAAAAGTCTCAGATGTATTTCTTGTCCCCAAGTATTCTACCACCCTTCTTCTATCTCTTCTGCATGACATTCTTCCACTCGCCAACCTTCTGAGGCAGGTCATGATTCTTGTTGTGTCTCCAACTTATTTTTTTCTCCTTGTTTTTCACACTAAAATCCCCTTTTTTGTTTTATTTTTGTTGTTGTTCAGTTGTTTAGTCATATTCTACTCTTCATGACCCCATTAGGGGTTTTCTTGGCAAAGATTCTGGAGTGGTTTTGCCATGTCCTTCTCTAGCTCATTTTACAGTTGAGTAAACTGAGGCAAACAGGGTTAAGTAACTTGCCCAAGGTCACATAGTAAGAGTCTGAGGCAGGATTTGAACTCAGGAAGATGAGTCTTTCTGACTCCTACCCCATTTGAGGAACACTTAATTGCCACGATAATGTGTATGAACATGTATTTCTCAAACCAAAATTCTTCACTGGTCTTGTGAGGTGGTTCATATTTACATGGTCTTGTAGGTATTAAAAGTAGCATTAATTATATTAATCCTAAGGTCTTCTCCCTTTCAGAGGAACTTTAAGGAGAGAAGAGAAGAGAACAAGTTATTTATTAAGCACCTACTGTGTATCAGGCATCATGTTAAGTGCTTTACAAATATTATCTCATTTAATCCACACAATTACCCTGGAATGCAGGTGCTATTCTTATCCCAACTTTTCAATTGAGGAAACCAAGGCAGACTTGGTTAAATGACTTGCCCAGGGTCCCATAGCTAGATTTGTACTCAAATATTCCTGACTCTAGGCCCAGTGCTCTGTCTATTGCACCACTCAGCTTCCTCTAAATCAAAGGTAGTACTATAAATCTGAAGGACTGGATATGTTCCTGGAAAGGTAGTGCTCACCTAGGAGAGGTATGTGTAAAGAAGGGGCTTGAACTTTAAGGGAGAACTACAATTCTGGAGAACTGCATAAGTTTCTATGGGGAGTGAGAACTCCATCATAAAGGGAAGGATTGTTGTGTTGACCATGAATTTGAGTGTGTCTTTCATACATTTGCCATGTCAAATAAAGCCTATCTTGTAGTCTATACATTGTTAGGCTGAGTCATTAAATAGTAGTTGAGGACCCTTAACCTTTTCTTCAGAAATGTAAGCATGAACCAGATTATAGTGTTCCATGGGAGCAAACCTGGCTAGGTGCAAAATGAGCCAAAGAGAAATTACCTCGAACCCCACCCCTACCCCCCAAATTGAACCTGCTCAGCATGATCCTAGAACTTCGGTTCTAGGTCATACATTACAATTGCAACATACCTGTGTGGACTTCATGAACAAAAATTTTCCAGTATACAGTGGATAGAGTAATTGGGCTTGGCATCAGGAAGACCTGAGTTCAAATCCTGCTTCAAATACTTTTCTAGCTGTGTGATCCTGGGTAAGTCATTTAACCTCTTGTCCTCAGGTTCATCATTTGTAGAAATGGGAGTAACAATAGTGCCTATCTCACAAGATAATTATGAGGATCAAATGAGATAACATATGTAAAGTTTTTGCAAACCTTAAAGCACTATATAAATGCTAGCCATTTTAATTCTTTTTATAGATAAAAATCTACCAGAATTCAGATGATTCTAAATTTAACATCTTTATAACTTAGCAAATGCACACAGTGCAGCATCCCTTCTATGATGTGATTTCTGCTTGGAAGAAGGAACATGAATAGTAACTAATTGTTTGGAGGTCAACATTACAAATTATGTAAGTCAATTTGGAAAATATAAGTGAAATACAACGTCATCATTACTAAATATTGGCTGAAGAAATTTCATTTGCTTATACTAAAGTGTCATGAGTGACTATGGCATGAACCATCTGCCTGTTTTAGATAAATACAGTGATTGCCGTTAATGAGTGAAGAATCAATTCATTTGGTACGGTTGGATTTAATTGTAAGGCTAGGGGAAGCAATTGTATTAACTTGTGCTATAAACATAGAAATCTGTGGTTGCAGAGACATTGTCTGACTCATTAAAAGACTACTGCTAGGATTTAAGCTAATTAACTCTATTTAAGAGGACTGCTGGGTGAATAGAGCACTGGGTCTAGAATCAGGAAGACCTGAATTCAAATCTGATCCCAGACACTTAGCTGTGTGACCCAGGACAAGTCACTTTACCTCTCTGCCTCAGTTGCCTCAACTGAAAAATGGAGATAATAAGAGTCCCTATCTCCCAGGGTTGTTGTGAGGATAAAATGAGATAATATTTGTAAAGCACTTTGCAAACAAAAATTCTAGCTATTATTTTAGCTCATTTACAATTCACTCTTTAATTCCCATGGTTGCTGGTTTAATAGTAGGGGTAATGTGAATAATAAGTGGGCCTCGCTTGAATTCAATCCCTATCCTATATATTTTGGATACCTCTAACCTCAAAATAACTTTGTCTCAGAACTTAACTAAGAGATCATGAAAAGGGAACATGTATTTTAAAAGAAAAACATCTTATAAAAGTTTAAAAGAATCAATAAAGAAAGAAAACACTCCTCATACATATTTAAGAAATTGATGTTCTCTGTTAGCAACTAGTGGAGAAATCTAGGAACATGTTCCTTGGAAAGATTCATGCACAACAAGGAAAGTCTCCTGTGGGCGGCCAAATGGGGTGGGGAATAATTCAACCATGCTGTTCCTCCTCTCTGCTTTTCTCAGTAGCCAGAGAGTTTTCATATTAGTGGTTCTCTCTCTTCCCTCCTTTTATTCTCATCTCCAGAAAATTGTCTGGTCATTGTTCCCTCTTCTGTTGTAGGTGCGTCCACATGATTCTTCTTCCCATTTATCTTTCACTCTCCCATTCCTTCCTCCTGTCCAGCTCATATGCTTATGATGCAATCATCTAACGTTTCAGGTACCAAAATCCCAAGAAATGAAGTCTTGATTAGATGAGTCTGTGTCTGTTGCATAGCATACTGGGAATTGTAGGCTTGTCCTGGCCAACCTGTTATATTATTAACAGTAGTTGTGCAGTGAATAGAGCACTGACCCTGGAGTCAGGAGGACCTGAGTTGAAATCTGGCCTCAGACACTTGACACTTAACTAGCTATGTGACCTTGGGCAAGTCACTTAACCCCAGTTGCCTTGCCTTCCCCTCTCCAAGAAAAAAAAACAATAGGTGTTAGAACATTATAAGAGGTATCTGTGTAGTGGGAAAAACATCAGGATAAGAATCAGAAAACCAGTCTCTATCATTATCCACGTAACTTTTAGCAAATTTTTTGCCTTCCCTTAGCTTCAGTTTCCTCATCTGCAAAATGGGAATAATACCATTTCTCCTTACTGACACAGGGTTATCAGGAGAATCAGATGAAATAATGAATGAGATAACACTTTGGAAAGGGTAAATTGCTAGGCGAATATACAGGGTTATTATCTTTTGGGTACTCTTTCCTTGTGTCTTTCAATTCTTCTTTACATAGAACATAATCATGTTTGTAAGCTGGATCACACTTCAGAATTTTTTTTTATGGTGCCATTTCCTATAATATTATTTCAGAATCCCAAGCACTGGATTCCAGAAATTTCACTAATATTTTATTCTTAAAACCTTCCTTCCACAAAACTGAATGTATTTAGGATGAGTCACATAGGCCTTCTGGTCTCTGCTCAATCTATAAAAATGAGGCTGCCTATCTGCTATCCATCTCAGGGGAAATTAAGATTAGATGTTTGTGATAATCTTTGCCTCATTTTTTTTTGTTATGGCTGCTGTTTGTAGGAAGCCTTGAGATCATAGTCATAAGAACTTTAGCACTATCTAAATTAGTTTGGGAATGATTCAGATGTCTGACCCAAGAATAGCATGCCCATGGATACAAACTGTTCTTTGTTGTTCCCCCTCTCTTTCATGCTTTCCGAATTTTTTCACCCTTATGCTTATGATGCAATCATCTAAGATTTGGGAGATTTGGGACAGGTTGTCATAGTCTTAAAAATAGTCACTTGCTTATTCATCCAAGGTGAATAAGACCTTGTAGCAGCAGAATAAAAACTAATTTTGATGCATTTTCTTAGTCAGGTAGCAATTTCTTTTCACTTGATGTTAAACCTTGTTTTGAGTTGATGCCATGTATCCAAGACTCTCACTGCTTTGTTAAGACATCTTAAGGGTGGCTGCCAATCATTGTACAATCAATCCATTCATGGAAAAGGATGAGCTCAGATGGAATGTTGCCTTTAAAAACTATTTATAATACTGGGTCATGTCCCTGGATGCCATGTTCCCACAACTTGGGGCTGAGAACCTTAAAATTTCCCGAACTACAGTTCCCAGAAGGTTGCAGGTGTGCCCACAGTGTCGCAATGTCAAGTGCAGGCAAGTTTTTAAAAGTCTAGGACTTAGGACATTGGTGATAGTAAGTATAGCAAGGATGCAGGCTTTGGTAATGGCAGGCACAGGGACAAACGTCATCTGTGACTGGGCCATTCTAATGGCTGGCCAAGATGTGGGCAATGTGGCCAATTGAGAAGAAGCATCAGTCCAAGGGGCAGAAATGGTGGCCTGCACCGATGGTATTACCAAGAATCAGTCTGAGCCCTCTACAGACTGAAACAGAATTGTGGATCAGTAGTTCTGAAGATAGTGAGATGTAGAACAGTCAACAGGTTACTGCTGAAGTACTAAGACCATCTGGCTGGACACTAAGCCAACTAACGAGGTTTTCAGACTAATAATAAAGGAGATAAAATATGTAGTCAAAGGATAGGCTTTGATGGAATTTCACTTGCTCATTGCTTGGGTTTTGATGGCTCAGCATCAGTGTAAATAGCAGTTGTTTCTGTTCTGGCCAGAAACTCTGAGTGTCTTCCCTCTGTAATGTTAATGGGCTCTAAGATCTTCCCTGTCCATTAATAGGCCCCATGGTGGAGACCATTAAGGGAAACTTGCTTAGGGGAGACTTGCTTGTAGGAAGGCTTTCGCACCTTTTATTAATTTCTAATTAGGCTTTGAGTCACGAGGGTTGGAGGGTTATGATGCCCTCTGGCCCTAAGATAAGTATATATATTCTGAGGTTAGCATTTTGCTTTGGGGTTCACTCATTGGAAGAGTATTCTTGTGATATGACCAGATGAGACTCTGGGTAGCCATTAAGAAGCCCCCCTCCCCTACTCCCACTCTGGCTTTGAAAAACGCAGATGTTGGTGCTTCTCTCTGGAGTAACTATGTATGTATTGCCTTGGTCAGACAGTTGGATCTCTCTGTTGATCTGTGCTAATTTCTCAGACAGTTAGAAGCCCTTCATTTCTCTGCTTGTATTTTCTGTTTGTATTTTCTCTGAAGTTCAGGATACTGACTGTTCCCCTGAACTAGTGAAAGTAATTTTAAAAGATTGTTGACCCCTTGACAGCTATTTTTCCCAGTAAAGCAGATCTAAGAACCTGTGCCAGCAGCCATCCTAGGTATGCCAGTGTGGTCGCCGCTACACCCTCCAAGACTGATTCTTTTGTGAAGTCGAACTAGGTCATCTTTTGCCTTAATTCTTATCTAGCCTTTAATTATTGAATAGGCATTGCTTTAGACAAACTGAGACCTGGGACAGACCTTAGTTTAAAAAGGCCAAGTCTCCCACTGTGTCCTACTGTTTTGACTTTTGTCTTGCCACTGGGCTGCAGTGACTCTGGAGGACGGAGTGAGGCTGATGACTTTGTACAGCTCTACCTCACTTAAATCCAATTCAGGTGCAAGTCAAGACATCACCCTTCTGATGTCATTGGTCTTCTTCAAGAATGAAGAAAAGATGAACAACAACAATAACATATATATATTTACATCTCTATGATGAATACATAGTGTATTTTGTGCATATTTTCAGCATGTAATAGTATACATTGCATGTGACCTATGTATCTAGTTGTTGCTTATTTGATGTTTCTTTGTATTCATCTTTGCTGTACGTGCTATGTGTTGTGTTACTTCATGCAAACTATGTGTCTAATATGCTACATATGGCTCTGACATGGATGCTATGCTATTGTCTACCTGTGTATTGTTGTGGGGCATAGAGAAGTTAGTGTCAAGAAGACCTTTTCACATCCCACCTGAGACAAGCATTAGCTCTGTGTTCCAGGGCAAGTAACTTAACCTGTCTCAGCCTCAGTTTCCACATCCATAAAATGAGATTATAATCAGGTGGCTAGATAGTGCAGTGAATAGAGCACTGGCCCTGGAGTCAGGATGACCTGAGTTTAAATCCAGCCTCAGACCATGTGACCTTCAGCAAGTCACTTAACCCTAATTGCCCTGCCCTACCCCCTCCAAAAAAAAAAAGATTATAATCTACCACAGAGGGTTGGTGACATATATAAAGGGTTTCACAAAATTTCAAACACTATATAGATGTCATATCATTATTGTTGTTATTTAACTTTCTCAAAGGAGTTCAGATAGAAATGGTCCTATGACAAGTGTTATCATTCTTTTATATATAATGCTCTGTGAACTATTGCACAGGGAGATAAAATGACTGCTTTTAGTAACTGAATATATTCTTGTAGCTACTCTGTAGCAAATAGGATGACAGGGATGTGATTTCTTTGGTTAAGTCTCTATGCTTTGAAAGCTTGTGATTTCAAGTAGCTTGGAGATTATATGTGTTTGTTATGGTGACAGCTGTTAAAAATTTTGCTTTTAATGTAACAGGCTCTGAGCTCCCTTTCCCCACTCCAATTTGGATAAGCACATTAGGTTCCCAGAGGACAGCTACTATTTCACCCCTCTTCATTCTAGGGGTAAGCCTGCAGGGTTAGGATTATGGAATATTATCACCCATGAGTCCCCATCTGGTGTGTTTTCCCCTATATCAATTAACCAGTTAACATATTCCCAATATTAATTAGCTTTTACAAATAAATATTTATTGAGTTCTAGTATAGTTTATTTTTTGAATTCTCAAGGGTATTTTGAGGCCTATATTTGCATTATGGGGATTTTTCATGTGTATGAAAGACAACAAGCTTCTTATATATGTAGTAACAAGCAGATTCTGATTTGGTAAAATTACCAGAGTAGTGATATTTTTAAAAGGCTATGGCATAGGTAATGTGATAAGGTAGATAGGGAGCTGGGCTGATTCGGGAAGACCTGGGTTCAAGGCCTGACTCTGACAACTATTGACCTAACCTATTAGTGTCCTAAGCAACCCTCAAACTTAGTGAAGCCAACATCCCATCCCAACTTGTTGGTGGGTCCGATGTAAGGGGCCTTAGACCTAAGACTACATTACATTTTAGCTTTCTGGGTTGAGAGTGAAGAAATATTGATGATGCACTGCAGCACTGTTGTAGAATCTGTGGCTCTGTTGGCATGAGTGTATACTCACTGTGTTCTTCTGCTGTGATGGGGATGCAGAAGACTTTAGAGTTCTTTCCCTTTTTCTTTCCTCTCTTTCCTTCTCCCTCTCTTCATCTCTTCTATTTCTCCCCTCCCACTTTGAAAAAAAAATCAATCAATCAGCCCTACTATGTGTTAAGCACTGTGTTATAACAGGGGGATAAAAATTTTGTTGTTGAGTCATTTCAGACTCTCTGTGACTCCATTTGGGATTTTCTTGGCAAAGATGCTGAAGTGGTTTGCCATTTCCTTCTCCAGTTCATTTTATAAATGAGTAAACTGAGGCAAACAGGATTAAGTGACTTGCCCAGGGTCACACAGCTAGTAAGTGTCTGAGGTCAGATTTGAACTCAAGAAGATGAGTCTACCTGACGCCAGGCCTGGTGCTCTGTGCACTATGGAGCCACCTAGAGTTTACATTATATTCTACTGTTGGCAGTGAGTAGGTGAGGGTTGGGGAATATACAGAGTATTCACAAATAAGCCAAAGCAGAATATATACAGCTCAAAGTGGTTTGAGGAGCAAAGGCACCAACAATTGGGGGAATAGGAGAAGTCTCTTGAAGGGGGCATTTCTCTACTTCAACTCTAAATTTTCTCTTTTGTGACTTTTACTCATTGCTTCTAGTTCTACCTTTTGGGTCTAAATAGAACATGTGACAGGGAAGCTAGGTGGTGCAGTGGATAGAGCACAAGGCTTACAGTCAGGAAGATCTGAGTTCATATCTGGCCTCAGATACTTACTAACTGTGTGACTCTGGGCAAGTAGCTTAACTCTGTTTGCCACAGATTCTTCATCTATAAAATGAGCTGGAGAAGGAAATGGCAAACCACTCCAGTATCTCTGCCAAGAAAACTCCATGGTGGGGCAGCTAGGTGGTGCAGTGAATAGAGCACTGGCCCTGGAGTCAGGAGGACCTGAGTTCAAATCTGACCTCAGACGTTTGACATACTTACTAGCCGTGTGACTTTGAGCAAGTCACTTAACCCCAACTGCCTTCCAAAAAAAAAGCAAAAATAGCTCAAACCCCAAATAAACAAGAAAACTTCACAAATAAGTCTATGCAGTCATGATGAATGGGACATGACTGAACAAGAATATAGGATGATTACTCCCTCTTCGAGGTGACAGCTTTTCAAATAATTGAAGTTATGTTATATAATTATATTATATAATTAAATAATATATTATATAATTTATCTGCCTTCTCTTCTCTAGGCAAAAAAATCCTTAATTCCTTCAATCAATCCTGATGTAAAATGTAAGTTTCTTGAAGCCAAGAACCATTTCTTTTGTGTGTGTTTAATTCTAATGTGTATTTCAGTGCCTTGTACTTTGTAGATGCTTAATAAATCTTTATTAAATTGAATGACATAAGTAAAGGCCCTTCTACATACTGGGTGCCACTATAACTAATCAATCATATCCTTCCTATTTACATATCAATAATATGTTTCAAATATTGTGGCATTAGCCTATCAGGAGATATAAGCAATCTATACAAAGATTACTAGAAAATAATTTTGACCAAAATTAAGGAAGAACTAAATAAGTGGTTATGTCAAGCAAATATAAAGAAATATATCCATTTTTAATTTAGAAAATTAACATAATATTCAAATTGATATACAGATTTAATGCAATGCCATCCAAAATACTAATAAGCTATTTCATGGAATTAAAGTTATGACAAAATTTATATGGAAAAACAAATGGGCAAGAATACAACAAGAGACTATGAAAAGGAGAATGAATGAGAGAGGTTGATTTTGAAACGTATCACAAAGCAACAATTATAAAATATTGTCTTGTGCTAGAATAAAACAGAGAAATTTCAATGAGACATAATGTACCACCTAGAAATAGGATGTAACGTATGTGAGAAATTACTATTTGATCAACAAATGTCGGAAACCACTGGGGAATGAAATCATTATTTATAAAAAGCTGTTGGGAAAAGAGGATAGCTGAATAGGAAGAATGAGTTTAGATACATATACATCACATACCACACTAGAGTAAATTGAATCAATACTCTACAAAGAGAATCTTTAAAACCTGTCAAGGAAGAGGAATTCTCTTTTGTCTCAATTGTTGCAAAGTGGAAATTTTTTAAAAATTCAATCTGTAGAATCAGGATTCTAGAGTCTATTCTGTTATGCATCTAGAAAGCTTAACATTGTAGCCAAAGAACAGCATAGTCAATGCTCTTCATGAAAGAACATGAGAAAATTTTTTTTCCCATGAGATATTTTGTTTCTTTTAGGGAGAACAAAGACAACTAACATCAGAACTTGCTGTAATTCATTATTTGTTCATATTTTCCTTGTTCAGAGTATTCTAAAAACTCCCACTGACTGCCACAACTCACTGGCTCTCCTAACGTTGCATACCTCACCAGTCTTCCAACTTTGCCTCTCCTTTCCCAGTTACCTTTGTACTGTATTCATTTGGTTTTTCTGTATTGTCAAATGTTTATGAATTGTTTGGCTATACTTAGTACAAGAAACTTGGCTATAATGCTAAGTTACTTTGTGTTTACAGTGTTGTGTATGCACACACACACATACACACACAACCACACACACAAATTTCCTTAAGTGAAATTACAGGATTTTGAGTGAATTATTTGACAATTCAAGTAAAAGTAATTATTAAGTACAAAATGAATGGGTTTGATTATTCAAAGATAGAAGGATTTTGTACAACAAAAAAAGAAAGCACTGACTCTAAAATTTTAAAAAAGAAAAAAACTGAGGAAAATGTGTGCAGACTTGGAGAAATGTATGCTATTTCCCCAAGCATTCTCCAAAGGAGGAAAGGTCAAAGAATAATTTTTGGAGAGGGAAGCACAAATTGTTAACTAGCACATGAGTATCTGTTCAGATTCTTGAATAAACAAAGAAATAGCAATCGAGAAAACCATAAAATACTCAATTCCACTAAATTAGAAAGCACATATATGTATATACATAATATATAGTGTGTATGTACATATATATGTACATACACACAAGTGGATATATATGTATATATATGTGTGTGTATATGTATATGTATTTGTGTGTGTACAATATTAGTTGAGCAAAGAGTAATTCAGCACTCTATTATTTTACCGATACGACAGTAAATCTGCATAAAATTTGGGAGGGAGCAAACTGGTAATGAGAATTAGAAAGCTGATTATACCCTTTAATCTACTCTGCAGTTTGTTGTTATTCTTTTGTTTCAGTCATGTCCAACTCTTTGTGACCCCATTTGGGGTTTTCTTGGTAAAGACACTGGAGTGGTTTGCTATTTCCTTCTCCAGCTCATTTTACAGATGAGGAAACTGAGGCAAACAGGGTTAAGTGATTTGAGAAGGATCATACAGCTTGAAAGTGTATGAGGCCAGATTTTTAACTCAAGAAGATGAGTTTTCCTGACTTCAGACCTGGTACTATATTTTGCCCAGGGTCATTGTTGTTCATTTATGTCCCAAACTCCATTTGGGGTTTTCTTGGCAAAGATACTTGAGTGGCTGGCAGTTTCCTTCCCCATCTCATTTTATAGATAAGGAAACTGAGGAGGACAGGGTTAAGTGACTTGCCCAGGGTCAGACAGCTTGTATATATCTAAGGCTGGATTTGAACTCAGGTCTTTCTGACTCCAGGCCTAGAACTCTACCCATTGTGCCACCTAGCTGCTGTAACTGTAATAATTTTATCCTAAAGGTATCATGAACAAAAAGTAACTGTCTTATATAAAAATACATGTAGCTCATTTATTTGTAAATTGAGAAAAGCTGGAACAAAATGGTATGTTTATGGTTTACAGAATGACAATAACATATTACTATAGTGTAACTTCATGGCACCAGAAAATGACAATATTAAGAATGCAAGGAAAAGACACAGGAAATGATCCCAAATGACATTACCAGAATAAGAAAAAGAGCGTACATGTTGGCTACAAGTATTTTTAAAAAGGAGTTCAAGCGTCCAGACCTGGAAAACGATATTCCAGCATACATAAAGATCTAATAACTGTGAATACTGAAAAATCCATTACCACTGAAAAATCTTGGAGAATTAGAGCTGTTTTGCCCAACTTTTAAAAATATTAAACAGTGGTAGTCGCAAGCATTTAGAAAAGAAAATAATGATCAGTAGGACCCTGTATGACTTCATTAATTAATTTATTATAAATATATCCATAATATTATATTTTATTTTAATTATGAAGAATATATTATATTCATATATTTATTTTCCATAGTTTCTATTTATGTATTAATTATTTTTATATATTTATATGATATAATTTATGTTGTACATGAATGTATATATTTACATAATATATTGTATATATTAATTAATTACTCAAAACCTATTGGTCTTATAGGACTAACCTCATTTCTTTTCTTTCCTTTTTTTTTTTAACAGTTACTAGACTGGTAGAGCAAGAAAATTCTATGGATGTCATTTACCAAGACTTCAGGTAAACATTGATGAAGGTTCTCATGCTGTCCTTGTGAACAAGATGGGAAAAATTATGTCTTAGATGATGATATAAGTAGGTGGATTAGGAGCTGGTTGAATGATACTGACACAAAAAGTAATCATAAATGCTTCAGTGTCAATGTAAAGAAGTCTCTGTTGGAGTGTTCCAGGGACCTGTCTTTACTTCTATGCTAATTAGTACTTTTTAACTCAGATAAAAGTGGAGGTGCTCAATTCATCATCAACAGAGATAGCTTCCTAATGCATAAGTCTGACTGTGATATTCCCCTATTCAACACATTTCAGTGATTCCCAGAGTGAGCAAGAAAACTTGAAAAGAGCACCTAAAGGATGCCAAACAGGACAGCAAAGGACCTTGACCTTAAGCCGTATTTAATTAATTTCAATTAAATTCAACAAAAATTTGTTGTATAACTTCTATATTCAAGGTGCTGTATTAGATCCTACGGATACAAGATTAAAAGAAAAATGTCTCTAACCTTAAGGACTTTACATTCTATATTAGAATCCATTGAGGGAACTGGAGATATTTAACTTGGAAGAGACTGGGTTGGGGTGGGAATGATAGCTCTTTTCAAGTACTCAAAAGGTAGTCATTTGGAAAAAGGATTAAATTTGTTCTGTTGGGCTTCTGAAGGCAGAACAAGGAGCAATGGGTGGAAGATGCAGAGATATATTTGGGCTTGATGTCCAGAATAACCTCCCAATAATTATTATTCAGTTGTGTACAGTGCTTCATGACCCCATTTGGGGTTTTCTTGGCAAAAATATTGGAGTACTTTTGCCATTTCCCTCTCCAGGTCATTTTATAGATAAGGAAACTGGGGCAAACAGACTTCTAAGGGCCTTGCCCAGGTTCACACAACTAGTAAGTATTTGAGGTAAGATTTGAACTCAAGAAGATGAGTCTTCCTACCTCTGGGCCCGGTGCTCTGTCCACTGTGCCACTTAAGTGCCCTTCCAAATAATTAGTGCTGTCTAAAAATAAAAAGAGGTGGTGGCTTCTTCTGCATAGGAAGTCTTTAAGAAAAAAGGCAGATAATCATTTGTCAGACATATTATGGAGAGAATTCTTTTTCTGATACATAGATTACTAGCTATCCCCTATAATTCTGAAAGAATGTGATTCTGTGGGACATACTGGCTATTTTCAAATATCTGAAGGACTATCATATGGAAGAGGAATCAGACCTTTTCTCCTTGGCCCCTGAGTGTTCACATCCTGTCTCAGGCACCTACTGACTGGATACCAACAGAGAAGTTCAGAGCTCAGTTTCTTCATCTTTAAAATGGGCATAATAACCTTTGCACTACCAACCTCAGAGAGTTGTTGTAAAGAAATCATTTTTAAAACCTTACAATGCAATAAAAATACCCGTTGTTACTTGTTCTGTATCTATAATTTTATTGATGCAGAGAACTACTTCTACCAATACATTTGCTTCTACCAATGCAAATCAGCAACTCTCAGAGAGTTGCCTAGGAAACGGAGAGGTTAAGTGATTTGCCAAGGGTCACATCACTAAGATAGGATATGTCAGAGATAGGACTCAGACCCAGGTCTTTCTGACTCTGTGGCCACCTTGTTTATCCAGTCTGCCATGGTACTTCTCAAGTAGTTATTAATTTTATTGATCTGATCTGTGGTTTATCACATTTGATGTGACTACTGAGTGAGTATTAGTCCCATATTCATCTCTCCACTGTTGCTTAGAGTATTTCTGTTAATCGTTCCATTAACAAGGCAAAGAAGTGACTGAAGTAAAGCAAAGATTCTATTAATGATCTTTGACTCTTCTTTAAACACGCACCATATGGATGTTAATTCTATTTTCAGGCTTGGAGCAATCCTGAGATGGTATAAGATCGTATGATGTCATGTTATCATCATCTACTCAACATTCAAACATTTGTAAATAACTTGCCACATGAAAAATAATGTGAGTGATATTATAAAAAAATCGAGGAGTCAAACATTTTTATAAACGTTCCCTAATGTCCTGGAGAAGAAAACTTTTTGGAATTAAGTTTCTTGGAGTCGAGCTCAGATTTCAGAGTCAACTTGGAATCAAGTTCAGATCAGGCTTTCTTTAGAATTCAGTGAAAGGTGTTTCTCTGGCTTTTGGAGAGCCAAGGCCCTATTTCTGTGATGGTGTGAAAAGGATGAAGTGAAAAGGATTCTGGATTAGGAGTCAGGGGACTTGGGCTGTCTCTGCCACTAACTAGCTGTGTGACTCCTTGGGGCCTCATTTTCCTTATCTGGGAAATGAGAAATTGGATTAGATGATCTTGATGTCTTCCAACTCTAAATCTATGACCCATCAGCGAGAACATTGGCTTTGTGTGAAATTGTACTAATTCAAGTTTGATTTTCTTGAGCATCTCAGCATAATGTTTCTAGGAAACATTGTTTGAGCCATGTATGTAGATGAGGGTACACCACAAGGGTTTCCAGCATGATCGATTTGACTTTCACCAGTCTGAACAGATGGCAATGTCTGAATGTGGAATGGAATGGGAAAGCATTTATTAAGCCCTTAATATGTGCCAAGTACTATGCTAAGTGCTAAGGCTATAAATAGGAAAGAAAGACAAGCCCTTACTCTCAAGGAGCTCATGTTCTAATTAGGAGAGACAACACATGTAATGAGATTCAGTTGCAGGTCAGATGAAAAGGCTCAGTAGTCCTTAAGGTGAAGTGGAATGGTAGAAAACAAAGTCCAGGATTCTTTAGGGTATAATATCAAATCATAGCATCATAGATCTAAATTACAGGGGAATTAAAAGACCATTTGGCCCAACCCACTCACTTTATGGATGAGAAAATTAAGGTCCAGCGATGCTGAGTGATTTGCACAAGAGATTGTAGTATCCCACAGTTGACAGTCATATACCATCACCTGGAGAAGTTGGTGTTAAAAATGTGGGTGTTTTGTGAACTGATTCAACCATTCTGGAGAGCAATTTGGAACTATACCCAAAGGGCTATAAAACTGTGCATACCCTCTGACCAAGCAATATCACGTCTTAGGTCTATATCCCAAAGAGATCATAAAAATCGGAAAAGGATCCACATGTACAAAAATATTTATAGCAGCCCTCTTTGGAGAATTGGAAGAATTAAGAATTGGAATTGGAAATTAAAAATTGGAAATTAAGGTAATACCCATCAATTGGGGATTGGTTGAACAAGTTGTGGTATAAGAAAGAATTGGAATACTGTTGTGCTATAAGAAATTATGAGCAAGTAGGCTTCAGGAAAACCTGGAAAGACTTATATGAACTGAGGCTGAGTGAAGTGAGCAGAACCAGTAGAAGTTGTACATAGTAACAGCAGCATTGGGGGATGACTAACTTTGATAGACTTAGCCCTTCTCAGCAATGCAATGATCTAAGACAACTCCAAAAGACTCACCATGGAAAATGCTCTCCACATCCACAGAAAGGACTATAGCGTCTAATGCAGATTGAAGCATACTATTTGCTCTCCTTTTTGTTTGTTTCATTTTGTTTCTTCTTTCTTGTTGTTCCTCCCATAGGTTCTAATTCTTCTTTACAACATGACTAACATGAAAGTTTTAAAAAAAGAAAAAAAAAGTGAGTGTTATTTAACATTTAAATACTGAACATAATTTGATCTCTCTTGTATAATAATAAAAGTGCTTTGCTGAAGGATCCATAGGATCTAGTTCCAGAGCAGATGGTAAGGCCTGGAGGACCTTAGGGAACAATTACAGGGCAGATGGTAAGGCACAGTAGTCGGCCATCTTACTAGAAGGTTTGTAGTTGGTGACTCTCTGCCCATCCAAGTGATATTATGTTCCCAACCAAGAACTAACCAGAAGGGGTTGCCGTACCCAACAGCCAGAATATAAGAGGCCTCTGGGTTACTTCCAGTGGGGAGATATCAACTGAAGGATCAACATCTAGCTGGAAAGGGGCTTACAATACCTGATGGAAACTGAATGATAATGGGGGCCAGCCAGTGTAGCAAAAGGATTCCTAGCAACTAGCTTCTGCTAAGTCCTCATTGGGATCTTAGTAACTACAGAAAGGCAGGGGAGAGAAAGGTCTTTGGAGGCTTTCTGGTGTCTGTTCCTGCTGAGCTCTTGGCCTACTTGCTGAGTAATAAATAGAAGAAAAGGAAAAGGGACACCATTAAATAAGTTTTGCTGAAGCAAAAATGCCTGTAAAAAAACAAATGAATGCCCTTAGGAAATCTTATGTGGATTTATATGCCTTAGTCTTGAAGATTTGATCATGAAAATTTTCAACTAAAAATAAAAGAGAAGGGAGAAAATTTCCCTTGTATATCCAGCAAGCTACATACTACAGAGTAACAGGTACAGGCATACCTCAGAGATATTATGGGTTCTGTTCCAGATCACCACAATGAAGCAAATATTGCAATAAAGTGAGTCACATCAATTTTTTTAGTTTTCCAGTGCATATAAAGATTATGTTTATATTATACTATAATCTATTAAGTGTGAAAAGTATTATATCTAAAAAATAAAGGTATGTGTCTTAATTAAAAAACACTTTATTGCTAAAAAAAAAATGCTAACCATCATCTGAGCCTTCAGTGTGTCATAATCTTTTTGCTGGTGGAAGGTCTTGCCTCAATGTTAATGTTTACTAACTGAGCAGTGTGGTGGTTGCTGAAGGTTGAGGTTGGCTGTGGCAATTTTTTGAACTAAGAACAGCAATGAAGTTTGCCTTATCCATAGACTCTTCCTTTCACTTGAAAATGTAGAGGCCATTGTAGGTTATTAATTGCCCAAATTTCAATATTGTTGTGTCTCAAGGAATAAGAAGGCCCAAAGAGAGGGAGAGAGATGGAGAACAGCTAGTCAATAGAACAGTCAGAACACACACAACAATTAAGTTAGCTATCTTAAAAGAGTATGATTCATAGCACCCCAAAACAATTACAACAGCAACATCAAAGATCAGTGATCTCCATGACAGATGTAAAAGTAATAATGATGATGATGATGATGATGATAAAAAGTTTGAAATATTGTCAGAATTACCAAAATGTGACACAAAAACACAATGTGAGCACATGCTGTTAGGAAAATGTCACCAATAGACTTGCTTGATGCAGGGTTGCCAAAAGTCTTCAATTTGTTTAAAAAAAAAATAAACACAGTGTCTGCAAAGCATAATAAAGTGAAGTGTGATAAAATGAGGTGAACCTATACAGCAAAGGAAAATGAATAGAAGAGAGAACCACTAATCCCAGATAATATCCCATAAAGGAGCTAGTAGCAATAAAAACTCATGACTTCAGATTGAGTGTGTGTGTGTGTGTGTGTGTGTGTGTGTGTGTGTATCCAGTAACCCCTATGGGTTCATTTCCTCAGTCTACACACTGACACTGACAGTTTGAGTCTCCAGAGGAGTGACTACTACTACTTACAGAGTTTTAGGGACAATGCTGTGGGTGGTTGATCCTCTTATCAGTTATATCTATCAGTGTGTTTCCCTTTAACAATTAGCCAATAGACTCAGTTGTTAGCAGATACTTTTATTCAAATAGTATAGCAAGAACAACAGTAAGAAAACATTTCCTCACAATTAGGATAAACTGCAGCATAAATATACACAGAGTCCAAGGGGGATAGGCACAGACTTGCAATATAATAATAGTGAGAAATATGTGTATAGAACACACATAGTATAGTGCCAGTGCAATATTTATAGTGTCTGCGATCATGATAAAGACTGTGACTATAAATATCACATGACATTCAATCACAAAATATACAAACTCTCCATTATAGAAGACAGAACCAAAGTATTTATTTAGACACCAGAAAACAATCCCCAAACCAGGAAGCCAATTCCATCATAATAGTAAAGAAATTAACAAGCCATAACAACACAGAGAGCCATGACATCCTTCAGCCTTCCCATAAACCAATACAAGATCAATATTTACTCATAAACCTCTCTATCTCCTTGCCTGAGCTCCTCTCTCTTCCACTGTCTCTCTGGCTCTAACTCCCAGCTTCCTGTGGCTGTTCCACCCTTCAGCAAACTCCTGCCACCACAGGCTCCATGTGATTACATTTAGCCTTAGGTGGCAGAGTTTACTTTCAAAGCAGGAAAGTCTTCAAATTCCCGCTAGGCCTATTAAGGGACAGGGAAGATCTTCAAATTCACATTCCCATTACACATAGCCAATGCAATTTACAATTCCAAAACCACAGGACCTTGACATCATTTCTTTTTTGAGCCAGTCTTCATTGTTATGTTTGAAAATGAAAGTAAATTGAAAGTCTGAGCATGATCAGTTTATTAGGCTAACAATAACCCATAAATTGGGTCGATGTCCTCTTTCGATAGCCAAAGACCTTGAGGTAGGGCTCACCAGCCTTAGTATAGTTTTGGGGAGCACAGACTTGGGCAGGTGGGGAAGACAATTCAATTGGTTACAAGGTAGACAGCATCTAGGAGAGGTGATAACATGACTAGTTACATCAAGCTGAGTGGACGGGACCAGCAACCACCTCTCTCTGACACAGAGGAATGCTTGATTGATTTACGGGACTCATTGACATATTGCAGACCTTGTTAGTGGATCTGAGTTATCAGACTCCCTGGTGCCTAAAAAGGTTTGTTAGGGATATATGGCTCTCTTTATTGGTGCAAGGACAGTTCAGGGACAATGTATCTCTTAGAGCAAGCAACAAGACTAAAGATAATGCCAGATGTTTTTCGGTATTTTCTCAGAAGCTGAAGGCATGGTAGATAACAATTTTCCCCATTAATTATAACTTTAACTCAGAAGGAAAGCAGAGTTCCTGAGCTCAAGTCAAGAACATGAAGACTCAATCATAAAAATCAATACAGCATAAGATCACTTACACTGTAGGAATCAATATAGAAGAAACTAGAGGTAATATTAATTTTGATATTTTCATCATAAAGACCTTTTGTTGTGGGATATGACTTCAGGGTTGTTCATTGATTCAACTGGGCTGACTCCTCCGATGGCACAGCATCTTCACTGGACAGATTAATCCACTGCCAGGCCAGGTCAGGCAGCTCTCTTAGCTGTGGAGCTGGCTCTTCTCAGGCCCAGCTGCTGCAAGAATGAATGGGTCAGGCAGGTTGTTTGTCTACTGGGTTCTTCACAGGGTATAGAGTTTCTGTTGGATGCTGCAATTAACTGGAGTCCTTGGCCTCACTCTTCAATGGGCAGTTGCAGTCTTCACCACCTTCATTCACCCTCTAGTTTGGTTTGATGTTCTAGCATTTTCAACTAGAGCATTAGTTTTATTTTCAGCAAAGGCAATGACCCTCAGAGTGGGACCATCAGAAGCTTGCCTTCTTTGATTCCTCTGAGGTTTTTCACATCCAGGAAGAAGGTGGGAGCTGTCTGGCCTCTCCAGGTGTACTTTTCTTTCTGGTTCACTTATAATAATCAGCCAGTCACACTTCCCAGATTTCTATTAAATTTTTATTTAAATGAGTGGTTTGGGACAAAGGTATTGAAGCACTCTATGCCACCGGACAAGTTCATTGTCTCACTGGCGTCCTCACAGGCAGTTGAGCTGTTCAAAGCCCTCTTTCTAAGTTGCAAAATGCTTCCTTTACCTATGAAAAGACTTTCTTCTTAAATTTCAGCATCTCTGTTTTTGTTCCTTTTGTCCTTCAAATTTACTAAATCTAAAGGGTCTTATTCTTTTATCAGCTATAAATGAATTAGAAAGTGGCATATAAGGAACCAGATACTCAGGGTGTCATTTAAGCTTGGTAGGATGTGATTCATGAGTTTAATCTGACTTCAGAAGAGTATACATTATTTAGAAGTGTATATTAAGTAGTATTTTATATACGATGCATCAATCAACAAACATCTTTTTAAACACATGCTATATGCCAGACATTGATCTAACTTCTAAGAATACTCTCAAACACTCAACTGGATCTTTGATCTTATAAATTTGAGAGTTCCTTCAATGGTGCAACTTGTAACCCATTCATACCTGCTTATCCTGTGTGACTTTTGTCTATGTTTTCCCATAAAGTCACCACAAGAAGTCTGCCCAGCATACTTGGGGCCTTCCTCACTTTCTTTTAACAACTTGAAATTGCCAGTGGATTGTTCCTGCTATCTGCCTATTTTCCCTGGTCCTCTCCGCTCCCTATGCTCTGCCCATCTTTTTTCCTATTGTACATTTCCCAATGACATCTTTTGTTCCTGTTACTCAAAGTTCCTCGTTGGATACACACACACACACACACACACACACACACACACACACACATTATATGTGTGTATACACACACATACACACATATGTATGTATAAGGGCCTGATATTACCCACTATGTACCTCTATGTTAATTTCACTGCTTCAGAGACTGTGTTCCATGTCTTTCAGACATACAGCAACAACAATATAATCTTAGTGTTAAAAAGATAGACCTTTATTTATTAGAGAAACTTGGAGCCATTAAAGATATTTTTCAATCTCCTGAAGGCAGTCGATCTCACTATCCTCCTATTCAATTCTGGGCCCACCTTGTTAATTTTCACCAAGTTCTATGGATGATCCATCCAACTGCATATCATCATCTGGATAAGACATTCTTCATCTACTTATATTTTCCCACGTAGATGGTCACAGCAAATTCTTGAGTTGTTACAGATCTCTAGGGAACACAGAAATCCAAGACTTAATCAAACCAACACTTCACCTTCAAACAGAAACTTCTCACTATCCCCAGGGAATCTCTTTTCAACTTGTAATGAATCTTTTCCATCACAATAGTGAATGCATTCAATGAATACACATCTCTTTGTTTTATGCCTAATCTCTTATTTATAATGAGACATTGAAGATTCTCTCTGGTGTTCTATCTTTCAAGGAATTGTGAATGATTTTGATTTATGTATAGTGTCTTTCATGATAGAGAACTACTGGTTAAGGTCCTTTGCTCTACCTTCAAGCCTAAGATTTGCTCTACCAGATTGAAATTTTTTTCACAGTTAATAATAAACACAGTGGTGGCATTTTATGTTCTCTATACCTTCTAGTCAGTTGCATGATGACAAAGATGAGTTTATATTACTAGGTAGCTAGGTGGCTCACTGAATAGGGTGCTAGACCTGGGGTCAAAAAGACTCATCTTCCTATGTTCAAATCTGGCCTCAGACACTAGCAGTATGACCCTGAGCAAGTCACAATCCTGTTTGCCTCAGTTTCCTCATCTTTAAAATGAGCTGGAGAAGGAAATAGCAAACCACTCCAGTATCTTTGCCAAGAAAACCCCAAATTGGGTTATGGAGGATAGGATGTGACTGAAATGACTGAACAACAAAAAATATGAGTTCCATCATAGAATATCACTAGTGAAGGCCTGCCTCTTCCCTACTAATGCCCTCATTGTGTCCTCAATGCATGAGTAGATAGATGAATTCTAAAAAGATTTTGTACAAATAGAAAAGTAAGTGTATAGGATAGTAGTTGTGGATGTTCTCAGTCATGGTTGAAGATTTTTTTCCATATCTTTGGTATCTTGTCCTCTCCTTCATGCTTATGAATCAACTCCTCATTGCCCTCACAATTTTGTCACTTCTAGCACTCATCTCCTTTATATACACTTGAACTGATCTAGGGGCTTTTCTCCATCTCTGGTCTCTGTTTCTACTTCTTCTATAAGCACACACAATATTGTGACATTAGCATCCATGTGTGGTGTTTAGATTATCCTTGATGGTGAAAAAAAAAGTTGGATGTAACAATCTGTAGATTTTTTTGGTCTTCTTTTTGTTGTCCTCCTTCCATTTTCATTCCTAAATGTCTTTGCTAAAAGAGGATGTCTTGCCAAACTTTCTTTAAAGTGTTTATAATATACTTTTCACCACTTCTCTCTGCTTTATAAGAGAATACTAATCATAACTACCCATCATCCTTCTTAAGATTTTATAGACACGTTTAAATTTCAAACCAACCTTATCTTTGGCCACCATTTATCTCCATTGTGAATAAATCAAGAGTTTGCTGACTGAGGCACATTATGCTTCCTCTGTCTTCTTGTTGCAGCAACTGATTTATGTTGATTAAGTTGCTATATAACATTATTAGAATTTGCATCAATGTAATTTATGCCACCCATCATATACTTTTGTTATCAATTACTTATTTAAATAGTTCAGAATTAAGTTGTTTCAATTGAATGTCATATCTTTTTCTCATAATTCTTTTTTTTTCTAATTCTGATCTTATACAATCAGTGGTCTGATAACATAGATAAATAAATAAGGCTGGCTCTCATATTGTCTTTTCCTGTCTAATAAAATACAGTTAATTTCATTTTTTGTGATGTCATCTGATGGCCATCTCCAGTGCTTATGAACTCTTCTATATGAAAAGAAAGTGTTCATGATATAAAAGAGAGAGGTTTCAAAGAAATTTTTCATTTTTTTGCATTCTTCTTGCTGATCTTTGCTTTCTGATCTATTTCTTATGATCCTCACCTATTCTCACCTTCGCAATGACGTCCCAAGTAGCAAAGTACATGTCAATTTAATTTGGAGGGTCTCATTGAGCTCTTTGCAGAATTCTTCTGCCTCTGCATTGTTTAGTGAGTCAGTCAATAAACATTTATTATGCACCTATCATGTGCCGGACTCTATGCTGAGCCCTAGGAATAAAAAGGAAGGTTAAAAAACAAACAAACGTGCCTTGCTTTCAAGGAGCTCACAGTCTACTGGGAGAGATAGTATGCAAACTACTATGTACAAAATATACAGGAAAAACTGGGCATGATAAACAGAAGGAAGGCACTAGAATTAAAGGGGTTTGGGAAAGACTTCTTGCAGAAGGTGAGATTTTAGTTGCAACTTGAAGGAAGCCAGAGGAGCCAGATAGCAGAGATGAGGAGGGAGAACACTCCAGGCATGGGGTCAGCCAGTGAAAATGCCCAGAGTCAAGAGATGGAGTATCTTGTTCAACGAACAGCAATGTCAATACCGGACAACCAATTATATTGTGAAATAACATGAAACCAAACCTACCGACTCATTTCTTTACCTCTTCAATAAGAATCTGTGAGCCACCCTCTCACTTAACTGCAACTTTCTTTTCTTTTTTACATTTTATAGCAAGAATACAATGATTATTTTGTTCCTTTGGTTGTTATCTATTCTCTAGCTCATACCACTAAGGAATGTCTACCCCACATCTTCACTTCCCCCAGTAGAATGTATGGATGAGAGCAATTTGTTCCTGTGGCCATGAAGGCAGCTGAAGCAAATGCTATGTAACACTTAGAGCTTGGTCAGACATCAAAGACAGCAAGGTCATTCACTGCATCCCAGACCATCACCAGTCATTTTGACTTCTGTCCTGCCACTGGATTTCAATTTCTCTGAAAGAGAAAGTGAGACTGATGACTTTATGCAACTCTACTCACTTAAATCCAATTCCTGTGCAATTTAAGACATGACCAGTGATGTCATTTGGTCCGCTTGGAAAATGAAGGACAGATGAGAGATCAGGCAGAGTCAAGATGGCAGCATGGAAACAGGAGAACTCCATGAGCTCCCCCCAATACCACCTCAAATACCTATAAAATATGACTCTAAACAAACTTTAGAGCTCCAGACTCCACAAAAATGATGGAACAACAAAGCTCCTGCAGAAGGCAGCCTGGCAGGTGGTCATCCCAGCATGCTGGAGGCAGAGCCCAGCCCCATGTGGTTTCTGCCCCAGGGCATCCAGGAGAAGCTGTGGCTGTAGGGTTCAGGAGAGTGGATCATCAGCCACTATGGTGATTTCCAGAATCACCAACCCATAAGAGCCAAGGACAAAGGGAAAAGGTCAGTGGAACTCAGCTAAATTTGGGGGAGATGGTCCGGCCGAACTGCCTCCAGAGCTAGCAGCAGTCTGAAGCAGTGGCCCTGCAGCTACCTCCAGTTGGCTGCATCAGAAGCTCCTGGCCTGCAGATTGCAGGGGGGCCAAGCAATCATTCAGAGGCTAAGTGCTCTTTCCTTGAGCTGCTTGGATCAGATCTCAGTCTTGGGTGGTGGTCCTGAGGTGTGTTTTCAGTGAGCCAAAGCTGGTGGGGGCTACAAAAACAGTGGCCTCCTAATACCTCCAGCAGCTGTGAAAACTCCAGCAATTTGGGACAGAGCTCTCCCCTCTGAAAGCAGAGTTTTACTACTGAGCCCAAAAGCCAAGTAACTGACTGGCAATGTGAGCAGGCAAAGAATGCAAAGAAAACCCAGCAATCAAACCTTAGATTCCTTTTTTGGAGACAAAAAGGATCAAAGCATGGAATGGGAGGAAGACAACACAGTCAGAACTCCCACACAAAAAAGCTTCGAAGAAAAATATGAAGTGGATAGAGGAGCTTAAAAATTTAAAAACCAAATAAGAAAAGTGGAGGAAAAATTGGGGAGAGAAATGAGAATGATGCAAGAAAATCATGATAAGAGAGCCAACAACCTGACTGAAGAAAATTAACACCTTAAAAAATAGACTAACTCAAAAGGCAAAGGAGGCCCAAAAAGCCAATGAGGAGAAGAACGCCTTAAAAAGCCAAATTTGCCAGATGGA